>CM059190.1:67354590-68082132 GCA_030323885.1 Branchipolynoe longqiensis | reverse complement strand
TAATAGCCGTGTTCACACGGACGATGTAAACCGATTCGTAGAAAGCGACTTGTATAGTTGGTCTAGGTTGTTGTGGTTGTTGTGTTGTTTGGTTGTGTCGACCGTTGGTGGTTGTGGTTGTTGGTTGGTTGGTTGGTTGGTTGTTGGTTGGTTGGTTGTGGTGTTTGTTGTTTGGTTGGTTGTGTCGACTGTTGTTGGTTGTGGTTGGTTGTGGTTGTGTTCTTTGTTATTTGGTTGTGTTGAGTGTTGTTGGTTGCGGTTGGTTGTTGGTTGTGTTGTTTGTTATTTGGTTGTGCTGACTGTTGTTGGTTGCTGGGTGTGGTGTTTGGTTGCTGGTTGTGTTGTTTGGTTGCTGGTTGTGTTGATTGTTATTTGTTTGTGTTGTGTTGACTGTTGTTGGTTGTGGTTGGTTGGTTGTTGGTTGTGTTGTTGGTTGCTGTTTGTGATTGTTTGTGTTGTGGTTGTTGATTGTTGGTGTTGTTGGCTGTGGTTGGTGTTGTTGGTTGTGTTGACTGTTGTTGTTGTTGTTGGTGATTGGCGTGACATGCTTGGTTGTTCATTTGGTTGGTTGTTGGCTGTGTTTGTTAGTTGGTTGGTTGTGTTGTTTGTTGGTTGTGTTGTTTGTGTTTGTTGATTGTTTGTTGTTGGTTTGTTGTTTGTTGTGTTGACTGTTGATAGGATTGGTTGTTCAGTTGGTTGTTGTTGTTGATTGTTGTTTGTTTGGTTGTTTGTTTGGTTGGGTGGTTGGTTGGTTGTGTCGACTGTTGTTGGTTGGTTGTGTTGTTTGTTGGTTGTGGTTGTTGTTTGGTTGGTTGTTGGTTGGTTGTTGGTTGTTGTTGGTTATTTGGTTATGTCGACTGTTGTATGTTGTGGTTGTTTGGTTGGTAGTTGGTGGTGTTGTTTTGTTGGTTGTTTGTTTGTTGTGGTTGTGGTTGTTGATTGTTTGTTTGTTTGTTGGTTTAGGATTGGTTGTTGTGGTTGTTGTGTTAGTTGTTTGGTTGTTTGTTATTTGGTTGTGTTGTTTGTTGGTTGTGTCGACTGTTGTGTCATGGTTGTTTGTTGATTTGTTGTTGTGATTGGCGATTGGCAATAAACACTATGTTCAGCATTTACATTTGCAAAATTGATTTGGCATGTTTTTCGCTTCAAAGACCACCGAATCAAATTGTCGATAAAAACTCGGCGCTGACACGACACAACACTACGTCCTAACAGTGCACCAGCAGGACTATGGTGCTACAGTGGCGTCTCCTAGTGGGGAAAGCAAGAGTTAAGGGGTGGGGATGCGACGACTGGCGACGACTGGCGCCACCTAGAGTATATTGGCAGATGTAAACAACGACAGCGGTCGGCAATATTGTTCGGAGAATAAAAGAGAAGTGCAATGTTGTCGGCCCCCGACTCGTTCTGACTTGTTTTTATATCGTACTTATATCGTATTTGCAGGACGATGCTACAAGGACAGATAGCGCTACATGATAGTTCTTAGGTGAGCCTGTTTTTTTTTTGTTAAGGTGAGTGCGGCCCTATGGGGCTCAAAAAGGCAGAGGATACGACAGCCAATTATCCGCACATCGATGTGCGGTGACCACTTCTATCGTCTTTTTATTATTGTCCAAAGCTATTTGAATCGCATTGCAGGCTGAAAAAGAATCAGATGAAGAGGAATCCATATTATTACTTTGTTGTGATATTGTTGAAAACGTAGGGGGGGCCACCTCGGGGGTGGACCAGAGCTGACCAGGTCAATCGTGTCAATCGTGTGTACCGAAAACATTGATGGCGATATTAACAAAAACGAAGTCTGTGTAATCCAATATCTCCAATTTCGACTCAAAAGCAATAATAAATAACATTTGAAGCGTACGTGAGGTAGCAAAATACGGAGGTGAGCGCAAACAGAGAGTACAACTTGATCAAGTTGTTGTTGATGTGCTAAGGGGCTGGGCCGAGCACAGCTTGGTCACCGATAAGTCCACCTGCTGGACGGATACAGTAAGAACAGTAGCTAGTAGCGACCACTGAGCCGCGGATGGCGGTCCCTCTTATAGTATGACTGAGTCGTTGTTGATAGTAAGCGTCCTCAGTGTTTTGTTGGTGTATATTGCAACTCCTCCGCCCCTCTATTGTATTTGTGAATTAGTCAGTGTTTTTCTATCCTCTCTCATAAGCCTGTACCCACCAATTTCTAGTAGTTGGTCACTATGCAGTTCATGAAACCATGTTTCTGATAGTGTTAACACATCAAGTTTACAGATATCTAAGTCTAGTTTAATGCTGTCAATTTTGTTGTAGGCACTTTCGCAGTTTAGATGGGCAAAATGAATGCCTCTGCCTAGTCTACAATCAATCTCTTCCACCATATTTAAATCTAAATAACTGTTTGCGCTGGAGGTGGTTTTTAGTGTGGAATTAGCATTTGTATTTAAAACTACTCAGCCTGCATTATGTGGTCACCTAAATTAATTTGCTGTCGGTGCTTGTGCTGCCAGTGCATGTGGTCACATTACTCTTCCTGTGCAGCATTAGTAAGGTGGCCACTTAGTATATATATATTCCAATATTATTTTACAATTAAAATAACCTGAATAGGTAGACATTGACTAATTATTAAAGGATTGATTGTGGCAATTTATGTTATGGTTGTTAACAGAGCCATTTCAACATGATATCTTGGTATCACCAGTATATTTGTTCCCTATATGTCATATATGCTGATTTGTTTTGTTTTGTTAGGTATCAGTTTGGGTACATTTTTCTTAATTTCTATACCATAATTTTCTTAATTTCTATACCATAGACATTGAACAAGAAAACCTAAACACTACTATAAAATCGGTATTCAACAACCAGACAGGATGGCCGAATGAGTTAGAGCGTCCGTCTCCCGTGTTGGTAGATCGTGGGTTCGAATCCTGGTCGAGTCAAACCAGTCACTTAAATATTGATACGTGTTGCTGCCTAGGCAGATGCTCAGCATTATTAGGATAGGGCAAGGAGCAGTGGAATGAGGAAGACCAGTCGTCTGCAACTGAAATTTCCCCTTCTTAGTCAACTAATGTACCCCCCAAAAAAAAAAAGTGCAACTACATGTATTTAACATGACAATCTATTAAGCGTCCTGAAAGTGTTTTACCTGGGTATTGGTAATTGTAAGTATGAGACCAAAAATTCCAGGCAGACAAAGGCAGTTGAAATCCCACATAACATGGACAGGTAGCTATGGGTGGGTTGATTATATCAGGGAGCCTCGGTATAGGTTAATGGTTAGGATGATAGCATCGGAATGGCAGAAGTTTGGATTCGAGTCCTGCTCTAACTCCAATGTTCTCCTTCTCTTGCAAAGGCAAACCTATGACAGCAGGGTCCGTAGGGAGCCTGGAAAGTCTTGAAAAGCCTTGAATTTCATTTCCACCATTTCAAGGCCTTGACAACCCTTGAATTTAACCTATTTTGGGTAATTACTCTCGCAAAGCCTTGAGTTCGATTAAAATGTCCCCACTGATCAAAATTAGTCTGAAATTGCCATTTGCCATTCATCGTTTTTCTCCTGAAATCCAAATGAAAATAGTCTTGAATTCCTATCAATAACAGCCTTGAAAAGCCTTGAAATAGCCTTGAATTCCATATCTTCACGTGTGTACGGACCCTCTGACAGCAATAATCTACACACTTCCATCAGGTTGCGGAAATACCTGAATTGAGATTCTGTTGGTATAATCGGTTCAGTTGATGTAATCCAGTATGTTAATTGGTAGGCTTTACTATAGGAAAATGTGGTATCACCTATATCCAGTGAACCTGTTTCAACTGGCAATAAATATGTATATCACTAGAAAGAGACAAATCTGCTTCACCAATTAAGTGACTATCATCTACATTTAGTGTTTCATTTAAGAGTAATTAAGGGTTGAATTATATTAAAACAGAACAATTTGTATGTATCACATCTCCTATCATGGTGGTCTTGTTCAACTGATCAGACAGGATAATGATATAAATGAAAGCATGTGCTGGTTTTGATATGATAGTTATATTTTATTTTATTACAATATTTGTTAAGACAATTTGCAAGTCAATATATACATTCATAGATACAAGCATCTATATTTATGTATATGTATGTAGTTTTGCGCATAGCTTGTGTTTTAGCCGGCAAGCCTGCTGCTACCCCACAACCACCCTGGTAGGAGTGTGTGTGTGGGTCAAAGCACCGGGAACACGTGTGATGGCCACCCCTGACACACAATCAGTAAGAGAAGTGTGTGTGTGCGGGGGTGGTTATCAGAAGAAGCCTGAAGCGGTGCTCTCCTGCTCCACCCCGGTTTTACGTCCTAGCAACATCTAAAGTCATATCAACAAAACCACACACCAAACACATACCAACCATCTATTGCGTACAAGCCTATAATATGTAAATAGAGTAGGCTAGTATATGGATAGAGTAGAAGGTAAACAATTGTCAAGAAAAGAAAAAAAGACTGACATAGATTTACTAACCATAAACAATAACTACAAGAAAAAATCACGAAAACTGCCCAGCATTGAAAACAAGCCCGATCATCCAGGCTTATATGCTATGGACAGCATAAACACCCCATCAAAAACAACAACGAAAAAAGGATGGGTACCGACGTGTGACAGTGCACACTCATGGCAACTTTTATAGTGCTGCCCCACTGGGAGACCAGGCCGCCAGCACCATGACCAAATATCCCACTCAGTCACACTATCCTGGCACTGAGCCAACCAGTCCTTTCCCTATCCTAATAATGCCACATGCCAGGCTACCGAAGCGACAAGGTTACATTTTTAAGTCATTGGTTTGACTCGACCAGGGTTCGAACACACAATCTGATGGTCTACCAACTCGGGAGACGGACGCTCTACCTTATTCGACCATCTGGTTTGGTTGCCAGCAAGGGGAGAAAGAACACTGAATCGGATGCCAAGGCATCGGATTATATTACATCTGTAACCAAGGGAAGTTCTTACCCACTCCCCTCTAACACCCCCACCCCCACACACACACATGCAGACACTGGCACCAGCTTCTAGCCTCCCCACGATACACACACCCCTCCACCGACCCACTCCCCACACAGGGGGGTCGGCACACCCCACACAGCCATCTCACCCCCCCACCCCCACACACATGCCCACTCAGTCACTGGATACGGGTGGTGGGGGGTGGAGGGGGCAAATGACTCTTACCAGCTGGATGAACCTGCTTCCATCAGAGCATGTCCTGACTGGAATCAGAAGAGTGTGGTGGGGTTAGAGGGTGGGGAGAGGAAGGAAATTGGAGTTCCTAGGCTGAGTAGGGAGAGGAACGGGTGCTGGGGTAGCGGTGGGGAATGGGAGGGAAGGGGTGTTACCATAATATATGTCACGGTAAGAGAATTATGGTCTGGTAAAATAAAACAAATATATTTATACCTATATACCACCGGATATATGTATATATTCATATATATATATAGTTACATATATAGATAGATAAATAGAAAGGATATATATCCTCATATTGACACATTTCTATACATATACAGTAAAACCTCCCTATCCGACCACCTCCACAGATCGACTACTCCCCTATATTGATTACTTTATTTGGGTCTCAACAATACCATTGTAACCATATTCTAACTCAATAAACTGACCACCTCCCTAAATCGACAACTTAAAGTTGGTCACAAGGTCGGTCGATTTAGAGAGGTTTTACTGTATATCTATAAATCACCAAATATGTGTCATGGAATTTGGAAAGAGAATTATTGTCCGCTTAAATCAATTAAAAAATTATATATGTATATCACCGAATAGGTTAAATAAAATATTCAATGGTAAGGGTCAATAATGACCTTATTTAAATACTGTTAATGGAATAGTCATGGTGTCAAATGCTCTGCTTAACTAATACATATATATATGAAGAGTTCAGGCACAAAGCCATGTAAACACCAATCCAACAATTGACCTAAACAGTGGATTCAAACTCTCAAAAATAGTCTCTTTTACATTCCTACCTTTTTATGCATTGCTCCATAATCATGTCATCACAGGAAAAGTTGAATTAGTGAGAATTACAATTATTTTCAAGTCAAGATTTGTTAGTTTAATTAAATTTGTGGATTGGTATTTGGGTGGTTTTGCGCCTGAACTCTTCATAAATATTTTTGTTCTCAGGGACAGAAAACGAGTGAGCCAGGTGTGAGTTTATTATGGAGCTTGCCTCTCTGCAGAAACTGAATTATTTTGAGTATGATCATTAAATGTAGTCTTTTTGTTGACTGAGCTGTGGTGTAGGTGGGTGGGTTGAATCAGTAGATGTGTCAGTGCTGGTTGCTGTGTTGCAAGTGTGCTAGTGTGGGGGTGGGCGCAGTGCACTACATTGTGTATGTGTGTGTGTGGGAGTGTGTGTGCATGCTGGGAGGGGATGGAGTCGCCGCACAAGTCATGTCTCGTCCAAAGTGGAGGGCAGCGCCATGCTTCCCATGCTCGCTGCTCGCTGCTCCCCTATGCATTGACAGAAAGACTATAAATTAAACAAAATTTCTTATATTCAGTTCAGACAATAAGTTCATATATAAATGTTATATATATATATATATATATATATATATATTTATGTGTCATATAACCAGTCAATTAATAACTAAACAACTCAACCATTAACATAGTTATAAATATAATATATATCATACAGCAAACTGACAACCAAGCAGATGCTACCAACATTATATATATTCTCATATGCTATTATTATAGCATTTGCACTTTGTTCATATGCATCATACTCATCTTCATTTAATTTGTTATGGTATGCATGCTCAAAATAATTCAGTGTCTGCAGAAGGGCAAGTTTATATATATATATATGTATATCACCGAATAGGTTAAATAAAATATTCTGTCAAGGGAATAGTTGTGGTGTGTCAAACCGGGAGTAACTTATCTGTGGTCAGGGGGCGGCGGTAACTGTTCCACAGAGCAACCCTAAATTAGGTCAGCACTCCCTACCCCCTCACAAACACCCATCCCACCAGCAATGTGGGAGTGGGTATTACACCATCCACTGGGCCTCTACACTCTCACATCAACCCCTGCCTCCATACAAACTGGATATATGCTTGGAGTTATGCCATATTGAATTACACCAATGGAACTGATGCTTGGATTTATCCCATACTGGAGTATATCAACGGAACCGATTGTACCAACAGACTCTCAATTCAGGTGTTTCCCCAACCTGTGCATTATCCAGCCCCCCACAGAAGAAAGGTTTGACAAAAACACAACCAAAATACCTACAGAATACAAAACTTTCAAAGCATAAATGAAATCCCCAAATAAAGCATCTAAGTATTTGCTTAATACAAAATGAATCTGAAATGAAGTCCGAACATTGCCTATGACAATTCAGAACTATTCTTCGACCACCCCTGTTTGTGTATGCATATGTGAGGGTAGGATTGTACACACAGCCAATGGCATTTTATTTCATCAAAGAACAAAGGCTGCGTACCACCTGAAAATCCCAAGCTAAGCCCTTAATGGCCCTGTCACACTACGACGTAATGACGTCAACGTAGGGAGAACGTGAAAAACGTTGAACTTCTCGGCGTAGTATGCAAATTTGGGCACAAGTTGAACGTGGATGCAGCGTAGTGGACGAGAGAGTAACGGCGGTAAAGCTTAGTGATGGCGTCATTCAACGAGAGAGGACAACGTAATTACGCTCAGGGAACGTTATGTACGTTATTCCATCACCAGAACTACATTGCTTTACATTACCTTACGTTACTTACGTCATGAAACGGTGGCAAAACGGTAAAGGTATGTTGGACGTCCGTTAGGCATCCGTTATCCCGGCATTTTCACTATGCGGACTGCACGTTCCCACTGGCTTTAATGTGGGTCAACATAGTGCAACGTACCGCAACGTAGTGCAATATAGTGCAACATAGTTGAACATAGTGACCAACGTTTTAATAACATCTGTTTAACGTCATTGATGTTCGCCGAACGTGTACAGAACGTACGGCGAACGTAAACCCTTACATTCGAGGTACGTCAAAAGTTTTGAACATGTCCAAAACCTTGATGTAACTCGATGTAACACGACGTAACGTGGCGTAGCTCGACGTCAGTCTAACATCATTCTGACGTCATCATAACGTAACCCAACGTACGTCAACGTAATGACGAAAAATGACCACGTTAGGCTCACGTTCGCTCGTTACGTCGTAGTGTGACAGGGGTATAAATAGTGGTACCTCCGAACGTTGTCCGAAACGCCCACGTGACTGCTTTGATGCAACTAGTAGTATATGAAAATTGGGATCCAGACCGGACACCATAAATAATAACAAAAAACAGCTGATTTGGCGTTCTCTCTGCTGTTACTTCAGGCCAGATAACAACAATACTTGTTTAGCGTCCCAGCCCGACCTGAGCAAAGCTCCCTACGTCCAAATGTGATTTTTTCTTTCTTTTTAAATCCTAAAAATAAAATATTGAAACTCAAGCCAGTGCTTAATAAATTGCCACGTTAAATGCATGTAGTTGAGCATTCAGTTGAATAACGATTTTATAGTAATTTTTATGTTTTCTTGTTCAATTTCTAGCTAGAAATCGTCTATGATCTTCTCTATCTTCCTATCATGCCTTCTGACCCCCATTCGACGTACACAATAAAAATAAAAACCTAAATAATAAATAGAAATAGAAACCGAAACAAAATATTGTTAAAAACCTAAATAAAAATATAAATAAAAACCTAAATAACAGTATAAATAAAAACGTAATTCAAAATAATAAAATAAAATAAAAACCTCCTGCCCGACCTGGAAAAATGTTAATCTGTGGACGCTAAACAAGTATTTAATGTTAGGTGGCCTTATCCTGAATCATGATCCTCCTGTACACGAGGCCTGTTCAACAGTCAGTGTAAAGATCCACACACCTCCACAGATGCCTTGGACACTGGTCCCATTGACGCTGTTCATGCCGCGGCCATGTTGAAACCATACCGAGGCCACATACGCATCTGCGAGGCACTGCTGTATGAAAAGTAATGTGAATCCTTTTTCGTCGACCAATACATCTCGAAATCACTGAAATTTGAGGGTATTCATTTTTTTAACTACAATATTCATCTTTGCATACCTGTTTTCTATCTATTGGCCAATTTTCACAAAGATTGGGTGACCCTTGCATGGTGATTTTCCCATTCTTTAACTGTAATATGACTGTCAACTTCAAGTCTGCATAGTTATGGTGGTATCATGTAATGCAGCACTGTCAGCATAGTTATGTGTGTAACACAGGTAAACCACTAGCTTAGTAATTAAAATTAATAAAAGCTTTAAAAGGGTTAAAACATATTTTAAAAATATATATATATATTAAGAAAGTTATGCAATTTTGAATTTAAGAAAAGATTGTCAACCAGGGTGATCGACTTTGTTGACATTGCCTACTGAAATGTATCTGATCATCACTCAATCTTCATGAAAATTGACTAATAGTTAGAAAAAATGTATGCAAAATTGAATATGATAGTTTAAAATGTGAATATCTTCAAAGTGTACTCCTTTTATTTCTGTCGTAGTTCCTACACATCAGCACACAGCAGTGTCTTACTGCCATTTCCAATAGACTACATCACGGTTCCAGCGGCGCGGTGCATTGTGGGATGCGTCAGAGCAAAACAAACCCGTAAGAAGCACATGGCACATGCTAATACACTGGGTGCAACTATGAAATGTGCTAGTTTCAGCTCATTTCAGCTCTTGTTTGAAATATAGAATACCAACTAAAAAAATATATATAATAAATTAAGATATTAATCTTGTATCCAGCATTGCATTTACATCAATATAATCAGCACATCTTATGCCATGTGCATTTAGACTTAGAAAGATCTAGGCACTCAGACTAGTGTTAGAGCCATAGCCAGATTACTCAATGCATTGTCAATGGCAGTGAGCAATCTCCATACAGAAAAAGTAAAATATTGATAAAACCACATCACCTAGGCACTAAGCTTGAAACACATATAGAAAACATGTTTAACAAAAAGATTATATTAGATTTATAAGGTTAGGATTTTGGATTTCTATTAATTTTGAATAAAACTGACATTTTTCAATGCTCGTATAGGCAAAGACAATGGCCGTACGCCTTTGATTTGCTCCCACGGCCGTTTTCAGCGCATGCGCAGTCGGAACCGTGATGTAGTCTATAGCCGACACGTACTGAACCTCGTTCTGATGCCTAATTAGGTCACGCATGAATAGTGTGAATAGAGAAGGGTGTCGCTGAAATGACGTTGCAGGGGCATCACGTTGGATGACGTGCCCATATAAGGAACATTTCCCACACTCCCAGTCCCACGGCCATTTGATGGATGTTCCCCGCTACACGGAATAGTGTTACCCTTATTCAATATGGTAGGGCGTCGGTGGAGTGTGTGGACATGATGGTTTATGTTTTATGATCGAGGATACATTTGTTGTTTGCTTGTTTCCTTCTCTGGAGGTGTACGTCCTGGCAACATCTAAGGTTATATCAAGACTGCTCAAGGATAAACACAAACAAATATGTTTAAAGTTGCATAGTCTGATGGTTTTGCGTTTCTGCCATCTTTCTGCGATAAATATATTAAATTGATTGTTGCAATCTACCTTACTTTATTTTGAAGTAACTTTTATTTTAAATAGCAAACCTTTGAGATATTTGAAGTGCAAACATGCAAAATTAATGTTGGCAAGCACGCCTAAAATCTGAGCCCATAGGCTTCTATCAAATTGGCGTTGTACCCCCTTCTATATGGTGGCAAATGTTTGATAAGAGCACCGCTATCTAAGTGAGGTATGCACAATCAAATCTAGATAATTGCCATGGTTTTCAAAATTTGATGTTGTTATCGGATTATGCAGCTTTAAGCTCGAGGATAAACCTGTTACTTGCTTGGTTCTTTGCTGGAGTTTTACGTCCTAGCAACATCTAAGGTCATATCAAGACTGCTCGAGGATAAACAAAAGAAATATGTTTGAATAAAGATGAAGCCTAAAGTAAATATGTCTGCCGTGATGACGCGTCCGTTTGTGAATAAATACCTTCCTCTCATAGTGCCTAGATCGCTTCTCCACCAGCGTACCGCATCAAGCCCCACTTCAACCCCCCACCCCCACACGCCCCCGACTCCACCTGCGCACCGCCTCAACCCCCACTTCCACCCCCACATGCTCCCGACTCCCCCAGTGCACCGCCTCAACCCCCACTTCCACCCCCCCCCCCCACACACACATGCCCCCGACTCCCCCAGCGCACCGTCTCAACCCCCACTTCCACGCCCCCGACTCCCCCAGCGCACCGCCTCAACCCCCACTTCCACCCCCCACACACACGTCGCTGACTCCCCCAGTGCACCGCCTCAACCCCTACTCCACCCCCACATCCCCCCCGACTCCCCCCCCCACACGCCCCCGACTCCCCCAGCGCACCGCCTCAACCCCCACTTCCACCCCCCACATGCCCCCGATTCCCCCAGCGCACGCCTCAAACCCCCACTTCCACCCCCACACGCGCCCCGACTCCCCACGCACCGCGTCAACCCCCACTTCCACCCCCCACATGCCCCCCGACTCCCCCAGCGCACCGCCTCAACCCCCACTTCCACCCCCACATGCCCCGACTCCCCCACGCACCGCCTCAACCCCCTTCCTCCACCCCCCACACGCCCCCGACTCTCCCCCAGCGCACCGCCCAACCCCCACTTCCCACCCCCACATGCTCCCGACTCCCCCAGTGCACCGCCTTAACCCCCCAATTCCACTTCCACCCCCCCACACCTCCGCGAGCTCCCCAGCTCACTAACCTCAACCCCCACTTCCACCCCCCCCACACGCCCCCGACTCCCCCCCAGCACCGCCTCAACCCCCACCTCCCACCCCCCCCACAACACATGCCCCAGACTCCCCAGGCGCACCGCCTCAAACCTCACTTCCACACCCCCACACACACCCCCGACCCCCCAGCGCACCGCCTCAACCCCACTTCCACCCCCACACCCCTACACACACCCCCCGATCTCCCCAGCGCACCGCCTCAACCCCCACTTCCAATCCCCCCACACGCCCCCCGACTCCTCCAGCGCACCGCCTCAACCCCCACTCCCCTCCCCCACAAGCCTCCGACTCTCCCGTACATGCAAGCAGGACACTACATCAACACAAGCAAGGAAAATAATCGTCTACGGGCCGAATGGTTAACTTTAGTCTAAACAAAAAGTGACTCAGTGGGATATCACGTAACGCTGACCATTGCTACGATATGTGGAATAGACAGTACTATAACGCCAATGTGAGTTAACTGTTAAGAATGTTGTAATCTATCTTCATCAGACCTAAGCTAATCCTTCCCCAGGCATCATGCCCAGCAAACTGCTACTGGTCAAATTAGTTGGTTGGTTGTTGGAGTTTTACGTCCTGGCAACGCCTAAGGTCATATCAGGATGGGTACCAACTTATGACAGTGAGCACTCATTCCGACTGTATAGTGCTGCCCCACTGGCCCGATATCCCAATCAGTCACATTATCCTGACACTGAGCTAGTCAGACCTATTCATTAGACCTTTTCGATGATGAACAGTGACATTCTTCCCGAGCAGTGGTTTTTTTCACTGATGTGGTGGAAATCCTCTATTCTTAGGGTGCAAAGTACCCCTCTCTCAATTAGTCAGTCAATATAGCAAGACCAATTGTGCAGCAATTTGAAAGCTCCTTTGCTTAATCAATGACTCCAAAAGAAAATTAATTAATCAAAACTAGCAGAGCGAACATGGGAATGTTTGCCTCAGCTCAATTCCTCTCAGAAAGAAGGTTGAAATAGCCGTGAAAATGTATGCTTGTCGCTAGCTAGTCAGGTGTTGGGAATTACTAGGATAGAGAAAGGACTGGTTGTTTCAGTACCAGGATAATGTGACTCAGGGTATCGAACCATGAAACCACCATTAGTCCATGCAAGCCAAAGTCGGTACTCATCCCAATAGGGATTACCTTAAATGATGCTAGGAGGTGATCCACCAGCTCAGTCACGCCGGATATGGAAGGACAGCAACCGTCACTCCTCCAAGTTGATTGTAGTCAATAATTCAGATTCTAAATTTAAGATAATTATCTACAAAGCAACGTTTGGAAGTATGATAGCAAATCATGTGTCTTGGTTGCAACCATGATGTGCAGTCAGGGGTCAATATATGGACTTGGCCTATATTTACCGATTATGTGGACTTACACAGTTGCCGATGAGACTAAGTCTTTTAGTAATCCTCTTCTTCCATCTTCCATCCATCCTCATCTCCTCTGCACACTCACACTCATTACCCAAACCCTGCTTCACTGACCTCTGTTTCACCTCCCCACCACTATCTCCCCTATCCCGTCTTTCCTAACTTAGATACTGATGGATTTATTGAGCATTTGTTGAAGCATTTAAGGGTGTACTGACTAAATTTAATAGAACCTTTTATTGCAGTACAGTGGCAAGAGTTTTGGCATGCTTGCCAAAATTAATTGTACATTTTAACACTTCAAATATTGCAAAGGATAGAAGTTCCTTCAAACTAAAATAAAGTAGATAACAATGATCAATCGAATATATTTAGCTCAGAAAAATGACAGAAACTCAAAACCATCGGACTATGCAACTTTAACCTCCTCCCTAAGCCCGTCCATCACCTAACCCCTCTCCCGCAATCCTATTCCTCCACCGCCACTCGCATTGCCCCCCTCTCCACGTCCACCTCCCCCGCCCCCTCCTCCCCCACCTACTCTCATTCCCTTGTCCGCTTGATGGAGCGAAAGTGATCTGGCCTGGCGCGAATTGAGCCCGGTATTGGGTTGCGCAATGATCTAAGCAGCCCTTCACTGCAGACGTGGTTACTGGGTGAAAGTGGCCCCACATGTCATCGAGAGAAAGTCGCACTGCAGCCCGACCTGAGATTGAAGCGGCTCCAGATTGTCTGTCGCCTCGTTTTGATAATCACATGGCGCCCATTGAGACGTATCCATATCACAGTGCGAATAGGGTGTGGGGAGGGGAGGGGTGGGGAGGGGAGGGACTGGTGGGGGGGTGTGGAGGTGAGGAGAAGGGAAGGTGGGATGGGGAGAGGGGGAGGTGGAGATAGGGAGGTTGCGATGGGCAGTGGGCGGTAGTGGTTCGGGCGAGTTGGAGAGTTCGGATGGAGAGAGGTGGTTGATTGATTGATTGGTGGTTTCTTTACGCCATGTCGGCAGCATAGGCCATATTCACGGCGAGAATTGTTTGTTTTTGGGTTTTTTTTCAACCATCACTTTTACAGAATGCAAAAGCACAGAATCAATTTTGTGTCAGTACACTGTGGATTTAAAAAGCTCACAGTTACATAATTTGTAGTTAAAGGAAATAGAATTAAGATAAAAGTTAAAGGTTGTTAATTGATCTAATTGGTTTAATGGACTATATGTGATGATATAGACCAGCTGCCCTTAGAAAGGCTAAAATGTTTTCTTGTTTTACTTTTGTGAAAAGGTTGTGCATGCTGCTTGCAGTGTAAAACTGTTGGTGCAGTAAGTGGGACCTGACACCCAATACATTCAGGGGGAGGGTCCCCCTTGAACAGAAAAGCAACTGGAGAGCCCTTGTTTGTGGCCTTTGCCCAAAGTTGGGGTGAAATACGCTTAATTCTATAATAATAGATCTTTTCCACGGACATGCGTCGTGAGCTGCTATCCTGAACAGTGATCATTGCCAGTGTCAGCAGAGGGCCGGTTGTGGGTGGAAAATCTCAATAAGACCTTTTTTCACAGAGCATGGTGCAATGAACTGCTATGTGCATGCAACATTCCTTTTCAGAATTGCCATTGGAGGGTAGGTTAGTGCTGGAAATCCTCTATTAGATTTTGTCCACGGAACATCCTGCATCCGAAACCTTAGTTGGTGTAATGCATGCCATGTTAGCGCCAGAATGGCATTCATTGTGGGTTCGATTCCTTCTCTATGCACAATATTTCCCATTCTCATTACCCCCATGACACTGGTCGCCATGACCTGGATCCTATACAAGCTATGCGCTGTATGTTTTTGTAACCTACCCTGTGTAAGTGTATGGCATATATATTATATATAAGTATTAAGCGACTTATGGGCATAAA
This sequence comes from Branchipolynoe longqiensis, assembly GCA_030323885.1. Taxonomy (NCBI): domain Eukaryota; kingdom Metazoa; phylum Annelida; class Polychaeta; order Phyllodocida; family Polynoidae; genus Branchipolynoe; species Branchipolynoe longqiensis. The sequence goes on along the minus strand of CM059190.1, from coordinate 68,066,928 downwards.
CCATTTAACAGATTTACAATTCCATGGGGATGAGTGTAGTTGCCTGTACTGACCTCTCAGGCAAGCAGCCACATATACAGCTCATATATATATATAATTGCCTATATAATACATATATACTGGATTATATAGCACATATATAATGGATTATATAGCGCATACAGAATGTATTATATAACTCATATATATACTTGATTTTACAACACATCTGTAATGGAGTATATATCACAAAATTCATGGATTATATAAGGTATATATATATATGTACTATATAATTTAGTATGTGGGCATAAATAACAGTAGCCCCTTAATGTTTCTCTCTAACCACCTTAACTTCCATGTTATTCACTGTGGAGCATTCTCTCCTCCCCACCTCCTCTACACCATGAGGCAACTGTCACTCTGCTCACTTTCAAAACTATGTACTTGACAGAAAGATAATCTTTCAAAGGCAGACATCTGAAATAGCAATATATATTCACTATAAGGGTTAGGGTAGGGACTTGGGATGAGGGTGAGGGTGAGGGTAGGCGTTAGAATCTCATCGGCGGCAGGGGCTGGATGAGGGTGAGGGTGGGGGAGGGGGGTGGCTGGGTTAAGCCCCAGTCACACTACAGCTTGCGACCACCTAAGACCAAAGAACCCAAAGTCACCACTGACATCATTGCGACGAAAACAACAATTGCCAACATCTGGGCATCACTGGTGACTGTGTTTTCTTTGGTCTAAAGTCGTTGCAAAATGGTCGCAAGCTGTAGTATGACTGGGGCTTCAGCAGTGGGGGTGGGGGTGGGAGTTGCGGTGGGAGTGGGGCGGGGCTTGTGGGTGGCAGTGAGGGTAGGTTGTGAGGTCGAGGTGTGGTGGGGGTGGGGGTGGGGGTGGGGTAAGGGGCTTGATCGGGGTGTGGCCGTGTGTGTGCGGATATTTAATTCCCTGCCCAGCATGCCAAAGCCACAGCGATCGCTGACTACTACGCCTTTAAGTAGATGAATAGTTTTGTCATTTACTTTTAAAGGCATGCTCAAGTCTTTGCCACGGGGAAGGACGGGGGTGGTGGGTGGGGGGGGGGGAGGCTGGTGTTCGACTAATCCCTGCCGACCTGAACTAGGGTTGGCTGTCAGAATGAAGGCTCGGCCTCTCGAATATAGAGAGGGATTACCAGCGACCTGCCGTGATGAGCGCCGTCCGAATGTCTCCGGGCCTTCTCCCCACTGACCATTCGTCAAGATCAAGAGTGAAATTGGAGCGCAATGAAGCCCGCCTTGACCATCTGTCACAATGAAAGAGGCCATTTTGGTGAGTGGTTTTCCGCTATCGTGGGGGTTTATATACCTCTATGTGGTTGTGTCTCCTTTTAGTTTTACCTGTCATCCTTACCAGACGCGATGGCCGAATGAGTTGGGCGTCCGTCTCCCATTTTGGTACATCGTGGATTTCGAAACCATGGTCGAATCTAAGCGATCACTTAAAGATTGATACTTGCCGCTTCCTAGCTAGGCACTCAGCATTATTATTATAGGGCAAGGACTAGTTGGCTTAGTGTCAGGATAATGTCTCTCAGTGAGGCAGTACTATATAGTCAGCATGAATGTCCGCTGGCACAACTCGGTACCTGTCTTGGTATGGCATTAGGTGTTGCCAGGACGATAACTCCAACAACCATCCCATCAGTCTAATCTTCTCTCAATTAAAGGGACAGGAACACGCCCAGTGGGACTTTAATTGTTCACTACTATCATGACTGATTTATTTGTTGGGGTTTACGTTCTAGCAACATGTGAGGACATTCCGGGGCGGGGAATCGGAGTTGTGAGAGCGCGCATTAAATGGTGGTCATATAGTGCTGCCTCCCTGGGTGGTATTAAGCCAGCGCCATGACCTAATTTGTCATGTTGAGATGTATCGCAACCTAGCCTGGCACTCAACATTAATATGATAGGATAAGGAATGGTTTGTTCTGTACCAGTATAATGCGACTGAATGGGATATTGAGTTATGGTCCTGACAGCTCAGCCTCCCAGTGGGGTAGCACTATAAAGTTGCAATGATTGTACACCGTCACAAGTTTCTAATTATCCTGATATGACTGTATATGTTCCTAGGATGCACGACCTCAATTAAATAAAAGAAAGCAATATTTCCATGGATGCGTTGAAACGAAAAGTCTAGAATTAGAAATAAACCCATTTTTTCACCACTTGCTCTCCACAATCTTCATAATCATATAAAATGCCAAGCAAAAAAAGAGACAAATAAGGACGAATAAGGTTGAGTAAATAATATAATAGCCTGTGCTACTGAGGACGGGCAGCGGTGCCTGTCACACTATGCCGGATTGAGCAATGGACATAACCGGACAAAGAATATTCTAGTCCTTTGTTATTCAGACTTGAAATGTATCAATTATGTAATGGATGGGTAACGGCCGGGTAACGGATATGTAATGGATATCTAATAGACGGGAATGGACGGGAACAGACGGTAACGAATGGGGAATGGATGGTAACAGCTAATAACCGCATAGGTCAGTCTGGTGCAATCCGTTACAAGTTTTGTGCATGCTCAAAACTTGTAATGGATTGGGCTGGATATCAATGGATATAAATGGATATACAATGGATATGCAACGGACACAGACCAGACTTTGCCGGATATCGACAGACTTTGTTTGGTTTCTTTCTGTTTCCCCAATCCGGTGATGTGTGACAGAGCCTTTAGTTGTGAGACCAGCCGAGAGGCACGCCACTGGTCATGTGACTCTCAGTCATGGAGGTGTACATATAACACGCTATGCATCAGATATAAATACAGTGCAGATCAACAAATCCAACAGAGCATAGCATATGTTATATGCTGGTCATGGAACCAGTGTCATGGGGGTAATGGAAATGGGAAATAGTGTACATTGAGAAGGAATCGAACCCAAACTCCATGCCATTCTGGCGCTAGCATGGCTACTATTACAAACATGGGACATCACGCATGTTGGCTGGTCAACATGGATAATTTACGAATGCTTCCGGCCGCTCTACTTTTCTTATGCTGCACTCCTTTCCTAACACTGCTACTTCCCTCCCCGCACTTTCCAGCTTGCAGCCTTCCATTCCAGTCGTTTCACCTATCCTCCCTCCCGATTCTCATGGGGTTGAGGTCTGATGCTTGGCCGATAGCCTCCTTGGTATGCTGCTTGTTCTCGCCTTCTCTGTTTCATGTCTATTAACCCCTTTACTACTGATTTACTAACTATTCCCCTGGTTGATTGATACCGCTATGATTTGATTATACTGATTTGCATTGTTTGATTAGCGATATGACACTGTTATATCCTGACATGTTATGAATTTATTGACCTATTTTCACAATACGATACACACTACCAATACTGATCTCCAGATACTTGATGCTCGGCCTGCCTGCAGGCTATGTTCTCCAATAAATTTGTTAACACTTATTACTCTTTTCTTCACTCCGTACGCATGAGAAAATGATATGTGAATGCAATAATGAAAGCTATATTTCTGACAGTTTCCCACCATTTCACTACGTAGGATCCCTGAAGTAGGTCAGTAGGTCTCGTGAGGACAGGTATGTCTGAACACTGCACTGCTCTCCTACTGCATTCCCCACACTGATGGAGGGCAGTGTTAGCGTATGCAATTGGTCACCTGTTTATAGTGGACCACATTTCTACGAACCGTGATCAGATAATCAATCTCCAATGCTAGGGCGGTGTTTTTAAGAGCCTCGGGGTCACTCAATGACACGCACCCGAGACCTCTCTGGGAAATAAAAGCCTCTACCGACACTCTGGTGTTCACATCTGTCTCTCTTTCGATTCTGAGGTTAGAGCAGGACGAACCAACTTCATCACATAACCTTGTAACCTATACACACTCAACACGCTTGGGTGTTTTTTTTCCTGGCCAAGTGAGTGCAGTCAACAACATTATCCACATCTTGGGGAAATGCCCTGGTCCTTATCGCTCCGATCAGGGCCTGGCACGTTGCTCGGAGTCAGCTGACAGAGTGAGTAGCTGGTCCTCTGTAGCCCATCGCTTACAATTCTGATTGAGCGGCGTGGGCTTCAAACAAGGTGCATTCATATGTCCAACTGCCATGGGTTTTCTCTGTTTCCCACTACTGGAACAATGTTTTGGCCATATGCACTATTCAACCCAGGATATATATATGTACTATTTAATCGTTACATATATGCTATATAATTCATTATAGTATAGTTACATGAGTCTTACCTGGTACAGATGATGGATAACTGGTGTTTTCCCGAAGTACCAGCCTCAGATAGTTGGGGTCAGGGAGAAGGAGGCACATCTGGGTCCAGCAATCTATTAATACTTCATAGTATAGAAAATGATCTCAATATTATATGGATACTTTAGTGTTTTCGTTTTGGCACAAGCAAACATGATAGTCATGGTAGGGTAGGGTGGGCGGGTAGGGTGGGCGGGCCCTGACCCACGACTATCCGAGGCTAGTACCTTGGGAAAACACCAGTTATCCATCATCTGTACCAGGTAAGAATTGTATAACTATACTATTTTACCTCTGTACTACCCTCTGGCTACTCATAGTCTCAGGAGAATTTTGCATAATCTCATTTTTTATCCTTTCATTCTTAATATTGTAATCATACCATTATGTTTTTAGTGCAAACATAGTAATTTGTTGTTTCTCACCCTTCTTTAGGTGGTGAGTAGGCGAGTCACCAGGCCGCTTGGCTTCTCTAGTCATTTGTTGTAATGTTTTGCAAACGATCTAGTCGTCTTCCACCCAGCGTGTGCGACAATTCTCTTAACTGAGATTCCTAACTGTCTTGCCTTGGAGACCATGGCTCCACACGTTGAGTGAGATGCATAGCATCCAGTATTGATGCCTGCTTCTTTAAGCACCTTGATGGTCCATCTTGCCAGTGTGTCTCTTGAGATAGCTTTGTGTGGTTTAATAAAGCTGATCAGAAGCTGTCTGGAATTCCTTATTCCTCGTGACTTGGATATATAAGCCCTAATGGCTGAAACTACACAAATCTGTTTATCATCTGGAAAACTATTTACATGTACCGTGGACAGTGGGTCCCCTGTGCGATTTGACTTTAGTAATGTCTCTAAATCGAATGTTGCCTCATCCTTATCTAACTCTAGTCCATCCAGGGACAGTGCCACAATCGTTTGGCATGTGTCCCGTCAATAGCAGTAATAGCATCGCTAACTTAAAACCTAGTTCCTTCATTGATAAATGTCTATTACTAGGACATGACTTGAATAACTTAAATACTACCAACACATCCCAACACCTATTATATTTGGGTTTGGGTGGGTTTCTTTCATACACCGATCTAAAAACCAGTGTACTAACTGGTGCTTTCGAATCAGTTGTCCATCTATTCTTGGTAGAATAATTGAAAGTGCACATCTTGCTGCATTAATTGCACCAAATCCTAAGCCTCCATCCACTAATATTCTTAGAAATCTTACAATTTGGGCTATTGTAGGTTTTAATGGTTTGACTCCTTTAATAAGACAATGAAGTCTCCATTTCTTTAAATAACTTGTGTAAAATGTCACCATTCCTTTCCTCTAGGCATGTGAAATAAGTCTTTCTTGTGTAATATTGTCTAAACCATATTGTTCTAAATGTTTTGGGAAAAAGGAATGCCAATAGGGGTTTACCCCATTTATCATAAATGTGGTTGAAGATACTCTGATTTAATGACCATTGTAGATGGTCATGAAAATGTCCACTTTTCTTGTCAGCCAAAGTATTTTGACTGCCTGGAATATGTGCTTACTGTTAGCCATATGTCATGTTCCTCTGCCCAGTCCCAAATTAGTTTGGCTAAATCGTTACAAGGTTTGGAACGAGTCCCTCCCATATTTGATATGTAAGCCATGGCTGTTGTGTTATCTGTTAATACCCTTACATGATTTTTAGGTAGGTGAACTAGACTAAGTAATCCTAGGTAAATAACCGTGAGTTCTAGTACATTTATGTGATTGGAGATTTCATCTTCACTCCACAGTCCACCTGTTGCCTGTTGGTCCCTGTGAGCCCCCCATCCTTCTAGCATCTGTTGTAACTGTAGTATTTGGCTCTCCCATTCTAATGGGGTTGGGTAAATTTGTAATGTGTGACAGCCACCACATAATATATTTTAGGCCGTCTGGCGAAATCGTCATGGGCCGTTCAACATTTCCTTTAGTGCTAGCCATCACTAAGTTCTTATCTATTTCTAGTGATTTAATATGGGCCTTGACGTATAGAACAGCCGGCGCATAGGCTATCCAAATTCCTAACAGTATTGCGACTTGTCTTATCTTTGGTTTGTTCAATTGTAATAATTGGTTTGCCGTTGTTGTAAATTTATCAACTTTCTGTTCCATTAATGAAATGGTCATTTCTGTAGTGTCAATAAAAAGTCCCAAAAACTTAATTTCATGTATGTAGAAACCTAATTTTTTAAATGTCTCACATAGTTTGTCTACTGCTGCCTGACAATGTCCTTTCCTAGCCATGTGGGAAAATATCGGTTTAAGTAACCTTGTGAAAATGCATTGGCTATTAGTGGTTTTAGATTAGAGTGAGGGATCAGACACGACTTAACATCACAGTTCAGACACTTCTTCACAGCCCGATCAGCTTGTTCATTTCCTCGGATGACAGCATGGCCAGGCACCCAACATAGGTTGATGTCATATCCATCTGTTGCCAGTTGGTTCATTTTATAAATGATCTTTGCCACCTTAGGGTGATCTATTTTCAGTCCAGGGAGACTGTAAAGCACCAACACCAAAGGTTAGGCATTATTCAAGCTGAATATCACACAGGTAAATATTGTATAAATAATACCTAGTGTGTATAATGGTCTTAAATCTGTATTTAAACCATTTTTAACACAGGCGTGTGGGTAATAGACTGTCGTAGGTGATGGTATGAACAATCAACCGAAACCAAACGAGGAGTAGGGACAGGTGTAGCGGTGCCCTCCCACACTCTCTGTCCAATAAACTTCTCCCACCTGTGGTTTGTTGGCCAACAAGTGGGAGAAAATAACTACAGGACTCAGAGGTATGCCTAATAAACAATGTGAGGAATCTAAAAGAGACCCAGGAATACATTCTCTCAATGTAAGTGGCTCCGGCCAAACATCTCTCCATTCGGCAATGGGTGGTATTATCAAAAACAATGGCTGCATTGTTCTACCGATGTTACAACACATTCGTAATTGGGCTGTAAAACAGTCCATTCTTAAGGAAAAGTTTCAAAACTTTATGTATGTGAATGCTAACATGAACTGTACCAACATTTCCAGGTAAGAGGACACTAACATGGTTGGTCTGGTACTTAATGTAGAAAAACTGCTGGGGCTAGTCAACAAACGTCCTCCTGTTGTGAGTAGATTATGCTAATTGCTGCACCTGGATCTGCTTCCTTCTCCCTGGACTATGAGTAGCCAGAGGGTAGTCCCGAGGTAAAATATATATATATATACACATATAAATATAGGCTATACAAGGAGAAACAAACAAGCAGACGAGGAGTGGGTGGCAGCCGTTTTAAGCTTCACTGATTCAGTCCATCCAACCGCAACCAGAAGTGGACGCTTGGCAGCGCCACTGTCGAATTGCGTGCATTTGCCTTGCCACAAATGCACGTCTTCCGTCACATGCACAAATACGAAACAACTTCACACAAATTGAGAGAACTAACCAGCAGCACCCATTTATATTCAGACTGACACTGGTCTACATCCGGTGCAGGCGAGGAGGCCGCAGGTGGCGCTACCGGTACACTGTTGGGTCTTGTAGAGTATAACAATAATGATAATAATTTCCTTCTGTATCTTTATACTCGCATAATTTGCTATACATCACATAATAAATGATATTACATGTATACCTAAGTAATGACTACAGTCTCAAGTAATACCAGAGGCAATAGTGGGTGTCAAATATGTTAATCTATCCCAAAAGGTTACCATTTCCCTGCCTAAATACAATTATAATTTCATTTGAACTGACATTGGTTTCACCGGAAGCGGTAGCCAAATGGGTAGAGTCGGATTTGAACCCCAGGGTTCGATTCTCGCCACCTGCCGTACGAAAATCGGACGCTCAAATTATTCGGCCATTCTGTCACGTGTGACTACTAATTACAGCATTCAATCTCAACTTGATGAATAGAGGTGTGGATATAGTTGGTGTCCAATGTATATTAAAATCAATTAGTAAATAACAGCGCAAATTGGGGGCAAAGAAATCAGGCACTCAGACAACACACACATATTACCGTATCAGACATATACCACTCAGACATCACTCACTCATATAATAATCACTCTGACAGTAACAACTCATATACCACCCACCCAGACATAACGCACTTAGATATTACCCGATAAGGCAGCATCCTCAGACATCAACCACTGAGACATCATCAACTGAGACACCAGCCACTCCTACATTACCCTCTTCTACACCATCCACTCCTACATCAGTCAGTCAGACATCACCCGCTCATACATCACCCAGTCACACACCACCCGCTCAGATATCAACAACTAAGACATCATCTACTCAAACATCAACCACTCAACGATTACCCAGTCAGACATCAAATTCTTAGAGATCGAACAATCAGACATCAACCACAAAGAGATCAACCACAAAGACATCACCCACTCAGACATCACCCACTCAGGCATCACCCGCGCACACATCAACCACACCAGACACCACTCACTCACACATCACCCACTCACCCATCACCCACTCTGACATATGACATCAACCTATCAGACATCACCCACTCACACATCACCCACTTACACATCATCCACTGACACATCCCCCACTCATGCATCACTCACTCATATATCACCCACTCAGTCATCACCCAATCATATGTCAACCTCTCAGATATCACCCACTCAGACGTCAATCAGTCAGATATCACACTCAGACATCACCCGCTCAGACATCACCCATGCAGACATCACCCAGGCAGACATAACTCATTCTGACATCAGCCACTCATGCATCTCCCGCTCAGACCTGTTTATGTATACCTATATGAGCTAATAGAAAGTTGATTTTTGTTGCTGTTGGTTCGTTTCTGTCTGTATGCCTCTTTTGTTGTTTCACCTTCTTTGTATTGCTATTAAGGATTGCAGAGGGCCCTACAATACTACAACCTACATACCACTACATGCTTGATTGATTGATTGGTGGTTGCTTTACGCTGTGTCGGCAGCATAGGCCATATTCACGGCGAGAAATGTTAGTTTTTTTATCAAACCATCGCTTTTACATGTAAAAGCAGACAAGCAATTATGTGCCAATAGACACTCATTAAATTAGAAAGCTCACAATCATATATTTGTGGTCAAGGGAAACAAATTCCCATAGAAAAGGAAAAGTTGTATTAATAATTGATAGAATCTATTTAGTAAACTATATGAGGTGGTACAGTCCAGCTGCCCTCAAAAAGGCTAAAATGTTTTCCTGTTTTACCTTAGTGAAAAGGTCATGCATACTGTCTGCAGTGTAGAACCGTTGGCGCAGGGCCAAAAAATCAACGCAACTTAGTAAAATGTGTTTGAGTGTCAGCGGGGACTGACACCAAATACATTCAGGGGGAGGTTCCCCCTTGAGCAGAAAAGCATGTGTAAGCCACGAGTGGCCAATATGGCAGCGGCTAAGGACCACTTGGTCCCGCCGACCCCCGCATGAGTCTGTGGTGGCCTTCTCAGAGATGGTTCAATTTCTTTAAGTTTATTAATGTTTTCATCACACTCATGTTGCCATTTGGATTTTATGTGGGTGGCTATTAGTGGTTTTAGATCAGAGTGAGGGATCAGACACGGTTCAAGATCATAATTCAGGGCGTTCTTCGCAGCCCGATCAGCTCATTCGTTTCCTTTTATGCCGGCATGGCCAGGCACCCAGCACAGGTGGATGTCATACCCATCCGTTGTCAGTTGGTTCATTTTATAAATGACCGTTGCTAGAATAGGGTGATTCGTTTTCAGTCCACTACATGCAGCACACATTGGCTTTTCGAGGTTTATGTGTTGGCAACATCTGAGGTCATATCAGGACAGGTCCCGACTTGTGACAGTGCGCACTCATGGCGAATTCATAGTGCTGCCCCACTCGGAGACCAGGCCACCAGGATGACCAGCACGAGACTAATATGCGAAAAGACCAACACAAGATCAGCTCAATACCAGGACGAGACCTGCAGAAGAGCAGCACATGACCAACATAAGAACCATACCTGACCAGCATGTGACCAACACGAAACCAGCACGATACCAGCACACGAGCACGAGACCAGCGTGAGACCAGCACAAGACTAGCACACCAGCAGAGCAAACACCCAAGCTCAGCTCGAGACTAGCACGAGAACAGCACAAAGTCAGCACAAGACCAACACAAGACTTGCACGAGACCTGCACGAGACCAGCATGATACCAGCACGAGCTCAGCACGAGCCCAGCACGAGACCAGCCCAAAGTCAGCAGAAGACCAATTCAAGACTTGCACGGGACCTGCACGAGACCAGCATGATACCAGCACGAGCTCAGCACGAGACCAGCACGAGTCCAGCACAAGAGCAGCACGAGACCACCACGAAACCAGCAAGAGAGAAGTACGAGACCAGCACGGAGACCCGCACAAGACCAGCACCAGACCAGCACCATACCGCCACGAGACCAGTACGAGACCAGCAGGAGTCCAACGTGAGATCAGCACGATACCAGCATGAGACCAGCATGCTACCAGCACGAGACCAACACGAAACCAGCACGAGACCAGCACCAGTCCGGCACGAAATGTGCACGAGACTAGCACGAGAGCAGCACCGGACCGGCACGAGACCAACACGAAACCAGCACGAAACCAGCACAAGACCAGCACGAAACCAGCACGAGACCAGCACAAGACCGGGGCTACAGGTGGCAGTCATGAAATCGACACGGGACATTTGACAGAGTAGAGGCGTGCCTAATGGTCTCTTGATGACATGTCAACCATCGTTCACGCCGTTATGGCTCTGAAACTTACATAACCACCTGACTAGCACAAAACCAGCACAAGATCAGTACGAAACGAGCATGAGACCAGCACAAGACCGGGGCGACAGATGGCAGTCGTGCAATCGACACGGGACATTTGACAGAGTAGAGGCGTGCCTAATGGTCTCTTGATGACCTGTCAACCATCGTTCACGCCGTTATGGCTGTGAAACTTAAATAACCACGTGATCCACATTATCGGGGTCATTGTACAGGAATAATTGGTGGAGCACATTAAGCCCCATCGAAGAAGAAACTGTGGAAAAGCTCTGTGGCAAGTGTTTGTATCCATTACCGCCTTTGGAACGCATTCATCAGCTTCAGCAGTTAACGCTCAAGCTTTCCTCTGTAATAAAACCTCACACAATGTGATTTTATTAATATGTCCTGCATACCCTGACTATGAAATTCATTACAAATTGACCCAGTTATTTAGACATATTTTCTTCCATGAGCATTTAATGGGGTGGCACAATATGATGCTGTTGTAAATTATGATTAAATAGGTGGGGGTTTATGGGTGGGTGTGGAAAGATAATAAAATGGCTGTCCTCTGAAGGTTGTTGTCCGTGACAGATCCAATTTAAAACAAGTGGCTTCCATTGGTAAACACTTTACATATAGATGGCAGCATGCATAGGTTATATGGATGTTGTATTGGACAAAGTTATGACATATATATACTGTTCTATATACACATATAATTCCGCTCAGTCAGGTCTGCAGGCGGTAGTGACTAAACGCAGCTGGTATCAGGGTGGCCAGGACCTACTCACATGTGGTGACATGGTCTCATGAGCAAGAACTAACTCCTATGACAGTAGGGTAGTAAGTAATAACTAATATATAGAACAGAACTGATAAGTGGTAGTGTCCTTGTTAATGTTCCCATAATAGATTATGGAGCCCATATATATTTTGATTTTCGTTGGGGGCTAAATTACTGTGCAATCGTGCTATCCACCCTACTATATGGAGCCGAGGCCTGGACAGTGTACAGATGACAGGTGAAAAAGCTGCATGCCTTCGTCTCCGGTTCAAGGATACCATCAAGAGAAACCTGAAGGTGAGAGACATTAAGACCGATTCATGGACGCAACTCTCACAGCAGAGAGCTAAATGGAGAGCGGCAGTCAAGTAATGAAATCAGACTTTGTCGCATCGCGACCGACAGCATGATGATGATGATGAGTTACTAAGATCAATTCATCAGCGCCAAAGAATTAGCCTTTCCATCATGTAAAAGTGGACATATTTCCACAAATCAAACATGTTGGGTGGATGGAGAATGGACTCGTCCGTCCACCGGAAGTAGGGTCCAAAGTGGAGTGGGCTGTGGGGAAGGGGGCAGGCAAGCAGGCAGGCGGTTGGGTGGGGGTGGGGGTGAGGTGGGGGTAGGGGGGAGTGGGACTTCTCATTCATTCCACACTGAATAAAATGCAATGCAAACATTGCGGTCAATGATTGGCTATCTCATATATCATCACAAAGCGCAGTTCCATTCAGCGTGGGGAGTGACATCATAAACTCCCAGAGTGCCATCTGGACAGATTAGTTCCTGAGGGACCCGAGGAGGGGCGCTGACACTTTGCAATGTAAGTTGTTTGTTTGTTGGGGTTTTACATCTATGGTCATATCAGGACGGGTACCGACTTGTGACAGCGCGCACTGATGGCGAGTTTATTATAGTGCTGCCCCACTGGGATGGGAGACCAAGTCAACGTTGCCATGACAATGATATCCCACTCTGTCTCATTATCCGCATACTGAGCTAACCAGTCCTTGCCAGATGCTAGTACTGCTGGACGCCAGGCTAGGTAGTAACAAAGTCAATTTTGTAAGTCATTGGTTTGACTCAGCCGGATTTTGAACTCCCATCCTTCCGCATGGGAATCCTGCGCTTTACCGATTTAGCCACCGCGTTCGGTGCACTGCGGATTGGATGTGAAACAGCTGCAACCGGGGGATATCAGGTTTTTTTCTGTCCACTTCCGGTGATCTTGGTCTACTTTTATTACACTTCCGGAAGTGAAGATCGTCATTAGTTTGTGGACCAACAACGCTAAAACCACCGAATGTGCAGGTCAGAAGATAGAGAACCAAATAACAAAAAAAGGATTTGTGGGATGGGGGTGGGGTGTTGGCATGTGCGTGGGTGTTAGGTGGGTGGGGGGCAGTCTGAGTCTGTTTGCTTCATATTTCTGTTTTCAGGATATATCCTGAGGTTTGAGGTCACGCTAAGACAGTATAAGGTTCAGGAGTTATCTGCTCTTATAGTTGCATAGTCCGATGGCTTTGAGGATCTGTCATGTTTCTGAGATAAATATATTAAATTGATTGTTATCATGTACCTTTCTTCGATTCGAAGTAACTATTATTTTTATTGGCTACATTCGGAGATATTTTAAGTGTAAACATGGCAAATTAGTTGCGTCAAGCAAGCCAAAGCTCTGACACCGTAGGCTTATGCAGTAAGATGTTCTTTTACATTGGCTCAGTATTCCCTTCTGTGTAGGAACATATGGTTAATAAGGGCATCAATATCTAAGTTTTAGATAGCCATATCTAACCTCGTGCTAACGGTGGATAAATGTCTTTTGCAATTCAACCTTTTTTTATCCCCAACAATTAATTACGGCGGACTGTTCTGTATGATACATTTCACTTTATGTTCATGTTTATATATATATATATATATATATATATATATATATATGTGTGTACGTATATCATAGAGGTTCGTTTTGTAATGTTTTGTGTATCTTTCTATCTATCCCTTATCTACTTCTGCTATCCTGGTAGGCTCAGTGTCTGAAACATCCACAAGAAGACAACATTATACTCACATGGTTTCTTTAATCTCAACATAGTTGCTACAGGCACATGTACATAGTCTGGACTGGCTTGTGGGTGTGGTTAAATAGAGAGAGCATGTGACTTGCACCCGTATTTATAGGTTTAAATCCGGGTAACAGTCAGGTGACCTTAGCTTGTAGCCAGCAGCCCATTGGCTACAGAGTACCAATGCAGCTGGGTACGAGTCAGCGACCTAGTTAGCTGGTTCCCAGTAGCCTGTTGGCTGCATAGCACTAAATAAAAGTCGCCCAGAAATTCCCAAATATTTTACAGTTTGTTTAAAATAAAAAAACGTGTGAGTATTATGTCCTTGTGATTATTATAACCACAAGTAACAATCAATTCATAGTAGAACAGAATTAAACATTTATGAAAAGAAACTTGGTGGGGAGTGACAGTACTATATGCGGAGTCGCTTCATTGCGCATAATAAAGTGACTGGGATGTCACTCTATTATGGGAGTCAGAATGTTATCTCACATCTGTACCATGAATGACTCAGTCCCATTAACATAACACTGCGCAGTAAACCATTCCTTGCCTGTCCTGTTAAAGCAAAAACCCTATAATACTAAGACGGCTCACTCCCTATCTCTCCCCTGCTAATGTAAATTGTGCAGTGCCACCTTGTGGGGGGTTTGATCAGCCCAGCTGCTGGTTGGTGTTTCACATGTAAATACTTACAATTATATTATACATGAGATAGGTAAGTATGAATACACATCAATATGAAATTGCTATGAACAAATACACATCATCATCAGTATCATCATCAGCATCACCATTATCACACATCTTTCACATTCATATATACATTTATACATATAATATAGCACCTGTTTAACCAAGAGAACAGCCAGCACACCAAGTGGTGGGTTTGATCATGTTGATTACACAATACAGGCTGACTGAGCCATCTTAGTATTATAGGGTCTTTGGTTAAAGGCTGGGAACATGATGCTCACTCACTGATCATGTAAAACAATGTCTGTCCTCAGGGGGGCTGGAAACTGTACACTCCTAAGTCATCGGTTTAACTTGAACGGAGTTCGATTCCATGTCGAATCAAACCAATGACTTACAAAATTAGTACTTGTCCCTTCCTAGCCATATGGCAATATTAGGATAGGGCAAGGATTGATGTGCTCAGGGTCAGGATAATGTGACTGAGTGGGATATCTGGTCATGGTGCCAGCGGCCTGGTCTGCCAGTGGGGCAGCACTCTAAAGTAACCATGAGTGTGCAATGTCACAAGTCGGTCACCTAATATGACCTTAGATGTTGCCAGGACGGAAAACTCCAGCCATATCTCCCAGCGCTGTCATGCGTGCATTTTGAGCAGCTTGTGTCATCATGATCAGGCATGTGTCAGGCTGGAGGTGGGGGTGGAGTGTGTGTGTGGTGAGCCCTCCCTGCCCCACCTGGTGGCAGTTTGCTGAACTAAAGATGATGCAATATGTAATTCTCAAAGTAAGGCATGTAGAAACTCCTACTATTTTGGAGTTGTCCCAATCTACTGGTGACCACTGGTGTTATGTTATGTAAAGATAAATAGGGTTGATACTCCCATGTAAGTATGATTGGTGAACTTGATGGTAGGGAGCTGGTGGGAGTGGCGGGGGTGCACCCACTCCCACCCTGCCTCCCCCCACCACTGACTGGAGGAGTTCAGCCAATGGAATGCCATGTTACTGTCTCTGACTGAGGAGACTCCCATCCCAGCAACTGTGTCCCTGTATTTTGAATGTTTACCATCTCTATAAAAGAGCTGGGCAGGGGGTGTGGCAGTCAGATGACCTGGAGACAGCACAGCAGGAGGAGCCAGCCACCCCTCCCTACTAGACTTTACCACACTTAATATATGTTGGGTTACTATTTCTTGGAACTGATATAGTAAGCAGATATAGTAAGCAGATATAGTAAGCAGATATAGTAAGTGGATCATCGCTTGACTAATATCATGCATTAGTGTTTTCCCGCCTTCTCAGACAGAAGTTAGGATTCTAGCATGTAAAAGACTGCTAGTTAACAATTAGACCAGTGTAGCCATCCACAAATGCATATCAAAATCTTGACCCTCTTCTACCCCGTAGATCTGGCATACAAGAGCCTCACAACCACCACAGTGGAGATGCAGGAGGTGGAAAAGGTACCCGGCACATGGGCCAACTACCGGACAACAGTAAACACATACAAGGCCCACTGCACCTGCTTTTGCATGGAACCACTCCGGCCCACCCCCTCGAGATACCGTGCTGACTAGAGGAGCAGGCGGGCTGGATGTGCCCATCCTCCATCGCCAACTCCACTTCCCACCAGCACCTGTACCTCTGCATACAGGAGGCATTGACTGTGCCAATGGACCGCATCAAGGTGCGACTCGCCCTCGATGCACTGAGGCGCTCGAAGTCACACACACCATCGCCGCTACCCGACGTCCCAATACCAGTGGTAAAGGCAGTGGTGAACCACCTGCAGGCCACACCTGCAGGCCACCACAGTTATCATAATGTTCTTCACAGGAACGAGCCAGTCAGAGGTGGTGCTGTGATTAGCCACCACCTTTAACCCCGCCCGACATGCCACATGTGCTGATCTGGCGGTCCGGCTTGGCACCCTCCATGTACACCAGAAGTGAGCCAAGAACATGCCAGCGAGCCACCAGTCAAGGGACAGGTGGCTCGCGCCTTCCCTCGGCACCCGCTTCTGCCCAGTGGCGGCCTACAGCGCAATGATCCATCAGGCCCCCACTGCCAGACCTGACCAGCTGCTACTGACATTCCCCAGGGATGGCGCCACAATGACCAATAGCGAAACGCACAGCTCGCCATCAGGGTCACGGCCCAGTACACGCTGCATGCCATAACAAAGGCTGCAGCAACCGTCATTTTCACCTCCTGAAGCTCCGAGCTGGAGGTCCAACGATTCGGTAGATGAGCCCCCAATGGCCATAAAATACACATAAACACTAAAGACTCAAACAAAGTAAACCATGCCCTAATACACGCCACACAACCCCATAAACACATCTATGGATTGGCTGAGTGATTGGCCAAGCCAACCAAGCCAATCATTGAATTAAAATCACAAATCAAGACTAATGTCACAAGCTAAAAAGATTTAATAAATGCCACTTTATACTGTACTTGTGTCGCGTTGGTTGAATTGTGGGAAAGGTCTATCATGTTGCAGCCGAATGGACATTCTGTGACTTACAGTAGTGTGGTTAATGCACTACTTCCACTGGCCACATTTGAGCTATTTTATGAACACAACAGAGTTGTTATCTTTTATTGCGGATATATTTCTGGCTTTTATTGCGGATATATTTCTGCCTGGCACCGGCTGCAGAGTGCAGTTTGTTTATGAGGGTTTTATGTTTTGGCAACATCTATGGTCGTATCAGGTACCGACTTGTGACAGTGCGCACTCATGAATGGTGACATTACAGTGCTGCCCCATTAAGAGATCTGGCCGATAGTGGCATGACCTGATTTCCTACTCAGTCAAAATATCCTGATAATGAGCTAATAATCCAGTCCTTGCCCTATCCTAGTAACGCTGAGTGCCAGGCTACGTTGCTACAAGTATAAATGTTGTAAGTCATTGATTTGACTCGCCCAGTATTCAAATCTCCCAACCTTCAACATGGGAAGCATGTGCTTTAACCAATTTGGCAACGCGTCCAGTTCAGCGAACTGCACAGCATTTTGCAGGAATTCTTTCAATGTTTAATTTAGAATTTAAGGAGGCATGTTTATTAAAAATTATATTTGTGGTTGACTTATAACCACAACATAATCGCCCACCTGTCTCAATAGGGGCTTAAGCTATCTCAATATGGCCATGTTGCTACCCCAATATGGCTTCCCTACTACCAGTGGATGACCTCTTCAATGCCTTGATGAGTTCTTCAATATGGACCCACTCCTTCCTATTCAATATGGCCTCAACTATCCCAATATGTCTGCCCATGGGACACTTATACCAGTTATATCACCTGATCCCATAACATCGTAGTGGACTTTTACTTCAGTAACCTACTAAGGAATTTGTTGGATGTTTTACTAGAGAGTAGATGAAAAAGCTTTGTTGTGAATGGTGTCTCTTGTTTCCTCTCAGCTTCTCACAACCACTAATGTGTCCCATTACGAGATGTCCAATGTTGATGCTGAGATCAGCACAGGTAAAATTGGAATGATATATGTGCCTTCACTTTCCCAGATGAACTGCCACATACAGAGGTATGCGTAGATGGGGTGAGTGATTCAATCATGGAGTCTAACTGGACTAATGGTTAGGGTGTTAGCCCAGGAGTGGCTGAAGTATAGGTTCGAAAAGTGCTCTAGGCACGGTTTCCCTTTCGTTGGTTGCATAAAGCATAGAAAGGCAGACGTGGATAGGGTGATTGCATCATGGAACCTATATAGTGTAATGGTTAGCACACTTGCTCCGGAATGGCAAGAAGTAAGTGTAGGTTCGAAGCCTGTTCGATAGTGCTATGGCGAGGTTAATGTGAAAGTTAACCAGTGTATGATTAATGAATGTCTGTCCTGTGTATGAAATAGAAGTATGCTACATGGGTATCAGCGTAATGAGTGGGGTTGCAAATTGGAAATATTGCAATTAAAGCAGGTTTTCGAACCCATACTAGTGTCCTAACCATTAGTCTATCTAGGTTCCCTGATGCAACCCTCCTGTCCACGCTTACCCATTGTAGTGTATGTACGACGCGAGCACCCGAAACCGAAACCCTGATCGGGCCGGCAGCGCCGTCTGCGCGGAACCCAAATAAAGCATTATGAAACTAGACGTCGTTGTGTAGAGTCGGTTCATGATCATTACATGGTGTCAGAACCGGGAAACTGAAGCAAAATGGCTCTTTCCGGGTTGAAACCCCCCGCCGCACTGAATTTGAACGAGGACTTGGCGGCTAACTGGAAAGCCTGGAGCCATTCCTACCAGATCTACGCCACAGCAGCCGGAGTGCTGAGTAGGAGCGAGAAGGTGCAGTGCTGCGTGTTTTAACACGTGGCAGGAGCAGAAGCGCAAAAAGTGCATCAAGCAATGACATTCACGGCCGCCGAAATAGACAAAATCGAACCACTCCGGGAAGCGTTCCGGATATACTGTGAAGGACGAACAAACTTGACTGTGACTCGGTACAAGTTTACCTCGTATAACCAGGGCCAAGAGACGATGGACACATACATAAGAGAAGTGCGACACCGAATCGGATACTGTCAATACGAAGGCCTAGAAGAATCATTGATGTGCGACAGACTAGTGAGCGGTGTCAAATGCAATGAGCTACGCGATCGGCTCTTAAGAACGCCGAAACTGTCTCTCAAGATGTGCGAGGAAATATGCCGCCTGAGCGAACACACAGGACGACAGTTGGCAGGGGCGACAAGCGGCGAACATGCGGTGGATTACGTACGACGTGAGGATATGGCCCGCCAAACACCACGAACGTACGACTCCAGGCAGCAGCAGAGGCAACGGCCGGCTGCCAGAGGGAGCCGGGATCAAGACAGCAGACCCGGAGACGTGCGCGCAAATTGTTCATGGTGCGGGTACACTCACCGAAACGGTCGCGACGCATGCCCCGCAAAAGGCAAATCGTGCTCGGTGTGCAAAAAGATAGGACATTTCGCGAAAGTGTGCCGGGGCAAAACCACAAGCATAAACGAGATAGTCCTAAACGAACACGATGAAGACGACGAGAAGGAATTCGAAAACCCGGAATTTGACCTGTTCGTGGGAGCCATCGAGAGAGATGACAGCAAGACAAGCGATTTGTGGTTTGCCGAAATACCTGTGGGCCCCGTCAATATAAAATTCAAATTGGATACGGGCTCTGAAGCAAACATAATTCCAATGAACTTATTCAGCAGAATCAACAATGCGGTATTAAAAACATCAAGATGTCGACTCGTCACGTACTCAGGGGAAAAGATAGTGCCGAGAGGAGAAACATCGCTGCTAGTGCGGGATCAGTGGCTACGATTCCAAGTGACAGAGACAGGATGCCCCATCCTCGGCAAGGAGGCGTGCGTCCGACTACGCATCCTATCGCGCATCGACAGTGTCCAGACGGAGGGAAACAGAGACATCAGTGATTCACAGAACACGGTAAAAACATTTAACGATGTGTTCACCGGTCTAGGCACGATTAAAATAAATGCTAAGATATACACAGACAGTACAGTGCAACCAGTCATTGACCCGCCCAGACGGGTACCGCATGCCATTGAAAACAAGGTAAAGGCAGAATTAGACCGAATGCTGAAACTGGGGGTAATAGTAGAAGAGACAGAACCGACGCCGTGGGTCAGTTGAATAACGGTGGTCAGGAAAAAAGACAAAATCAGAGTGTGCTTAGATCCAACCAGACTAAACAAAGCAATCCTAAGGGGGCCATACCCGACACGTACGGTAGAGGAGGTCATAGCAAATTTAGACGATGCAAAATACTTTTCAGTCCTTGACGCAAAAAATGGTTATTGGCAATTTCAACTAGACATAGACAGCTCAAAACTATGCACGTTTAACACCCCCTGGGGCAGATATAGATACACAAGGCTACCGTTTGGCATTAAAACCGCCGGGGACATCTTCATATACGAAATGAATAAAATTCTGCATGATTTGAAGGGAGTTAACGTAATTACAGATAACATTTTGGTGTACGGGAAAACATTAACCGAGCACAACGCGAATCTCAACGCTGTCCTAGAACGGGCACGAGAGGTTGGATTAACCCTAAATCCTGACAAATCTAGCATTGGTAAAACAAGTGTCAATTACATAGGCCACGTCATTTCGGAAGAAGGGGTGAAACCAAGCAATGAGAGAGTACAAGCAATAACAGACATGCCCACACCCACCAACAAACAGTCGGTACAAAGATTCTTGGGCATGGTAGCCTATGTAGCTAAATTCATGCCCAACCTCGCAGAACTAACAAAACCATTACGCATTCTAACAGTAAAGGAAACGGCATGGCATTTGCAAGAATCGCAACAAAATGCATTCGATAATCTAAAAAAAATGATCACAAAAGCACCTGTCCTCAGATTCTATGACGTAACTAAAGAGATAACTCTCCAAGTTGATGCCTCAAAGTCAGGGCTCGGGGCGGCACTGTTGCAAGAAGGCAGGCCAATAGCAATGGCAAAGCGCTTGACGAGACCCAAAGCAGCTATGCGGTGATCGAAAAAGAACTCTTAGCAATCTGTTTCGGTTGCACGAAGTTCCATAACTACATATTCGGAAAGAAGGTACGGGTCGAAACAGATCATAAACCACTGGTAGCAATTGTAAATAAACCAATGTACCAACTGTCCGCGCGCATGCAACGCATGAGGATGCGCTTATTGAATTACAACCTAGAACTGGTCCACATAAAGGGTTGTAATATGTATGTTGCAGATCCGTTGTCCAGAGACCACAGCGACAAGACAGGATCTGAGCAGCTGTTCGACACAGACATCACATTAGCAGCAATACACTTAGTACAAGGGGGCCTTAATGACATCGCAAAAGAAACAAACAAATATAAAGTGCTAACTGAAGTAATCAAAATGGTTGAGAACGGATGGCCAGAGGATAAAAACTCAGTACCGAAATGTGTGACGCCATTCCATACGTTCCGGCACGAAATAACCAGGGCCAACGGAGTATTACTAAAAGGTAACAGAATAATAATACCCTCAGAACTGCAAAAGGAAATGTTAACAAGATTACACGAAACACACCAGGGAATAATCAAAAGTAAGCGACTAGCAAGAGAACAAGTTTTTTGGCCAGGTATGCAAACACAACTAGAAGACAAAATTAAAAGATGCACGTTATGCCAACAGTACAGGAACAAGCAACACAGTGAACCATTAACGTCACATGAAATACCATGCTCACCGTTCAACAAAATAGGGGCCGATCTGTTCCAAATAGAAAATAAAACATACTTACTAATCGTAGATTACTGGTCGAAATATCCAGAAGTGGTAGAGCTACAGACAACAACTAGCAGTGCAGTGATAAAAGCAATGAAGCAAATATTTGGTCGGCACGGCATTCCAGAGAATGTAGTGTCTGACAATGGTCCACAATTCGCAGGGGAGGAATATAACAAATTCAAAATCACGTTTTCGAGTCCGCACTTTCCACAAAGCAACGGGCAGGCCGAAAGGCATATCCAAACAGTAAAGAAAATGATAAAAAAGGCCATGACAGAGTCAAAAGACTACAACCTGTTCCTGCTAAACTACAGAAACACTCCGCTGGCAGACATAGACGCATCGCCAGCGCAAATGCTAATGAGTAGAAAGCTACGTTCGAAACTGCCAACAACAGCACAACAATTAAAACCCAAAGTAACTAGAGTAGCAAAACAACAAATCAGAAATGTTCAAATTAAACAAAAACAACGCTACGACCGCAATGCAGGGAAGAATCACAACATCATACAGGCCGGACAATACGTGCGGTATCTAACCCACAAAGGGAAATGGGCCCAAGGGGTGATAGAAAAGGCGGGCGACAACGAGACAAGAAAATACGTAGTACGCAACAACAAAAATCATAACCTAGTACGAAACCGAAAACATATATTCCAGACAAAGGAAAATAATCAGAACATTGAACAACTGAACCCGCACACACAACACGGGTCCCAAACTGATAAAGCCAGTGAGAACGTGTCACAAAGCCCATACACAACGAGATACGGACGACAAGTAAAACCGCCACAAAGGCTAGCGTATCAGTAGGTAATAAACATGTCACGCGTATCGGCAAGGCGACAGCGACCCACATCTACGACGAGATGCACATGTGCGCAAATGAATGCACAAGGTCACACGGTTGGTACGTACAGACACAAAGTCAAACATTATTAGATACCAAGATATACAATGTTATAAATGTGCATGCGCTAAATGTTAGAAATAAGTACAAGTATCCACGAAATGACACACGTCCAAAAAGACCATAGTGTAAGGTCAAAACTATATACAAAAAAAAAAAAAAAAATTAACAAGCCGGTTTAGGGGCTACCTTCGGAAGGAAACAGGGCTGTGCTTGCATGCCAGCCACAACGCGGTAAGTCGTAAATGATGTAAGAAACATAAGGTCACAGAAATGAATGACGTCACGACTGAATGTTACTTGCGATCCTCGGAAGCCATACACAGAGAGAAGTTAAAATCATCGGTAGCTTACTGAGCTTTCATTACAATGCAAAATGTATAAAAGGGAGATGTAGTGTATGTACGACGCGAGCACCCGAAACCGAAACCCTGATCGGGCCGGCAGCGCCGTCTGCGCGGAACCCAAATAAAGCATTATGAAACTAGACGTCGTTGTGTAGAGTCGGTTCATGATCATTACACCCATGTATGTTGCTTCTTGCGTGAGAGGTCACTATAGACTACTGCAGTCTTCCCTTTGAAAATGTAAATCTTTCAATCGGTTTACCTCCAGAAGTTGTTTAATGGTTACAATTACATACATATGGGTATTGAATGTACTTACATATATATATATATACACAGGGTAGATTTAACAACCATACAGCATGTACCTTAAACATGATCCAGGTCACGGCGACCAATGTCATGCGTGATGATGAAAATGGGAATTCTTGTGCCTAGAGCAGGATTCAAGCGGATACTTCTTGCTATTCTGGAGCTAGCATGCTAAACATTACGTTACATAGCCTCCCTGATTCAATCATCCTACATGTCTATTAGGCTGCATGTCACTATGCTGCCGGTATATATAGACACTATGATTGTGGATGCATCAAAGAAGTTCGGCCTGAAGATTAACATCAAGAAGACGGAGGTGCTGTACCAATCCAACTCTACAAGAACCCAAGAGGAGGAGATCATGGTTGACGGAAACAAGCTGAACTCTGTTCCGGAATTCACCTATCTCAGAAGCACTATATCAAGTGATGGACGCATTGATTCTGAAATACAGAGGAGGATGGCCAAGGCTTGTGCATCTTGCAGCCGACTACACCAGAGACTCTGGAACAACCACCATGTGTCCATTCGGGTCAAAGGCAAGATCTACCGGGCAATTGTGCTATCCACCCTACTATACGGAGCCAAGGCCTGGACAGTGTACAGACAACAGGTGAAAAAGTTGCATGCCTTCATGATGCAACATCTGCATTCAATCATGAGGCTAACCTGGAAGGACAAAGTGACAAATAAGCAAATACTCGAACGGACGGGGCTGCCCTCTATGGAAGATCTTCTGATCAAAAAGAATCTCTAGTTGACTCGACACCTCATGAGGATGTCATCAGACAGGCTGCCAAAGCAGATCCTCTATTCTCAACTGTCTTCTGGTTAGAGAAAGAGAGGGCGCCCTCATCTCCAGTTCAAGGATACCATCAAGAGAAACCTGAAGCTGAGATACATTAAGACCGACTCATGGACGCAACTCTCACAGCAGAGAGCTAAATGGAGAGTGGCAGTCAAGTAATGAAAGCAGTCTTTGTCGCATCGTGACTGACAGCATGATGATGATGATGATTGTGGGTCACTTAACCTCGACTATATATAGTACAAAGAAAAGAAACCTTGTTATCTTACAAATTGACCATCAACAGGTTAGCCAGCCAGAGGGCCTACATCAACAATTAAATAAATCACACCTTGTAGGACAATGTCTGTGGGTGTGGAGAAAGGAAAACTGTAGCAAAGCTATCCATGTAAAGTTGCATCATCCAAGCCCTTTGAGTTTCTACCATTTTTTTGTATGAATATATTAGGCTCATGGATATAAAGTAGCTTTTAATGTAAATTTTGGAGATATTTGAAGTGGAAACATAATTTATTGAATTAGTGTTTGCCTGTTCATGGAAATAATGGGGACAGGGTTTGCTTAATCCATTTTGGAGCACAACAGTGTAGAACAGGAACACCTATCTGCAATACATGTTTAATTACTTCACTGGTTATGTAGGTTAAATTCAAGTAGGCCTAAGTGGATTGGTTTTGAAATGTTGATGTCTTTATCTGGCTATTTAGCTTTAAGCTTTTCTTTTGGTACAGGGGGACCCAAAAGAAATGCCACCCTCAAAAGTTTCAATACAATTTTGAATAATGAGATTATTGCCTTTGGGTTTGTTTCATCGATTCCAAAGAAGCTTAATGGATGCAGCCTTAGTAAAGTACTCTTCCGAAGATGTCATGAAGACTGAGAAACAAACTTACAGATACTTATTTTGAAACCATATCTTTCAAAGCAGTCCAAGCTCGCTTTTGCAGACAGTTTCAATATTGTCATTATCCAGACAAAAGACTCATTCACAGATGGGTCCAGAAATTTAGGGATCATGGGAGAGTATTAAATTATGGATATAAAGGCCCTGTCATACCTCAGCGCATCGGGAGAAACATACAGAAACTGAACAAATTCTGTTTTGTGTCCGTACAACTTTTGAATATGCACAAAACTAGGAACGGATGCCGCCGAACTGATGTCTTCGGTTCTTGTCCAGTTTGAGTTCATTTCATCCGTTGGCTATCCGTTCATGTCCGTTTCATGTCTGTTTCATGTCCATTCGTCCAGCGGCCATTGACTCCATAGCACAACATTTTGACACATTTTAATACATTTTGATACTTATCACCACTGTACTAGACAATTCCATCCATTGCTCAATCCGGCGAGGTGTGACAGCCGCTTCAGGGACATGTATTCTGGATGACCAGTGAGTGGAAGGGCATTGGAGAACGTTGATGCGGTTAGGGACTCCGTTGATCGCAGCCCCAAGAAATTGATCTGCTGGCACATCCAAGAGTTAGGCATAAAAGTTGATATACATACTGAAAGTTTTGTGGAATGATCATGCACAAACTGAAGTCAATATGCATCAAATATGAAGTAACTCGGTGTAAATATGTATACATTATTAGCATTTTTGTGGGGGGCATTTTGTGTGTATGTGTGTGTGGGGGGGGGGGGGGGGGGGGGGGGGGGACTGTAGGAGAGTGTAAAGCAAAACTAGGTGACTGCTACACATGTTTTGCAATGTCCAATTAGATTTGGTGCTGTCCAAATGGACCTTGTGTGGTGGCCGAATCGCCTCGCGTGCAGAAGATCAGGAGTTTAGTTCCAGGTCGAATCAAACCAATGACTTATAAAATTGATACTTGTCGCCTCCTAGCCTGGCACTTAGCATTAATAGGATAGGGTAAGGACTGGTTAGCTCAGTGTCAGGATAATGTGACTGAGTGGGATATCGGGTCATGGTGCCAGCAGCCTGATTTCGTAGTGGGGCAGCACTATAAAGTTGCCATGAGTGTGCACTGTGACAAGTCGGTACCCATCCTAATATGACCATTGATGGTGCCAGGACTTAAAAACTCCAACAACCAACCTTTCCGAATGGCATTTAATCCAGACTGCCATAAATAAAGGATAGCGATGCCTGATTCGGGGCCACCACAAAATCTTTCCCATTTATTGTTCGTCACAGACCAGGGTCTGAGGGTAGAGGTGATGCAATAAAGACACGGTGATAAACATCAGCCATTTGCCAAGCAGAGCACCCAATCAAGGTCAAAAGGTTACTCTGAAGGTTAAACCTGCATAGTCTGATGAAAGCTTCAACATTGTCAAAACCAAAAGTCTTATAGATAGATTTGATACTACACGTCTAATTTAGATACTGGCGGTTCTTCGAAATCAAAATACTTATCTAGATTTGAACCCAGATATCCAACTTAGATCATGACATACTTATTAAGCATTAGTTTCTACACTGAATGGAATAGTAACACAATTTAAATATAACTTGATATTGCTAAAGCCGATGATGTTAGCGTTTTGATATGCATACCAAATTAATTTGACCTGTTTGCTCTTAAAATATCTTCGAACTTAACCAGTTAAAGCTGCATAGTCCGAGTCATGAGTCCATCAGTTCTTGCTATAGCCAGGATAACGCAGTTACCGACTAGAATTAAAGTTGCATGGTCCCATCATTTTGAGGTTTTGCCATTTTCTGAGATAAATATATTAGGTTTTGGGGTGTTTTTTGTGTGTACATTAGTTGTTTAAGCAGGGGAAATTTCAGTCGCAGATGACTGGTCGTCCTCATTCCACTGCTCCTTGCAACATCCTAGTAATGCTGAGCAGCTTGCTAGGAAGCAACAAGTATCAATTGTTAAGTCATTGATTTGACTCGACCAGGGTTCAAACCTATGAGTTCGAATCCCACAACCTACCAAAGCGGGAGACGGACGCTCAACTCATTTGGCCATCTCGTCTGGCTAACTTTGACGTCCACTAGCCGATGATAACAATCAATGTGCTCCAGAGGCGTTGTTAAATCAAACAAACTTTCCTTTTAAGTTTTAGTAGTATATAACGATCAGTCGAATATATATATATATATATATATATATGTATATATATATTCCAATGACAAAGAAATTCCAAGCGAACGGAGTGTCAAGCCCCGCGCAGGAGGTGGAGTGGTGCATGCCGGTACCCCCTGCCCCCACCCACAAATAGGGCGGGGTAGAGGAGGAGGCACTACCCGAGCTTATTATAGGCGATACAGGGATTTAACACTAACTATATATATATATATATATATATATATATATATATATGCCTATACATAAGTGTAATATCGAGCGTCCGAGTGGGTCCGAATAGCAATCCAGTAAATTTAACATCTAGTCATAAACCAGACGGGATGGCCGAATGGGTTGAACGTCCGCCTCCTGCTTTGGAAGGTCATGGGATTAGAACCCCCAGGTGTGAACCCTGACCCACTCAAACAAATGACTTACAAATGTATACTTGTTGCTACTTAAATTGTTCTTCAGCAGTACAACCCCGTTAAACCAAGCTAGGTTAAACCAATCGATCAGTTAATCCAAACTTGTTTCGGCGGCCAGCAAAATACTACCATTTATCATATACAAAAGTTGGTTAAACCAAAGTCGGTTAAACCAAAGTATGGGTTAATCCAAACAAAATTGTCGGCCCCAGGCCACTTCCGGTACAGTTAAACCAAACTTTCTTGTGGTTTTAAGGTCATCTGGGACTTTTTTATATGATAAATGGTAGTATTTTGACGGGTCGGCGAAAATTCTTTTGATTAACCGATCGTTTGATTTAACCGAGCTTGGTTTAATGGGGTTAAACTGTATATGCATAAACAAACAATAATCATAGTGTCCACACCCATTGTATATTACATTCATAATGCACCAAAGTTGTTGCCAAAGCCAAGTCAAAGTCAAAGCTCGGTAAAACCAATGATCGGTTAATCCAAACAAATTTCTATGGTCCCTTCAACTTTGGTTTAACAGGGTTATACTGTATTAGGATCAGCCAAGGAGCAGTGACATGAAAAAGACCAAGTGTCCGGGGTTGAAAATTCCCCATCTTAATCAATCTAATATACCCTGGGCCCCCACAAAAAAAAGATCCAGTGGTGAGTGTCACACTGGCTATTAAATACACTGCCATATCCGAATTGGCTTGTCACCTGGCCTCAGCTGGTTTGGCTCTCATCTGGTATAAATATATGTCCAGACCCCTAGGTTAACAACCAGAGCCAGCCTTCGGAGCTGCGGGGTCGACTTGGGAACATGTTTGGCAAGGTCCCCAGGTTCACAGACAAGGTATGTTTTAGTGAAGCGATCCTCTAGCGTGGTTCCCCCTTTGGGCGCGCAGCCTAATTGGTAGCAAGTGGTCCAATTGGCTTAAAGCCAGCCCCGCTAAACCCCAACGCCATAGCTGGGGGGGGGGGTCCAAAAAAGAGCCTCATTCAGGCATATATGGCCTCAATTCAGCAATGCAGAAACCAGTCTCATATATGTGGAATTTGTCCTTTCATAAAGCATAAATGTTCAGTATAGAGTTTAGCTCAAGTTTGTTCTTTAAAAGTGGAACCCAGGAAAATTGAGCCCATTACAGATGCCTATCAGTTTGGGAGGGTGGGTGGACAAGATTAAGACAGCTCCACAGACGACGTGTCTGGATTTGGTGCTGCGAACGAAGTGCTGAGCGGCGACACTGGTGGTTGGAATAATTCTGGCAGGAGCCGGTAATGGGCGTATTGGTATAGAATCATTATTGTTATTTAGTTTGGGGTGAAACTGAAAGACAGACCATTGTAGGGACGCATGAGGAGGGGTTCTCTGCACTGAATTACCCGTGTTGCTGTGCAACATGTACAATGCAAATATTTTGTAATCAATGTTGCAATTTCAGTGAGAGCCGACAGTATTCAGGTTTCCTCAAATGTCTTTTTTATTATTCAACTATACCATCACTTAAGGTGACCACAGATTGAAAATTTGAAATATTTATTTCTTCAAGGCCACTAGTAACCTATCGCGCCAGGCCAGTGTATCGATGTGTCATGACGAGTAACTCTGCGTCGGTGAAGAGTAATCAAAGTACCTTCTACTTCCGATTTACGCTTCTTTGTTTGTTGGGGTTTTACCTCCTAGCAACATCTAAGCTCACTTCCCGTCCTGATATGATCTTAGAAGTTGCAAGGACGTCAAACAACAACAACAACCAACCATATTTAATATCACATCAGGATTGATACCGACTTGTGAGAGTGCACACATATGGCGACTTCATAGTTCTGTCCCAGTCAGAGACCAGGCCATCAGCACCATGACTCGATGTCCCACTCAGTCACATTATCCTCATACTGAGTTAACCAATCACTGCATATCCCTATTAATGCCAAGTGCCCTGGTTGGGTAGCGACAACTAAAACCTCTATTTTATAAGTCATTAATTTGACCCGGCCTGAATTCGAACCCCAAACCTCCACATGGGAACCCAGCGCTTACCTATCCGGCTACCACGCCTGGTGAGTTGGAGCGTTTTATCACCATTAATGCAGGTGTATGCTTGAGAGGGGGAGAGGAGTGACTTAAAGGTTAAAAGTGTTGAAGTATACTTTTCTTATTTGAATGTAAGTAATGCCAGCTGCTGAACAAAGTGCTTCAATGTCTAACTGAATGTAGAATAACCGTGAAATACTTTAACTGGATTTTGTTTGTTTATTTGTTGTTGTTTTACATCCTGGCAACATCTAAAGCCAGGATGGGTACCGACTTTTGACAGTGCGCACTCATGGCGACTTTATAGTGCTGCCCTACTGGAAACCAGGCCACCAGCACCATGACCTGATATCCTACTCAGTCACATTATCCTGACACTGAGCCAACCAATCCTTGCCCTATTCTAATAATGCCGAGCGTCAGGCTAGGAAGCGAAAAGGATGAATTTTTAAGTTTGACTCGATCAGGATTCAAACCCACAAACTCATGGGTTCGGATCTCCTGATCTCCCAAATCAGGAGACGGGCGCTCAACTCATTCGGTCACCCGGTCTGGTACCAGAACTGGAAGAATGTCTACATCAATGCCTCAAATGGGGGGGGGGGGGGGGGGGTAAAGTTCCAGGCAATGGTAGATACAGTTCGATTTGCAAAAGCTAATCTTTTGATAAGAGCATAGCCAGTATTTAAGCATTGCACATGGCATGGACTCGCCGATGACAGGGTTCACTGAAGGCATGTGCTTTTATAATGGGACAGTTGCTGGATTGTTAGTGAAAGAGGACTACTCTGCCCTAATTAAACTTCAGAGGAATTACTGTTGGCTCAGAACGCATTTGATTATAATTAGCCCAATAATAGAACCATTAAGTGATTGTGGTATTTTGACGAATATAATTCGTATTTTTCTAATTGGAATACAACATTTGTTTCACGCTTTCCCTCGTAATCAAAGTGGTGATACTAATGCCTAATTGGATATGGATCATGATGGCCAAAGATGTAGAGCGCAGGCTTCCCGTCCGGAAGATTGGGAGTTCAAATCGAAGACTAGTCAATCCAGTGACTTATAAAATGGATCCTTGTCGCTACCTAGCCTGGTGCCCGACATTAATAGGATGGGGCAAGTACTGGTTAGCACAGTATCAGGATAATGTGATTGTGTGGGATACATTAGGGTTGAGATACAGCATAGAGATTAGATGGGAGAGACAGCCCCCAACCCCCAACCATGGCCAGTGTGTTTGATGGTGATATCCTTATATATATGTCCATGTTAACCCTATGCCTGCTGTGTCCCTGTGGTTCCCATAGTGGTACCACTCCTTGTACTTTGCCTTACAATCAGAGAAGTTCCCCTATGGTATTGAACCATCAACAATCAATCAGTCAATCAAGCTCTGACGTTAATCATCCCTGCACTCTGCGTCAATCAGACTGCTTAGGTGTCGATCTGCAAATTTTCATAAATCGTACTAGCGTATTGTACACACAAGTGCTCCAAAGCTCACCACCACCTCTGTGTGATGGGTGCTAGTTCCCAGAATGGCATGTGTGTTAATGTCCCTAGCATCTGGAGACCATCGCATAGGAACTGAGGGCCGCCATCAGGGAGTCAGGAGGGGAATGAACAAGTCAAGAATAACTTGGCAGCTGTGGATATCTCTCAGCGACAGACCTCCATTAGGAGGTCTGTAGAATGTTGCATATCCCCGGGTGGTCAAACCTTCCAAGTACTGATGAAACTTGATGCTGATTAAAGATGCGATAGGCTTATGATATTGAGTTTCTGTATTGTGTTGGTACATATATTAGGTTTGTTATTGATCACAATGCATTAGCAAAATCCAAAGTAAAGTTCTTTTATTTAATGATGCCTCTAGAGCACATTGATCTTTTTATTGTATCATTGGCTATTAGATGTCAAACATACGGTCATTCTGACATATTTCTTTTGCGGAAATCTGCTGGGGCTACATAGGCTACTTTTTTCTGATAAGCAGCAAGGGCTCTTTTATCTGCACTTTCCCGTATACAGGATAGCACATACAACAACCTTTGATGAACCAGTTGTGGGCCACTGGTTCGTAATGTACTAGCATGTGTTTGATTCGTGGGGCATGGGGAGGGGGGGGAGGACTGCCCCGGCCATTCCTTACAGTTGCTTCCCTTCCAACTCTTATCTCACGCCGACGATAGCAGAGGGGCCACCTATCGACATCTTCCAGACTAGTTAAGCCGCACTGTAAAATTCTCTGATTAAGTATGTATTGAGTATCGAGATGGCTAAATGGGAAACAGTACTCCCTTTATAATGCTCACACCGGGGGAGGGAAGAAGTGCCCCTTTAAGCAGAATCCCTCCCCCTTATCTCCCCCAGCCACACGGTCACCATTATGTTATATAGTAATCCCACGATGGCTAGGTGGTGGCCGGGGCTGGGTGGGAGGGGGGTAAGTCCTTAAGGCAGCCAATGGTGAATTATGTTAGGGAGAGATCATGCGGGAGAGGAATGACTGGTGTGCATGAGTGGAATAGCCAATAAGGAGGTCTATAACATCCACTGTTGTATTTATCTGAAAACCTTATATAACTGAATAAAACTAAGCATTCAGCGACTATTTATTATCTACACTTCTGCTGGTGCTTGACTCGGATCGCTTGTTGTGTTGTGTGTTGTATCTACTATGGGGTAAGCTCTGACATATAATTCATATAATCCAGAAGAGAACAGGGGAGCTATGAACCGTATGCATTACACAGGATATTAGGGCAGTATAGCCTTTTTGAGCAGTACAGCTAATGACATGAGCGAACATAATGACATGAACCCTAATCCCCGCGTACCACCTAACGGGATCGGCCATCAATAGCATTCTGTTGCCCTCAATATATCCTGTGGGCGCCCACAATAACGGGATTTCCTAGCCCTACTCCTGCTTCCCTCAGTTCCCCCGCTGCAGCCAATCCGTCAAGCCTTCTTTCAGAGAGAACAATGTAGAACTGTGAAAGGTTTGGATTAGGTTTTATCTAAAGCTGAAGAGTCCGATGAAAGCATCAAATTTAAAACAACTAAACTATTACTCATACTCATCCGCTTCTGATTTTGTTAGGCTTATAAGCCTGTATCAGGTCGATGCATGTCAAAATTTGATTTACTAGGATTAAATGCATCGAGTACCGGATGTGTGCAATATTGCAGCCCCCTCCAATGCTTATCCAGTCTGCCTTTGAAGGCGTTGACGGAAGGCGCTTCTATGACATGTTCAGGCAGTGCGTTCCAGGCATTTACTATCCTGTTACTGAAGAATTGCTGTCTGACAGGTTTTATTGCTCTTTCCTTCTTCAGCTTGTATCGATGACCTCTAGTTTTACAGTTGGCCAGCTTCAGGTATCTAGCATCAACCGCATATCTTCCAGTGACGTGTTTGAATGCTTCTATTATGTCTCCCCTGGCCCTTCGGTAGTATAAGCTGGGTAGGTTGAGAATCCTGAGACGTTCTTCGTATGGTAGTTCTCTTATGGTTGGTGATAACTTTGTAGCACGTCTCTGTACACTCTCGATCATTGACATGACCTTCTTGAACTTCGGTGTCCAAGCCGTGGTGCTTATCTAGATTTGATTCTACATATTTCACTTAGATACTGATGTCCTTATTAACCATTTGTCAATTTAATACAACCTTTGACTGCAGAAGCAAATGGTGTCAGAGTGTTGGCATACTTGCCAAAAACTAATGTTACATGTTTGCACTTCAAATAGTTAAAAAGTTTGCCATTTAAAATAAAAGTTACTTCAAACTAAAGTAGGGTACATTATAACAATAAATTTAATATATTTATCTCAGAAAAATGATAGAAAGTCAGAACCATTCGGACTATTCAATTTCCACCAGGTGGTACTAGTACACAAGTGTGGCGTGGGGGAGTCGTTTGCTCTGACGGATGTAAGTAGCACATGAAAACGGTAAGTTGGAATGTTTACTCGGGCGAGGAAGCTAGTCAGTCTCAGAAGGAAGCTGGGAGTGGGGGCGCACTTAGGGATCACCTCTGGCTAGCCTGCAGCTACCTGTCGCTACAAGATGGCAACACACGTATGCGTAGAGACGGTGGACACCATGTGATGGTGAGGGTCATGTAGGGACTATACTAGTGTATTCATTACTGCCAGTCCACAGCCGAATAGACAGGTTCTGATATAGTTTCTAGCTGAGTGTGGCCACTAGGTGGAGGTGGATTCATCAAGTGGTGCATAGTATATCAGAATTGTGGCTGATTCACAAGGGAGAAGACGCCTTAACAGCCTCTGCCACCCTCCCTCCGGACTCACTGTTGGCGGGCCTGTATCCACCACCAACCAGCGAGCTCCGTCGAGGCGCCACCTATCACCACCTACCGGAACTCCCCACTCGGGGACCGCCAACACCAGGACTAGGCCAATAGTCCCCATAGTCATTTGATTATGAAACTGTAAATATATATCTATGTATATATATCTATGTATATATGTATATATATCGGAATATATTCGGTAAGCCTGACATAGGTGTAGATGAACGCGTAGCCAGGTGGCAGAACATAGGAGACGCCAGCAGTCAAGTCAGTAGTTATGCAGTTGCAGATGAAGGAAGGGAGATTAGTGCACTTCTGGTATTTATAATCGTATAATTCTTATACAACACAATATACGTTATTCATGATGGTAACTGCAGCAATACTCATATATAGCTAAAGAAGCCATATATCTTATTAATACCTTTTTTTCTTGACATGGTATTATAAAGAACTGGATCAAAATGATGTTTGTCTTTGAGAACTCTGGGACATTCTGGTTCAATGGAAAGAGAATACAGACTCTGAAAGACTGGAATAATGTATGCACATTGCTGTCCGGTGTCGTATTTTCAGCGGCCCGTCATTCTCAGCAGCCCGTCGTGGTCAAAAGACCCGTGGCATCGCCGGCTACAAGCTCAGCTGGTGCCCGGCAGTGTTAGGGACCGATTACGCCGAAATCTATTGAATGCGATCATATTTAACAGAATTACATACTCAAATAATGAAATTTAATTAAATTAACCTTAAATTCCAAGCGATATTAACGTAGCAGCTCGATCAGCGTTGAATGGCCGAGTGTAAACAAAACAAATAGCAGTGCTTGCGGCAACGTTCGAAAATCCGCGCATGCGCAGAAGCCACGACAGGCCGCTGAGAATGACCGGCCGCTGAGAATACGACACCGGTACACAGAACGTGGCAGCTGGAGTGGGAGAAACATGGTTTTATTTCCCGGTGGCAGTATACTAGCTCGACTGATTCTCTAACCACCTAGCGGTACCCAACGGAAGGTCATGTCATGTGAATATATTGAGTGGTGTAATACTGAAAATTAGGTGATGAAGGTCCTGACAAATTGTGATATGGTGATACGAGGCAATACATACTGTGGTGTTCTCTGTGGCAGAGTGGTTAGAGTGTCTGATGCTTTTCTAGGTCGGACTCCTAATCTGAAGGTTGGTCGTTCGATTCCCCATGCCCCCCCCCCCATCTCTGCCAATTTGGATTTCCACCGATGCATATAACTTACAGCATCATCAAAGGCCGGTTGCTCTCATACCATGTCTATGTGGTGTGGGAGGTTAAAAATCTGTTGGGTCAGTAAAAGTATAGGCTCAGGCTTTCTATCGACAAACTGTCTAATGGTGAAAACAAGTCTAATCAGACTTATCGATGATAGGCAGTATAAATCTTCAAGAATATCAAGTCGAAATGGCAAAAATTAAATTGCTTGGTCGGCAATTTGTCTTAATCAGCTTAATTAATTAGGATAATTATATATAGTCTGTGTACGTGATTTTACTAGTTCGCTTTGATTCCTATTTCTAAATAGGTCAATCAATTGGTGGTGTATGCGGGCGGGTAGAAATGTGTAGTGGTGAGGCTGAGAGTGGTGAAAATTAACGGGTAGTGGCCAGATGAGGGTTGAGGAAGGGGATGGTGAGAGGTGTGCTGTGATTGGTGGAGGGGAAGGCCAGGTGGTGAGGAGAACGAATGGGAAGGCCTGGGAGGAGTCAAGGAGATGAGATTGGCAGCCCACGCCCCCTCCGCCCCTGCACTCCACCCTGCCCCAATGGCAGGATGAGGCTCCGCAGCTCCCTGCACCCCTGCAATGACTCCAAATGACCACCTTCACTCATCCCAAACCTTTGCAAGAGCCGTCACTAGTAAGTCTGAAAAAGAATAATGGAGTTTCCTCTTACATCTTCTCCTCAGAGGAATCCCCTGGTCTGGAACTTAAAGCTGCATAGTCAAATTTTCAAAACCAATGTAATTATCTAGATTTTATTTTACATATCTAACTTAGATACTGATGCACTTATTAAGCATTTGTTTCAGTGTAGAAGGCAATACTGAGTCAATTCAATAGAACATGTCACTGTAGAGGTCTATGGTGTCAGAGTTTGGGCATGCTTGCCAAAACTAATTTTCCAAGTTTGCACTCAAAATATCTCAAAAGTTTACCATTTAAAATAAACATAACTTTGAACTAATGTAAAGTAGATACTGGTGATCGATCTAATATCTCAGAAAAAATACAGAAATTCAAAACCACTGGACTATGCAACTCTAAGTTTAATGAGTTTGACAAGATAAAATTTCAAATTACTAATAATCGCTGCTTTTACACTTTCGTCTACATTTCAAAAGGCCAGACAAGTAAAAGCTTAAGGGGGCCTTCCAAAGTTTTAATGAAGTATTGGTTTTCAAGACATCAGAACTCGCCAACAAAGTAGTGCACATCAACATTTTATCACAGAAGATGACGGTGAGTTAGGTTACATGAACAATTTAGTGAACCATCAAAGTTGTACGTGACAAATTCTTCCGTTCACCACTCCCCTGTCATGCGTTTTTTATGACTGCGATAATGTGAAAGTTGTAAATACTCCATTAAAAGGTATCGCCTAAGTTTTTAGCATCAGGAGACAGAGGCAACAGATGAATATCTGAAAGAGTACTATTTACACACATATGTCCTACTTATCTGCTGCGAGCCTGCTACAGGTCATGTGACCGTCTTATCACGTGATCGGCTGATTAGCATACATTACAAATACCTTACATTCTCTGTCATTCCACTTAATACTGTGTTGCGCGCCATAACAGAAATGCGTCTTTCAGCTGTTGTTACAGTTGCATAGTCCGATGATTTTCAGTTTATGACATTTTCAGAGATGTACATTAAGTTGATCGCTATAATCTACCATACTTTTGTTTGAAGTAACTTCTATTTTAAATAGCTACCTTTTTTTGTTGTTAGATATTTGAAGTGCACCCATGCAAAAATTAATGTTGGCAAGCATGCCAAAACTCTGAAATCATATCACTCAGCAGCAACATGGTATATTCAATTGCCTCAGTATTCCCTGTTGTGTGACAACAAATGTTTAATAAGTGCACCAGTATCAAAGTTATATATATAGAATCTGGATACTTGTTCTGGTTATATAAATTTGAGGTTTTCATCAGACTATGCAACTTAAATATTCCTGTGAAGAACAGCATCAGAATTCCCTTCTAGGTGGTAACAAATGGTTAAAATCGTGTGACCAGATCTGTAATGCCAAAGTTATATCAAACTGAATTAAAGTACACAACAGTGGGTCAAGCTAATACAATTGTTCATGTTGTTCGTCAACAAGGGTAATTCACACACGATCGGGGACTACACTCACAATGGTCTTCCCTGGATTCGAACTCACCGCCCCGCCCCCCTACAACACCCTTACGGTGCCCTCACCCCGCGCTCGCCACCAGGGGCCGTATGCACCAATCGGAGTTAGGGCCTTAACCGCGGTTTGACTATCTCCACACAGCTAACGGTGGAAAATCTGTATCCGTCAATCGGTGTCAGCGCTAACCGCGGACCGTAGCCTAGGCTAAGCTACCCCAGTTTCAAATTGGGTTTAACTGCTAGCCGGGGCGGTTAGTGTGCGTGTGTGGCTCTCAATCTATTCAATGCTGTCATATTTAACAGAATTACATACGCAATAAGTGAAATCTTATCAGTTTAACCCTGCTTATCAGTTTAACCCAGCGTTCAGCTTTACGGCAGCAGCGATATTAATATTTTCGAATCGACGAATGTAAGGTAAAGAAAGCGCCGCCTCCGCAGCGACGTCGATATACATACTGTCCAACAGCACCTAAAAATGGCCGCCGCCGCCGCCGCCGAATCGGCGGCTATATATTAAGCCCAAATCTATTCAATGCAATCATATTTGACAGATTTACATACGCAATAAGTGAAATTTATTCAAATTAACCATAAAATCTAACTGTTATTAACGCTACCGCCGCATTGGCGTCGTTATTCATATCGTCGGGTGGAGGGAATTCCCAAATCTATAAATAAACTCATGGTCAGCTATCCGCCCCGGCTAAAACATTGGTGCATACCGATTCACACATTTCTCCAACCCCCCACTACCCCGAGGTACCTAACCGCGGTTAGTGCCTTAACCCCGGCTAAGCATAACCCCGATTCGTGCATACGGCCCCTGGAGTTGACACAACGTCCGATACCCCCTTCCAACCTTGCGAGAACCCCCCCAACCCTCGCGAGATAATGGCCCGCCTCGCGAGTTCTCGCCACCGCCACTGATAAAAGGGGCGCCCCTCCATGGTCCCAGCCACTCCTCTGCAGACACCGGACCTGCGACATCCACCAGCTTTCTCGGCCGCCCACCTACACCAACTAATACGAGCCCTAATAGGATTGAGAGGGCCTGATCTTCTGTTATTCTTATTCTGCAATGTCCTCACTAATTGGTCTCACATGTTTGATTAACGTCCTTACTGTAACGATTACCTTATCCTGTAATTGCCTTCACTGTTCTCCCGACACTTGCTAATGTTCCTCCCTTACTGACTCTAATTGACACCTATGTTACCTGCACCTCTGATGTTCGCCTGTAATTGCCTTCATTGTTCTACCTCGCTGACCTTATCTGATACTTATGTTACTCGCACCTGTGATGTTCATTGTCTCCCTATGAGACCGACCTTGTTAACTCATTACTCAACTTGAACATGTAACCACTTTCCTCTTGTGGCCCGCGGGCACTGAATAAATTCCATGTCATGTAGTCCCTTGTCGTGTTGTGAATGATATACAAAAGAATTAAAAACATAGAATAAAGTGAAACCTATTGATTTATAAAAAAAAATGAATACCTCACATAATAAATAGTGTAGATATTTTACGCA
Organism: Branchipolynoe longqiensis; assembly: GCA_030323885.1. NCBI lineage: Eukaryota > Metazoa > Annelida > Polychaeta > Phyllodocida > Polynoidae > Branchipolynoe > Branchipolynoe longqiensis. Next base: position 68,027,860 of record CM059190.1, on the reverse strand, counting down.
GGATTTGGTTCGAGCTCCGTAAAAAATATACGAAACCAAACTATTTTTAAGTTGCCTTCATATGACTGCAAACCCAGTTTTCAAGCTCCATGATTGCCAATCACAATTCAAATTACAAGCTTCAATTTCCGACAAGCCGCGCAATTTCCCCTTTGGAAATTTCTCCGCCTTTGTAATGCCTAGTACACACCTCCCGTTTACGATTCGCGCACTAAAACTCGCGACTCGACCCGACCCGCCTAAAACTGAAAACGCCCCGATTCATTTTTCGAATCGCGAATCGCAATCGTAATCGGCCCGCTTTAGCCCTAAAAACTTAGTTTTATACGCGAATCACAATCGCTAGGTGAGCGCGGGATGCGCACACCTAGCGATTTTCGAACATATACGGGAGGTGTGTGCGCACAAACGGTAGGTGTGTACCAGGCATTAGCTTCCTCCGATGAACATGGGACAAACTGCATTCAGTCACAGGCAGCCAACAGCATGGTTTTGGGCTACATTTTTCTTGAAGTATAATTATTGGGAAAATATTGCGGCACTTCGATATTAATTGTTGGGGTGTATTAAGTAATATTTTGAAGGGGAACAAAATGATGAGATGGTCTTAGATTTGTGGTTTTATAGTGTTGCATTGTTTAGGAGTACCATAACAGTGTGCATATGATATCTCATTCAGTTAGAATCTCCTGACACTATGCCAATATGTTCTGGACCCATTATTATAATGTTTGTTCGTTTTTTTCAAATTGTACATCTTGACAACATCTAAGGTCATATAAAGACGGGTACCGACTTTTGACAGTGCGCACTCGTGACAGCGTTATAGTGCTGCCCCACTTGTAACGTATTGATGTCCACATGTTGAGTTCTTGTTAGATAGTGACCTTTATTCGATGACGTTATTTACATTCCCTATGATAGTAACGTATTCTCGCATTGTCCATGTTGCCGGAAACATGCATAATTCAAAACCACTGACGACGGGCGCATATTATGAATACTATAGATACCGTTCGTAGCATGCGTCGCTATGTAAAAAGTTAACTTCTGGTTTTAGATTCAAAGGCTAATCCAGTCCTTACCTGACCGTCGCTGAAGTCGGTTCATTGGTGTTCAATACTGAAATTTGAATTTGGACTTGAATTGTTCGGTAATATCGCTGATTTTAAGATGCCAAGACTTGGTAAAGTTAGTGTTGGTAAATATTCCAAGGAATTACTGGACTCAATGGAGATTACGGATGAGTTAGTTGTCGCTAATGCAAGTCGTTCTAATATGCATCGTCCTGGATCGTCATCAAGAGTTCAAATGGAGGATTTAACGTCGCCAGCTTCAGTGCTGCCGTCGTGTTCTACTTCGGGTCCGTCTCTGGAGGATATAGCGAGATTGTTGGACTCGAAGTTGGCGGCAGCACAACGTCCTTTATTGGATCGTCTAGTCTCACTGGAAAATACGGCTTTGGCGAAAGTGGGTCAGATTGACGACTCTGTAGCAGTAGGTCGACATGACGTCACGGATGCAGAGAGTATAACGGCTCTCAGCAATGTCAGTGAATCGCCAGCGCGCTCAACGGGATCGTGCGCTTTACGAGCTCTACTGCGTACGACACGAGGTACAGTAAAACTTTCTGGTAGTGACTCTGTGCGGAAGCGCACTCATGATTGTGAACCTTTTGATTGTGAGGGTTCGGATAGTGATGACTCGCTTATGCGTGATCTTATTCGAATTGCTGGGAAGAAAGCTAAGCATACAGGGAAGTTGTCGTTGTTACCTCACAAATATGTGGTGAGGAATGATAAAAAAGGGAAAGTAGCACAGGGTGAATCACACTGGTTTGAATACTTAGCTGCAATTCGACGAATGGTGAAAAGAGGTGATGTGCCTAATGACTGGATTCCACATATTGAGGAGCACATTGACACTATATTAGATATGGCTCAGCACTACACCTGGCAGACATGTTTGACGTATAGTGAGCGAATATTTGCTATGATTTCTGATAAAAGGTTACCTGGTGGGTGGAAAGATCAAGGCAAAATAGTGGAGATTTGCCGCGACGTATGTGGTCTCGGTTGGCGTGTTGAGCCGACAGTGTCGAGGCATGGACTGTTTAACACATATACTGAGTATAAGAAGGGTGTTGACGCTCGGCCGTGCATCGTTTGGAACAAAGGGGGTGCTTGTAGTTTTACGGCTGATCATGGAGAAGGCTCTGATAAACTGTTGCATATATGCGCGTACTGTGCGTTTAAGCTGAGGCGTAAGCACCCACATAAAGAAGTGGATTGCAAAACCAAGCAACGGGCAAGGGATAATCAACAAGATGACCATGATCGTACAAAGCATTTTTAGTTTGCAGCCTGCTGGAGGCTGCTTCTTCCGTTGACATCGTGTGTGTAACGGACGTCGGCAAACATTTCAGCGGGGCTGCGTTAGATGACAGCGCGGTCGAGAAGGTCGACACTGACAAGATCTGCGATTGCTCCGTTCAGGTCGGTGGTATGAATTCGTCTAAGCCTTCCCAGAGTTTGGATTTGGTTGTGCCACCTGCCCTGTCCCCCACAATCGGTCCAGTTGTTATTGTAAATCGCCCTGATAATACTGTTGCATCCGTTGATGTCTGTCAAGCATTGCGTCCTATAGTGGGCAGCCCGTGGGGCTCGGTTGACGATTTGTGTTATCGCGGTAGAAACGAGTCGCATGACTCTTGTGCTGATTCTGGCGTGGCTAGGGAGATCTCTGACTTGACAGTTAATGAATTTCAATGTCGTCCCACGAAGTCTCTGGGTCGTAGCCGTATTTATAGTTGTGGGAGTCAATATAAATGGTTTAATCCAGTACTAAGGAAGGCGCGACCGATCAAGGGTGTTCAGACAGTCCATGGTGGTGGCATTAAATTAAATTTGAATCTGGGATCGCTACGAACACCACAACCTACGACGGAGCAGTGCGGTGGTTTCCTTCATAACATTGATCATGACAACACCATCCCATTGGTAGTTCCTAGCCGCCGCACGGCTGACATTCCGAACTTATCTGTGCGCTTGCAGGCCACATTGCCTATTCATTCCATTGACATTGAAGGTCAATTGCTTGGTTTTGAGACCGGCAGTGGAAGCTGTGATTCTTTCACTAGGGAAGGCTTATTGCTACCTACAGAGTCTGCCGCTGGTCCAGCCACTAGCGTAGTTAGGCTTTCTTCTAGTAAGCCTATTCAATCAAACGTCCCTTGTATGTCCGCTACTGTTTTACCTGTTCCTGTTGATGGTTGTTTGTGTGTTGAGGGGTTGATTGAAAAGGCTTACCCGCTATTAAATACTCCGATCGTAAGAGATCCTACATGTGTGTTCCCGAACACCGGCGCTCGCTGTACTTACGGTGCCAGGGAACCTCCAATGGTTCCAACAAACTTTTCTAGTTTTATGATGGGTTCAGATGCTGGTATGATCGGACCTGAGTTACCGTTAAATTGTGTTGAGAATGAAACTCCTTTAATTGATGTTGATATTCCGTTAAGTGATGATGTTGATGTTGAGTTTGACGTTGAAGTTGATTCGTTGCAATGTGAGATTATTGCCAGTGTTGATGACCTAGTCGGTGATGCTCACGTTGATGTTATTACTGATGTTAATGAGGCGTCTATTGATTGTAAAGAGTTTTGTGAAATTTCTCCATTTCAGTATAAGTTTTATGTTCTGGATTGCTGGCCAAATTTGACCTCCAACTGTAATTTGTTCTTGAGATATGCTGAAATTTATGCGGCAGTACGGAGTACTGGTTTGCCGAACTACTTAGAAGCTAAAGTACCGGTCCCTTCTGGTCTGGTCATACATCGTTGGAGGGAATTGTAAACTGATTATTGCGATACTGATTTGGTTGACTTTCTAGAATATGGCTGGCCGTCCAATTTCACTGGTAATTTTGTCCCTACTGCATCGGTTTGTAATCATACTTGCAGTGCGGAAGATTTATTTTGGATCGACAAGTATGTAAGTACTGAACTATCTCACAATGCATTGTTGGGCCCATTTGATTCTCCTCCTTTCTCTCCGTGGGCCCAAATTAGTCCTATTATGACCCGCCCCAAGAAAAATACTGCAGAACGTAGAATCATTGTAGACCTTAGCTATCCAGAGGGGCGCAGTGTTAATGCTGGGATAATTAAGGGTTTTTATCAAGGAAAGAAATATAAATATCATTTGCCTGCTATAATGACATTAGCTAAACAAGTAACTCAGTTGGGACAAAATTGCTTTCTTTGGTCTATTGACTTGGCGAGGGCGTACAGGCAATTAAGAACCTGCCCCTTAAGTGTGCCTTTGTTCGGAATCAAAGTGAACCAGCGGTTTTATTTTGACATAGCTCCTCCGTTCAGCTGCAGGACCTCGAGTATGGCATGTGCTAGGACTACAGAGGCTGTAGTTTACTTAATGAGAAAAAAGGGGTTTTTCACTGTGTGTTTCTTAGACGACTTTGTTGGTGTAGAGAGTACCCTGGTCAAGGCACAACAAGCATACGACTTTATTCTAAATTTGACAAATTTCTTGGGACTAAGTTTATCCATTAAAAAATGTTCTCCCCCAACTAAACAATTGGTCTGGCTTGGTTATGAACTGGATACATCAAATATGCTTATTAGAATTCCAAATGAGAAACTTTTAGATATTTTATTAGAGTGTAAAAAATGGGTTGTGGGGAGGGCGGTTACTCGGAAAAATATCCAGAGGCTGGTGGGACGTTTACAGTTCATTTCGAAATGTGTTGTGGCATCGCGGGTTTTTATGAATAGGATTTTAGAATTTCTTAGAGCCACCCCTTTTATAGGCAAATCACGAGTTACTATTGAATTGGTTAAAGATATATTATGGTTTTTACGCTATGCAGAAGGACATAATAGGCTGGTGTTGCTCCACCATTTCCCGGAGAGAAAATGGGTCATCGAGTGTGATTCTTCATTGCAGGGTGGGGGAGCGTTCAGTGCTACTAATTTCTACTCTAGTTTGTATGATAAAGCATTTCTAAGTCATGGTTTCCATATTGCCCAATTGGAGGCTATAAATCTAGTGGTAGCGTTAAAAAGTTTGGCGCCTTCTGATCCCCAAAATTTTCATATTATCATCAACACAGATAATGCAGCTTCCCAACAGGTGTTGTCCGCTGGTGCTGGTAAAGATCCTGTATTGTGTGCCTGTGCCAGGGAGATATGGCAATTTGCTGCTGTTCACAGCTGCCAGGTACAGGTCATTCACAAGCCAGGAAAGGATCTAGTATTGGCGGATGCCCTAAGTAGGTTGTTTTTTTATACTAAATCTAGGCTACTTGCTGATAAATTGTGTCAGGCCAAACAGTTGACTAAAATACATGTTTCGCATTCGTATGATGTTTTCGATTTGCTGTTGTGATGTTCCACTGCTCGTTGATAATTTTCTTGTTTTTGCCTTTATCAACTTGCAGGTGGTAACCACGCATTAGTGGGAAGCATTAGCGTGTACTTCTCGGCAGGATTATCAGAGGGCACTTGGAGGAATAAAGGGGTGCAATTTAGGGAGTATTTAAGGTTCTGTAGTAACATTAAAGACGACCCTAAGAGACCCAACCTTAAAACGGTAATGTCATACGCTTTGTATTTAAATGATAAATTCAAGACCGGAGGAGCAATAAGAAATTACATGAGTGGAGCACGAACATGGGTTAGACTGTTGAGAGGAAATACAGCATCATTTTACTGTTATGCGATGTCATTAATTAAAAGTGGTATTAAGAATAATACTGTAAATAGGGCTTACCCACTGACGATTAAACATATTAAACTGATAATTATAAAATTCAGAAAGATCGGAGATGATGGACTGGTGTTGATTATTGCATTGTTAATAGGATATCTATGTTTGCTAAGACAGTCAAACTTGTTTTATTCCGAGGTATCGGGGGATGGCGGTCACAAGCTGCTCCGCGGTGATATCACGGCGCACGACACACACCTGACGATAACAGTCAGGAGCACGAAGACAACACACTAACCTGAGGATGTATATAGCATCGAACTGCCGCATGTAGCAAGTACTGACTTCTGCCCAGTTCGAGCATGGAACAATTACGTCCGTCACGTCCCAGTGCAGGACAGCGCCCCAGCATTCATGATGTCTAATGGGGACCCCTTGACTGCCCAACTGTTTAACAAGTGCATGCAAGTTGCATTGAAAGCGTCTGGACTTCCCTGGTGGCCATTGGTGACATGTCATAGTCTACGGCGAGGGGGAGCTCAGGAGTATGCACGGGTGGGAATGCCGCTTGAGTGCATAAAAGCACTTGGGAGATGGAAGTCCAACAGTGTGTTTAACTATGTGAATAAAGACATATTGTAGGTTGGGACCATTAGCTCTCCTGTCCCAATTTGGCTGAGAGCTTATGGTCCCTATGACACATGACATAAATGTTTGCTGTATGATACAAAAGTGTTAGTGTGTGTGAGTGTGCCGGATGCAAGCTGACTGTGTGACCGTGATCTGCCCTAGCTGCTGCCTCATGTCTTCAATTTTCAAGCGCTTCACAGAAATGAATAACTGAATCCATATGATTGATAGTATAATCAAGAATATGTCCTGCAAATAAGTAATGGAAAATATAGTAATGATTGAGATCCTCACCTATATAAAGCTGCAAATAAGTAAAGAGATCAAAAATAAACAATAATTCTCAGGTTGTACTGCCTGATAGTAGATAAAAAGTAGGTAAAGCAAATAGGCTCAATTGTACTATTGAGAAAAGCTGATGTACTAACCTGGTCACAAAGGTGTAGGCTACAAGGCTGTGTAAAAATTTATTAAGCCTGTTTAATAAATTTATTAGCCCATAAAAAGTTCATCGGTGTCTGGTTTTGAATTGTCCATGTTGCCGGAAACATGCATAATTCAAAACCACTGACGACGGGCGCATATTATGAATACCATAGATACCGTTCGTAGCATGCGTCGCTATGTAAAAAGTTAACTTCCGGTTTTAGATTCAAAGGCTAAACCAGTCCTTACCTGACCGTCGTTGAAGTCGGTTCATTGGTGTTCAATACTGAAATTTGACCATCCCACCCACCCATACTTTGGCTGAGAGCTTATGGTCCCTATGACCCATGACATAAATGTTTGCTGTATGATACAAAAGTGCTAGTGTGTGTGAGTGTGCCGGATGCAAGCTGACTGTGTGACCGTGATCTGCCCTAGCTGCTGCCTCATGTCTTCAATTTTCAAGCGCTTCACAGAAATGAATAACTGAATCCATATGATTGATAGTATAATCAAGAATATGTCCTGCAAATAAGTAATGGAAAATATAGTAATGATTGAGATCCTCACCTATATAAAGCTGCAAATAAGTAAAGAGATCAAAATAAACAGTAATTCTCAGGTTGTACTGCCTGATAGTAGATAACAAGTAGGTAAAGCAAATAGGCTCAATTGTACTATTGAGAAAAGCTGATGTACTAACTTGGTCACAAAGGTGTAGGTTACAAGGCTGTGTAAAAATGTATTAAGCCTGTTTAATAAATTTATTAGCCCATAAAAAGTTCATCGGTGTCTGGTTTTGAATTATGCTAATAGGGGCGTTTGGATACCTGTATACATTACATCTCCCTTTTTTGAATAAAAGAAGAATATAATTATACCAGCGTCTTATGCACCCAGACAGGTTGAGTTCATTAATTAATTTGAAACCGGGTGCGGAGGCCTAATCGGTAGAACGCAGGCCTCGCGTCTAGAAGGTCGGGAGGTCGGACCCCGGTCAAGTCAAACCAATGACTTTAAAATTGATACATGTCGCTTCGTAGCCTGGGGCTCACCATTAATAGGATAGGGCAAGGACTGGCTGGCTTAGTGTCCAGATAATGTGACTGAGTGGGATATCCGGTCATGGTGCTGGTGGCCTGATTCCTCAGTGGGGCAGTACTACAAAGTCACAGGTTTCTCAGTGAGGCGGCACTATAAAGTTGCCATTAGTGCGAACTATCTCAAGCCAGTACTCGTCCTTATATGACCTTAGATGTTGCCAGGACGTAAAACTCCACTAACCAAATAACCAATCATGAATCAATTAATTTAAAATTAAGCATATGAATATGTATAATGTAACCTCATAGTAGTCACATTTGATTGGATCAATATTTGTTTGTATATATACTCAGTTACCTTTTTGTGTCGCTTCTTTATATTTGAATGTGTCGTGTTAATTATTTATTCCACTTTAACTGTGTGTCGTTATTATTGTACTGCTATTCGAGTGTGTCACCTGTTTGATTGTCACATGTCTGGTTCCAGAATTACAATGTAAATATTACATCACTTTATTCAGATCTGCAACAATTATTTAATTTCAAATTCCATCATGTTTTGTTGCAGCGTTCCAAGTTATCGTGCGCTGGAAGTGGGGTACAGTTTGTGGCCCTCTCATATTTGTGTGAATCGGTGAGCTTTTTCCACTGCAGCAAGATCTGAGGTCATGCCAAGCTTCACAGCAAAGACTCAGGTACTCGAGTCAGATTGTATTACTTGCCTTTGTGATTCGACTCAAGTCACATGGCGTGTGTTAGATAAAGCATTCACCCGGTACTCGCAGTACACGGGTGAATACCAACCCTATATAAAAACGGTCGAAAATGCGGGTAAATGAATTGAAAGCCTAATTTCACAATCTAAGAAGCAACAATTATTCTTTACATATGTCTTATTGATAGCCCGCTACCTTTGAGTTGAAAAATATAATATAATATCTAGTTTAATCAGATTTAAAAGTGAAATCGATGGCGTTCTGTGGCAGCCATCTTGTCTTTTTGCATTCTCTCCCATTTCATCAACTCTGTGCCTATATAAGTATCCATTTGATACAGGAGGCAGGCATTCTACTCCCTGTTCCATACTAAAGCTATTTTCACCCATATTTAGACTACATTGTCATTCACCCGTGTACTACAAGTACCGGGTAAATCTTTTATCTAGACGTGTGTGCCTTCTGGAGTGAGAGGTCCCACTTTGTGGGGGGGGGGGGGGAGGAAAAGAAAGTTGCCAGCAGTGGTAACAAAACCACTCTTGGAGCAAGTTGATCTGTTCTCAAAATTCAACTGGTTAAAGATCTCATCATGTGACGTTATCTGAGTCAGGATCACGAAAAGAGGCCAATTGGGGGAAGTTGTCAGCGTCAATCATTGGATGTCGGCGTCGAACAGTATAATTATAGTTTAGCATTGAGAGAGGTAGTGGAACGTCCTTAAATTTATCCTGAATATAAATGTAGAGAAACCACAACAACATAATTTGTTTCTAGGATAATTTAATATAAAACAAAGAAATGCACTACACTTTAAGAATTGCGACACCAACATCTGTTAAAGTTGTAGGCGTCGAGCATTGGATGTCGGCGTCGATCGGCATACTTATATTTTAGCATTGACAGAGGTGTTGCAAAGTCCTTAAATTTATCCTGAATGTAAAGGTAGAGAAAATACAAGAACCTTATTTGTTTCTAGGATAATTAATATAAAACAAAGAAATGCACTACACTCTAAGAATTGCGACGCCGACATCTTAAATAAACCACCAATTGGCCCATTTTCGTGAGGCTGACTCACCTTGTGTTACTTAAATGAACATTTTGTGTGGGTGTACATTACTTGATACAGCTGGGGAATTTTCAATCACGGACCATTGGTCTTCCTCACTCCTTGCTCTATCCTAGTAATGTTGAACGCCAAACTAGGTAGCGACAAGCATAAATTGCAAAGCCATTGGTTTGACTCGAAATTAGAGATTCGAATCCCATGACCTACCCAAACGGGAGGTGGATGCTTAACTCATTCAGACACCCCGCCTATTAATGGAATATCACACTTATATATATAATGGGTTATATGAGCTCAAAAGCATCAGGATGGCATTGATTGGCCCAGTGCCTGTAGAATCTGAGCACCCCATGGTTAGTAATAGTAGATATGTTACTTCAAACAATTATTTGTTGGCAAGCACGTCAAATTTCTGACATTGTCGGTTTCAACAGGAACAGGTTCTATTAAATTAATTTAGCATTCTTTTCCTATGCAGCAACCAATTCTTCATAATTGCATCTGTCACCAAGTTAGATTTATGGAGTCAAATCTAGCTAAATGCTTTGGTTTCAAAATGTCATCCTTTCATAGGACTATGCACCTTTACGCAATATGCACCTTTAAAAAATAACAATATTTGATGTACCTCCCTTCCAATTTATACCCATGTCACACTACGATGTAATGAGCCAACGTAAGCCTGACGTGCTCACGTTTCGTCATTACGTTGACGTATGTTGGGTTACGTTATGATGATGTCAGAATGATGTTAGACTGACGTCGAGCTACGTCATGTTACGTCGTGTTACGTCGGCGCGTGTCAAGGTTTTGAACCTGTTGAAAACTTTCGACGTAACTCGAATGTAAGGGTTTACGTTCGCCGTACGTTCTGTAAATGTTTGGCGAACGTCAATGACATTAAATGAACGTTAGTCAAACGCTGCTCACTACGTTCCACTACGTTCCACTACGTTGACCCACATTAAAGCCGGTGGAAATGTCCACACAGCATAATGGGAACGTCAGAAGAACGTCACGTAACATAAATCAACGTAGTTCTGGTGATGGAATAACATACCTAACGTTCCGTGAGCGTAATTACGTTGTCCTCTCTCATTGAATGACGCTATCACTACGCTTTACCGACGTTACACTCTCATCAACTACGCTCCATCCACGTTCAACTTGTGCCCAAATTTGCATACTACGCCGAGAAGTTCAATATTTTTCACGTTCTCCCAACGCTGACGTCGTTACATTGTAGTGTGACAGGGCCTTATACTGCTGAAAATTATGAATCTACGGCTTTCTGTGGCTGCCATCTTGTTTGTATTGCATTCGCTCTCACTTTCTCAACTTTAAGCGGACATAGACATGAAGTGTTCAGGTGAAAAATGCTGTAAACACCAATCCAACAATTTAATTAAAATACCTAATCTTTACATGTAAATTTAATTTTAGTTCTATTTAATTCCACTTCGCTTGTGATGAAAAGGTTACGAAGCAACAAACAAAATAATAGGAATGTAAAATATGAACCTTTTGAGGGTTTGACTGCAATGTTTATCTCAATATTTAGATTGGCGTTTACAGGGTTTTGCGCCTAAACTCCTCATATAGACCGAGCACTTGAACCACAACCTATACAGTTAATGCCTATTGAAGCAGTTTTTGCTCAGAATTATGTGGGGTTGCCATTGATCCCCTACCCTGGATAGGAGTGAATATATATATATATTCATTAAGGAATGTACTCAAGACATTTAAACTGAAGTGGTATGTCCATGTCACATGATCAACTTGCATTGCAAACAAAATAAACCATCGTTCAAGGTTCAGTGGCGGGGGGGAGAAGAAGCGGTAGACGGAAGAAGATGTAGGAGGACGACATCAGAGAATGAACAGCCCTGGAGCTTGCCGGCTCCCAGAGGGATGTGGAGAAAAGGAGATTATGGAGCGAACAGGTTAAAAAGTCATCGCTGGTGCCCAACAATCATTTTGGGTTATGGGAAAGTGAAGTGAAGTGAAGAATTGAATCATTATCTGAAATCCACTGAGAGGTGAACTATGTTCCTGAGGGAGCAGCAAGTGCAATCGAAGCTTCGACGCTTTCATTGATTGGGGTTTTAGGTCCTATAAATAACTGAGGTGATATCAGGATCATGCAGGACCGGTGCTGGCACTGAGCCAACCAGTGTATGCTGATGAAGTTGCTGAGTCATGGACCACCTCTCTCTTGTGGGTCAATGTTAGTGGTCATGTCATCGCATAGACAGTGGTGGTGATATATCAATGTCGGTTGATGGATTGATGTTGGGACCCACACCTCAGCACCATCTGAAGACATATCAATAAAGACCTGCGACAGTCTCCACTTTGTAGTGCTGCCTAATTAGGGCACCATGCTGCCAGCACCAGGTCCTGATATCCTGATCAAACGCATAAGTGTGAATATGGGTCAATCCAGAGATTGCTCTAACCTGGTTACAGTTGCGTAAGTATTTAGGTCACTCATACTCTCACATTGACCTTGACCTTCGAATCCTTGAGGGCTCTTCATCACATCAATAAAGAACTTTACCTCCACTCCAGGAACCATATTTATTCCCTTCGCGAATGACTTTGTAGTGACTTTGTAGTGACTTTGTTGTGCTACCAGTGTCATTCAGCCAAGTATGCATATCTCGATGTAGCACGCAAGCAATTTAATATCAAGTCCCTATTTTGCCAGAAGCCACAATAGATGATTCATCTGGAGCATGCGCACTCAACTCAAACTCAGGCTTTCAGGTTACTGTTCTGAGCCTGGTTATTATTCATTATTCAATGCAAATGGTCATGGAACCCGCCAGTGAAGAAATACGAAAGTGATCGTTAGTATTTTATGCTGTCCTGGCTTATCGATCAGAAATAGAAACATAGCGAGCACTTACTGCCTAAATTAGTAATTCTAGTAATTAGTAATTCTAGATAAGACAAATATTTCACAGTGGACAGGCTTGAATTATTCACAGTCTATCAGAACAGCACACCATCGGGACAAGTGGAGACCCATTGCATCCAACCCTCGACTAGAGGACAGAACTATTGATTGATTGAGATAAGACATCAATCAATCAATAGTTCCGTCCTCTAGTCGAGGGTTGGATGCAATGGTTCTCCACTTGTCCCGATGGTGTGCTGTTCTGATAGACTGTGAATAATTCAAGCCTGTCCACTGTGAAATATTTGTAAACCATGATGTTCTTGGTCTCCCTCTCCCTCTGCTGCCATTCACCTTCCCTTCCAACAATGTACGGTATATTGAACTCTGACGAATGATGTGGCCAAAATAGATAAGTTTCTTTGTCTGTATAGTGGCAAACAAGCTTTTCTTATTTTTAATTTTTCTGAGAACTTCTTTGATGGTGATCTTCTTTGTCCATGATATTTTCATATAAGACATAGATAGCTCTAAATCTAGATTCATATACTTGTAGATGTATCTACACCTAATTGAAGAGAACATCAAATTTCTCGGCAAGACTTTGCTTCAGGTGTGTATTCAGCCCTGAACCCGACCCATTAGTTGTATTTGCAATGAATCATCATAATGTGGAAATATGGGGTGGGGGGGGTGGTGAATGTATATAAAACTGACACAAAGTAACTAGTATTCTAAGTCGCCCCCACCTCTGCCAATTTGGATTTCCACGCTGTGGATGATGCGCAAAAAGGAAGAAGGCAAAGCGGGAGTGGAAGTAAGGCGTTTATTGGACGCCTCAACAGGAAGAGTATACAGAGGAAACAACAAGTAAGAAAAGGCTCATGAGGAGCAGAGGCACAAAATGACAAAGGGCTCATGAGGAGCGGCAAGAGTAAATGTACAGGGGGCCCTTAGGGGGCAGAGTCAGAGTCTGTAAGTCAATGAGGGGGTGCCGAGGAGCCCTCCACCTAGCTGGAAGAGAAAAAGTAAAAAGAGAGTTGGGTGGGTGGGTGGAGGAAAATGCTTGGACAGGAAGGAGGCAGGCAGGCGAGTGACTGAGGGAGGCCGGCGGGCGGCCTTATAAGGGAGGCTGGAGGGCGACAGCAGGTGAGGTGTGAATGCAGCCGGCCGGGGGGAGGGCGAGGGAGAGGTGAGCAGCGGGCGTCGGGTGAGGCGAGAGTGCTGCGCGACCGCCCGGGGCGGGGGAGGGAGAAGGGGGGGGAGGCAGCGGCGTCAGGTGAGGCGCGAATGCTGCGCGACAGCCCGGGGTGGGGGAGGGTCTCTTCCTTTCCTCGCATCAAGCGCAATGCTACGCATTACGACCAACTTACAGCGTCATCAAAGGCCAGTTGCTCTCATACCATGTCTATATGGTGTGGGAGGTTAAAAATCCCTTGGGTCGGTAAAAGTGTAGGCTCGGGCTTTCTATCGCCAAACTGTCTAATGGTGAAAACAAGTCTAGTCAGACTTATCCATGGCAGGCAGTATAAATCTTCAAGAAAAAAAACACGAAAAAATCTAAGATTTTCTAGATGTAAATGCAGATGGAAAATGCGTTGAGGGGTACTTGCTTCACGGTAAAAACATTCAATAAACTGCATTCAATAAGATGTGCAATACAGTTGGTTATGTCTGTTGTATTCTCCTGTAGTTATTTGCTGACCTGTGTGGCGTTGGGTGCTATCCAATATCCAAAGCATTACTTCTGAAGCGCTATCACCAGAACACGAGTACCCGCCACTGCTGCCAGAGGGCGGGTTGGTTGGTGCTGGAAAGATTAATGTTCGCTGGCAACTGCCTCGATGCGCACGCACATGTGCATGCGCAGAGCGGTGTTCCCGCGCCTCACTTCCGGCAGCAGACAGCGCAATCGTCTGTTGGTTGCCATAGTTTCCTGACATGAAGCCAGCAACTGTCGGGAATCAGCGAAATGATAGCTGCCACGATGTCGTTTCCGCTGATTAAATGTCGTCTGGTCTCAACAGAAATTTGGCTTGTGGTCAAATTTCTTTTTCTGTCGACTGCAGTTTTCCTGTAGCTAAGTGGAATCTGTTTTAAATGTCATGAAAGGTGGACAGTATTTGACGTGGCATTATCGTTTTATCATTAATGTTGTTTGCTTTGCTGGGGGCGTTAGGTCCTAGAAACATCTACGGTCACAGTCAGGGTCGATACTGACTTGCGACAGATCAATGCGCACTCAATCTGTCTTTATAGTGCTTCCCTCACCGAGAGACCGTGCAAGTGGTACAATGGCCCAATAAATATCACACTCAGTGGCCTAATCCTGATGCTGAGCTAACCAGGTCTTGCCTTCTCCTGGCAATGCGGAGCGCCAACCAAGTTCTGAAGTATGGCTCACAACACAGGTGAACTTCGTTTCGTTTGTTCGTTTGTTGCTTTACGTCCTAGCAACATTTAAGGGCATATCAGGACGGGTACTGACTTGTGACAGTGCCCACTTATGGCAACTTTATAGTGCAGCCCCACTGGGAAATCAGGCCACTGGCACCATGACCCGATGTCCCACTTAGTCACATTATCCTGACACTGAGCTAACCAGTCCTTGTCCTATCATATTAATGCCAACCACCTGGCTAGGAAGTGACAAGTATCAAATTAAAAGTCATTAGTTTGACTCGACCGGGAATGAAACTCCCGACCTTCCTCACGTGAGGCCCGCGCTCTACTGATTAGGCCAGCGCGCCCGTTCCACATGTGATCTTGTCACCGCCTTCAGAAGGGGTTAATGATGGAAATGGTCTATTACGCAGAGTTGGCTGACCGTGGCTAAACGTGGGTTGGCGGTAGGCGCCGCTGTAAGCGGCTGCTCGCGGGGTGGGAGGCTGGGATGGGACGGGGGAGGGGTGGAGGTGGTGAGGAGCGGGTGGAGTGGCGGGAGAGGGGCGGAGGAGGGGCGGGGGACGGGAGGGGCAGGGGCGGGACAGTGGCGGTGAAGGTATGGGGGAGTGGCGCGAGAAGCGCGGGGTAGGGGCGGGTAGAAGGGCGGGGGAGGGGCGGGGGAGGGGCAGTGCAGGGCGGTGCAGGGGTAGGGGAGTGGCGGTGGAGTGGCGGCGAGTGGCGGGGAGGGGCTGATTGGGGCGGGTGGAGGTGCTTCGGGGTGGTTAACTGCTCTGGCAATGATCTCATCCCGTGAGCAGCTCGTGGTGGCTGACAGCTGGTCGTAGAGGGCGTGGGTGTGCCGGGGGGCATGGGCGCCCCCTGGTGGGTGGGTTGGTTGGATGTTGGAGTTTCACGTCCTGGCATCATATATGGTCACATCAGGACTGTTACTGGTTTGTTTGTGACAGTGCGCACTCATGGCGATTTATAGCACTGCCTCACTGGGAGACCAGGCTGCCTATCCCACTAGGTTTTGTCCTTGGTGTTTTACGTCCTGTACACATCAAAGTTCATATCAGGACGTATCCCGACTTGTGACAGTGCGCATGCATGGCGATGTTATAGTACTGCCCAACTGGGAGACGAGGATCATAACCAGATATCCGGCTCAGTCACATTATCCTGATACTGATCCAACCAGTCCATGCATTATACTAATAATGGCAAACGCCAAACTAGGAAGCGATGAGTATACATTTTAAAGTCATTGGTTTGACTAGACCAAAGTTAGAATCCCACGATCTACAAAAACGCAAGACGGACGCTCAACTCATTCGGCCATCCCGTCTAGTGCCCCCCCCCCTGGTGGGTGTTTGGTGGTGGTGGTGTGGGGTTTTGTGTTGCATGTGGTGTGAGGTGTTAGCAGTGGTGTGTGGTGTTAGTAATAATGTGTGATGCTAGTGGTGTTCTGCGATGTTATGTGAGATGTTAGTTATGGTGTGGGTTGTTAGTGGTAATGTGCGATAATAAAAGGTTTTATGGGGTGTTAGTAATAATGTGTGATGCTAGTTTTGTTGTGTAACATGATGTGCGATGTTAGTTGTGAAGTGCCATGTGATGTGGGATGCTAGCGATGGTGTGGAGTGTTCGTTGATAGTGGTGAGTGGTGTTGAGCAGAATAAACCCAGTTTCCAATCTATGAAAATTGTAAATGCCCTTCTATGCAGCAAACATTGCTTAAAACTGCATAGTCTAATGAAGCATCGCATTTTCAAAACCAAAATAATTATCTAGATTTGATTCCACATATCTAACTTAGATACATATGCACTTATTAAGTAGTTGTTGCCACATAGAAGCCTAAGTCAATTTAATAGACCCTATTATTGCAGAAGCCTGTTGTGTTAGAGTTTTACTTGTTTACACTTCAGCCATTTAAAATAAATGTTATTTCGAACTAAAGTAAAGTAGATCATAGCGATCAATTTAATATATTAATCTCAGAAAACTGACAGAAAATCAAAATCATCGGACTATCCAACTTTAATAAGGGCACCAGTATCTAAGTTGGACATCTAGAACCATATCTGATAAATGTGATCAGCAGTGGCTGAGTGGCCGTGTGTGCGTAGCGCCACCTGACACAGTTCGGACTATCTTGGAACTAGCTTAATGCGATGGTTGGTTGTTGGTTGTTGGAGTTTTACATCCTGGCAACATCTAAGGTCATATCAGGACGAGCATCGACTTGTGGCAGTACACACTCATGATGACTTTATAGTGCTGCCCCACTGGGAAATCATGCCACTGGCACCATGACCCAATATCTCACTCAGTCACATTATCCTGACACTGACCTAACCAGTGATTGCCCTGTCCTATTAATACCGGACACCAGGCTAGGAGGTAGCACACATCAATTTTATAAGTAAATGTTTGACTCGACAGGGAACCAAACTCCTGACCTTCCACATGTGAGGCCGGGCTATAAAGATTCGGCCACCACGCCCTATGCTTAATGAGATTGATACATGAGAACAGTAAAACCTCAGACGTCGCCTGCTGGGCCTATAGAAACCCTTCAGTTCCCGAACAAAGATGAGCCTCGGTATCTGCTGTGCAAATGGAATTGTGACGTGTTTTTTTTTGTTTTTTTTGTTATTTTTATTGAGGCTGTATTTATACTGTCCATAGCATATAAGCCTGGGTATTCAGGCTTGTTTTCAATGCTGGCCAGCTGTAGTATTGGTGTTGTCTTATCACAGAGTAGCTGCTGATAAGGTATTTGATTGCCTGTATTTCAGTAGCAGATAGATAGTTGGTTGGTCTGGTTAGTAGTCTATGTTAATTTTTTTGGATTTTCTTGGCATATATGTGCTTTATTTTGTCTACTCTTATTTCTAGACTAACCTACTCCTATTTACATATCATAGGCTTGTACGTAGCTGTGTGGTGTGCTGTCTGGCTACTTTTGGTATGGTTACCTTCCATTGGGCGTCTCGCTGGTGGGCCGTGACATATCACCTGCCCCTTTGCGGTGCAGCTTAGTTGGGGGTTCCTAGCCTTATTTTGCACAGATATTTTTTGTATGTTTTTAGGTCAGGAATTTGTCGTTCCTTTACTGTTTGGGCATTCCACACCTTGGCAGCCATTTCTAGCGTGCTTCTCTCGTGAGCTTTTATTTGGCTTCTGGTCTGCTTTAGTAGTGGCGCATTATTTGCTCTAGTTGCCCTTTGTGGTTTTGTTAGGAGTTTATTGTCTTGACTATAGCTGTATGCTAATGTTTTCAGATGAATTATTCTCCTATTTTCTAGCAATTTTACTTTGGTTCTTTTGTGTATGTCATAGGTGGGGTGCAGCTTGTCTACTCTGAGGCAGATTTTCAGGGCTCTGTTCTGTAGTGTTTGCAGTTTTTTTAGAAGTTCTTTCTTTGCACCCATGTAGTTTACATCTCCATAGTCAAAATAGGGTAGCACCATGCCCTTGAAGATTTTTATTGACATTTCTTGTGTCATGTAGTCTCTTAGCTTTGCAAATAGCCACAGTTTGTGGTTTACCTTTTGGACAATTTTGTTTATACATAGGTTGTAGTTTAGTTGGCTGTCCAACTCAAGGCCTAGGTATTTGTAATGGTCTACATTTTCTAGTGTTTGGCTTCCTAGCTTACAGTGTAGTTTTCTTTCTGGCATTTGTTTATGCGAGAAGAGAACTGTTTTTGACTTGCTTGTGTTGATGGTTATTTTGTTGGACTCACACCACTCATCCAGTTTTAGTAGGAGCTTGTTTAGTTTAGTTATTACCTCCTCTTCTGTGGTGCCGTTTGCATATATGACTGTGTCATCTGCATATAGTTGGAGGCATTCGGTTTGTAACCATTTTTCAAGATCGTTTATGTAGATTATAAAGAGCAGTGGCCCTAGCACTGACCCTTGGGGTACACCACATGTGACAGGTTGGTTGTCTGATAGTGTATTGTTTATTTTTGTTCTCTGTTGCCTGTCTTTCAGGTAGCATTTTATCCAGTCCATAGTGTTGGATTTTATGCCCATGGATTCTAGTTTTTCCAATAGTATGTTATGGTCTACTGTATCGAATGCTTTGCTGAAGTCAATGAAGGCTGCTCCAACTAATTGTTTTTGGTTCATTGACGCCAATATGTCATTTGTTAGGTTAGCTATTGTTTTAGATGTGGAGTGCAGTTTCCTGAAACCTCCTTGTCTTTCGTTTAGTATATTGTTTTTTTCCAGGTGTTCATTTATGTGTCTATGTAACACTTTTTCAATGAGCTTGCCTGGGGTTTGAAGAATCGATATTGGCCTGTAGTTTCCCATGTTTTGTTTGTCTCCACTTTTGTGGATAGGGGTAATGGTTGCCATTTTCCAGGCTGAGATAAAATGCCCCTGTTCAAAGGAGATGTTGAATAGGTCGACTATAGTGGCTGGGATGGCTTGGAGTGCCTCTTTCAGCATTTTGGTTGGTATTTCGTCTATTCCACTTGGTTTATTTGTGTCTATGTCATTTATTAGTTTTTTTACTTCTATTATATCTGTTTTGCAGGTGGGGATTTCATTCTGCACAGTTCCTGATCTATTTTCCCACCTTTTTTTAAATTTTCCTGACAGCGTTTGTCCTATTGTGGCAAAGTGCGTGTTCAGTTTGTTTGCTGCATCTTTGTCTGAGAGTATTGTCCCTTCGTTATCTTGGAAGGTTGTGTGCTCTTCTTTGTTATTTTTGGGGAATAATAGGTCTACATTCTTCCAGAATCTGTTTGTATTGCTTCCCCAGTCTCTGTCCTGCTTTATTATGTATTTCTTTTTTGCTGTTCTCACAGCTTTGAGAGAGTGGTTTCTGGCAATATGGTAGGCCAGTTTGTCTTCTATAGTTTCTGTGAGCTTTGCTTTATTACCCAGTTTACTTTTGGCTATGATGAGCGTTAGCAGGTCATTGTCTACCCAGGGGTCCTGTTTTTTTTGTATTTTTATTTTCTTAATGGGGCACATCTCATCAGCTGATTTTCTTATTTCTGCGATGATGTTGCCCCAATAGATATTAACATCATCTCTGTTTTGTGTGATGTTGTTTATGTTTTGGTGCAGATGATTTTTTAATCCATCTTCTGAGTAGTTTTTCAGGGACCTGCCCATCTTATACTCATAGTGATTTGTGCTTTTTAGTTTTTTCCTTGTTACATATATTAGCTCATGATCACTTATACCCCAGCTCCTGGTGCCCCATTTAGTGGCGTGGTTTGAGTTGGTTAGTATTAGGTCAATTGTTGTGCTATTTTTACTTAGCCTTGTTTTTTCAGTGATGAGCTGTTGTAGGCCTAAGATTTTGATTGTGGTTTGCAGCATTAGTTTGTTTTTATCATTGCTGTTGTAATTTACATTAAAGTCTCCTAGTATGAAGATTTCTGCCTTTGTCAGTTTTTTTATGGTGTTTATGCTCTTCTCTAGGGCTTCAATGAAGAGTTCAATTTCCCCTGATGGAGGTCTGTAGAGGCTTGCTATGGCTATATTTGCTTGCTTTTCATTTTTTATTAGGCACCATAGTAGTTCTATGTGTTCATTTGATAAGTTAGCTGTTATTAGTGCTTCAGGATCTAGAATTTTGGTGTCTTTGCAGTAAAGGGCAACACCTCCACCCTTTTTTGTTTGGTTTAGTGTGTTATTTTGCTGCCTATCATTGCGTACAAGCCTATATCCATCTATGTTGAGGGTGTTGTTTTTGTGGTTGTCAGTGAACCATGTTTCTGACAGTGCCAGTATGTCGAGATTTTCTCTTTTTAGGTGTATTTTTATTGTGTCGATTTTGTTGGATGCACTCTGGCAGTTTAGGTGGGCAAAGTGTGTGCCCCTCCCCAGCTTGCATTCAATTTCTTCTACCATATATATTTGTGCTTTTCGGTGAGTGGTTGCTTGATTTCGCGAATTTTACTTTTTAGTTTTAGTTAGATTGAGTTTGTGTGTGTGTGTGGGGGGGGGGGTGTGCTGGTGCATGCAGCACACGCATCTCCCTCTGGTGGGTAGTTGTGTAAGTCACTGCACTTATTACCTGTTTTGTGTGGAGGATGGCATATTTTTAGTAAAGCGTGTTAGTGAGATAGTAAATTTGTGATATTCATGGTTTGGAGCCCTGGTTCCTTTCCCAGTTCTCCCCGATCTGAACATTTGTATAGTTTTGTTTATTCCTTATTTATATTTTTCCTTTTTATTTGTTGGCATTTGTCAGGGTTTCCTTGACTTTTTGGAGGATGTCCCCCATTTTATTTTTGTAACCTGGTTTTATCGTTTCTCCTTCACTGGCGCTGTCCAGGTACCTTCCTGAGCCCCAGTATGGGCACTTTGTGCATTCCCTGAATGCATTTCCAGGGGCATTTATTAGCTTTTCTTTTAGCTCTATGTTTTGTGTGAATTTTGCATGGACGATATCCTCCAGCACTTTTTCATTTGTTTTGCACCATTCTGGTGATCTCCATATTTTTTTTGCCATTGCTTTTATTGTGTACGGGTTGTCCGTGTTTTCGATCATTCAACCTAGTTGTTAGACAGATCTATACCGACCGGGCCGGAGGTGGGGGGAAGGAGGTGGGGGGAAGGAGGTGGGGGGAAGGAGGTGGCTGGAAGGAGGTGGT
Organism: Branchipolynoe longqiensis; assembly: GCA_030323885.1. Taxonomy (NCBI): domain Eukaryota; kingdom Metazoa; phylum Annelida; class Polychaeta; order Phyllodocida; family Polynoidae; genus Branchipolynoe; species Branchipolynoe longqiensis. The sequence goes on along the minus strand of CM059190.1, from coordinate 68,006,326 downwards.
TAGAAGGAGGTGGGGGGCAGGAGGTGGGGGGAAGCAGGTGCGGGGAAGGAGGTGGGGGGAAGGAGGTGGGGGTGAAGGTGGTGGGTGGAAGGAGGTGGGGGGAAGGAGGTGGGGGAAGGAGGTGGGGGGAAGGCGGTGGGCTGGTAGTTTCTCCACCCCACCACCACAAAAAAAGCCCACCTGATATGTAACTAAAATGGCCGGAAATGACATTTCAGAGCCTCTAAATCGCACAATTTTCTGAGGAGTTGGCGAATACGCTAGCAGCCCGCATATCCCTAGTGTCTAGCGCCTTTGGCACTTGTCTCTTCCATGAATGTTTCTGCAATCCCGCAAACAAAACTGTCAGCTTGGCGCGTAGTCAGGCTACGTGGACGGATGAGCATCTCTCAGCTGAAGCCATAGTGGAAGGCTGCTATAATTACACTGCATAGTCGTTTGTTCGTTTATTGTTGTTTTACATCCTAGCAACATCTAAGGTATGTTTGTTTGTTTTTGTTTTACGTCCTAGCAACATTTAAGGTCATATCAGGATTGGCACCGGCTTGTGACAGTGTGCCTGGGAGACCAGGCGACCAGCACCATACCCTGATACCGTGATAGCCCACTCAGTCACATTGTCTGGAATGAGTGGAGACACCCATTGGGGTTCATTGCTAGGCACGGGGACCGCCAAGCTGTGGGGACTTCACCCCGCCCCCCCCCTGACACCCAAGGGGGGGGGGGGGGGGGTTTTTCCAGGGCGCTTCCAGGGGGGGGGGCCTTCAGAGTGGCGGGGAGGCTTCCAAGTGGGGGGTGGGGGTGGGGGGGGAGGGTGGTGGTGTGCCGCACAACCACCCTCTCCCGGCTCGCAGCCAATCACAAGACAACCCTGGTCAGACTGCAACAGTGTTCCTGACTGACTACAACCACAACCTTTAGCATATCCAATCAAACGAATAAACACAAAATAATGAAAACAATAAAAGATAAAAAATTACACTCAACAATTGACATCCGAGCAATTGACAATATATCCATGAATTTATTATTTTGCATTTACCTTGTTAATTAATATGTTATATTTTTTCTTAACTGCTATGATATTCGTATGTAAATGTTGATTATCTCATTGCTATTTGTCCATATGTCACATCTCCCATCTCACACTCATATGTTATCATCTGTGCTTGACATTATGTCGGCCGGGACTTCCCAGCCATCACAATGACTCCCATGTAATGCCGCTGCACCTGAAATAAAGTCATGCTCTTTTTCCCACTTCAGCTTCCACGTCTTGTGCCTGCGAGCAATGATCCTGACACTGAGCCAACCAGTCCTTACCATATCCTAATAATGCTGAGGACCCGGCTATGAAGCGACACTTATCAATTTTCAAGTCATTGGTTTGAGTTGACCAAGGTTCAAACCCACACACCCATGGTTTTGAATTCCCCGATCTCCAAAAACAGGAGACGGATGCTGAACTCATTCGGCCATCCCTTCTGGTCACACAGTATAGTATGATCGGGATGCGTTGAGAGGACGTGCGTTTGAATGATTGTTTGCAGCCAGAACCCATCTTGGAAGTAATGGAGTTCTACATTTTATGTTTTTTTGTCTGAAGCTTTTGAATTATTAGCATTTCTGAGGCCAAATCTGAGCATTTCTGAGCTGATATACTTATTTACAAAGTACTGTAAACTGCCAGAATACCAGAGCCTCGGCGCTGAGAAAGAGTGTATGCCCTGATGAATAAACTATTTTACCAACAACAACAAAATATAACTTTTACAAATGGAAAGTAGAAAAAAGTGATTGCAATAAATATATTTTCACATCCAGACCATATTTGAGTGAAAAAGACAACAATTAAATCAATGTATCGTTAATTGGTTCGTATTGTTTCAGAAAACCCCTTTGATTGCTCATATCTAACTTATTATATAATATTTACTTATTGAGCATCTATATTATATACTTATTAAGCATTTGTTACCACATAGAAGGGTTTCTTTTTTATTTGGCCTTATCAGTACATATATATTACGATTTACGTGTGAAGTTATTTAATGTGAATCTATTCTTATTGGGTAACAGCAATTAGGCAACATCGATTGAACTTGAAGCATGAACGGCTAGTTGATGCATCGGTTGCTTTAATAGAAAGATGTCAGGCACCATCTTTAATTGGTTCTGACGTTGCCCACAAGATTAGCTGCCCTAAGAGGCAGGTTCTGTGAGTGATGGGCACAGCAAAGGTGGAGGGTGAGGAGAGAGGGGCGGCGAGAGTAACACATACAGACAGGGCCAGCTGAAGGTAGCCGCAACTCAGCCAATTACCCGTAGGCACCACGTGACAGGCGGTGCCACACAATTGGTCAATTAAAAATAATTATACTTGTGACTGCGCTTAAAGTTGCGTAGTCTGATGGGTTTTGAGTTTGTGTCATTTTCTGAGATAAACATATTAGGGTGATACTTATAATCTACCCTAAGTAACTTTGATTTTAAATAGCTAACTTTCGAGATATTTGAAGTGCAAACAATCTAATTTAGTTGTTGGCAAGCTTGCCAAAACTCTGACACCATAGGTTTCTGCAGTAATAGGTTTGATTAAATTGCCTCAGTATTCCCTTCTATGTGGTGACACATGTTTAACAAGGGCACCAGTATTTAAGTTAGATATGTAGAATCAAATTGAGATACTTGTTTTGGTTTTGAAAATTTGATGCTTCATTCGACTATGCAGCTTTAAGTTCAACTAGCGAGGGGCGCCAACAACCCTAAGGCCGGTGATGCATATGGACAACGGAAAGGTGCCGGCTTTTCTCCACTCTCATGAAGGGCCTGTCACATTTGAACTCTGTTGGTGATATGTGGTCTAAGGTATCTTATACAAATATTATTCTGGGAAAGTTCTAGAAGTTATTGGTTGGTACTGGTGGGGTTGCCTGGAATGCACCAGATTCTGTGTTAATGGTGGTGCATTGGTCAGCGTGGGGGGTATGTAGATGGTGGCAGAGGTGCCAGAGGCAAGTTGGTCACATGAATTTTGTTTTAAATAAATATGGAGGGGGTGGGGGTATTGGGCCAGCCAGTGAGATAGTTCACTCCAAAATGTATATGAGTGGTTGTCTTGTAAACACCAATTTTAAAATTGAGATAAATATTGGAATCAAACCTTCAAAAAGTCTTTTTTTTTTGCATTCCCATTTATCATTGTGCATTGCTCCATAATCATTTCACCACAAGAAAAGTAGAATTATTGAGAATTAATATTACCTTCAGGTGAAAACCTTTTATTTAAATTCACATCTTGGATCGTGGCTTATGGGGTTGTTGTGCTTAAACTCTTCAAATGTAAATAATAAATTACAAAAATGAAGAAGAGCCATGATAATAGGCATATTGTCGTTGTTTGTTGTTATTTGCTATACCAACTTGTGGAAGTGCACAGTCATGGTGAATGTATAGTGTTGCCCCACTGCAATATTATTGGGCTACTGGAACCAGGCCCAATATCCCACTCAGCAACATTATCCCGATACTGAGCAAACCAGAGGCCTATCGTATGGATTCTCAGTGATGGGATATGCAGCGACAAGCATCAATTTAGTAAGTCATGGTTCGAACACATGACTTCCAGCATGCGCAAATCAGACTGCGCTTTTACTACCTTAAGCCCCCAGTCACACTACAGCTTGCGACCGCTTTGCGACCACTTTATACCAAAGAAACCACAGTCACCAGTGATGTCCAGATGTTGGCAACCATTGTTTTGGTTGCAAGGACGTCACTGGTGAGTGTGGATTATTTGGTCTAAGGTGGTTTGTCGCAAAGTAGTCGCAAGCTGCAGTGTGACTGGGGTATTAGCAACCGCGTCCAGTCAACTCTACCAAGCCTGTCCCGGTGTTGAGATAACCTCTAGTGATGGGTGGCGCTAGTCGATTTTGTTTGGACTCTTCCAAAGTCAGATATCCCCACAGTCGAGTGCTGCCACCTATCGACATAATGACGTAGGAAGGATGCCGAGGTGGCTACCATCGTGTGGGAATCGGTCTCATATATAACTAATACATTGCTGAGTATGATATCACGAGTGAGAGATGTGACCAACCTTTGGTGCGTGTCTGAAGCATTTCACCTATTTTTTTATTTATGGCTCAAGTTAAATTGTCAATAAAAGTATCCTGTTCCTATAGAGCATCCGAAAACAAGGAGTGGGTGAGGGATGCGAATGCCCAGCGTACTAATTAAAATTCTTCTATAAAATGCTGATTGCCTTTCTTTGCTATTTTTAGTGAAATAGTTTATTCTCCGATGGAACAGTTTCAAACTGACATGAGGTAGTATGAGGAGGTGGCATTTTAGAAAAAATACCAGCTGGAGACATGTGTGATGCCTGCCTCCTGGTCTACAACAGCAGGGCCGTGTTCAGGCTCCGTCTCGGAGGCGCCTCGGCAACGGGCCTGATGTCACGCTAGTCTGAACGGCAAAGGCAGTTTGTTGTCTCAAAAATGGCCGCCCCCATAGGCGGCAGGCAGCCATTTGCAATGGAAAAGCTGTGCTGCGATTGGATGAAACCACTGGACACGGCGGCCATTTTCGAGGCGCTTTTTGTCTCCTGATTGAAAATGGAGGCATCGCCGAGATGTCGCCGAGACGCACTCTGAACGGTATTAGGCCAAAAAGCATTGCCGAGACGTCTCCGTGGCACCTCCAAGATGGACCCTGAACGTGGTCCTGGAATGAGAATGAGGTGTGAGCGCCACGTCCAGGTAGTGAGGACAAACAGAGCTAACTAACCAGACAGCGGCTACTCCATTGGTAATAATATTGGCGTATTACAAATGGAAGGGTCCAGACACAAACACTGCTCACCATTAATAGGATAGGACAATAACTGGTTAGCTCAGGGTCAGGATAATGTCAGTGAGTGGTGCTGGTGGCCAGTAATGACCTTAAATGTTGCCAGGACGAAAAAATCCAACAACAAACCAATCACAGTGCTGTCCCACTGAGATGTCGTTGTGATATAAATAATAAGGAATCCTACTCAGTCGGCAATATCCTGACAGTGCACAAACCGAAACTTACCTTATCCTAGTAATGCCTAATCCTAGCACCAGACACAAAAGGTAGTGACAAGTTCCAACATTTGTGAGACATTGGTTTAATTCTGTGATGGATGGAACTCACCAATTGCATATGACACTGATGACTTTTTTTTTTAAACACACACAATATTTATTTTCTTAATTGATTATTACAAAATACAGGCATGCGGTCAGATATGGTGGCAGTTATTTTGTGTAGGATGACAATATGAAAGACTACCCCTGATCTCTGGTTGTTTCTGACTATCTTAAAACTGTAGTAGTCTGTACATGAGCTCCACTACTACGCGGTGGTGGCAGACACTACGCCACCCACTTACGCAGTTAAATTGAACTGCACTAGGTGGTGGCATGCTAGCCACCAGGCAGGGCCCTGACTGGGCTGCCCTCTACTACGTGTGCCTAGCACACCCCCGACCCACCTATAGAGGCGATGTGGGACCTAGCGAGTTAGGGGCTGGGTCACTTGATGCCACGGAGGGCGGATAGGTTTACAAATAAACCAGTTGAAGCATACTGCATTTGGATCTTGGCGTTCTTCCATTTGTGTGACAGAGAGTGCGAGGCCGTGGAACGGCCGACATCAGGCCTATCACAAAACAAATGATTTTATGATTAAAGAAGACTCCATGCAGATTAGAACCCCACACCTTCCGCATGGGAAGCCAGCACTCTTAGTCATGCAACACCCATGTCTGGTCTGGTGCGAGCGATGAGTGGAGTAGTGGGAGTGGGGGGAAGGAATTGGGTGGGGGAGAGGCATGGGTGCAGGATGATCCTATCTGGTTTAGACACACAATGCTCTATGCATGGAATGTATGGAAATATAATGTTCAACTTTATATAACTTGCAATGATTTTTTTTCTGTGAGGTAATCATCAAGGATTCAGTGTAGGCACACGCGTAAGCATATATTTGTATTCCGGTTCAGAGTCTGTTCACTGTCAGGGAGGTGGGGGGCCACACATTGCATTCCACGGGGGTCAGTTATCGATGGGATTCTAAGCAGGCAGGCGTGCGGACAATATAGGCAGACAAAGGAAAGCCCTGACACAGCCACAGCTACACATGAGCCTGTCTCAAAAGGTGATAACACTTTTTGTGTTGTCCATTGTAACAATTGACACAAAACAGCACAGAAACGGTTACACTGAACACACAAGGACATTTGCTTCAAATCAATATATATTCTATTGGGATTATGAAACACCATGTAAAAAACAAATCAGTTTATCCTAGGCAAATGCATAAGCAGATAATATGTTGATTGTTACGATGGACAAAGTTTTGTCCCATATTGCTTAGCACCTTTTGAGGAATTTTTGTTGTGGGTCCGCCCGATAAATTCTCGGAACATACGAGTGCCAAAGGCAGGAAGCACTAGGAGACTCTCGGGGTATGCCCCTCCAGGAATGTTGTTGATCTAGAGGCTCTAAAATGTCATTTCTAACCATTCCAGGGAGGTTACATACAGTTGTTTTTGTGTGAGTTTTTTTGTGGTTGAAAGGGGGGGGGAGAACTTATCGCATTCCCCTTCCTCATTAACTACGGCCTTGCTGAAAACAGAGAAACATATATGTGGAGAACATACATTCCGACACCACGTGTATGGGGAATTGCCGGTGTTGCAGTTTCCCAGGGACACCAGTTTGCGAGGGACACATCGCTTCTGCACATGCGTCAAAATCGAACAGCATCATCACTAACCTTATAAATTTAATATAATGTTTTTGGTAAAGATGTTTTCTATATGTGTACCAAATGATTTGTTTCTAGATGGTGTAATTTGAGAGATATTTGACTTCTTCTGTATTTTCTGTATGAACATTGCTCACGACCATTGACAATGCCTTGAGTTTGATGGTACGCGCTGTGCAAAACATTAGTTTTATTCAAAATTAATAGAATTCAAGAACCCTAACCATATAAATTTAATATAGTCTTTATGGTAAAGATGTTTTCTATATGTGTACCAAGCGATTTGTTTCTAGATGGTGTAATTTGGGAGATATTTTACTTCTTCTGTATGAAGATTTGCTCATGGCTGTTAACAATGCATTTGAATGGAAGTGTCCCTGTCAAACTGGTGTCCCCCGGAATCCGCATCACCTGTGTGGAATGGGATCTGACCCCGGGGAATGTTCTCCCTACAGAAACTTGCAGTAGTGTAGGATAATTGTCGTCTGCTCGACACACTGCCTGGGGGCCACCCTGCTCAAATATCACCATACATACAATAACAACGCTCAGATACGGCTATCCCAATATACTGGTGCACTTATACTGATTTACCGTTACATTGATACACAGATATATTACATCTGCGCTGGTACCCCGATGCATGGCTACCCTGACACACTGATTCACCGACAGACTGATGTACTAATACATTGACTAATGGCTAGTACCTCACACTCTCCATACAGATATATTCAGGCATATTTAAATACACCATTCTCCGGTACCATACATTTTCCATGCGGATGTCTTAACCCACATTTAAATACACCACTCTCCAGTATCTCACACTCTCCATGCAGATAGATGTGCTAACCCACATTTAAATACACCACTCTCCAGTACCTCACACTCTCCATGCAGATAGATGCACTAACCCACATTTAAATACACCACTCTCCAGTACCTCACACTCTCCATGCAGATAAATGTGCTAACCCACATTTAAATACACCACTCTCCAGTATCTCACACTCTCCATGCAGATAGATGCACTACCCAGATTTAAATACACCACTCTCCAGTACCTCACACTCTCCATGCAGTGGGATGCACTAACCCACATTTAAATACACCACTCTCCAGTACCTCACACTCTCCATGCAGATAAATGTGCTAACCCACATTTAAATACACCACTCTCCAGTATCTCACACTCTCCATGCAGATAGATGCACTAACCCACATTTAAATACACCACTCTCCAGTACCTCACACTCTCCATGCAGATAAATGTGCTAACCCACATTTAAATACACCACTCTCCAGTATCTCACACTCTCCATGCAGATAGATGCACTAACCCACATTTAAATACACCACTCTCCAGTACCTCACACTCTCCATGCAGATAGATGTGCTAACCCACATTTAAATACACCACTCTCCAGTACCTCACACTCTCCATGCAGATAGATGCACTAACCCACATTTAAATACACCACTCTCCAGTACCTCACACTCTCCATGCAGATAGATGCACTAACCCACATTTAAATACACCACTCTCCAGTTCCTCACACTCTCCATGCAGATAAATGTGCTAACCCACATTTAAATACACCACTCTCCAGTACCTCACACTCTCCATGCAGATAGATGCACTAACCCACATTTAAATACACCACTCTCCAGCACCTCACACTCTCCATGCAGATAGATGTGCTAACCCACATTTAAATACACCACTCTCCAGTACCTCACACTCTCCATGCAGATAGATGTGCTAACCCACATTTAAATACACCACTCTCCAGTACCTCACACTCTCCATGCAGATAGATGTGCTAACCCACATTTAAATACACCACTCTCCAGTACCTCACACTCTCCATGCAGATAGATGTGCTAACCCACATCTAAATTCACCACTCTCCAATTCTTCACACTCTCCGTGCAGATGTGCTAACTGACATCTAAATACACCGTTTTCCAGTACATCACACTCTCCAAGCGGGAGTATTGACCCAGACCACATTTAAAGACACCACTCTACAATACCTACCACTCTCCGTGCGGATGTGTGTTTGTAAATTCACCCTACCACTCTCCGTGCTGATGTGTGTTTGTAAATACACCAATCTCCAGTACCTCACACTCTCCATGCAGATAGATGTGCTAACCCACATTTAAATACACCACTCTCCAGTATCTCACACTCTCCATGCAGATAGATGCACTAACCCACATTTAAATACACCACTGTCCAGTACCTCACACTCTCCACGCAGGTGTGTTAACCCATATTTACATACACCACTGTCCAGTACCTCACACTCTCTCCAAGCAGGGGGCTAACCCACATTTAAATACACCACTATTCAGTACCGCACACTCTCCTAGTAGGTGTGGTAACCCATATTTAAATAGACCAGTCTCAAGTACCTCATACTCTCGAAGCAGCACATTTAAACACATATATGTCCAATGTTTCATACTATCCTAGCATTTGTGCTAACTCACATTTAAGTGCACCACTCTCCAGTACCTCATGCCCTCCATTCGGATGTGTTGACCCACATTTAAATGTATAACTCAACATGAGGTCACACTCTCCATCCTCTAATTTCAATAGGACACCCTCTCGCTTTTCACACTCTCAAAGCAGGGCAACAGGTCAGGAGATTGCTGCTGGTGCTTCAGGAAATTAAGGTGTCTCAGCGGTGGTCGCCATTGTTAGTTTTCTCCATTATTTATGTAGTGTATATATGTTGGAAAGTACTGAAGATGCGTGGGTGCAGTTGAGAGTATCCTCATTTTCTATTTCTATTTTCTTTTTCTTTATCTGTTCCAACATTCTTCTCGAGCAGCCCTTGTGACCCATAATCACCAAGCGCAACTTTACCCATACTTTTAAGGTAACCAACAGAGTGGATGTGTTTTGTTGTTGGTGTTGATGTTGTTGGGGGAGTGGGAAGGGGCTGATACCATGCCCACAAGGTGTGGATGGTTGGTAAGGGGGTGACAACACAATAAAGATGTCCATAGACAATAGGAAAGGTGTGAATACTTTAAGGAAATAAATACTAAATTCAACTGTTAGCAATCGCCAATCTATCGCGAAAATATACCTGCCTGATATATACAGCAATACGATAAATACATAGCAATCTAACAAACAGGATGGCGGAATGAGTTGAGCAGGCGCCTCTCACTTTAGTAGCTTGTCGGATCCGAACACCCGGTTTCAAACCCTAGCAATGGCAAACCAATGACGAAAAAATGTATACTTGCTGCAACCTACCCTAGCATTTAGGATTGCTAGAATAGGACGAGGAGTAATGGAATGAGGAAGACCAATTGTCTGCCGTTGAAATTGTCTCATCTTCTTCAAGATATTTTTTTAAGATGTATACTGCCTATCATGGATAATTCTGAATAGACTTGTTTTCACCATTAGGCAGTTTGTCGATAGAAAGCTTGAGCCTAGACTTTTACTGATGCAAGGGATTTTTAACCGCACACACCACATAGACATGATATGAGAGCAACTGGCCTTTGATAATGCTGTAAGTTATACACAGCGGTGGAAATCCAAACTGGCAGAGGTGGGGGCATGGGGAATTAAATCACCAACCTTCAGATTAGGAGTGCAACCTAGAAAAATGTCAGACACTCAAACCACTCCGCCACAGAAAACACCACACACAACTAATCAAACAAACAAAAGGAAGAAAATATGTAGACTTATTAGGGCTCCATAACTAGTAGGAATTATTTGATCTTATTGCTTTGATTTTCTGGAAATGGCTTAGCTACTAATACGTTGCTAATTTTAATCTATATTACATTATTTGTAAGTAACTTTCATATTAAAGGGGATACCTTTGGAGATATTTGATTTGAAAACCAGCCAACTGATTTCGGTGTGCACATCGAAAAGCTGGAATCCGAGGTTTTAAAAGTGAGAGGTTATATTAATGTAGGTGGGGTCTTGTAAGGATGCGTTAATGCAGGCTATGTTCTACTGTCTAAATTCATTAAGGGATACATTTGGGGATATTGGAAGTGAAAAGATGACAATTATTTGTGTTGTGCACATCGACATTCTTGACATCCTAGGCTTTAGCAGTGGCATGACCTATTTAGCTGACTTAGTGATTATTCTGTTCTATGCAGTTGGAAATGCTGAACAAGCACCCAACTACAAAAGTTGTATTTGAACGGTTAAGTTTAGGTGAGTGTTTTGGTTTAAACAATTGTGTGCTATCATCGGACGGTGAAGCTGTAGCAAATTGTTGACAGACCTTTAGTGTGTCTGGTCACAGATTACTGTCGACTGATTGCATTGGCGAATCATGTGCAGTACGATGGGAATATTTACTGGACAAAATTTGTGTCACGTTTTAACAAACAAGTGCATTGCCTATTCTGCACCAGACGCGGTGGCTGAATCGGTAAGAGCACAGGCTTCCCGTGCAGAATGTTGGGAGTTAGAATCCCGGCCGAGTCAAACAAATGACTTACAAAATTGATACTTGTTGCTACCTAGCCTGGCGCTCGGCATTACTAAAACATGGCAAGGACTGGTTAGTTCAGTAGCAAGATGATCTGAGTGAGTGTGAAATTGGGTCATTGGTACCGGTTGGCAGCCTGGTCTCCTAGAGGGACAACAGTATAAAGTTGCGATGTGTGTGTGCACTGTCACAAGGCATTACCCATCATGATACGATCTTAGATGGTGTTAAGACTTAAAACCTATTTGCATGTGGGCATTTTTCCAACTCAGCTAAAGGTAAACTGCCACAGGATGTGCAGTCATCTGCTACAACACTCGCTCTACCCGGACAGCTCGTTGAACAGAGTATTTATTTCCAACTTAAATACTGATGCACTGATGCAGTTATTGAACATTTACTGCAGCACAGAATGACATACTATGGCATTTTAATAGCACATGATACTGCTGAAGACTATGGAATCTGAATTGTCAGGTGCTAGCCAACATTATTGTGTGTAAGTTTGCATATCAAGTATCTCAAATTAACCATTTATAATATCAGTTACTTCAACATAAATTTAGTAGATTATAGCGATCAGCCTAATATATTTATGTGGAAAACGACAGGTGCTCATAGCCATCGGGCTATATAGCGTTACCTGATTCAGATTTATAATCCCACCATAATTCAGGACACAAGACGGAGCTATATTATGGAGGTTTATTAAGGTAGGCATAGGGTTACAGTAGGTAATCAGGTCAATGGAACAGTAGGTAGGTCGTGCAATAGGGCGAGGTAGGTCAATCAATGAGGTCAATATGGGAGGATCAAAGGAGAAGTAGGCCTTCTTAGTCAAGATCAATAGGGGGAATGGATAGGACAATAGCAGTAGGTCAATCAAGTACAATAGTCAGGAGTGAATAGGACAATAGGCCTTCTGAGTCAATAAGAACAATAGGATAAGCAATAGGATAATAGGGCCTATGAGTCAATGAGGTCAATAGGAAGGAATCAATAGGACAAATTGGTCTTAAGTCTCTGCATCAACTGGGCCTCAACACGTCTGGCTTGAGGTCATAGAGTAGGGTCGGGTGGGGCGGTGAGAAAGGAGGGGGAGGTCGTGCTGGTCCGGCATCTGGAGGAGAAGTGCCGATGGGGCGGTGGGCATGGCAGACGTGATGTCAGAGTTGGGTTCCCGGGTACAGGTGTCGCCCCCTGGAGTTAGGCATGGGGCATATGAATAAAAGGGGGAAGGGGAGACATAGGGATGAAAGGGGTGGGTAAAGGGATGGGGCTGCTCCGGCTCGGTCCCAAATTGCCCACATTGCCAGGCAATATGGACAATTCATATGTGTATAAAGAAGGGCACAATAGTGTAGTGCATATAGAGAACTTTCGATTGAAGGCATTGAACCCTGAACGGTGATTGGTTCAGTAATTACAATTTTATTGAACTATTAAATGGTATTGAACTATAACAAAGACTTTTAATAAAACGACCCAACCTTACTAAATAGTTGTAATCCTAAAATACTGTTCCGGATATCATTATTCTTTAATTAAAAACAACTAAACATGTAAGACTGTGTGTAAATAACTTTACCGTTCTAACCCGGAAGACCAGTACCACCGCACTGAGAAATGACATCTGTATGAATAGAAACACAAATTGTGTAAGTGTTTGATTTGACTCAGTCGCAGATCGGCCACCCAGTAAAATGGCTAAGGCTCGAATCTGTGGCTGTGTATGCAGGCTATAGTGAAATCAATAGAGACAAAGAGACAGGAAGAGTATAAAGTGGAAATAAGAAGAGTCAAGCCCTCTGGTTTATTATTTATATGGTTGCATGGGTTCATTGTAGAGTATTACCCCACCCCTTTCCCCCAATGGGAAACCAGCAGTCTTGGCCCTACCAATAGGGATCCAGCATTCCTGGTCCCCATGGATACCAGTGGTCTGCCCCCCACCACCAAGCTGTATGGCACCATGGCCACCACCAACCTTGACCTTTGAGTGTGGTGATCCCTGCACCACCATCCGTTACATATATATATATATACATACATGCACCTGGTCACGTACACCGATCAGTAATAGAACATTTGCATTCCCCCCTATGCCGTATATCAGAATATTTTACGACACAATATCCAGGACGGAAGCCGTGCACTTTACCGACTGAGCCATGTCTTCCGGCGTGAGAGATAAGCATGTGCATGGGCAGGATGCTGTTGCCTATGAAGCATTCACTCACTGTCCATCAGCGGATGTATGCAGGGGATGACACTGATAGCACTAACTCGGCTTGACCAGCGCCTTCTCCGTAAGCAGAGACAGTGACTGATCACAATGGGAGGGTTGGAATGGGAGCGGGGATAGGGTAGGTGGAGGGAATGGGGCAGGGGGGGCAGCATGGGGAGAGAAAGGGGGCGTGGGGAGGATGGAGTTTGGGGGAGAAGGGGGGTGGAAGGAGGAGAGGGCTGGGAGAGGGAACGGGAGGGAGGGAGAGAAAGGGGACAGGGTGAGCGGGGAATGGGAGGGAATGGGAGGGAAGTAGGGATATGAGAAGGGAATGGAAGGGAAGTGGGAGTGAGGAGGGGACGGAGGGGGATAGGTAGTGGGAGGGAGGAGGGAGGGGGAGTGGGAGGAAGGAGGTTGGGGAGGAAGGGGAGGGAGGGGGAGACGGAAGGAGGGGGAAGGGAGAGGAGAGGGAGGGGAGGGAGATGAGAGGAGGAGGGAGGTGAGATGCATTAAGGAATCAGGGACAATCAGGTGAAGTCTTTATTATCGTAAATGATCACATCAGCCACATGTCCTGCTTACATTTTTGGATTCTTTTTTCAAATGTAAATAGCTGTATAATTTCTTCAGAATAGGAATATTCGTTCAGTTCGGATGGCGAAATGCGTTAAGTATCATTCTGCCGACTGCTTTCGTAGGTCACTGGAGTCAAAGCAATGATTTACAGAATTGATACTTGTCACTACCTGGCGTTCGGCATCACTAGGATAGGGCATGGAGCAGTGGAATGAGGAAGACCAACTGTTTGTGATTGAAATTACCACCTGTTACCTTGCAGCCTGCAGCTGAGGGAAGTGCGGGTTGAGCAGCCTGGACAAGAATGGGGTTGCATGCAAGCAGTCCAAGTCCATGGTTACTCCAGCATCCACCAGCCCCGGCACACTCTTGACCTATTTCCACCTGAAATTTACTGTAGAATGATCCTAAGGGCGGGTGATTAGGGACTAACCAGAGTCTAAGATCTCTCCAAATATAAAGTTCTGACTTCCTCCTTTTATATATACTTAATATCTATATGAGCCTGTATCAAAAGGTGATAACTCTTTTTTTGTTTGTCCATTGTAATGATTGACACAAAACAGCACAGAAACGGTTACACTGAAAACACAAGGATATTTACTTCAAATCAATATGTATTCTATTGGGATTATGAAACACCATGTAAGAAACGAATCAGATTATCCTGAGCAAATGCATAAGCAGATAGTATGTTGATCGTTACTATGCACACAGTTTTGTCCCATATTGCTTAGCACCTTTTGAGACAGTCTCATATATTGCTGGCAGATGCTGATTTTAAATATAAATATATATACAGTATAACCCCATTAAACCAAACTTGAAGGGGTCCTAAAAGTTTGTTTGGATTAACCGATCATTCGTTTAACTGAGCTTTGGCTTCGACTTTGACTTTGAGTAAGCATGTATTGCACATGTAATATACAATGTATGTGGACACTTTAATTATTATTTTGTATGTATACACAGTATAACCCAGTTAAACCAAGCTCGGTTAAACCAAATGATTGATTAATCCAAACTTTTTCCGGTGGCCCAGCAAAATACTACGATTTATTATATAAAAAAGTTGGTGGGGTCTCAGATGACCCTCTAGCCACATGAAAGCTTGGTTTAACCATACTGGAAGTGGCCTGGGGTCCAACAATTTTGCTTGGATTAACCAATTATTTGGTTTAACCAACTTTTGTATATGATAAACAGCAGTATTTAGCTGTGCCACCGAAACAAGTTTGGATTACCCAATCGTTTGGATTAACCGATCGTTTGGATTAACCGATCGTTTCATTTAACCGAGCTTGGTTTAACGGGGTTATACTGTATATGTATAAATATATAACAAGTCTCTGCCAGCAATATGTACGATATAATGGATATGAATAAAGAATGTCTCTTAAAGTTTGTAGTCGGTGCCCCTCTGACACCGATCCCTTTTCATACTAAACTAACTCTTACATTGGCATATAGGAGTATATACTCGGCTGCAAGTATTGACAGAAGCTGTAATGGTGGATACAATCTTTTATTTGAACATCAATGTAAAGTATATATATATATCAGTAGTAACTGGCTGGCTGACAAATGACAAGACTGGAGGACCCACCCAGACAAAATTAAATTACACCCCCCAGGGTAGCAGCAATGCAGATATGAGCTACAATTCTCTCGGAAATGGGCCTGGAAATGTAATTGTACACATCGTCCGTGGACCAGTTGCCCTGAGCCCTAATTTCATCCATAGATGCATTCCAGGGTACACCCCCCCCCCCCCCCATCGCCGGCGCAGGGAATGGCAAGGACAATTCTCTTGAGTGAAGCCATTAGCCCTTCAAAATACTTAATGGTCGACTGCAAGGTTCTGTAATCAAGAGGTTTATAGTCCCCACCCCCAGATGGAATTTGAAAGGCAGGTCGATCCCGCATCGACCTTCACCTCGGTGAAGTGTCTCTTGACCCACTGTACCGCACATAGATCGCTGTTGGGAACGTAGGCAACTGGTATAAGGAACTCACGCTCCAAGAACTGTATAGTTTTTGAGCGCCGAATGGTGATAATCATGAGCCAGGCGTGGACTGAGAAGTCAGAGCGTAACAGGACAGATTTGGAATCTGTGATCTGACACTTACGACAACCCCAAAAGAAGAGCGGTGTGCATACAAACGTGGCCCTCACTCCCAGACATAAATGAGTACATCTTAGTTAGCTCTGCAGGCAGCAAGGGCGCTGCACACTTAACAGCACAAGCTAAGGAGCGCTTAGCCCCACTCCCCAGTATTGTCTTAACTTGATGGGAGGAAAAATCAATCAGGTCACTACCTTCTGACTTTAAAAAGAAGTTCAAGGCATAGTTCAAGGCATAGGCATAAAATGTCAGCATACGTGATAGCCAGACCACATAGATTTCTACCTGAGAAGGGGGGCATTAGGGCTCAGGGCAACTGGTCCGCCGAATTTGTCTATAAAAGTAAGATATTTTCCTAATTTGCATTGAGCGGGTTGAACGCGAATTTGTAGCATAGTACTGGTCGCTCATTGCCTTAGCCGCCCTCCTCAGGACCTCAAGATCTGCAACAATAGGCTATAACCATGATAACAGTCAGATGAAAAGCTCACCACAGCACATAATAGATAGTCGTTCAATAGTCATGATACACGCCTTACATGAAGGGTCTCTCCACCTACTTAGAGCGTTGCAGATAACATTATCTTTGCTTTTGACATAAGCTGATTTAACATCAAAATTATAAGTTACAGATAGCCAGAAGCGCTCTTTCATGTAGCGCACTATCAGCTTGTTAACACAAGGGCATGTGGCCAATGAGGCGCGAACGGTATTATTATCAGTTACCAAGACAATACATTGGTTTCTCCATAGATGGCACCAGCAGCGAGTGGCAGCAAGCACCGCCCACATCTCTTTTTCATTGATATGCGTGGACTCGCATGCAGGATCAAATACAACATAATGGTGGCCTACCTCACCAGACAATGTTAGATCATATTTAAAACTAGGGACAAGCCAGTTGCCCGAGTGGGTATCTCTGAATCCCCAGTCTGATGCATCACTATAGACCGAAATAGAAGGGGTGTGAAGGCCCAATAACTTGGCATAGCCATTAAACTTTTCGACAAAATGAAACCACCACTCTAATTCCGAGCGGATCTCATTGCGAATGCGAAGTCTATAATAATAGGTACTCCAAAGTGATTTTTTATTTGAATTGAACTACGCAGACTCGGATGAATGGTATATATTTGGACTTTTTTATTGCACTAGAATGGCAATCGTACAATCGTGAGTATAATGAGAGAAGGCCTCGAGATGCTTAAGCCCTATAGTTCTAGTCTTTTATTGTGGGGTGGGTGGGATGGCATAGTAGAATGTCCGTCGCCGTCCGCCGCCAAGTTGTAGTGGCCAAGTTTGGGTTTTGCTCGCGTTATATAGCAGCTAGCCGGGCCGAAAAGTCAAGAGCACGCCAAATTCCCGTAACTTTGTAACAGATTTTGTCTATCGACATCATATTTAATTTACATATGCACGTCCGCCATTTCTGCGTGGTTACTCAGCATAGTTCCAAAAGACCCGCTAGGCATGGAAGATGTCGATGTACATATTAATGTTAAAGTTTGAGCATAGGCGGCGCCACCAGGCATTTGAATAAGAATCTGACTCCAGCTTAATCAATTACCCATGTTGCAAGCAACATTGACAATGTTTCAGTGTTTAAAATTATATAGGTGTATAGATCTTTTTAATCCGATTCCAGTGATATTAAATGTATATAGATCTCTTGAAAAGTTTCCAGATTATGAGGTTTTAAAGACTCATTGTTTCGCCCTTATTTGTGCACATTTCCAAATTAGGGAAATCTAGGTTTTTAAGGCCACAATACAAAAGCTATGTTGCGTATAATTTGTCCAATATTAAAGAATCTCACTCTCTATAGCACAAATAACAGGCTACATTGTTCCCCAGGCTATATTATTCTGTCATATATGTCATGCTAAACTAGCTAAATTCCTTAAATTTCTACTGAATATCATCAGGGTTAATGATAAATTGTTTGAAACATCAGAACTTCTGTTCTACTTACACTATCACTCTATTTTTTATTCCAAAATAATCAAGATCAAAAGCTGTATATGAGCATACATGTTTTGAATTAATATGAGGCAAAAACTGAAAGTTCACTTTTAGAGGGAGATAGCTGACTACAAGTTACAAGTCTAGGTTGCAAAGACATTAACTTTATTAAGATGATTAAATATATTCCCTGGGGCGAGAATATGCTTCAGAAATGTTTTCAATGTCTGGCACCTTCCATACTCTAAAGTCATCATTGATGGATGACACATCAAGCTTTTTCTGCCGAAACAGAAGCTTCAATCAACACTATGTTTGTCGCTCCGGTGTGGGAGAGGGGAAGACATGGTTATTTCTCAGACCAACCTTGCCGAGTATGATATAAATCTCAACCAAATATTGCCCTGCTTAGGTAGAGGAAGACTTGAGCTTTCTGATGATATAATTTTCAGGACGATCCTGATTAATTTTCGAGGAGAATGATCATCTGAATGTTTTCACTCCTTCTATTCAATCAAATTTCCTGCTCTAAGACCCATGCTTAATATGCTAATGGAGCTCGGTTTCTTCTCGATCTTTCATTGGTGGTTGTTTTTATCTCAGGTGACCATACTCAGCAAGGTAGCAATTTTAGGGAAGGGAGTGGCTACGACTCGGTGCAAACAGACTATGACAAACATGCACAGAGCTGCTGATGGTACACCCAAACAAGTGTCCATTGACTCTAATTTATTTCATCATGTTAATTATAAATGAAACACCCTAAAAGGCAAAAGAACAGCCATTCACTATATATCATTTTTATTTTTTTAAAGCAGAATTAGTGGAAATTGGAGTGGTTTTATAATGGTTAAATTATGTCAGATTTTGCGATGCGGACAGCATATCCACTCACTTGGGAGTACTTATTAGTATTAATAAGGTTCCCTTAGTTGGTGGATGGCATCATAGACCCTGGTGGGGAATGAGTGCCCACCCCCGACGACCGGGGAGCAGTGGGCGAGGCGACCTCCCAACCGCTCCAGATCTTTCGGCCCAAAAAGAAAGAAAGAACATTTTTAGCTTAAGAATTTTATCAAGAGGCAATCTCAATTGGAGGTTCACAGTGTCTACCTCAATGCCCAGGAATCTAGCACATTTTGATGGGGAGGCAAGTTTAGCATAGCTGAGATAAAACCCAAGGCGGAGGAGGGTCACCATAATAATAAGTTGATTAGAGAAGCAATCAGCAAAGTCCCCTCCCAGAACAGCAAAATCGTTGTGGTAGTTTATAACCCTTCCGACAGCCCCGTTGGCGGCACAACGGACCACAACATCCGAAATTATATTAAGTATGAAAGGGCTTGAGGAAAGCCCCCCATGCAAAGGCGGTTATCAAAGAAAATCTCTGGACCGTCACCTAAATCCCAGTGAATCACCTGACGTGGGCAGTCGCTCGGGTGGATGCAGATGGCCCTATATGCATCCTTGATATCTATCGTGGCTACAAAGTGCCCTTGGACCATAATTTTAACAAAGTCGTCAATGCCTTGGTATGAGAATTTATCAGAAAATTCAGAGACATAAGCCCTGTTTACACGGGCGATTTAAAATGCTTGATATGAAACGACTTGCCTAGATCGACTCACATTTGGCGTGTAAACGCGACTCTGAGGCGTTTTAGGGCTGAATCGATTCATATGAAACAGTTCATCTATACCACCTCGCAAGGTGGTTTATTTGAAGCGATTCAGCTGGTTCCCGGGCGGCGATAGTATAAAATAGTAGTGCTTGCCGGCTACAGGCAGAGCTAAGGCTGCTGGTTCCCGGCGCCAAAACACTTTCAAACTCTGTCCGTGTAAACTCGCCTCTAAAATGCTTCATATAAATCGCTTTGTCTAGATTGTTTCACAATTCCCCGTGTAAACACGGCTAAAGTTGTTCACCGAGAGGCCCTGGGGCTTACTACAGTCAATGATCGTGCGCGGTAACCCTCCCCAGATGATTTTGGGATGGCAAAAACGTTGGGTATACACACGGGCAGGGCGTCGCCCCTAAAGATATAGCAACAAGCTAATTCATTTTCGAGTTTCTTAGTAATAAAACTGTTATGTATAGGGTTCATAATAAGGGTCCTACCGCCCGAGTAAGTTGTGGTACAAGAATGATTAATGACCTTAAACCCAAAAATAGAGCCGTGCAAGATAAAGTCGCTATCTGGATCTAAATGACCCTTGGCAAAGCACTCACAAAAGACACTGTGCGGTTTGAATTGAGAGACATGCCCTTGAATTAAGTGGGCGCAGGCACAAGTGGTGCCCAGGCATGCAATAGTAACAATAAACTCGGACCGGCAAGCGCTGAAGGTGTCTACAACCTCAACACACAGGCCGTTTTCACAACAATCAACCATTAGCCATCCCCGGGCAATGGCATAGTCAGGTTGGAGAGCTTACCTCGATCGGGCTATGGTGGTTAAATACTTCATTCGAGCCCCGGTGCAATTTCCAAGGTCGAATTTCATATAGGATTAAGGTGCAGGTTCACAAATATGGTTGTGGAACAGTGAATTTTAGGAGGTTTTCATATTGGAATACATCACAAGAAAGCCAAAAATGATATCTAATTTCCTGGATATTCTTAGGACATTTAGTTGGGACCGGATTGAGTAAATTAACAGTGAATATTAGGAAATAATTCAGTAGTTACAACACATGTCTACAGGACAGAACTGCCCATGATAGTACTGTGTTGGTATAGCCATAAATCCTAAACAATAGAGGAAACTCTAGTCAACCATGGGGGTATATGCTGGTCTGTGGCCCACTCATATACTTCCACTTGCCACTGGGGGAGGTCCTGTGGGGACTGTTGTACATCATTTAGATATATTTTTGGCATACCAATATATATATATGAAGAGTTCAGGCGCAAAACCCAGTAAACACCAATCCAAAAATGGAGATAAACATTGGGATCAAACCTCCAAAAAGTTAATTGTTTTATATTCCCACTTGTTTGTTCATTGCTCCATAACCATATGAACATATGCAAAGTGGAATTAGTGAGAATTAACATTATTTTCAGGGGAAAATGTTTTATTTTAACCACATTTTTGGATTGGCGTTTACATGGTTTTGCGCCTGAACTCTTCATATATATATGCATAATAAATCATTTTTATTTCTATTCATATTATTTATGGGAAGGCCGGTGCCAGAAGGCCTGGGGATGGGTGGCCAGTAAGCTATGTTCATAAATAACACTGTAATTATGCATCTGGTGCATAATCCCCACAAATATGGCATTTCTTGCTGGTACAGCAACATTAACTTACCTAGTATATTATTGCATTTATATTTCATTTATTTTATTGTTGGTTATCACATTTTATTTATATTTATATTATTTGAATTGAGGCCTGGTAGTGGGAGTCTTGGCGCCGGGAGGCCGGGAACCCTGGTGCCGGGAATCCCTGCGCCGATACGCTGCCGTCTTCTCTCCCTCCCGAAACCCAAACCCCCTATGCCTATTATAAATGCTATACATATACATATATATACATATATTATATACATATACATACATATACATACACATACATATACATTAATATACACATACATATATACACATATATATACATACATATACATACACATACATATATATTAACATACATATACATTTATATATACATATACATATACATATACACATACATGTGTATACATATAAATATACATATACCTATGTGTATATACATATATCAATATTACATATGCACCTATATATATGTGTCTATATATACATCCATTCATATATACATATATACATATGGAGACCTATATATGTGACTACATAATTATATATATATATATATATATATGTGAATACATACTGTATTTAGAGATGACTGCATCATATATTGTAGAGTGGTCCTCCATTTGTCACTGGTAAGTTAACCCATGTGTAGTCTGTTTCACTCTCAGACTTATTGCAAGGGGCCTAAGCTCTGACACTTTAACACTCAGATTTTAACCAAAAACTGCCAAGGAAAGCTTTCACACCTCAGGTTGCCAATGGTTCTCTGGGCTGCACCTCCACTGGCAGCTGAGCTCACTGAGTGTGAATGTGTCAGAGCTTATGCCCTTTGAATAGGTGTGAGAGTGGATTGGATTTGGTTTATAAGGGTCTGTGCCACAGTGCACTGCACACACATATTTCTGAAGGCACACACTACACAACAGTCAACTTGCTACTTGCAAATGGATTACCATTGTGAAGGATCTGGCACAGTCATCCTTACATTTAGGAACACTGGTAAGTTATTCTTCACCTGATATTGCAATATTATTTATATATTATATATAATACATACATATGTATGTGATATATGCATATGTGCATATATACATATATAAAAGTATGTGTATGTGTACATGTACATGCATAATCAAAAATAAATTAAATATAAATGGAATATTATTTAGGGTAATGGCAGTGTTTGGTTAAAATCTGAGTGTGAAAGTGTCAGAGCTTAGGCCCCTTGCATTGTTGCAATAAGTCTGATAGTGACACAGACTACATATGGATTAACTTAGCAGTGACAAATGGAGGACCACTATAAGATATGTGATGCAGTCATCTCTAAATAAAATATGTATTTATATGCATATGTGTAGATTCATGTATATATGTCTGCATATGTATATATAGATGTGTATGTATGTATATGTAAGTGAAGTGGGCGTGTCTACTCGCCTTGAAGTAATTTGCGCACTCGTCCAACGGGCGCGCAAATTGCTTCCGCATGTGCACGCGAGGGTTCGCGGGGGTAAAGCGTTGCTTAGCGACTAGCTAAGCAACGGAAGGTGGTCGGGCGTTCGGGGCCTGACCCGGCAGACGTGTTTATTCACGCTCTGTCATTTCAGCCGATATTTGGTCTTTTTCTCATCTAAATTCTAAAACTAATGTAATCAAACCACACGGGAGGGAAAGGGAGTTATTTACGCCTTTAATAGGTATACATATTTCGCTGGTATCCTTGTTAGTTATGGTAAGAATAAAGTCGTGAGCTCTTGTGAAGGTGGACTGAGACGTTCCTTGCATTCTTTACTATCCTCCAGTATTGTTGTAGATTAACCGCTATGGAAAACCTGATATTCGATTGCTTTATATGTAATTACGGGCCTTAAGCCTAAGCAGGCCTTATGCAGTTACTTAACCCATCTGCGGGAATATAATGACAAACTATAACCGAATCTAACGTAGTGTTACTTTAGGGCGGAAATTAACGACATTAACTTAGAACTGATTATCAGTGACAGCGGCGGCATCCCTAGCCGTACGCGTACTTCTGGAATTATTCAGTAACACAATTAATATACCGAAATGCGAAGGGGACAGCCAGCTAGTTGAAAGAACCTAACTTATGGAAGTAGGGAAACTTTAGGCCTATAAGCGCGCTCGTCGGCGAATTGCGTATGTAGATGAAACTCTGGCTGGCCGCCTTTAGCGCGGGGCGGACACCGACGGCGACGGACTAACTGCAGATGGGAGGAGGAGCCGCAGCAGCCCGCGGCAGGCTCAGGAATTTCACATGGAAATTATTACATAATATTACATAACATTAACACGTTAGGCTCGCCTTAGGCGGGGGCGGATTAGGCCGAACGGTTAAATATGTATGTATATGTATGTATGTATATGTAATATATATGTACATATATATTATATATGTATATACATGTATATGAAAATAAAAAAATAATTCCAATAATAATAAAAATAATACGGTAATAATAATGATGGTACCGTGACTCTCGGCCTGATGGCGCAGGGACTCTCGGCCTACCGGCGCAGGACTCTCGACCTGCCGGCGCCGGGACTCTCGGCCTGCCGGCGCTGGGACTCTCGGCCTGCCGGCGCCGGGACTTTCGGCCTGCCGGCGCCGGGACTCTCGGCCTTCCGCGCCGGGACTCTCGGCCTGCCGGCGCCGGGACTCTCGGCCTGCCGGCGCCGGGACTTTCGGCCTGCCGGCGCCGGGACTCTCGGCCTTCCGCGCCGGGACTCTCGGCCTCCCGGCGCCGGGACTCTCGGCCTCCCGGCGCCGGGACTCTCGGCCTCCCGGCGCCGGGACTCTCGGCCTCCCGGCGCCGGGACTCTCGGCCTCCCGGCGCCGGGACTCTCGGCCTCCCGGCGCCGGGACTCTCGGCCTCCCGGCGCCGGGACTCTCGGCCTCCCGGCGCCGGGACTCTCGGCCTCCCGGCGCCGGGACTCTCGGCCTCCCGGCGCCGGGACTCTCGGCCTCCCGTCGCCAGGCCTCCCAGCACCGGTATTCCCTTAAATAATATGAATAGAAATAAAAAGTGATAACCAACAATAAAATAAATCAAATACAATAATATTTAAGGTAGGTTTTTCTTAATGTTGTACCAGCAAGACAAGCCATATTTGTGGTGGTAATGCATCATATGCATAATCACAGTTAATTATTTATTATGCATATATATATTGGTATGCAAAAAATATATCTAAATGATGTACAACAGTCCCCACAGGAACTCCCCCAGTGGCAAGTGGAAGTATATGAGTGGGCCACAGACCAGCATATACCCCCATGGTTGACTGGAGTTTCCTCTATTGTTTAGGATTTATGGCTATACCAACACAGTACTACTATGGGCAGTTCTGTCCTGTAGCCATGTGTTGTAACTACTGAATTATTTCCTAATATTCACTGTTAATTTACTCGATCCGGTCCCAACTAAATGTCTTATGAATATTCAGGAAATTAGATATAATTTTTTGCTTTCTAGTGATGTATTCTAATATGAAACCAACCCAAAACTCAGTGTTCCACAACCATATTTGTGAACCTTCACATTAATCTTATATGAAATTCGACCTTCGAAATTGAACCGGGGCTCGAATTAGGTACTTTAACCATCGTAGCTCAAACGAGGTAAGCTCTCCAACCTGATAGTAGCCAGGGCAAATAGCACGCGTGGCCAGGTCGCCGGCAACTTGCCAACCAAGAGCTCGGTGACCTGGCAGAGTCAGGTCAGCGAGACCTAATTTTGAATGGCGCCACCGGAACAGGGCACAAGGAGGTTGCAGGTGCAGCAGCTGCATCCTTCTTGCATCCAAAATTTCCAAAATGGACGCCGGGAGGATGGTGTCCTCGCAGCACCAGGCACTTAAGGAGGGCATAAGGAGGGCACAATGAGGACTTTTTGACGTCGCGAATCGATCGTAAACGTACACAGGGCTCGTGTGACTGAGGTATAAGTTGGATATATCTAAGAGCAAATCTAGATAAGCAGGAGGCCAAGGTTGGGATGTTCAGATGGTACGCAGATGGAATACAATTCTTTTGGAATAAAACGTAATGTAATAAAATGCTATAAAACATCATAATTATATCTTAATAAAAGAATATACATTTGTAATTTCTGGTGGTACACAGATGCATACCTGCATACATGGAAGCTCGATCCCTTAAGACAATTTGAGGCATTAATCAGACTATGCCGCTTTAATATTCAGTCTTACCACCACCACATGCGAACACAAAAAGTGCCAATAGGATATAGATATGGTATACCACTATCCATCAGCCAACCAGACGGAATGGCTGGGTCTGGGTTTTTAAGCATCTGTGTTATTATATTATTTGATTAAGCGGAGAAAATGTCAATCATGGATAATTAGGTTTTCCTCATTCCACTGCTCCTTTCCTTATCCTATTAATGCCAAACGCCAGGCTAGCTAGCGACAAGTATCAATTTGTAAGTCATTGGTTTGACACAGCGGAATTTGAACACCATGGCATCGAATCTCACAACCTTCCACATGGGATGTTGACGCTCAACTCATTTGACCATCCCATCTGTATTTTTAGTTAAACACCCAACTTTCTTTCTGGTAGGTCATAGGATTCGAATCCTGGGTTCAAACCCCTGGTCAGGTCAAATCAATGACATACAAATTGATACATAATACCTAGCCTGAAACCTGCAATTACTATATGTGAAAGGAACAGTGTAATGAGGAAGACCAAAATAGTGGCAAATGAAATTTTTCTCGCTAAATCAACAAATATAATACCGAGAATATATATATTTCGGCGAGGTGCAAAATATATTTTTCATCACAGTACACCATTTGTTATTGATGTTTGAGAGCTGCCTGACTCCAGAGAACAGGTTTGTATCAAGCTGGACAAACTATGGTTAGTCATATGTATTGGTCATATCACCACCACTTTATGGGGTTTTATTTTGTTTCACTCCAATCTATCATCTGGAAAGGGAGGAGGTTAGTGCAGGTAAGTAGCCTTTAGCCCCATTCACACACGGGCCTTAAGTCACCTCAACTAGTTCGCCTCATCTAAGTCGACTCAGATCATGCATGTAAATGCTCCGCTGAGGCGAATTAGGGCTGAGTTGACTCAACTAATTTGTCTCAACTTCGCGAGGTGGATTAGATGAGGCAAACTAGTTGAGGTTACTTAAGGCCCATGTGTGAACATGGCTTTTTATTGCGTTGAACAGCCCTAACACTGTTGAGAGTGATGAGTGAAGGTGAACAGAGTTAGGTTGTGCAATGTGTAAAAGATGGTGAAGAGTGAAGGTGAGCAAAGTTAACTGGTGCGATGTGACAGAGTGGGTGAAGAGTGCAGATTCAGAACTCATGCGGGTGGGTGGGTGAAAAAGCTGTGTTACCAGTTTGAGGAGAAGTGCTTGTGTTGGCGGTAGTCAAAGGGGGAGTTCTGGGAGGAGGCAATAGGTGACGGTAGGTGGCGCCTCGGCGGAAAGCTCTGATTTGTGGAGGAGAGCACCAGGCGGAAGGTAGAAGGAATTGAGCTGTTTACATCTCCTACCCCTGTGAATCAGATGCAATTATTTGCATTGCATTACGGGTAATTTGGCGGCAAATACAGCCAAGCGCGAGTAACTAAGGCTGCTTGATATGTCGCCGACTGGAGGATCCTTGCTGAACTAACTTAACTATAGGATTAATGCCGACTAGCGGTTTTCTGGCACTTCCGCCATATATCGCCCAGTAAACAAAGTGACTGCGGCTCCCCCGGTGTCATATTTCTGAACTAAATTACCCGTCTTCGGCTATAAAAGCGACTGCTGGCTGCGAACATTTCACTTTAGACACGGGATCCACGAGGACAACAACTGCCTTAAATTGCCATCCCACCTACCCCACGATGAGAAGGGGATATAGGGTTATAAGCGTGCCTAAGCCTCATTTGACATCACATAACTACCTAAGAGACTGTACTGACGACAAGAGCTAAAATTGTAATAAAAAAGGCATACTATATTCACTGTGTTTGTCTTACTAATTATGCAGCAGTCATGTACACGCATATAGTGCTGCCCTAGGGAAATGACGTGCCACTAACACTATGATATTTAACGATATGCAGGCATCTCAGCCTGATAATGATTGCCAATGATATATCTTAATAATGCTAAATGCCACGATAGGTAATGTCAAAGTCCAAATTTTGAAATAATCCATTTTTGCTCAGTCGAAGATCGATCCCACAATATGGGATTACTCCCAATGCCTGCTACACAGGTGACGGACGGTATGCCTACTCGATCATATCATGAGATGCAGTCACAATAATAGGGCCAACTGGGTCATCAGAGGACTGGACATTAATACACGGTGCTAATATTACCTCAAGTGCTGCTAAGGTGGTAAACCACAAATGGTTGCACAGAACACCTGCAGTACAGCTAGATACATTTACAGCCAGTGGCCTGAGCACAAGACAACCCTTTTTTTATGGTGGGAGGGTGGGGGGCATAGTTTTTTACCGAGCCCTCCCATTGTTGTCCCTAATGCCTCTCAGGTGTGAGTGGCAGTCAGTGCCAAGAATCCTGATTCCCTTTGCCGCAGTTCAATCATGGGGTTTGGCAGATTAATTCCCGTCTGGCGTTTATCAGTTTAGCGATTTGCTGGTTTTGCTTTTTGATTCACCTGAATCATTCTTGGCATTTAGGTGTTAGAAATGGCAAGCGCCATGATAACTTGCAAGGAGTGAAGGGGAGGGGGGAGGGGGGGAGAGAGATAGAGGTGGCGTAGAAGTGAGCAGGGTTGCGTCCATGGTGTGCCTTGGAGGTGCCTCGGAGAAATCCAAACATTGCGCTAGTCTGAATGGCATATAGCTGTTGGTTGCCTCGAAAATGGGAGCATCCATAAGGTGCAGCCATTTGCAATTGAAAGAACAGCTCTGATCGGGTGAAACCACTGAAATACACAGCCATTTTGGAGGCACTTTTTGCCTCTCACCTGAAAAGTGTGACTTCTCGGAGTTGACTCCGAGGTGCACCCTGAACGCAAATTGGCAAAAAAAACATGTTTGAGCCATCTCGGACATACCCCAAAAACAGCCCAGGTGGGGCGTCTTTATTGCCCATGTAAAGCCCTCACACCCTTATGCCAAGTACATACCTACCGTTTACGATTCACGCACTAAAACTCGCGACTCGACCGGACTCGACCCGACCCGCTTAAAACTGAAAACAGGCCGATTCATTTTTCGAATCGTGAATCGCAATCGTAATCGGCCCGTTTTAGCCCTACAACTGAGTTTTTAGTCGGGAATCGCAATCGCTAGGTGTGTACCTAGCATAAATTAGTGTTAATTGCGGGCTGCAGGTTATAATAGCCAAGTTAGTGAGATATACCTTTCGCCAATTGTACATCACATATGTGTGCACTTAGATAAGCTGTTTTGTATGGTGGGGCTTTATGTCCTGGCAACATCTAAAGTAATATCAGGACGGACACCGACTTCTGGCAGTGCGTACTCCTGGCGACTTTGCATGCATAATGCTGCCCTGGTGGAAGACCAAGCCGTCAGCAAATTAATTTGACTCAATAAAATCGTTGCTAAGCAACCAGTCAAGCGCACTAACCCCCCCCCCCCCCTTGCATACCTCTTAAGAAGAAACCACTCCCCCCCCCCCCACTGACTCTCTACTTCCCTATAGTTGTGGCTAGCTCTGTGCAGACCCCCGCCCCCACCACACACACACAGCAGGCGTGTCTTCCGGTGTTCGTGACCGGACGCTATGCCCTAATCAGTAGAGCGCATTGCTCCCGTGCGCTAGATCGGAAGTTCGATCCACGATCAAGTCAAACCGATGACCTAGCTGGGCACTCGGCATTAATAGTTTTGGGCAAGGACTGGTCAGCTCAGTGTCAGTATAATATGCCTGAGTGGGAATTTGGGTTATAGTGCCGGCGGCCTGATTTCACAGTGGGGCAGCACTATAAAGCTGCCATTAGGGTGCACTGTCACAAGTCCGTACCAATGCTTATATGACCGTAGATGTTGGGATATCAGTTCATCGTGCTGGCAGCCTGATTTCCCGGTGAGACAACACTATAAAGTTGCCATTAATGCACACTGTCACAAAGCAGTCCCGTCCTGATATGACCTTAGATAATTGAAAGGATGTAAAACTCTAACAACCAACTAACCCGTCCACTGTTCCTCCAGGGGTCGCCTGCGACTGTCTGTGGTTGCCGTTGTCGCTTGTGTTATTAGGGTCCAATTAGTGAACACATGACCAAGTAGCCAATGCCTAGTCCGGCTCCAGGCACGCAACATTAGAGGAGCATCCGCACAAGTTGAACTAACACTTTCGACAGACTCTCTAGTGTTGCTACAGGGGTCACCTGTGTCTGTCTGTGGTTGCAGTTGTCGCTTGTGTTTTTAGGGTCCAATTTGTGAACACATGACCAAGTGGCCAATGCCTAGTCCGGCTCCAGTCACGCAACATTAGAGGAGAAAAAGTTTAACTAACTCTTTCGACTGACTCTCTAATGTTGCACAAAATCATATATTATGGGGACCCCTGTCTTTGACTTCCCATCGCCCGATCTATTCTGTCGCGTCGCATCAGACGTGGTGGCTGAATCGGCAAGAGCGCTGGCTTCCCATGTGGCATTTGAATCCCAGCTGAGTCAAGCTGATCGCTTACAAAATGTATAGTTGTCGCTACCTAGCTTGGCACTCAGCTTTAACAGGAATGGGCAAGGACTGGTTAACTCAGTGAGGTGGTATATCGGGTTACGGTGCCTGGCAGCTTGATAGCACAGAGGGATGACACTATGAAGTTGCTACCAGTGCGCACTGTCCCGATATTACTGTAGATGTTGCTAAGATGTCAAACCCACATCAAACACACAAAGCGGACATCTGTTCTGTCAGTACCGTACTCCTTACTCCCCATTATTCCTTCGGCGGTGTTGTGTAACAAAAGGTTGCATTGGCAACGTTTAGTGATTCCACTTAAACTTGACTAAAACTTGTAATATCTGTGGGACCCGAATATGAAATTTGGATAGTCGGATAAAAACATCAATATTTTCAAAACCTAAACACTTATTTAGATTTAATTCTACATTGAATAGAACATATCACTATTGAAGCCTGTAGTGTCAGACTTTGTGTATGGTTGCTAAAATTAACATGGCATGTTTCCGCATTAAATATCTTCAGTTAAGATAAAAGGTAATTCAAATAAAATAAAGTTGACGATGATTATTAATCAAATGTCTTATCTCAGAAAATGGCAAAAACTCAAAACCATCGTGGTGTTCTGTTGTGTGGATGTACTAATGCGGGTGATGTCCCACTGTGGGGATGTAGTGATGCCCTGCTAGGGGAATGTACAGATGCAGGCGGTGTCCTGCATCCACCTTCTCATCGGCTTGAGAAGCTCCTCTATGTGGTGTATGTCTCAACCAATCTCCAACACACATCATTCCCGGTGTGGCGGTTTCAGCTTGTTCCCGTGCTCAGCCGTGTCCCGTTGCTTCTGCGCATGCGTGGATTTCGCATCAACTCGGGTCACCCGAGCCACTTCTTGGCGCATGCGCACATCCTACAAACTCGGGTCGAATAATCGAATATGCTTCTCCGCGCTCGAGTGGACAATTTTTTCTTCTTTTTTTTAATAACCGATAAAACTACAGCAAAATAGGATTTAAAGTATTTTATGATGGCCTAGTTTACCCATATTTCCATTTAATTAATCTAAGTTATTCTTTTTTTGCACACGGCACGTGTATTTGTCGACTCCACTCGCCGTGTTCTATTTGAAATTCTGACGACTCGGATGACCCGAGTCGCCCGGGTTGTGTTAATCGATTACGGCCATGTTTATTAGATTCTGACGCATGCGCAGAAGCGAGGGACACGGCTGAGCACGGGAACAGGCTGAAACCGCCACACCGGTGCATGTCATGCCCATCCCTTTGAACAATAGTAGACTCATTTCGACCCTCCTTCCAGACTTCCGGTCTCCCCCTGTAAGTTTCCAGACTTCCAGTTCCCCGTGTATGCTTCCAGACTTCCCGTTTCCCATGTAGGCTTCTATACTCCCGGTTTCTTCTGTAGGCTTCCAGACTTCCGGTCTCCCCGTTAGGCTTCCCGACTTCCAGTTCCCCCTGTAGGCTTCCAGACTTCCCGTGTTTTCTGTAGGCATCCAAGACTTCCGGTTCTCACCTGTAGGTTTCCAGACTTCCCGCTCCCACCTATAGGCTTCCAGACTTCCGTGTTCCAGGTGTAGGCTCCTCCTGCATGCTTCCAAACTTCCGGTCTCCCCGTGTATGCTTCCAGACTTCCGGGTCCCCATGAAGGCTTCCAGACTGCCCGTTTCTTATGTAGGTTTCCACACTTCCGGTCTCCCCTGTAGACTTCATACTTCCGGTTTCCTCTGTAGGCTTCCATACTTCCGGTCTCCCCTGTAGGCTCTAATACTCACGGTACCCCCTGTAGGCTTCCAGACTTCCAGTCTCCCCTGTAGGCTCTCAGACTTCCGGTCTCCCCTGTAGGCTTCCAGACTTCCCGTTCCCCCTCTAGGCTTCCAGACTTCTGGTTTCTCCTATAGGTTTCCCGACTTCCGGTCTCCCTCTGTAGACATCAAAACTTTCGGTTCCCTCTGTAGACGATGATGGTGCCAGGAGTATCACTAAGTTAATTACCCCTCCCTGCTGTTTATAATAAGTTTATCTTGATTGACTTAACGAGTCACTAGTAGCACCGTGCTAGTAGTGATAAAGAAGCTATCGAAGGATGGATTACACTATGGAAGTTCCATATATTAAGCTCCATCCTGTTTCTCCTTATAATTGTAATATTGTGGAAGTTATATATATTTACCTCCTTCCTAGTTATCCTTATAGTTGGAATACTGTGGAAGTTTGATATATTTACCTCATTTCTGTCTCTCCTTATAATTGTAATATTGTGGAAGTTCATATACTTATTTAACTGTTTGGCTATTCCACCCCTGCTAAAAGGCGAGCCAACGAGTTAATTTATGTAATAATTTCCATGTGAATTTCCTTGGGCCAGCCACGGGCTGCTGCAGCCTCTCCTCCCGTCTGCTGGTAGTCAGTCGCCATCTATGTCCTCCCCGTGTTAAAGGCGAATAGCCAGAGTTTCGTCCAAATACGCAATTTTCCATCGAGCGCATTTATCGGCCTAAAGTATATATATGTCTATAAGTTAGATTATTTCAACTACTGGCTGTCACCTTCGTATTTTGGGGTATTATGAATGTTACTGAATTATTCCAGAAGTATGCGTCCATCTAGAGATGCTGCCACTGTCACTGATAATCAGTTCTAAGTTAACGTCTTAATTCCGCCCCAAAAGTAACACTAAGTTAATGCCGTTAATGTGTTGTCATTATATTCCCGCAGATGGGTTAAGTAACTGCATAAGGCTTGCTTAGGCATAAGGCCCTTAATTACATATAAAGCGATCGAATATCAGGTTTTCCATAGCGGTTAATCTACTGGAGGAAAGTAAAGAATGCAAGGAACGTCCCAATCCACCTTCACAAGAGCTCACGACTTTATTCTTACCATAACTAACAATGATACCAGCGAAATATGTGTATTTAATAAAGAAGTATATGTTGCCCTTACCCTCCCGTGTTGTTTCATTAAATTAGTTTAGAATTTCGATAATAAAAGCCTAAATATCGGCTGAAATGACAGAGCATGCAAAAACACGTCTGTCGGGTCAGGCCCCGAACGCCCGACCCCCCGTCATTGCTTAGCTAGTTGCCAAGCAACGCTTTACCACCACAAACCCTCGCATGCATAAGTGAAAGCAATTTGCGTGCCCGTGGAACGAGTGCGCAAATTGGTCAAGGCGAGTAGACACGCCCACTTCACTTACATCCTTTCTGGTTCTCATTATATTTGAAATATTATTGAAGTTCTATGTTATTAGTTATATCTTTCCTGATTTTTCTTATACTTGGAATATTGTGGGAGTTCTATATATTTACCTCCTTCTTGTCTCTGCTTATGATTGTAATATTTTAGAAGATATTTACCTTTTTCCTGTATATTTGAATAGTTGCAAAGCTGTCGAAGTTTTTGTATTGATATGTACCTGTTTTGTGTATATTAATACAGTTACAATAGTGTGGAAGACCTATATATTTACGGTTTTCCTGTATATACTTGTAATTGTAATATGATGGAAGTCCTATATATATATTTACATCATCGCTATATATAGTAGTAGATATATTGTATATTATATTGCGGAAGTCATATCTATTTACCCCTTTCCTATATATTCTTATTATTTCAATATTGTCGAGGTTTTATTCATTTAAAGTTGCATAATCCGGTAGTTTTGAGTTTCTGTCATTTTCTGAGTCAAAAATATTAGGTTGATCGTTATAATCTACCTAAAGGCCCTGTCACATTACGCCGTATGGCGTTAGCATATGCCGGCATATGCAGTTTTCGACCCATACACCATCATACACCATCATACTCCGTCGTACGCTATGCACAAGGTCCCGGCGGCATCGGAAGCGTACGCCCAGCCTATGCCTAACCTATGCCTAACCTATGCCTAACCTATGCCTAACCTATGCCTAACCTATGCCTAACCTACCCCTAGCCTATGGCGGCGTATTCAAAGCGTATCCCGACCTATGCGCGGCATACTGTGATGAGGTTTGACAGTTGTGATTGACAAGGTCAGCGTCCATCCAACCTATGCTTAACCTATGTCAGCATACGCATAGCGTACATCGAGCATATGAGCAGCATATGAGCCATACACCGCCATATGCCGACATTTTTTTAGCATGCTCAAACAAATTTTGGACGGACGCGCGTATGAGGGCGTATGACGGCATATGATGGCATATGATGGGGTATGCCGGCATATGTGTAGCGCATGCATAGCATATGCGAAGCATATGACGGCGTATGATGGCGTATGGGTCGAAAATCCATATGCTAACGCCATACGCCGTAGTGTGACACCACTTTTACAAAACGTTGGGGGTATGCAAGAGACACTCGGCAGGTGTCAATCCAGCATATGCCCGACCTATGCCGACGTACCCCTAACCTATGCGTAACCTATGCTAGTGTATGCATAGCATACGCATAGCGTATGAGCAGAATATGATCCATACGCTGCCATATGCTGAAAATTTGGAGCAAGGAAACAGGCTTGTTGGAGGATCGGCATATGACGGCGTATGACGGCGTATGCGTAGCGTATGCATAGCGTATGGCGGTGTATACCGACGTATATGACGTAGCGCGCTTACGCCACCGTACGCTCCCGCAAAAAAAACCTAATGTGACAGCCCCTTTACTTTAGTTTGAAATAACTTTGATTTTAAATGGTTAACTTTCGAGATATTTGAAATGCAAAGATGCAAAATTAATTTGTATATGACATTGTGTTTTTCACTATGGTTGCATAAATGGGGGATAATTAGTTTTTGTCCTTTCGCATAGAAACCAAATCAATCAATCAAATCCAATATGTTAATTGATTCTGCTTAAATAATAATAATAATAATAATAATAAAACATTTATATAGCACTCGATCCAGCAAGCCGCTCTCAGGTGCTTTACATAACAAACAAATATACAGGAAAATAAATTTCACCTAGGTAAAAGCAGATTTAAACAAATGTGTCATAAGACCTTTTTTAAAAGCACCAACAGATTTACAATCAGTGATATATCCTGGCAGAGCATTCCACAGTCTCGGGGCAGCAATACTAAAAGCATGATCCCCAAAGCCTTTGAGTCTGCTCCGAGGAACTGCTAACTGGCTGGAAACCAAATTTAAAGAACTGTGCATGCGCGGATCACCACCATCGGCCTGATGGTGGCTCAATGGTGGCCCAAATGTGGAAAATGAATGGAAACCAGCGGCGGCACACCACCGTCGTCCCGACGGTGGCTCGACGGTGGCCGAAATGTGCAAACTGAGTGAAAACCAGCGGCGGCGGCGGCCCACCACCGTCGGCCCAACGTTGGCTCGACAGTGGCCCAAATGTGCAAAAGATTGAAACCCAGCGGCGGGACACCACCGTCAGCCTGACATTGGCTCGAAGGTGGCCCAATTGTGCAAAACGATTGAAAACCAGCGGCGGAACACCGCCGTCGGCCCGACGGTGGCCCAAATGTACAAAAAGATTGAAACCCAGCGACGGTGCGACCAATAGCCAACGTCGGCCCGACGGCTGTGTGCTATCTGGGAACCTCCATGATCCCGGTGTGTCAGTAGCGAATTACTCATGTTAGTTGGGCCAACATAACCAACATGTACAATGACTGCGCCGCTTTCTGGGTTGCATATATCAGTCATAATCTAGGTAATAATTTCGGTTTAGAAAATGAGCTGCTTTCATCACATTATGAGTTGTGCTGAGTAGGGACTGCACCTTGTCAGCGAATATCACCATTACTCATCACCAGGAACGTAGCTACAGTATCGCACTGGAAGCATGGGAAGCAATTTCTCTCTGCACCATATTTGTTCCATATTAAATCTAGTATAATATGAGTCTGGCTCACGAAAATAGGCCAATTGGGGAAAGTTGTCTGCATCGAGCATTGGATGTCGGTGTCGAACGGCATAATTATAGTTTAGCATTGACACAGGTGTTGGAAAGTCTTTCAATTTATCCTGAATGTAAAGGTCGAGAAAATACAACAACCTTATTTGTTTCTAGGATAATTTAATATGAAACAAAGAAATGCACTACACTTTGAGAATTGTGACGCCGACATCTTAAAATAACCACCAATTGGCCCATTTTCGTGAGACCTACTCATTCAAAGAGTTTGGGTGCAAAACCATGGAAAAGCCAATTAAAACATTGATATAAACATCGGAATTAAACCTCCATAAAGTTCTCTTTTCTTTGGTATTTCGTTTTTTTTTAGATTCCTCCCCCAATAGCCGATATCTAATTGTTGGAATTTCAGACAAACAAATTTTATATTCCTATTCTTTCCGTTCATTGCTGCAGAATCATTAGATCATAGGAAAAGTTGAATTAGTCAGGCTTAAAATTACCTTCTTGTAAAAATCGTTTA
Source organism: Branchipolynoe longqiensis (assembly GCA_030323885.1). NCBI lineage: Eukaryota > Metazoa > Annelida > Polychaeta > Phyllodocida > Polynoidae > Branchipolynoe > Branchipolynoe longqiensis. Next base: position 67,969,729 of record CM059190.1, on the reverse strand, counting down.
ATATAGTGTAGTGGTCTGCACTGACCTCTCAGGCAAGTAACCACATAGACAGGTAGGCGTGGGGAGTGTGTTGATATCAGGGAGCCTAGGTGGTGTAATGGTTAGCACACTGGCCCGGAATGCAAAGAGATGTGGGTTCGAGTTCCCGCTCTAGGCGCAGTATTTCCCATTTTCATCACCCCATGACACTGGTTGCCGTGATCAGGATCCTGCACAAGCTTTGCGCTGTATGGTTGTTGAACCTACCCTGTGTATGTATGTGTTAGTGCATTGCCTGTATGTATGTAATTGTAAGCATTACAAGACTTACAATTCCAGGGGGACGAGTGTAGTGGTCTGCACTGACCTCTCAGGCAAGTAACCACATAGACAGGTAGGCGTGGGGAGTGTGTTGATATCAGGGAGCCTAGGTGGTGTAATGGTTAGCACACTGGCCCGGAATGCAAAGAGATGTGGGTTCGAGTCCCGCTCTAGGCGCAGTATTTCCCATTTTCATCACCCCCATGACACTGGTTGCCGTGATCAGGATCCTGTACAAGCTTTGCGCTGTATGGTTGTTGAACCTACCCTGTGTATGTATGTGTTAGTGCATTGCCTGTATGTATGTAATTGTAAGCATTACAAGACTTACAATTCCAGGGGGACGAGTGTAGTGGTCTGCACTGACCTCTCAGGCAAGTAACCACATAGACAGGTAGGCGTGGGGAGTGTGTTGATATCAGGGAGCCTAGGTGGTGTAATGGTTAGCACACTGGCCCGGAATGCAAAGAGATGTGGGTTCGAGTCCCGCTCTAGGCGCAGTATTTCCCATTTTCACCACCCCCATGACAATAATTAAAATTGTGGCTCGAACTTTTTTATGTTGTGCTTGGATCTTTTTTTCTTCTCGAAAGCACAGGTGAACAATTTTGAACATGTATTTTGTTTCAGGCTATGCTCCTGATTACAAATGTTGGTTAATGTGTACCTATGCAGGGGTGTCAGCAGGGTGACAGCTGAAATGTCATTAACTGCACATGTGTTTGAGTGTTTGCCTATATTACAGAGGAAGGCGGATGAGAAATGTACAGCTGCCTTCTGATTGACTAAATGGAACACATACTACCTGAAATAACTATGATATTGTTACATAATGAATATCGCAATAATGATATTCAAAATGATGGCATAAGTTGTATAGTCATCACCATCAGTTGGTTTGGATATATTTGTCAGATCGCAAATATTCATGACTCTTCATCTCCAGCATTCGCGATACTTCAGTCATGCTTTTTTTTCTCATGGGGCATAGGTAATGAAGTAGGGCCCCAGGGTTTTCTTCACCGCAGAACAATCCGGTGAATGGTTTGGGTAACCAGCCATTTTTCAAATCCACGTTGATACTCCACTTAGTCACTTCAGCAATCATAACTGTTTGAGAAGTTAGACCTCAGCCCACCTATAATAAAAAGCCATCCATTTCCCTGCTGCCCAAGAATTCTCCCTAAAGGCCCTGTCACACCTTACCGGACTGGAGAACCGGACACTGTCCGGTACTGTACGGCGATTTCCGGTACATGTCCGGTACACATCCGGCGGTGTCCGGTACAAGTTTTGAACATGCACAAAACTTCTACTGGACACTGCCGGACTGACGTGTCCGGTTGGTGTCCGGTATGTCCGGTACCCATCCGGTACCCATCCATACATGTCCGGTACCCATCCGTTGGTGTCCGGGTTGTCCGTTCTGGCCGGTACATGTCCGGTACCCATCCGTTATGTGTCCGGTTCTCGTCCGGTTCTCGTCCAGTACATGTACGGTAAATGTACGGTAATTATCCGGTTGTCCGGCGGCAATTAACCCTATTTTACACTCCATTTCAATACATTTCGATAGATTTGTTCACCGGACAACACCGGACTAGAAAATTCTTTGTCCGGTGGTCTCCAGTGCTCAGTCCGGTGAGGTGTGACAATGACTTTAGCCTTCAAACCTCAAGCACCAGACGGTTTTGTGGTTTTGACCTCACTCACCAGTTGCATGTCAAGGTTAAAACATGTAACAGTTCATAGGAGTTAGACAGGTAGTCATGGATACGGTGATTGCATCAGGTAGCCAAGGTAGTGATATGGTTAGCACGCTAGCACTGGAATGGCAAGAAGTGAGGGTTCAAAACCTGCTTTAGGCGCATTATCTCCCATTTCCATCGCTATCACAGCAATAGTTGCCTTGACGATGACCTAGTATATGCTACATGTTGTATGGTTGTGCATACCCTGTGTATGTAAGTGCATTGCCTGTATGAATGTATCTGCAAACATTAAACACCTTTTGGAAGCAAGCCATTTAAAAGACTTATAATTCCATGGATACTATTACATTAGGCTGCAAACTGACCTCACGGGCAAGCAACCACATACAGTACAGTACAACCCCGTTAAACCAAGCTCGGTTAAACCAAACTTTTTTAGGCGGGCCGGCAAAATACTACCATTTATCATATAAAAAAGTTGGTTAAGCCAAAGTCGATTAATCCAAAGTATCAGTTAATCCAAACAAAATTGTTGGCCCCAGGCAATTTCTGGTACAGTTAAACCAAACTTTCATGTGGTTATAAGGTCATCTGAGACTTTTTTATATGATAAATGGTAGTACTTTGCCAGGTCGCCGAAAAAAGTTTGGATTAACCGATCGTTTGATTTAACCGAGGTTGGTGCAATGGGGTTAAACTGTATATACATAAAACACAATAATCATATTGTCCACATACATTATACATTCATAATGCACCCCCGTTTTTGCCAAAGCCAAGTCAAAGTCAAACCTGGGTTAAACCAATGATCGGTAAATCCAAACAAATTCATAGGGTCCCTTCAAGATTGGTTTAACGTGGTTATACTGTATACAGATCGGCGTGGATAGGGGGATTGCATCATGGAGCCTAGGTATTATGATCGTTCGCACACTAGCCCAGGAATGGCAACAAGTATGGGTTTGAAACCTGCTCTAGACACAATATTTCCCATTTTCATCATCACACATATCACAAATTTAAAAGCATGTACTTCAACTATGGCGTGTGTCCCGGTATTACTGCTAGTGGGGTGGGGAAGGGTGGGATGTGGTGGGGGGAGGTGGTGTGGTGTGGTGTGGTGGGGTGGGGTGGGGTAGGGTGAGATGGGGTGTGGTGTGCTGGGGTGGGGTAGGGTGAGATGGGGTGGGGTGTGGTGGGGTGGGGTAGGGTGAGATATGGTGGGGTGTGGTGGGGTGGGGTAGGGTGAGATGGGGTGGGGTAGGGTGGGGTGGGGGTGGGGTGGGGGTGTGGTGGGGTGGGGTAGGGATGGGGTGGGATGGGGTGTGGTGGGGTGGGGCGGGTGTAGATGCGTTGCTCACTTATTACATCTATACCAGAAAGCATTTGAGCTAGGGAACACAAATTGACCGTCTGTGCATTGCGAACCTAAGGCTTTTCAAATGCGGTGTAATTTGAAATAACGAGATCAAAAGCACTCCAGTCGGTGCGAGTCCATTAGAGGAACATGGGAAATGCATCAGAAAGGGAGGAAAAGAAAACAGCAACCGAAGCAAACGCGACAGTGTCTGAGACCAATATATTGTCCAGGAAATGCATTCTGTACCACTGCACCACACTCTTTCCATGGATATAGTTACTGGTGCCCTTAAAGTGACATGAACACCACCTTAATTTATGCTCGTATAAACATAGGTACAGTATAGTAAATGAGCGAGAACAATAAGGTAGTGGGTTGACTAGTTTAATCTCTGGCAAGAGATTACATGCCCTTGCCCATAACAAAAAGACAAATATATATATGATGAGTTCAGGCGCAAATCCCCATAAACACCGGTCCAAAAATGTACTTTAAATAAAAGATTGTTGCTTTAAAATATTTTTAATTCTTATTAATCCCGCTAGTTTTGATGATCCCGTGGTTATGAAGCAATGAACAAAAAAGTAGGAATATAACAAAATTAACTTGTTGAAAGCTTGATTCTAAGGTTTATCTTAATTTTTGGATTGGCATTTATGGGGTTTTACTGCTGAACTCTTCATACATAATTGCTCCTGTGTGAGGGGCGCAAGGGGCGGGCACCCCTATGTAAAATATTCCGATATACGCTATAGGGGGGAATGCAAATGTTCAATTACTGATTGGTGTACGTGACTAGGAACGTGTATGTATATATATATATGTAAGAGCTGGTGGTGCCTGAGTGGGATGTAAATAGGCATAGTGGTGCTGGCAGGTCTGTGTGTAAGGGCACTCAGGCCCTACTCCCTCTGCTGGGATAGTGATCACCACACTCAAGGGTCAAGGTTGGTGGTGGCCAAGGGGGCCAGACAGCTTGGTGGTGGTGGGCAGACCACTGGTAGCCATGGGGAACAGGAATGCTGGATTCCTATTGGTAGGGCCAAGAATGCTTGTTTCCCATTGGGGCAAATTGGTGGGGGTGGTACTGTACAATGAACTCATGTAACCATATAAATAATAAACCAGAGCGCTTGACTCTCTCTTCTTCTTTACACTTTATCCTCTTCCTTTCTCTTTGTCTTCACTATAGCCTGCCTACATAACTACAGATTCGAGCTTTAGCCGTTTTACACCTATACATTCAGGCACCAAAAGGCGGGGGGGATGGGGGGGAGTGCAATCCATCAAAAGGAACAATCAGAAATAGGACATTGTTCACGAAAAATGTATACTCATATACACGTAGCTACAGTATAGTAAATGAGAGAGAACAATAAGGTAGTGGGTTGACTAGTCTAATCTCTGGCAAGAGATTACATGCCCTTGCCCATAACAAAAAGACAAAATCCTCCAGTCCGACTGACATGGGTCAACATCCAGTGGGGGCGAGGTGAGCCAAGATGACACCACCGGTACAGTGTGGCTGGTATCTTACAGAGCGTAACAATAATAATATTACTTTACTGTATATGAGATGTGTGCGTGTGAAAAATTCCTCTTGCGCGTCTGAGGATTGGCGTGGCAGGAGGAGGAGGGGAAGGGGAGAGGGTGAGGGAGAGGCGGGTGTGGGGAAGGGGATAGTGTGAGGAGGAGGAGGGGAGGGGACAGGGTGAGGGAGGTGCATGTGTGGGGAAGGGAAGAGAGTGGGAGGGAGGAGGAGGAGGGGAAGGGGACAGGGTGAGGGAGGGGCGGGCGTGGGGAAGGGGAGAGTGGGAGGAGGAGAGGGGAGGGGACAGGGTGAGGGAGGGGGGAAGTGTGGGAAGGGGGGTGTGGGGAAGGGGATAGTGTGAGGAGGAGAGGGGAGGAGACAGGTGAGGGAGGGGCGGGTGTGGGGAAGGGGAGAGTGTGAGGAAGAGGGGAGGGGAAGAGGGACAGGAGTGGGGGAGGGGCGGGTGTGGGGAAGGGGGAGAGTGTGAGGAGGAGGGAAGGGGACAGGGTGTGAGGGGGCGGGGCGTGGGGAAGGGGAGGAGCGGAGTGGTAGGAGGAGGAGGGGAAGGGGACAGGGTGAGGGAGAGGCGGGGGGTTGTGGGGAAGGGGAGAGAGTGGGAGTAGGAGGAGGAGGGGAAGGGGACATGGTGAGGGAGGGGCGGGGCGTGGGGAAGGGGAGAGTGGGAGGAGGAGGAGGGGAAGGGGACAGGGTGAGGGAGAGGCGGGGGGTGGGGAAGGGGAGAGTGGGAGGAGGAGGGGAAGGGGCCAGGGTAAGGGAGAGGCGGGGGGTGGGGAAGGGGAGAGCACAGGAGGCAGAATATAGAATAATCGGAACAATATAATATGATACGCAACGAAGGAGGAAGACAAGGCAGGAGTGGAGAAAAACACACTTTATTTAGTGATATAAAATGGAGGGAGTACATACAGGGGAGAAGTTATATAAGATCAAGGATATAATGATCAAATGGAAATGTACAATGTAGAATCAAATGCTAAATGTCAATGTGTAATGAAAGTCAAATGTCAATGTCAGTGTGGGGGGTCCGAAGCGCCCTCCGCCCTATGAGATAAGTGAGAAGAAGAGAGAGAAAAAAGTAAGGGTGATTGGGTGGAGAAAAATGGTGAGTGCTTCAAGCTGAGTGGAGGCAGAGTGGCTGGAGGAGGGAAGGGAGCGGGTTATAAGGGGATGGAGAGAGAGGGGGGGTGACGCAACCCCAACGGTCGTTGCGGCACGGGGGAGGGGGGGGGGGTACTCCTCCTTCGCCATGAATCAAACGCAATGCAAGCATTATGACCAATCAAATAATACCCTTCCACACGTGTATCATGTTCTTCTGCCTGACATGACTCAATCTTCCCTTGAATCTCAAAACACCTGCAAAGTTAATTACCACCAGCCCTACAATCTGTTACTCATGGCCTTAAGCCCACGTCACTAATTATATCACATCGAAACGATATCTGAGGAGCTGTGGAGTGTCCACCTGTGAAGGTGTGGGCCATCCTATCGATCCTGCTCAGTGGACACATTTTCATTTTACACTATTTTCTGTTCCAACCAGCTCATCAAAGGCTGTAGTATGTGCTGTGCTGTCTCATGGAAAGTGCATATAAAATACCCTTGCTGCTTATCGGAAAGAGTAACCTTTGTGGCGGTAGCAGGTTTCCTCCAAAGAAATATGTCAGAATATTGTCCTCACCAAGATGTTGGTTGATGTACGTGGATTAGAACTGTCAGATTTTCTTGATCTTTTTCTTTTCTTTACAAATGTTATATTTATTTTAATTTGGGGTAATTATTAGATTGTGTACATGGTTGTTGTGCATAACAAATGTACAGAAGATCACTGACAGCACAAGCATTTTGTTATATATTGCATGTCACTGGTGATGAAGACCAATCGTTTGGCATTGATCAAATAAAGGCAATGACTTAGTAAGAACATTTTGTTTAACTAGGTCATACATTGTGAACACATAAACCTATAGTGTCGTGATTTTAACATTCCTTTTATGAATATTATATTTATTTAAATGATAAATCACACTTAGAATGGGTTATTTTAGTTAAAACTCAGTAGGCCGGGATTGGTCTCCCAACAACATGTGTACCCCAAGGCTATTATTATTACTTATGTGATGTTACACAGGGAAAGGAACGGTGGACTTACATAAATAACATAGGTTATATGACATACTTAAAACCTTCAAATTGACTGTGCGTGATAGTTGGGTTTGAACTTTCGAAGTCTGTAATATGCCCTAGCCTACGTCACTGACCACAGTCATTATGGTTGAACGACACTAATAGCCACAGCCACATCTTGACTATGGAAACCCTAAGACCATTTGATTGTTTGTTGTTTTACGTCCCAACAACATCTAAGGTCATATAAGGACGGCCATAAGACCATGATTGGGCTGTAAATAACTCCTAGCAAATAGTTTGGTTCAAGTTTGGAATATTATGACAAGGCATACTGGATCTGTTTATTGCAACAGATGGCAGCACGATGGCAGCACGATAGCAGGGACTGTCCCTAGGGTCGACTATTCCAAATAGTGATAACGGCCACAGCCTGAGGGAGCTATAGGTTACCTGCTACCCGGCTGAGCGGTGAAAGGACTCAAACCTATTCTGTCCTTGGCAGAATAAACCACGGAGGACCCTGGTGTAGGGTTGCGTGTTCGAGTCTGTGGCTATGTAGGTAGGCTATGGTGAAAAACAATACAGACGGAGAGAAAGAGAGAAAGTTAAGCAAAGTAAGAGTGTAAGAAGAGAGAGTCCAAGCCCCTCTGGTTTATTATATCTAGTACATGGGTTCATTGTAGAGTATCAACCCACCGTTTTCCCCCAATGGGAAACAAGAATTCTAGGACCTACCAATAGGGATCCAGCATTCCTGGTCCCCATGGCTACCAGTGGTCTGCCCACCACCACCAAGCTGTGTGGCCCCTCTGGCCACCACCAACCTTGACCCTGAGTGTGGTGATCCTACCCAACAGAGGGGGAGGGGGTAGGCCCTGAGTGCCCCTTACACACAGCCCTGCCAGCACCACTATGTCTATTTACATTCCGCTCAGGCACCACAAGCACTTACATATATATATACATACATGCGCTTGGTCACATATTCCTGTTTAGTAATAGAATATTTGCATTCCCCCCAATGCCGTAAATCAGAACATTTTACACTAGGATTCAAAGTGATCTCAGTGCTTCTCCTATTATTCCCCAAGAGGAGTAGGACATGGTCCATTACTTATATATATACAAGTATATATCAATATTGACAAGAATGCACCACGGTACTCATTATGGCCGAGTCGGGAGCTCGGCATTACTAGGATAAGGAGAGGGCAAAAGACATTATCAAAGACCCTATAATAATAAAACGGCTCACTCCCTATCTCTCCTATGGTAATGTAAATTTTGCAGTGCCACCTTGTGGTGTGTTTGATCAGCCCGGCTGCTAGTTGGTGTTTCACATGTAAACACATACAATTATATTATATATGAGATAGGTAAGTATGAATACACATCAATATGAAATTGCTATGTACAACTACACATCATCATCAGCATCATCATCATCATCGCCATCATCGCACATATTTCACATTCATATATACATTTATACATATAATATAGCAACTGTTTAACCAAGAGAACAGGCAGCACACCAAGTGGTGGGTTTGATCATTTTGATTACACAGTACAGGCTGAGTGAGCCGTCTTAGTATTATAGGGTCTTTGACATTATTCAATGAATAAACTACATTTACACAAAAAAAGTGGTCCAGAGATGCTTCAACTGCAGGGTTTGGTCTCCGGTAGTTACAGAATGAAGCCACTACAGTCACCACCCGAGTCCCTCCCAAAACCCCGCCATGTTTGATTAAAGTTGTTCAATCCGCGGGTAATTGAAAATGGCGGGAAATAGTAAATCCGGGATTTTTCCCTGAATCATCTGCTCCCGAGAAAATAATATTGCTGTTGTAAATGAGAAAGGGTATGCAACTTATTTCCTTTCCTGGAAACCGGATGCGGTGGCTTAATCGGTAGAGCGCAGGCCTCCCGTGCGAAAGATCGGGAGTTCGATTCTTGGTTGAGCCAAACCAATGACTTACAAAATATATACTTGTTACTTCCTAGCTTGGCGTGTGGCATTAATAGGATAGGGCAAGGTCTGGTTGGCTCAGTATCAGGATAATGCGACTGAGTGAGATATCGGGTCATGGTGCTGGCGGCCTGATTTCCCAGTGGGGCAGCACTATAAAGTTACCATGAGTGTGCACTGTCACAAGTCGGTGCCCATCCTGATATGACCTTAGATGTTGCCAGGACGTAAAATTCCAACAACCAACCAAACATCCTTTCCTGGAAACTCAGCTGTCACTTTGGCACCTTGTCAATTTGTAGACGAGGGCTCTGAAGCTTTGAATCGTTGCCAGGTGCATTTTCAAAAGCATGGGGATTTCTGTTATATTTCCCTTTACTTTATGATGAAGGCATTACTGGAGTGTTGTCAAATTAAAGCCTGGCTTTAGCGGGCCCGACGGCTTAACAAGACGGTCAACCAGCCGCTGCTTAGTGTCAAGGTCTGGCTGGTGTGACACGCGGCTCTGACTGTTCTGTCCCGTGTGACAGGATGTCTGTCTGGCTACAATCCATGCATTGCAGTTAGAGAGTTTAATTCACACACCTATTCACTCAGGCCGCGTTCAGGGTCCATCTCGGAGGCGCCGCGGAGATGTCTCGGCGATGCTTTTTGGCCTATTTGCGTTCAAGGTGCGTCTTGGCGATGTCTCGGAGACGCCTCCCTTTTCAAACTGGAGATGAAAAGAGCCTTGAAAATGGCCGCCGTATTCAGTAGTTTCAGCCAATCACAGCACAGCTTTTCCATTGCAAATGGCCGCTGCCTATGGGGGCGGCCATTTTCAAGACAACAAACTGCCTTTGCGGTTCAGACTAGCGTGACGTCACGGCCATCTCTGAGGCGCCTCCGAGACAGACCCTCAACGCTGCCCTGGTACAAGGATTCTTATTATAATTGTCCTGCTGATGTAAACAATAACCACTTTTATTTATTTGTTTTGTGTTTGTTGTTTTACGTCCTAGCAACATCTAAGGTCATATCAGGGCGGGTACCGACTTGTGACAGTGTGCACTCATGGAGACTTTATAGTGCTGTCCCACTGGGAAACCAGACCACCGCCACCATGATCTGATATCCCACTCAGTCACATTATCCTGACACTGAGCACACCAGTCCTTGGTTTGACTCGACCAGGGTTCGAACCCACAAACCCACAATCTACCAGCATGGGTGACGGACGCTCTCACTCATTCGGTTTTCCCGTCTGGTCACATTTATTTAGGTAGCATATATATTACATATATATATATATATATATATATAAATTGGTATATATAAATTGGTACATTAGTTGATTAAGAAGGGGAAATTTCAATCGCGGACAATTGGTCTTCCCCATTGCACTGCTCCTTGCTCTATCCTAATAATGCTGAGCACCAGGCTAAGTAACGACAATCATCAATTATTAAGTCAATGACTCGACCAGGGTTCGAACCCAGGGGTTCAAATTCCATGACCGCCCCAAATGGTAGGTGGGTGCTCAACTCTTTTGGTATGTGTATTTAATTTATTATCTAACAACAAATGGATGCAATTTGCCATTATCTGTAAAGTCTTTTAAATGTATCAAACTGCTTTAATGTCAACTGCCTAAAGGCCAGTATCCCGGCGCCCTTACTAAAAATTTAACTTACTAACAAATCTTCCGTTGACATATAAATGTAGGCTTGTAGGTTCAATCTGGGTTAAATATCTTAAGTTGATAGCAGGTCTGTGTATGTTATATACATAGATGTCGTTGGGGTGTTGAAAATAGTGCGCATACAGCAGGATTCCAACGCATCCTTCTTGCTATTCCAGTGCTAGTGTGATAACCATTACATTACCTAGGCTCCCTAGTGGAATCATCCTACTCGTGCCTAACTGTCAATCTGGCTCTTTGCCTGAAAGGTCCGTGCAGTCTACTACATTTATCCCCCTAGAAAAGTCTATAAAATAGTTTATGTCCATAAGTTGTTTAATGCTTGCGATTATGTACACATATAAATATATATATATATATTTATATATGTATAATATATCTATATATTTATATATTTAACCATTCGCACTATTGTTTGCCTAAATGTTTCCTTAATAATTCCATGTGAATTTTCCTGCCCTGACGCGGGTGGCCGCCACCTCTCGTCCCGTCACCGGTTGACCGCCTTCATGAGATGAAACCCAGGCTAAGGGCGGAGAGCCAGAGTGCCATAGAGATACGGATTGTCCCTCTCCCGCATTTAGTAGATGTATATTGGTTATTTCTTTAGTTTACTGGCTCTCCTCCTCGCCATATGGAGTGTTATAGTACTTTATGTTATCCAGAATAAAGCGGACAGTCTACTCTGCCGCCGCTGTCACGTATAGACAGCCGAGATAGTGTTTACGCAGTTATGTGTTACTACAGTACTTCATGCTTGGATTAAGAAGGTGGTTATTGTTTCCCCGGAGGGGGGGGGGTGATCAGCTTCATACAGCCTGTTGGGCGGAGGGCCCTTAATTATATAGATAATAATGGAATATTGATATCAAGTTGACCATAGCGGTTAATATACTAAGGGACTGGAGGATAGTAAGGAATGCAAGGAATGTTTCAATCCCTTTATAGAGCTAACAACTTTATTTCTGTTCCTATTGGTACAATCTAAGTTCTTCAATTCTGATCAATATGAATAAATACTTCCCCTTCCCATCTTTAGAATTAATCAAGTTTCGAATTTCGACAATTAAAGCCTAAATCTCATCTAAAACAGCAGAGTGTGTGGAAACACGTCCAATGGGTCTGAGCCCGAACGCTCGACCTTCCTATGTTGCTAGGAGAGTAGCAACCTGCAACTCCTAGCAATGAGTTACAGCAATGAACCCTGCCCCGCATTTGATGGCCAATGAGGATTCGTCTTGGTGAGCAGCCCACATTTCCAAATGCAGGTTGCTCGACCCAAGCCCACAATGGCCACAGCTCGAGTATATTCTCGCCCACTTCACATATATATAAGTTACAGCCTACATTATGCGAGTATATATAACAAAATACCATCCATGTTGCCATGTTACTGCCTGCACATCCAGCACTGTCTGCATGTACTGTCCAGGAATGCGGATTGACCTAGTTCGGGCGCCACCTGTATTGAGTGTGCTGCACTAATCCAGATCTCATTCCTATTCTGGCCCTGGCAGAATAAACCAGGGAGCGCGCTGGGTTCAAAGTTATGTCAGTGTTTTTCCGTTTATTCTTCAAGTGGAATATGACATGTGATCCATCACACCACTATATTGCGTGGTGTATTGACGGACAAGTACTATATGTGCTCTATAATCTATTATGTGAATATAAACACGGACACTATCTATCTTCAGTTCCCTTTGTTATACTATACTCACTATATCCTATCTACTGGTCCTGTGTAGTTACAGTATTGGCCACACTGACGCCACCTGTGAGGGGCTACAACCACTGCATGCCAGCTGCATCTGGCCGTTATCGACTATAGACCCGTTTGGATGGTCAATATATATATATGTGTCTCATGTTATATACCCGTTATGGGAATATAAACTAGGACACTACCGTATTGGCCACTCGTGGCTTACACATGCTTTTCTGCTCAAGAGGGAACCTCCCCCTGAATGTATTGGGTGTCAGTCCCCGCTGACACTCAAACACATTTGACTAAGTTGCATTGATATGTTGGCCCTGCGCCAACAATTTTACACTGCAGACAGTATGCATGACGTTTTTACTAAAGTAAAACAAGAAAACATTTTACCCTTTTTTAAGGCAGCTGGACTGTACCACCTCATATAGTTTCCGAAATAAATTCTATCAATTATTAATAAAACTTTTCTTTTTCTATGGGAATTTGTTTCCTTGACCACAAATATATGATTGTGAGCTTTCTAATTTAATGAGTGTCTATTGGCACATAATTGATTGTCTGCTTTTACATGTAAAAGCGATGGTTTGATGCCGACATGGTGTAAAGCAACCACAAATCAAGCAATCAAGCAATCAGGACACTACCCCTCACAGTTCAAGGACATGTGTGTGTTAGAACCAAGAATATCCCCATTTGTGTCCCAGCATCATATATTTGCGGACACGGACTGAGAAAGTACGGAAGTAGTTTCTTGCCGAGCCACGGAACCACCTGCGAGTGGTCAGGCTCGTCGTGTCTCCACAGTCACTTACGGCTCGATCTTATTTATTTAGGCACACCCCCCTTTCCTCTTCCACTCCCTCCTACTCACCAACATCGGAATCTTCTCACCTCTTCCTACCCTCCGCTATGCGCATCCAAATTGCCCTTTACCACCCTGACACTACCAACTAAATTTACACGACCAACAAGTACCCAACTTGTATGCATGTTTCCTACTATGCACCACACCCCCAAACATTTTACTCCTACCAATCAAGCAAATTGTCAGACCAGGGCCGTTTTCAGGGTCCAGCTCGGAGGTGCCTCGGCAACATCTCGGCGATGCTTTTTGGCCTATTTGCGTTCAGGGTGCGTCTCGGCGACGTCTCGGAGACACCTCCCTTTTCAGATAGGAGACAAAAAGCGCCTCGATAATGGCCACCGAATTCAGTAGTTTTAGCCAATCACAGCGCAGTTGTTCCATTGCAAATGGCCGCCACCTATGGAGGCTGCCATTTTCGAGGCGGCCAATAGCTAAATGCGTTCAGACTAGCGTGACGTCAATGCCATCTCCGAGGCACCTCCGAGACAGACCCTGAACGCGGCCCAGATGGCCGAATGAGGTGAGCATCCATCTCCCATTTTGGTAGATCATGAGATTCTAACCCATGGGTTCGAATCCTGATCGAATCAAACCAATGACTTTAAAAAATACTTGTTACTTCCTAGCCAGGCACTCGCCATTATTATGATAGGGCAAGGACTGTTTGAGGCAGTGTCTGGATAATATCGCTAAGTGGGATATCAGGTCATGGTGCTGGTGGCCTGGTCTCTCAGTGGGGCAGCGCTATAAAGTTCCCATGAGTGTGCACTGTCACAAGTCGGTACCCGTCCTGTTATGACCTTAAATGTTGCCAGGACGTAAAACTCCAACAATCAACCAACCATTATGTACTGACACTGTGGCGACCTTTGACTTCTACAGAACGATCAGCAATCGATGTGTGTCGATAAATATCGATGTAGATAATGCGTCACCACGCATTGCACATTTGTGGTGAAGTTATCTACCCTGGATCACCGCTTTAACACGGGTTTTCAACGCCACGCAGAACTAGTCCAATTTCATTCAAATCTTTTGAATTGTGTCTGACTAATAATGTTGGTGGAGTTCTTGCTTCTTTGTTATGGGGTTTAACTGTGTGTAGATTGCAAACAGTCCAAATATGGCTTTCAGTTTACCTTACTTTGTGTCAGTAAATGTGTCTATACTTCACGACGAGACGGAAGTGGTAGCCAATACGTTGCTTTTATTCAGACGAAATGTTAGCTTGTTGTGACTCATATGTAGTCCTGGTGTAGTTCGCTCCAGGGCTGGGAAGGATGAGTCTAATTCCTAGTTTATAGGTTGTGTGGACATGTTGTCCATTCTCTAGAAGTCCAGCTACCTAGCCCCCCCTTGGTCTACCCAGGGGTCCTGGGCTCACTGCTCTCTATCACACGGGGCACTCATGCACCTAAGAGTCTTGTAGGCACGGCAGGCTCGTGCCTATAAGTGTACCTGAGGGAACCCCTGCCTCAGCCTGATTCAATGCTGGGCCCTACCTAGGCCGCCACAAGCTCACATTATATACCTATTCTAGATACCTTTTTTGTGTAAATTGTCCCTGGCTGGAAAACCAGTGCTTTCGGTTTTGACAATAGGACTTATTAAGCAGAATGAACATATTTATCTTAACACAATTGTCTATGATTAAGCATCTTGAGCTCATATGGAAACGTCAAATCTGCGCTTGGTACTTGAAAATAGACTTTGAGCGATAATAGGGAATATGTGCTTCGCGCAGGTTTATTTAGCTTCAAGCCATCCCATAATGCACAGCACAGCTGGACCAGCGCGCGCTCGTTCAGTCTTCCTCGTTGCTGCGCGTATTATTCTTATGCCTAAATTAGGTGCAGCGGACCTAACATTGGGTGAAGGTCAACCACGGCCTTCAAGTGGCCAAGAGTGCATTGAAAGGGTCACCTGAAGGTCACCCGTGTCGGCCTGTGGATATGGGGCCGTGGTGTGCCTGTTTCACGGCAGGCGGTGCCTTGACGGAAGAAACCATTATTAAGGGGAGGGGGGGGGGGGGGGGGGGGAAGGAGCGGACAGGCGATGAGGAAGAGAAGGCGAAGTGGGAGAGGGAAGGACGAGGAGAGGTGATGCAGGAAGGGGTGGGGTGTGAGGAAGGGGAATGTGGGAGAAGGATGAGGGGAAGGGGAAAGGTGAGATGGTTAGAGAGGGGCGGGGCGGGGGGTAGGGGAGGGTGGGAGGAGGAGGTGCAGGGGAGAGGGTGAGGGAGGGCGGGGCGTGGGGAAGGGGAGAATGCGAGGAGGAGGAGGGGAAGGGGAGAGGGTGAGGGAGGGGTGGGGCGTGGGGAAAGGGAGAGTGGGAGAGGGAGGTGGGGAAGTAGAGAGGGTGGGGGAGGGTGGGGTCGTGGGGAAGGGGAGAGTTGGAGGAGGAGGAGGGGAAGGGGAGAGGGTGAGGGAGGGGTCGGGCGTGGAGAAGGGGACAGTCTGATACTAGTTTTCTGTTCTTGGCAATTCTTAGCTTAGTATATAGTATTGGGAGTTCATAGGACTCAAAGCCCAGGGTTCGAATTTTGGCCGAGTTAAACCAATGACTTACAAAGGTATGCTTGTCACGACCTAGCCTGGCATTAAGGATATGGTAAGGAGCAGTGCAATGAGGAAGACCAATTGTCTACGCTTGAAACTTCCTCCTCTTACTCAACTAATGTACCCCCGAAAAAAAACATATTACAAATAGTTTGAAAACTCTAGAAGGTGAATAGACTTCTCTAAGGCACACGTGAACAAGCGGTTAAGGAAGGCACGTTTAAGTCACACGACTGTTTCTTTACACACTGCTCCCATTGGACATGCACCAGTGCCTCTGCTGTGCCTGCCTCGGAGCTTTTGTTCTGCTCTCAATTCCAACTCGCCGACACACCAACACTTCACGAGATGTATTGCCACATAGAAGAGAATACCAAGTCATTCTAATAGAACCTGTTACTGCTGAAGCCTGTGGTGTCAGAGTGTGGCATGCTGTCAAAATAAATTCTGCACGCTTGCACTTCAAATATATCCAAACTTAGCCATTTAAGATACAAGTTGATTGAAGTTAAAGTAAGGTAGATTACAATCATTAACCTAATGTTCTTATCTAAGGAAAATTACAGAATCTCAAATTCATCGGATTATGCAACATTAATCAAGGAATGTACAAACAAAAATTAAACAAATATGTCTGTGGCTTATATTCCTAGAGCTGTGTTATGTATGTATGACCAGGCAGTGTTGAATGCAGGTACAGTGCCAAACACTCGATCAGATATGTAGGATCAAATCTAGATAATTGTCTTGGTTTTGAAAAATTAAGATGCCATAGGAAGTTTATATCCAATTGTGCATGATGCTGAGGCAACATGGGTAATTCTGGGCACGGGACCAAACTCCTCCCTCCAGCACTGCCGGCTATGGGTGACACTGCCGCCACCTGGTTTCCACTTCCCACACCTCCCCCAGCACTGTCTCCTATGGGCGACCCTGCCGCCACCTACACTTGAACTCCAGCACTGAACCTCCCCATGGCGGCCTCCGCGCGCCTGGCCGGCGAGAGCCTGAGCAGCTCACACCGACCAGTGCGCCCGAACCTGCTGCGTGGCTCTGGACTCTGTACAACTTTCTAGCCATCCCACCCACCCATCTAACAGACAATAGGGTTGATCGCGTGGTCCAGCCTCCCCTTGAATAATCTAAACTCTACTTGAAACATTTGAACAATTGATCTCTGTACCATGAAACAAAACCTATTAAAAACCCATTATATACTGTTTGTGTCTCGTGTCTTGAATTATGCCTTTCGAGTCAAAGCCAATAATGTACATATTTAAAACAAATTTAGGCAATCGCTATTTGACATGCCATTGTAAGTGTATATCTAATTGGGCCTTTCAAGTCAATAAGTTATATATTTAAAACAAAATTATACAACAAATATTTGAGATGATGTAGTAAGCTTGTCCAACTGACTGAATGCTAACCGGAGTGCGTATAGAGAGAGGGAGGGAGGGAGGTGGGGGTGAGGGGAGCATGAAGGTAGAGGTGGAGGGCGGGCGGATGGATGGGGGGGGGGGGGATTTTGGGGGTGCCAACGGGAGCAGGGCTAGGTTACCTGACTATTTGTATCCAGATGTCGACAGTGCTTGCCACTTAGACAGCAGTTTGCTGTGCTCTTCTAGGTAATGAGGTCCCCCCGGCTCAAAGCACCCCCCCCCCCCCCATAGCTGGTCTCCATCTCACGCACTACCACCCTCCTCCCAGCCCCGCCCCCGTACCCCGGCAGGAGGAGCTAGCAGCGACAGTCACATGACTCTACCCAGCAGGCTATTGTGTGCATGCTCCTTGGCCTCCATTTGCATTGAGTCCAGTCCCTCGGTGGTATATGTGAAAGTATGACATCTGAACATTTTACTTCTGGATACTAAATACTTTATTCCCCGTCCTGACGTCATGTCATTTACATATTCCTTTGTTCTCCGCTTGTGCCTGGACATCTTTTACGCAAATATTACATCCCCCCCTTCACAAGTATTTTTTAGATAAAAAAATATATACTTAAAAATGGTTACATGTACATTGAGTTTACAGGTTAAAGCGCAATATGAAAATAACACATAGTAACATAATGCCATAATGTCTTAGTCTTTGATTATGTTTAGCCAATGTCCACATGTACCCATTCACTCATGTCCTTTGGGATATTGTCTGGCTACATAGCCTCCCTATGACACAATGTGAACTTTGAAATAAACAATGAACGTATTTTCTGAAAATAAATCTTAATGCTAACAGGCACATAGTTTTAGTGTGTCATTACAGCTGGCAACTGTCTAACCGTTATACATCTAGTGTGTCCGCTGGCCTAATCACTCGACCTGACCTAGTTAGATTAGCTGTGTTGTTTACATTTCTCTGACTTGTCGGCACGTTCTGTGCCTGCCGACTGGTTCGGGCTGAATAGCCTCTGGTGCCCTTATGATTTGTACTCTGTTTCTATACAACATGTTACCCGACACGTTTAAAATTTTGTATTCTCTTCCTGAAACTCCTGTATGCCCCAAAATCACCCCTTTTTTCCATTCCCCCACATGATTTTTGTATTTAGCATATTCACAAGTTCTCAGTGGCTTGTGTGCTTTGCCACACTTTTTGTCATGAAAACTTGTTTGAATCTGTTGACGTTTCATCATTTGTTATTTCTTTGGATTTTGTGTTTTGGGTATCAAATTACCTTCTGACATAGGCAGTCTCCCTCTTAGCCTCCTGCTCATGAGCAACTGAGCTGGAGATGCATTAAACATGGGCAAGGGAGTATTCAATTTGGCCGTTACTGCAGAGATACTGGGGACTCAAGTATGTGGCCATAAACCAAAATTCTTTGTATTCGTGGCTCTTAAAGTGCGGACCGTTGTCCGAAATTACCTGGCTTGGAATACCATGACTTGCGAAGTTATGCTTCATAGCTTCGATCACCGTGGCGGATGATGTATCCTTTAACAAATTGACTTCCGGGTATTTAGTGTAATAATCTACCATTATTATGTAGTTCTCGTGATCTATTTTGAATAGATCTGCACCTATCTTTTCGTAAGGTTAACATGTTATTGGGTGACTTATAAGTGGTTCATTATGTAAGTTTTTCCGATTATTTTGGCATGTGTCACAATGACTGACTTTTTCCTCAATTTGTTTATTGATGTTGGGCCAGAACATGCAGTCATGTGCTAGCTGCTTGGACTTAGTGATACCTAAGTGCGTCTCGTGCAACATTTCAATCATTTCAACATGGAGCTTTGGAGGTACTATGACACAGTTGCTCTTCATTACCAAGTTGTTTTCTAATGTGAGTTTGTCTTTGTATGGAATGTACTGTTGTAGAGACAGTGGTGTTTGTGCACATGTAGTGTCCCACCCATTTTCAATATGTGTTATTAATATGGACGTGGATATATCATCATCATACTCTTTGACAATTTTACTTAACAGACTCAACAATTGCATGTCCACTGCAGCGACACTGAGTGTGTTGTCAAATAGGTCAGCATGACCTAATTCAGCACTGTGTGGTCTGGACAGCGTGTCTGCAAAGAACATTAAGGACCCCTTAATATGGCATAGCCGTATGTTGTAATTTTGCAATCGCATTTGCATTCTTTGCATACATGCTGACAGCTTATGTATCAGCTTCTGCATGATGGCCACTAATGGTTTGTGATCGGTTTGAATTTGAACTTCTTTGCTGAAGATATAGTCATGAAACCTCTGGCAGCTGAGACATATTGTGAGCATTTCTTTTTCGATAGTGGCATAGCCACACTGCGCTGAATCTGGTGCACAAGATGCGAGTGTGACTGGCTTGTTATCCTGCATGATCACAGCACCTAGACCTGACTGACAAGCGCCTACTTGAATAAGATTTGGCTTGTCTGCCTCATATTATGACAATACAGGAGTAGTTCTAAATTTGTCTTTGAGTTTGTCATATGCGACTTGCTGTTCGTTTTGCCTGTGCCACGCGACATCCTTACCAAGGAGCATGCATAGTGGTTTTGCGATCTCGGACATGTTTGGTATAAACTTGTGAACATAGCGAATCATGCCCAGAAACCTCTGCAAGCCACTCCTCTACTTTGCTTGTCACACGACTCTGGCATGTCTACAATCGCTTGTATTGTGTCTGGATCTGGTTTGACACCTTGTTGGATATGTTGATGACCTACATATTTCATTGTTGTTTTGCATATCAAAGATTTTGATTCGTTTAATTTTAGATTTACTGACCTGGCCCAGTCCAGCACTGCTTTCAGTCTGTCATTGTGTTCCTCAACAGTTGACTCATATACCAGGATGTTGTATGTCACTATACCTATCCCGGGTAATTGCCCATGACACGGTGCATTTCCTGAATGAAAATGTCACAGGCTGTTTTGATGCCAAATGGGTATATCTGTACCGGCCCCATGAAGTATTAAACATGCACAACATTGAACTTTGGTAGCCTAGTTCAATTTGCCAATACCCTGTCATGGTGTCTAAAACTGAGAAATATTTCGGGTAAGATGTTTTGGCAATAATTTCATGAATAGTTTTAGTTGGGAATGGTCCTCTTTTAATGGCTTTGATCCAGACAGATTCTTATTTTGTTAGGTTTTTCAAAAATAGTTATGGAATTTACCCATTCAGTTGGCTTGTTTTGTTCAACAATAACACCCATTTTTACCATGCGTTTTAGTTCATCATGCACCTTATTTTGCATTGCATACAGAATCCTCCTCGGTGGGTCGACACCAGGTTGTACAGATTTGTCAATATGAATGACAGCATTCAATTTTATCAAGGTTAAACCTTGAAAAATATCTTTATATTTGCTTACCAGAACATCGGCTTGCGGGCTGTGGATGTTGTTCAGGGTGAAAATGTTTGTCGCATGCCACTGTTCACCTCATCCCCCTGTGCCAATAGGTTCAACACAACACAAGCCTGTTTACCCAAAATAGGTTGGCAGTCCCACATCACTTGGAATACAAAATCTCTGCTGTCGATCTTGACCGAAGCCTCGCCATCGGGAGTGATCCGATGCCCCGAGAATGTCACGAGTGAACATCTGGTATTCGTCAGTCACACCGATGCGATCCTGTCGAAGACATTCCTCGGAAGAATATTCGCCTCCGAGCCTGTATCCAGCTCGAACTTGACTGGATGATCTCTCACGCGGACGGTCGCATACCAAAGCTTGGTGTCTTGTTCGGTGTTGCGCTTGATAACACTGACAAACAGATCCATCCTCAACAGATTGACTTCCGCGGGATCTGAGTCTTGTTCGAAGTTGTGAGGGTTGGGTTCTTCTACGGTTAACCCATTGACTCTGGCAAACCTTCCCGAAGTGCCCGGCCTTTTTGTAGGCAACACAAATCTTGCCCTTCGCCGGACAAAATCCACGTTGGCGTTCGGAACCACAGTCTTGACATTGAATCTTGAATTTGCTTGCACCAGTGGCATTTCCATCCTTCCAAGATGGTGATTTCCAAGATGGCGACCTAGCCAGACGAAGCACCGGTGCACCAGTAGGCGCATTTGCATATCTGTTCAGAAAATTGATTTCTTTGATCTCCATGTCTGATTTCTTTTCTTCCAACTGGTCAGCACAAATTCATTGAGTTCACACATATTAATGCACTTTTCAAGTGTGAGATCGGATGTTTGAAGCATCTTGTTTCTCAAAGTCATGTTCTTGACACCAGCAACCAAACGATCACACAAAAGAGATTCTTCAATCGGTCTATATTCACAATCTTTCACTCTGTCCCTGAGGGCCATGATATATAAATGGACATATTTTTGTTGGCTTGATTATGTCAGTTGAAACCGTAACGTGTTATTATTAAGTTTGATTTACCGGTACAGTATGCTTGAAATGCTTCCGTTAACGGCTCGATCTTGTCCTGCTCGGCAAGTGTGATGATCATGTTGGCGAAAACTTGTTTGGCTTCTTCGCCCGTGATGTGAAGGAAGATACAGCATTGCACTCGTTCTGTTTTCGTAACGACTCCTGAAGCCGTGGCATATATGGTATGTGCTCTGATCCATGTTTTCCAGTTTGATCATGCATTGTTGCAGAGGACGAGCTGACCCAGCAGCCTGAGGCCCGGCAGCATGTTTGCAGGCGGCATTGTCCTTATCTGACACCATGTGGAAGTACAACGTCTGAACACTTTGACTTCTGGATACTGAATGCTTTACTCCCCATCCAGGGACCTGAACCGCCAGCACCCTGTGCCTCTGATGTCATCTCATTTACATATTCCTTTGTTCTCTGCTTGTGCCTGGATGTATTTTATGCATATATTACAGTATATAGCAACAGGGTCCTCCTCTGTTAAGATCTTCCTTTCACAGCAGCACATATATATAGAAAGTATATATGTATATAGATATAATGGGCTTTATATATGTATATATATCACAATTGAAATGTGTCATGCTTAATCAACAAAAGTAACGGTAATAGAGTAGGATAGTGAGCAGGCGAGTGCTGGCACCAGCGTCGGAGCTGAAGCCTGAGCAGTAGATGAGTAGTCCGAGGCTCAACCATCCGATTACTGGTAGGTGGGTGTTAGGGGTGAGTATAGTATTCCGGGTTATTATAAGCATATAATTCTTATACAGCATATATATAATTAAATTAGCAGATAGAGGAAGTAGGAAAGTATATATGTTCCCCTAGCATTTATAATTGTATAATGTCATATGCATCACATATATAACAGTGCATATCAATATATATATATATATTTATTGAGCGAGTGGTACAGGCGTGAGGCAGAGCCAGGCGAGGAGGAAGAAGCCAGGTGGCAGCACCAAGCGAGGCAGAAGGCTTGACCAGTTGCTTGAGTAGCTGAGTGTCATTAGTTGTGTAGTGTCATTTGGTTTCATGGATAATCATTTTACGGATAATTACACTTGTATAATTGCTTATACAGCACATATATACATATAGTACTACTATATCGAAGACACTAAGACAGAAATTGAAGAGTTCAGGAACATAAACCGACTAACACCAGTGTGGGTGGGAGTTGACGTGGGGTAGCGGTGGGGGTGGCGGTGAAGATGCGGGGTGGAGGTGGAGGTGGGGTGGACATGTGAGTGGGGATCGGTGATCGGGATTACTGATAGTGGTGCGAGTGGGGGTAGGAGATGGGCAAGCTGGATAATAGAAATAGTCATGTGTGGGTGTGGGTGTATATCCACATAATCCAGTATACATCACATATATATGTCTTTCAATTGCGCAATTACAGCCTACTTAATGCGGGAAACTGAGCAGGGTGGGTATTTCGGGGCTGATTCTCTCTCTCCCCCGGGCAGTCCTGGCGGGAGTTTGGTTAAGGGGCGGTAATCTAATTGGACCATTCGGCAGACGAAGAGGTACGGGCCTTCCCCCCACTTCACGGAGGCCGCACGTCGGGTAGGGGGTGGGCGTGAGGGTGGTGGTGCGGTAAAGGGTGGGAGTGGGGAAGGGGGGGTGGAGGGGGGGGGATGAGGCATGGGGGGATGGAGGTGGGTTGAAGAGGGTGAGTGGGAGGTGGGTTGGGGTGAGGGTGATGGGTGTGGTGGGGGTGGGGGAGATGGATGGGGTAGGGGTGGGGGATGGGGTGGAGGTTGGGTGGGCGGTAGGGGTGGCAGTGATGGTAGGGGTGGGGGTGGTGGAGGTTTGGACGGTTGTAGGTGTAGTGGGGTAGGGGGGGGGCGTGCTAAAGGAAGCTGGACATGTTCGCGGAGACTAGAAATAAGGCAGAGGGAATTAGGGAATATATGAGTGGGCGGGTGGGTACATGAGTGGGCGGACAAGTAGGTGGGCGGGTAAGTAAGTGAGTGCGTCGCTGAGTTGCTTAGTTAGTGAATGGGAGAGTGGGTGGGTGGGTTAGTGACTTGGTATGTTGGTTGATTGTTGGAGTTTTACATCCTGGCAACATCTAAGGTCATATCAGGACGGGTACCGACTTGTGACAGTGCACAATCATGGTGACTTTATAGTGCTGCTGCACTGAGAAATCAGGCCACCAGCACCATGACTCGATATCCCACTCAGTCACATTATCCTGACACTGAGAGTCCTTGTCCTATCCTATTAATGCCAACCGTCAAGCTACGAAGCACCATGTACCAATTTTGTTAGTCATTGGTTTGATTCGACCAGGAATTGAACTCCCGATATCTATCATGTGACGTCTGCGCTCTACCAATTCTGCCAACGACTTTGGTCGGGTGGGTAGGAAGGTGAGTGCATGTGTGGGTGAGTGAGTGGGTGGGATGGTAAGTAAGTGAGTGAGTCGCTGATTGTCTGAGTTAGTGAATGGGTGAGTGAATGGGAGAGTAAGTACATGGATGGTTGAGTGGGTGGATCAGTGGCTGAGTGAATGAGTGAGTGACTGGGTTTGGTCGCTGAGTGGGTGGGTGAGTGGTGGGTAGGTGAGTGAGTGGGTCAGTGGCTGAATTAGTACGTGGGTGAGTGAATGGGAGAGGAAGTGAGTGAGTAAGTGACTGAGCGAGTGACTGAGTGAGTGACTGAGTGAATGAGCACGTGAGTGGGTGAGTAGGTGGGTGGGTGAGTTAGTGATTGGATAAGTGAGTGAGTGAGTGAGTGGGTGAATGAATCAGTGAATAAGCGCGTCAGTGAATGAGTGAGTAAATAAAGGAATAAGTTAGTGAGAGGGTTGGCTGAATGCATGAATGAGTGAGGTAATAATTGAATGAGTGAATAAGTCGGTGAGGTTGTGAGTGAATCAGTGGATGAGTGAGTCAGTGAATGAGTGAGTGAATGGCTGAGTGAGTGTTTCAAAGCGTGAGTTAGTAAGTGAATGGGTGTATGGAGTGAACGCCTCTCTAGCAATGATGTCGATCCGTTTCCGGTACGACAGCATCTATTAATAGCACCCGGCCCGTTTAACCCCATTGCGCAGCGTGCATGTAGGTCACTGCAGACTTGTCGCTGATTGGTCCAGTGAGGCAGCTGGATTGTGTCACGTGGTGTGGGATGAATGTGGCCCATGCCCTCCTCCCCTGGCAGCAGGCGGCGTTCTGAGCATTTCAGGGTGATATTCATAAGCTTCATTGTCGAGGCGACAGGGGTTAATGGGTTGGCTGCAGATCCGACATTGGTATTCAGTAATTTAATGTGTCTGCCTCACCATCAAGGCATTCTAACACACAGACACACCCTGTCCTGTCCAGTCACACATTCATACACACAGATACACACCCAGTACACTCACACTCACCTCCACACACATAGCTACATGCACACCATACTCAAACTCCATGACACTTAAAGTTGCATGGTCCGATGGCGTTTGAATTGTTGTCTTACATTTTAGATAAATATATCAAATTGAATGTTATGAGTTATTAATCATTAATCCGCAATTGTGCAGGTTTCTGAGTTTAATGCTATGATTGCAGCAGCCGTTCTTGTCATGCCTATGTGTTATCGTTTGGATGGGATCCATTGAAAATGTGCCATTCCACAGCATATGCGTCGGAGGACGGCCTGGGGTGTAGCACCATATAAGTTTCTACACTCACCTATGATGAACTGCACACTCTGCGATCCCGAGCGGTCCACCAGCGCATACGCTGTGGAATGGCTGCTGCCGTCATAGTGTAAAGCCCAGAACCTGGCGCCTTTGTGATGGATCTCATCCAAACAATGATGCATGACCAGAACAGTTGCTGCCATCCTAGCATTAAACCTGGAGATCTAAGCATTTGTGGCAGATCCCATCAAGCCATTAATGCTCAGGTCTGGCTGGATCATAGAATATAGCTGCTGCCATCATATCATTAAGTGCAGAACCTGGCACATCTGCAATGGATCCTCTCCAAATGATAATGCATAAGCACAACCAGAATGGCTGCTGCCATCATAGCATTAAAACAGGAAACCTGTGTATTTGTGGCAGATCCCATCAAATTATTAACACTCAGGCCAGGCTGATGTGGCCAGCATGGAAACGTGGCTGCTGCTTTAGCTAATACAAAAGATCTGAAAGTCAAAAACTTTCAAATGCACATATCTCACTCCATATGGTTCACTCCTTTTTACTTTCAATAACAAAAAAAGTTTTCCTTTTATATACAGTGTAACTGACAAATTTCAAATGGATGCGTGCAAAACACATGTGTGCGCGTCCTCACACACAATTAGACCGCCAAGGATATGTGTACTGCTTGCATTTCTCATGTACATAGTATTGCTCTGGTATTATTTACTGCTATGTCATCCATATCTCATCCTCCCTCATACCATACATAGTCCCGATGGCAGATGCAATTTTAATTGACAAATTAAAAATTTTCAAAATTTAAATTACCCAAATATAATTAATCAATTTGGGTAATTTAAATTTTGAAAATTGTTAGCGCATCCATTTGAAATTTGTCAGTTACACTGTATATAAAAGGAAAACTTTTTTTGTTATTGACGAAACAGCATTGAATATCCAACATGAAGGGGAGGGGCAACATCCACCTCATTTCCCCTTCCCCTCTATGGCCCTGCACAGAAGGCCTTCTTGGTTGGGGGAGGCTAATGAGGTCACAAGATTGGCCTAATTGGTTAATGGCCTCCCTGTATAATGGGTGTTTCAAAGTGAGTGTCCAAAGGGGTGAGGTTATACATTCACGGCTTATTCTGTATATGCTGTCCCAAATCATTAGCTAATGCACCAGTATCTAAGTTGGATATATAGGATCAAATGTAAGTAGTTGTTTTAATTTTGCAACTTTAATTACATGCCCAACACACTCACCTCCACACACATAGCTACACCCCCAACACACTCTCACTCATCTCCACACAGATTGTTAGACACACACCACACTCAGCTCCACACACACAGTTACACTCCCGATAACACCCATCTCCACACACATAGCTACCCCCTCAACACACTCATCTCCACAAACATAGCTACACACGCACCACATGCACACCACCACATACATAGCTATACCCCCAAAACACGCACCTCCGCACACCACACACTTACCACTGTACACATAGCTACACCCCAAACACTCACCTCCACACACACATATGCCTTCCCAATACAACGCACTCACATCCACACACAACGCACTCACCTCCACACACAATGCACTCACCTCCACACACAATGCACTCACCTCCACACACAGAGGTACACACCCCACCACGCACCTTCACACACACCTCCACGCACCCACTATGCACCCCACAACACACACCTTTAGGCACACCACATACACACCTCCACACACACTCATGCGCACATACACACACATCTACACACACCCCAACACACCTACCACCACTCGTCATCATCATCATGCTGTCGGTCACGATGTGACAAAGACTGCTTTCATTACTTGACTGCCGCTCTCCATTTAGCTCTCTGCCTTGAGAGTTGCGTCCATGAGCCGGTCTTAATGTCTCTCAGCTTCAGGTTTCTCTTGATGGTATCTTTGAACCAGAGATGGGGGCGCCCTCTCTTTCTGTAGCCAGAAGACAGTTGAGAATAGAGAATCTGCTTTGTCTGATGACATCATCATGAGGTGTCCAGTCCACCGGAGATTCTTTTTGATCAGAAGATCTTCCATAGAGGGCAGCTCCATCCGTTCGAGTATTTCCTTATTCGTCACTTTGTCCTTCCAGGTTAGCCTCATGATTGAACGCAGATGTCACATCATGAAGGCATGCAGCTTTTTCACCTGCTGTCTGTACACTGTCCAGGCCTCGGCTCCGTATAGTAGGGTGGATAGCACGATTGCGCGGTAGATCTTACCTTTGACCCGAATGGACACATGGTGGTTGTTCCAGAGTCTCTGGCGTAGTCGGCCGAAAGATGCGCTAGCCTTGGCCATCCTCCTCTGTATCTCAGCATCAATGCGTCCATCACTTGACATAGTGCTTCCGAGATAGGTGAATACCGGAACAGAGTTCAGCTTGTTTCCGTCAACCATGATCTCCTCCTCTCGGGTTCTTGTAGAGTTGGGTTGGTACAGCACCTCCGTCTTCTTGATGTTAATTTTCAGGCCAAACTTCTTTGATGCATCGGAGAAAGCGTCCACTATTTTCTGGGTCTCTTCAGCAGAGTGGGCAACCAGTGCACTGTCATCTGCGAATAGTAGCTCTCTCACCAGTATCTGAGTAGTCTTGGTCTTCGCTCTTAAGTGTGCGACATTGATTAGGTCAGCGCTCTGTCTGGACTGTATATAGATGCCATCCCCCATGTCTCGGAAAGCCTCGTCTAGCATTGCTGATAGGAAGATGGAGAAGAGGGTGGGGACCACCAGTCGTACTGCCCACATATACACACTCCAACACTCACTTTCACTCTCATACACAGCTACTCACTGTCATGTATCTTAATTAGCCAGCCAGCTGCTATGACATGGCGATCATGTGACCAGTAGCTGAGATATGACTGACGAATAAGTAATAAAGGCAGTTGCAGTACAGAGCTTGGGTGTCCACGTCTATATTAATTACATGGTGTCAACTGTTTCTGATGGAACTTGGGCACTAACATACACAAAGTCAAGTAGCTGCGGTTCACCAGACAGCAACTCCCTGGGAACCAACTGAAGCAGCACTAACACGTTAGACAGTAATGCAAGTTTGCTCTACAACAGTTAAGCTAATGAGCAGAATGTCCTATCTGAATGGATAGATGGGAGGACCGGGCCCGAAGTGATGGCCCACAGATGCACTGATATCTACAATTATGGATCCACAGATGCTGAGCAGCACAGAACCAAATACACACAGAAGGACGCCCCCACAGCAACACCCCCACCCGAGCATCTACACCCCCACATCTATACCCCGCCCCCATATCTACATCCTCAATTCCACATGTACATCCCCACCCCAATATCTAAATCCGCATTCCTGACGGCTATCAGTTGAGCTGCCATTACTATTGGTTACCTGCTCAGTGTTATTGTTTGCAGAGCGGTGAGATTTCCAGTTTTGCATTGTGGTGCTGACACTCACTCCCACAGGAAACACATCTCATTGTACATCTTTCACTGCATACTGATCCAACCAGACTTTCGGCAATCACCGTTCATCAATCATCGTAAACACCCTTTCTTACCAAAGGTGGCATGACTCCCACTGCCAGTCCTTAGCCATGGTCACGATCTGGTGGATGTGGTCGATGATTTGGTCAGTCCAGGTCTCGGGGATTTCAGGGGCCCTCAACATAGTACACAGTGCCTCCAGGTACTCAGGCCAGGTCATCTCACTTAAACCAATCTTCTCCCTCTTTATCTCCCCGAATGATATACAGGTGTGGAGCCAAGAGGTTTTACCTTTTTTCTTTTTTCCTAGTACTTGCCAACTAATACTAGTAGTTCTGAGCTGTTTTCTGGAACGTCATCATCGTCCATGCAGTCACGATTGCGACGAGCATGATAGCTTGAGTGGCTTCCTCCTAGCACTGAAGCGGAGTTGTAGAGGTCTCGGTATTGTTTTTCTTCAGATGCGGCACTCCTTTTATCCGCCTTGTATTTTCGTAATTTATTCCTGGTTGCTGGTGCCCGCCTCAGGACAGCAAATTCCTTGCTCACATGGGCACTGCGTCATTTGGTGGGTGGCTCTGGCGGCGGCGCACATACATCGTCACTATCACTGTCACTGTCAGACTCCTCCGACAGGGTGTCATCATCATTTGGCACATATTTCCTCCTGTTGCATGCCTTCTGCTCGAATGCCTCCATCCTGCCTGCTAGTTTTGATCTTATTGTGAACATTGTGATGTATCTAGGCCAATCTGGCAGGTACGGGGAACCAGCGATATATGGATTGTAACCAATGGCGACGGTACTCAAATAAAGTCAGTTACTAACTGGAACTCAAGGTGTCGACTCGTACATTACATGGTGTCAGATGTGGCTTGCCGTCAAGGATTATGGCATTATCTGGATTAAAACCCCCGATGCCACTCAACCTAGATGGCAATCTCACACTGAACTGGTATCAATGGATTGATTCATACAGAATTTATGCTACAGCTGCGGGAGTTAGTTCTAAATTGGAAAAAGTTCAGTGCTGCGTATTTTTACACGTCGCAGGAGCTGAGGCCCAGAAAGTACATAGAACCCTGGATATTGCTGTGCAAGATCGGGACAAGATTGAGGTACTAATAGAATCCTTTAGGACTTATTGTGATGGAAAAACAAACATTACGGCGGTAAGATACAAATTCAATTCTCTTAACCAGTCCACCGAAAGCATGGACACATACATAAGGAATCTTTGTTGCCGGGTGTCGTATTGTCAATACGGGGGACTCGAAGATTGCCTGCTTTGTGATAGAATTGTGTGTGGTATCAAGAGCAGAAGCCTACGAGACCGACTGTTACAAACGAGTGATTTATCATTGGACAAATGCATTGATATATGTCGATTGAGTGAACATAAGTCAGATTTATTAGAAGATGGTTCTCACAGTGTGCCGATTGAGAACGTCGATGTCATTTCAAAAGTGAATAATAACGGCGTGACGTCACAGCGCCATGCGGCGCCATGGAAATGGCCATATCGTCAACAAGACCATTTATATAGGTCAAATATAGCAAATATGGCTGGTGTAAAGTGTCCCAATTGCGGTTACAAGCATGAACAAGGTCGGTGCCCTGCTAGGGACAGGCAGTGCCTGGCCTGCAAGAAAACAGGTCATTTCATAAAAATGTGTCGTGGTGTTTTGAAGCGAAGAACGGTTGTGGATGAGTTGACCGTCGAACGTCCCGATGAACAGGAGGAGTGAATACGTGATAGCAGACAACAAGATGTGGAATGTGATTTGTTTGTGGGTGCGGTGAACGACGAAGATGCTGATCAAAATAGTTTGTGGTTTGCTGATATACTGGTGCACAACACGATGATCAAGTTCAAGCTAGACACTGGTTCCCAGGCGAATATAATCCCGAGGGAGGTCTACGACAAGATAGGTGGTTTAACCATGTCTCCATCACGATGTCACCTTGTCACATATTCTGGTCACCGCATCCAACCGGTTGGAGTGTCATGGATAGAGATCCAAGGACATCATCTCAAGTTCCAGATAATGAGGGAAGGGACACCCCTTCTCGGAAAGACTGCATGTGTCGACCTGAACTTAGTAACCAGAGTGGATTCTGTGTCGACGAGCATCAGCCCAGATACAAGTGCGAGTGACCTGGTAAATATTTTTGCTGATGTATTTAAAGGTCTTGGTAAAATAAAGGTGGGGGCTCACATTCATGTTGATACAAAAGTAACCCCTGTTGTTGATGCACCTAGGAGAATTCCCCATGCAATAATTCCCGATGTACGTAAGGAGTTAGATAGAATGTTAGAATTAGGAGTAATTGTGAAACAAACAACACCAACTCCATGGGTCAGTTCCATCACTATTGTGAGGAAACCTAACAAAATATGAATTTGTTTGGATCCTACAAAATTAAATAAAGCAATTTTAAGGGGCCCTTACCCCACCCGCACAGTTGAGGAGGTAGTTGCAAACACAAGTGGAGCCAAAATATTCTCAGTAATCGATGCTAATAGCGGATATTGGCAAATCGAATTGGATGAAGAAAGTTCCCAGTTATGCACGTTCAACACACCATGGGTTAGATATAGATATAC
This sequence comes from Branchipolynoe longqiensis, assembly GCA_030323885.1. NCBI lineage: Eukaryota > Metazoa > Annelida > Polychaeta > Phyllodocida > Polynoidae > Branchipolynoe > Branchipolynoe longqiensis. The sequence continues at coordinate 67,938,257 of CM059190.1, read as the reverse complement.
ACGTTTACCTTTTGGAATAAAAACAGCTGGCGACATATTTATCGAAGAAATGAATAGTATCCTGGGAGGGTTAGAAGGTGTTAATGTGATCACAGATGACATTTTGATTTATGGCAAAGATATTGTTGAACACAACAGTAGACTGAGAAAAGTTTTTGAGAGAGCCAGAAATTTCAATTTGAAACTTAACCCCAAGAAGTCTGTAATTTGTAAATCGCAGGCTAACTATGTTGGTCATTTGATAACCTCAAATGGATTGTTGCCGAACAAGGAACGTATTCAGGCCATTATTGATTTGCCAACACCCCAAGACAAAAAAGCGGTACAAAGGTTCCTGGGGATGGTGGGATACGTAAGTAAATTTATACCGAACATGGTGGAATTAACCAAGCCTTTACGAGTCATCCTGGGAAAGGATATCGCATGGCACTGGCAGACAGAGCAAATAAAATCATTTGAAACTCTTAAACAGCTACTAACGAAAGCCCCTATACTTACATATTTCGATGTCAAGAAAGACATAGTTTTGCAAGTAGATGCTTCCAAGTCTGGACTTGGTGCTACATTATTTCAGGACCAAAGGCCAGTTGCCATGGCGTCGAAAGCATTAGATAAAACCCAATCTAATTACGCTGTAATAGAAAAGGAATTGCTAGCGATTTGTTTTGGTTGTAAAAAGTTTCACGAGTATATATTTGGAAAAAGTATAACTGTTGAGACGGATCACAAACCGTTGGTAGCCATTATGAACAAGCCAATACACACATTGTCTGCAAGAATGCAGTGCATGAGAATGCGTTTACAAAATTATGACATCTCTGTTGTCCATATTAAAGGCACCCTAATGTTTTTTGCAGACGCATTATCCAGGGCACATACAACAGTAACAAGCCCTGATGAGTTATTCGACGACGACATGACGGTGGCAGCTCTGGACATGGACAATAACATTTTAGACAAAATCAAAATAGAGGTAGCAAAAGACAGCACCCTACAGAGGGTTATGTTGTTCACTAAACAGGGATGGCCCAAACATGATAGGGGTTTATACCCCACGGTGAAACCATTTTTCACGTACCGATACGACATGACAGTACAAGATGATATCTTACTCAAAGACAACCGCATAGTTATCCCTGGGCCGTTACAAAAAAAAAATGTTAGAAAGACTACATGAATCCCATTTAGGAATAGTTAAATAATGCAAGCAGTTGGCGCGGGATAGAATCTTCTGGCCGGGTCTGAGTGAGCAAGTTGAGGACAAGGTATCACGCTGCCAGATATGTCAGGGTTTTAGAAACAAACAGGCCGCTGAACCTTTGATTAACCATGAAATAATCGATATACCCTATTCTAAAGTCGGAGTGGATCTGTTCTATGTAGAAAACATTATATATTTACTGTTAATCGATTATTATACAAAATTCCCGGAAGTTGTGGAATTAACAACGACAACAAGTCTGTCTATAATAGATGCTATGAAGCAAGTTTTTAGTAGATACGGGATACCCAAATACATGGTTTCCGACAATGGGCCACAATTCAACAGTGCGGAGTATTTGCGTTTTGCAACTGAATATGAATTTATCCTCATATTCTCAAATCCGATGTATGCACAAAGTAACAGTCAGGTAGAGAGATACGTACAGACTATCAAACGAATGATAAAAAAGTCACTAGTCGACAATAGGGACATCAACATAGCATTACTAAATTATAGAAATACAACTTTGCAGGGCATAGGTGTTTCGCCAGCTCAGTTACTAATGTCTCGTACTCTGAGATAAAAAATTCCGGTCTTAGATAAAAATTTAAGAAGGAAGAAACAACCCTCAAAACAGGGCAAAATCCGTCACAGACAACAGGTACAAAAGAATTACTATGATAAAAGTGCAGGGCCGGAACACAAAAAGTTAAACATTGGAAATAGGGTGAGATATCTCGACCACAGAGGAGAGTGGCAGGTTGGGAAAATTATACGGGCTGGTACACCAGGTCCATGTGACTACCTTATCCTAAATGCACAGAATCATTTAATAAAAAGAAACCGACGGCACGTTTTTAATTCAGAGATGGTTGATGCAACACTAGACACACAACAAACTAAGTCGGTCGTAAAAACTCCATATACGACTCGGTATGGCCGAGAGGTTCGCCCAGTAAACAGGATGGGTGTCTGAAAAACATGTGAATAAAAGACAATAATCGCTACATCCATGTGAACTTAAACACTTTAAGCATATTCAGTGGTATTGATTAAATGTTATGTCAACTTCCTGTTCACTAATGCATGTAAATAATATACTGTCCGGAAAATACTTTCACATTGCACGTATAGTCAGGGTACATAATTAACCAAGAACAATAGTTGTTAGTTATTCTTGATAGACATAGAAATAGTACGGCACCTAATTTAAATGTAACAGTATACAAGTATGCCATTAAACCAATATGTACAGTTGTTGAATAGGTACATTTAAGCATGCGTTTTTAACATGTATGTATAGCATTACCGTGTAATTGTTATAGACAAGTCTGTTACACGTTCAGGAAAAACTAAATAAATTTTAACCGTTTCGGTAAAATAGCTAAGGCATTATGTATAATATACATTGTTTTTATTAGACATTGTTTATATTGATATTAACAATTGTATTAAATAAAGAATCTGTGATTAACGTGTAAGTTATATAGTACAGGTCTGTTGCACGTTCAGGTATTACAAAATAAATGTTAACCGTTTAGGTAAAAGAGCTAAGGTATTATGATAATATACATTGTTATATTAATATTGTGAATTGAATGAAATAAAGGATCTGTGATTAACGATGCTATGAAGTTACTGTAAATTAAAAGAGGGACATTGCACAATTGGGAGGGTGATGAAATTATTGTTGTATTTATCACAATGGGTAGTGTCGCAGGCGAGCTGTTGTGTGTTTTGTCACACAGATTATACACACATATCTCAAGTACTTTGTCACAAACATGTAATAGTCGTAAGTTAGATTAAGTACATGTCACTTTCCTTTACTGATGGTGACCGGTTCCTTATTGATTCATTAAAAATATATATATATATAAAAGGGGAGATGTGATGTATCTAGGTCAATCCGGCAGGTACGGGGAACCAGCGATATATGGATTGTAACCAATGGCGACGGTACTCAAATAAAGTCAGTTACTAACTGGAACTCAAGGTGTCGACTCGTACAAGTTAACTGCTGAGTTGACTGCTTGTTCGATTATGTCGGTAGTGTTAGCCTGCTCGGATGTTGACGGTGCCAGCACTGGCGTAGCCTGAGGCGTTCTCCATTTGGGTGGCCGTTCCAGTGATGTGTCACTGTTATTTTTATCCTGCGGCTCGGGTTCTGGTTGAGTAGCTCTCGGTCTACCTCTTGGTTTGGGTGTGTCATTCTTACACGCTGCCTTTTTTGCTGCTTTTCATTCGTTGGGCATTTTTGAACTCATGTTACGTGGTGAAGTTTGGGTAGGTGTTCCATTGGTGGTGGTTGGATTGGGTGTGATGGGTTGAACCTGGAGGAGGTTGGTCACGTGACCGTTTGGCAGGAGTTTCAAAAGTCAGTTCAGATGGGCAGCCCTGGAGGCAGCTAGTGGGTTAGTTTGGCCGTGATCCTCCAGGCAGTGCGCGGATCGGCAGCGGCCGTGATTAGTTACGTAGTAAAGGGTAGGTGGCATCACCAGTGTCTTTTCGTTTGTGTGATCGCCGCCCTGTAAATTACCCATGTTATGAATAAAGCCCTTTACACGGGCGAGTTAAGTCGCTTCATACAAATCGCCTTGCCTAGTTCGCCTCACATTCGCCGTGTAAACGCGACTCTGAGGCGGATTAGGCTGATTCGCTTCATATAATTCACTTTATGTAAACCACCTTGCGAGGTGGTTTATATGAAGCGATTCAGCTGGTTCCCGGGCGGCGATAGTGTAATATAGCGGTGCTCGCCGGCTACAGGCTCAGCTGTAATTATACTCATACTCATACTCATCCGCTTCTGATTTTGTTAGGCTTAAAAGCCTGTATCAGGTCGATGCATGTCAAAATTTGATTTACTAGGATTAAACACATCGAGTACCGGATGTATACAATATTGCATCCCCCTCCAATGCTTATCCAGTCTGCCCTTGAAGGCGTTGACGGAAGGCGCTTCTATGACATGTTCAGGCAGTGCGTTCCAGGCATTTACTATCCTGTTACTGAAGAATAGCTGTCTGACTGGTTTTATTGCTCTTTCCTTCTTCAGCTTGTATCGATGACCTCTAGTTTTACAGTTGGCCAGCTTCAGGTATCTAGCATCAACCGCATATCTTCCAGTGACGTGTTTGAATACACTGGTACCCGGCCATGTTAGGGACCGATTAGGCCGAAATCTATTGAATGCGATCATATTTAACAGGATTACATACTCAAATAATGACATTTAATTAAATTAACCCTAAGTTCCAAGCGATATTAACATAGCAGCTACATCGGCGTCGAATCGACGAGTGTAAACTAAGCAAATATCAGTGCTCGCCGGCTAGAAGCGCACCACTAAGGCTGCTGGTTCCCGGTCGCTGAGACACTTTCAAACTCGCTCGTGTAAACCCACCACTACTTCGCTTCATATACATCGATTTGCCTAATTCGCTTCACAATTGCCCGTGTAAACACGGCTTAACATGCACAATGTACCAAAGACAAAAATGAGAAAAAAGATGCATCCAAGGCTATATCAGGAGCGCGACAAAACTCTGACACCATAGGCTTCAGTAGTAACATGTTTTCTTAAATTGCCTCATTATTCCCTTCTATGTGGCGACAAATGTTTAATAAGTGCACCAGTACCTAATTCAGATATGTAGAATTCATTCTAGATAATTATTTTAGTTTTGAAAATTTGATGTTTTCATCGGACTAAGCAGCTTTAAACAAGTACTGAACCTGAATTCTGTCTGGCAGGACTTTCTTTGGTGTTGTTGCTTCTTTTTTTTTCTATGGCTCAGTCTATATGGGTCATGGAGGTCGGCGGTTTTATCGACAACAGAACGCCGGAAGTGGTTCTGTTCCCTGTAATTAATCGGTCGACGTGGGGCTCGGGTGCTGCCAACATATGTTGGTATCGTACATGACATGTGCCTATTGTCCGCAGGGAAACATACAGATGGAATCGACCTGCGCTCAAGTGATGGCATGCCCTCAGGGTGTCTAGATAGTGTAGTGGTATTCACTGATCTCTCAGGCAAGGAACCACGTAGACAGGTGGGTGTGGATAGGGTGGTTACATCAGGGAGCCTAGATAGTTTAGTAGTCCGCACTTATCTCTCAGGGAAGGAGCCACATGGACAGGTGGGCGTGGATAGGGTGGTGACATGAATCTCCTCGGGGTAAAATGCCGCATGACCAAGGAAGGTGATGGCATCAGGTAGCCTAGATAGTAGATAGTGTAGTGCTCTGCACTGATCTCTCAGGCAAGGAGTTGCATGGACAGGTGGGCCTGGATAGGGTGGTGACATGTGCATGTGTATATACATATATATATATATACACTTAAAACCCTGTAAACATCAATCCAGAAATTTAATTAAAGTAACAGATTTTTACCTGAAGGTAATTTTCATTCTCACTAATTCCACTTTTATTGTGATGAAATGATTATTGAGCAATGAACAAACAAATAGGAATGTACAAAAATTAAATCTTTGAAGGTTTGATTTGATGTTTATCTCAATATTTGGCGTTTGCAGTGTTTTGCACCTGAACTTCTCATACATATATATGTATATGTACTGTGGTAGCAGAGGCTTTACAGTAGCAGAATATATTAAGGCTGGACACGGACGCAGCCTGATGTATCGCTACTTGTATGCAGACTCGGAAGTCCTCGGATGTCCTCGGAAGTCCCGCGGTGCTATCTTTACCTGTATGGCAGTGTACCTGAGCTCGGCTGACTCCACCTTATTACTCTGAGGACACCCGGAAGTAGTGGCACATCAGGCTGCGTCCGGGTCCGCCCATAATATATCCTGTTACCGCAAAGCCTCTCCTACCGCACTATTCATCATGGGGGCTTGTTGTGAATGTATGTTGCTGCTCGTTGGGCTTTTACATCCTACCAATATCAAAGGTCAACGGTCATATCAGGACAGGTACCGACTTGTGACAGTGCACATTCATGGCGACTGTACAGTGCTGCCCCACTGGGGTACCAGGCTTCTTATGCCATGACTCCCAATGTCCCATTCAGTCATGTTATCCTGACACTGAGCCAACCAGTTATTGTCCTATTAATGCTAAAGGCCAGACTAGGTAATGCTAAATAACAATTTAGGATGTCAATAGTTTGTCTTCCTCAGCTTTTGACCCACATCGGAAGCCAGCCAGTGCCTTTATACACACAACTCTGGTCTTGTGGCTAATAACATCACACATTAGCATGAATATTCAGAGGTGAGAGTTGAGGACCTTTAACTGCTGTATTCCCCTGCTCCTTGTCTGACCCTATTAATGACAAATAACACCAGGATAACTAGCAAGAAGTAGCAACTTTGGTAATCTGTGTTTTAAATCAGCCAGAGATCGAACCCATGACCTTTAACATGTCGGCATAAGTCCGATAAGCCATTGACCATTGTGCTGTTCTCTAATATTAATTCAACAAAGAGGTGTTAATATATGTATTCACCATTTCACGTTTATATGCCTAAGGGCAGGTAATCTGAGACGCTATCCACTCTATTGTTATTCGGAATATTTATTCTGCAAAGTTAACATGCCTAACGGTGGGGTAAGTTTGAGAAACAATCTTCCTAGTGCTACGCTCGAATATTACTTCAGTAAAGAGGAGTAAGTATATGAAGAATTCATGCTCAAAACCATGTATACGCCAATCCAAAAATTAAAATTAGAATAACAGAGTTTTGCCTAAAGATTATTTTTAATCTCGCTCCTTCCAATTTTCTTGTGATGGAATGGTAATGGAGAAATGAACAAAAAAATAGGAATGTTATAAATGAACCTTTTGAAGGTTTGACTGCAAAATTTATCTCAATTTTGTTATTGGCATTCACAGGGTGTTGCGCCTGAGCTTCTCATATGTGTTCATCATTTCACTTTAATATACCTAAGGACGGGGTAAGTCTGAGAAACCATTGGCCCTAGTGCTGCTGTTGAATTAATATTCAACAGCAGCACTAGGGCCAATGGTTACAATTTATATTCAAAATTTCACAGTAATATGCCTAAGGGCGGATGAAGTCTGAGAAGTAATCGACCCTAGTGCTGCTCTGGAATATTAATTCAACAAAGAGGATTTAAAATATATTTCAACATTTCACGGTAATATGCCTAAGGGCGGATGAAGTCTGAGAAGTAATAGACCGTACTGCTGCTCTGGAATAGTAATTCAACAAAGAGGAGTTAAAATATATATTCAACATTTCATGTTAATATGCCTAAGGGCGGGGTAATTCTGAGAAGCTATGCACTATCCATGTAGTGCTATTCCCGAATATTAATTCAACAATGAAGAGTTAATATATGGACTCATCATTTCACTTTAATATGCCTAAGAGCTGAGTAAGTCTGAGAAGCCATGAACTCTAGTGTTATCCCTTTGACGTCCGATAGCTGATGATAAAAACCCAATGTGCTCTAGAGGCGTCGCTAAATAACACAAACTTTAGTTAACTTTCTAGTCCTATTCTCAAATATTAATTCAGTAATGAGGAGTTAATATATGGATTCATCATTTCTCGCTAACCTGCCTATGGAGGGAGTCTGAGAAACCATGCAACCCAGTGTTATTCCCGAATATTAATTCAGCAATGAGGAGTTAATATAGTTATATTCATAACGACATGTGAATATGGCTAAGAGCACGGCTGATGCTTTTCCATTTGGGGTTGTGACTCAGCAGTTGCTGACACTGGGACCAGTGAGAGCCGCCATCATGGTGACCTGCTCATTAGTCAGCGCCTCCTACATCCGCCCACCCTGAGCAGCACACTCACCGGGCTATATTAGGTTATCGGATATAGCACCCCCTGCGCTCATTCATCTTCACCTTCCTCCTTCCTGCTCCACCTCACCCACTTCCCTGATTATCTACAAACCTTTTTCCCGTCCCCACCTCCCTCCTTTCGCCACATCCCTCCTCTCCCCACCTCCCTCCCCACCCAACCCCCTGGGTCGCTCCCCATCGCCCTCCTCTCCCACATCCCTCCTCTCCCCACCTCCCTCCCCACCCAACCCCCTGGGTCGCTCCCCATCGCCCTCCTCTCCCACATCCCTCCTCTCCCCACCTCCCTCCCCACCCACCTCCCTGGCTCTCCACCCACATCCCTCCCCTCCCAACCTTGTCCCACCCCACTTCTCTCCCTCCCCTCTCCACCCACTCATCTCCACACATCCCACTCACATCCCTCCTCCCTCCTACCTACCTCCGGTAACCTCTCCACGCACCTCCCTCGCCTCCCCATCCGCCTCCATCACCCGCATCCATCCCCTCCACACCCAGCTCCCTCCCTCCCTCCCCCCACCTCCCTCCCCTCCCACCCACCTCCCTCCTTCCGCACCCACCTCCCTCCATTCCCACCCCCTCCCTCCCTTCCCCACCCACCTCCCTCCCCTCTCCACCCGCCTCCATCCCTCCCCACCCACCTCTCTGCCTTCCCCACCCACCTCCCTCCCTGCACACCCACATCCCTCCCTCCTCACTCATCTCCCTCCCTTCCCCACCCACCTCCTCCCCTCTCCACCAACTTCTCCCTCCCCACCCACCTCACTCCCACCTCCCTCCCTTCCCCACCCAACCCACCTCCCTTCCTCACCCACGTCCGTCCCTTCCCCACCCACCTCCCTCCCCTCTCCACCCCCTCCCACCCCTCCCCACCCCACCTCACCCCAACCTCCTCCTCCCCTTCCCCACCCCAACCCGCTCCCGTCCTCACCCACCTCTGTCCCTTCCCCACCCACCTCCCTCCCATCGCACCCACCTCCCGCCCTTCCCCATCCACCTACCTCCCCTCCGCAACCACCTACCTCCCCTCCTTTATGAGCATCATTTTATACATCCAAATTGGTGTATTACACGCTGTGTGTAACCAATTCATCCATTCAGTAATTTCATACTTACATCCATTCAAGTAGGATGTGATGCCCGAATGAGTTAGAGCGTCCGTTTCCCGTGTTGGTAGATCGTGGGGTCGTGGCTTCGAACCCGGGTCGAGACAAACCAATGACTTAAAAATGTATACTTGTTGCTTCCTAGCCTGGCGCTTGGCATTATTAGGATAGGACAAGGACTGGTTGGCTCAGTGTCAGGATAATGTGACTGAGTGGGATATCAGGTCATGGTGCTGGCGGCCTGGTCTTCCAGTGGGACAGCACTATAAAGTTGTCATGAGTGCACACTGTCACAGGTCGGTACCCATCCTGAAATGACCCTATATGTTGCTAGGACGTAAAACAACACCAAAGAAACAAACAAACAAGCAACATAGGGCTTAACAACAGAATGAAATTGGCTGGAGTGTAGATTGCCTGACCAGGTTTGGTTCTTCCCCAGTACATGATGTCTCCTTTATCCAGGGCAATGTGGCAATCAGATATGTGATATATGCGTCCTATTGTTCATGCCTATAGCATCTTAGTTTCAAGCCTTTGGTGGAATAATTGGCTGCACCTGACCGTCGGGGTGGGTTCAAAATCCGATGACAACATCTTGTTAATGCACCTGGTCGCCCCATGCACCCCTAAATGAATGCACCACTAAAAGATCAACAGCTACCTTAATGAAAATTGCCAGCTAAAATGTTTTCAATTATTTCATGTCGCTAAAGACTTTTCCTAATTAAGGCAGGCTAAGGGCATATTTCCCTGTGCTGAAAGATCATGGGTTTGAACGCACTGTCAACTCAAATCGATGACTTTAAATAGTTATATGTGTCGCTACCTGTCCTCACCTTTGGCATTGTTAGGATCATTCAAGGAGCATTGGAACGAGGAAGAGCAATTTTCTGCGATTGAAATTTACCCCGTTTAATCAACGAATGTGATCAAACTAATCTCACTTGAAGAGGTCATGTTCATCTCTGAGTGACCAACTGCCAGGTTTGTAACGTTAATGCTGTTCAGCGGAAGGTGTCGGTGAATTGTAGGTTGGCAGGGGCCTCACCAGGGAGCGCATGTAATGTCCACCAGGTGGCAGTCTCCCGTTATCTCACCACTGCTCTCGATCGGCGCAGTCAACACACCTGTGCCAATGGAGCTGAGGTTACCATGTCAACACTGCCAGGATGCAGCCACTCGTCATGTGGAGTATACAAACATGGCTGTTTGGTTGTTTGCTTAGGGGGTTCTACGGCCTAGCAACGTGTGTTGCTTCTTTATATAGCAATACTATATGTATGTAATCTATCCCAACAAATGCATCGGAAGTATCTTCGCCTGTAGTCATGCTAAAGTAAAAATGTGAAAATTATACACACATTATCTTTTTTATATAACTTTTTTATCATAAGACATAATGTTGTTTCCTAAAGGGCCTGTCACACTACAACCTATGGCGTTAGCATATGCAAGTATCAAGGTGTGCAAGAGATGTTCCATTACTTACCACTATTAATTAACCACTGTTATGCTATGTACTACTCTATGGGTGGCCCACCCCTATGACTGGTGGCGCCACCACCCCTTTCCGACTTCACTAGTGGTGCGCATATTGTCACTCGCGCACTGGAATTTGTAGAGATATGCTGCTGTAAGGACATGTATATCTAAACACTACACTATTCTCCTATTCCCATCCTGATATGACCTTAGATGTTGCCATGAGGCAAAACCCCAACCCCCAACCAACTCTCCTATTGCATTCCTCTGCTTGAGCATTGAACTTAGCACCTTCACATGCAGACTCCGTTAAAAATAATATATCTTTAATGCATTATACCATATATATATATATATATGATGGGATGGAAAATAAATTGCACCATTAGTTTACTGGTGATATAAATGTCTTCCATATTTCCGGTCATTTATAAGATGTAGTCATTTACTTTTTAGACTGCCCTTTGACCTTTGACACTGGTATTCCATATAACTAAAAGTAAGACTTTGTTGGTTAAGTAATCTTCACAGCATTCCCAGGTTGGGCCTATACTCGATATAAGTAGATTGAAATTGATGAATCAAACTTCCTATCTTATTTACTTAATGTCAGGTTCACACTGAGATGCTGGGATAGTGAAGAGATGGTTAACTTCATTACTTTCTGTCAGTTTCACATTGAGCTGCTAAGGCAGTGAAGAGACTATTAACTTCATCACTTACTGTCAGTTTCACATTGAGCTCCTGAGGCAGTGAAGAGACTATTAACTTCATCACTTACTGTCAGTTTCACATTGAGCTTCTGAGGCAGTGAAGAGACTGTTTACTTCATCACTTACTGTCAGTTTCACATTGAGCTTCTGAGGCAGTGAAGAAACTATTAATGTCACCACTTACTGTCAGTTTCACATTGAGCTCCTGAGGCAGTGAAGAAACTATTAACTTCATCACTTACTGTCAGTTTCACATTGAGCTTCTGAGGCAGTGAAGAAACTATTAATGTCACTACTTACTGTCTGTTTCACATTGAGCTCCTGAGGCATTGAAGAGACTATTAACTTCATCATTTACTGTCAATTTGACATTGAGCTTCTGAGGCAGTGAAGAAACTATTAATGTCACCACTTACTGTCAGTTTCACATTGAGCTCCTGAGGCAGTGAAGAGACTGTTAACTTCATCACTTACTGTCAGTTTCACATTGAGCTGCTGAAGCAGTGAAGAGACTGTTAATGACACCACTTCCTGTCAGTTTCACATTGAGCTCCTGAGGCAGTGAAGAGACTGTTAACTTCATCAATTACTGTCAGTTTCACATTGAGCTGCTGAAGCAGTGAAGAGACTGTTAATGACACCACTTCCTGTCAGTTTCACATTGAGCTCCTGAGGCAGTGAAGAGACTGTTAACTTCATCAATTACTGTCAATTTCACATTGAGCTTCTGAGGCAGTGAAGAGACTGTTTACTTCATCACTTACTGTCAGTTTCACATTGAGCTTTTGAGACAGTGAACAGACTGTTTACTTCATCACCTACTGTCAGTTTCACATTGAGCCTCTCAGGCTGTGAAGAGACTTTAACTTCATCACTGACTCTCAGTTACACATTGAATTTCTGGAGCAGTGAAGAGACTGTTAACGTAATCACTTATTATCAGTTTGACATTGAGCTTCCGGGGAGGTGAAAAGACTGTTAAGGTCATCACTTACTGTTAGTTTAAACAATGCAACGACAGGTGCATGTGTTGCCCTTTGGACAGAAGTTAATGACATGTTCCACTTTATATTAGTACTGTTCTGATTTATGCAACTGTTAGACAAGGTAGCAGTTACTGTTGGTCAACTTTGCTTAATTGTGGAAGAAGTCAGTGATCCATTATGAACGACAAATAATATGGGAGTGTGAATGTGTGGGTGTGTCGATGTATGGTGTGGGGCGTGTGGGATATGTGGGGGTGGGGGGTCGTGGCTTCATTCTCACAGCGGCATCTAGCGCCGAACAGGTCGCCTCCGGAAGTATCGGTCGTGTAACAGGACGAGGTGGCCGAGTGGTTAAGGCGATGGACTGCTAATCCACTAATCAACCCCCATCCTGGTCGTTGTTTTGAGTGCACGGAAGTGGCATCCATACTATATATTTACAGTATAACAAACGCTCATATTACTTAATTTGACTTATGTTTGTTCACCGTCCATATGATGTCCTACATAGTCCGATGGTTTTGAGTTTCTGTTGTTTTCTGAGATAAATACATAAGGTTGATCCTTATAATCTACCTTACTTTTAGTTTGAGTAATTTTGCTTTAAAACGTCTTAGAAGATATTTGAAATGTAAGCGTATACAATTAATGTTGGCATGCCTGTCTAAGCTATGACCCGATAGCCTTCAGCGGTAACAAGTTTTGTTACTGCATTGCTACCATTGTCATATAGTTTTCTAGATAAAAGATTCACCCCGTACTTGTGGGAGGGGTGAACAGTACGGGGTGAATCTAGCAGATTTCATTCTATTACCAGATAACTCACGAAATAAATTACGGATATGTTGACAACAACTTAATCTCATGGCCCTATAATCTGGTTTGATTTTGAACAATTATGTGAAGATCTATGGAAGATCTTCTGATCAAAAATAATCTTCGGTGGACTGGACACCTCATGAGGATTTCATCAGACAGGCTACCAAAGCAGATCCTCTATTCTCAACTGTCTTCTGGTTACAGAAAGAGAGGGCGCCCTCGTCTCCGGTTCAAGGATACCATCAAGAGAAACCTGAAGCTGAGAGACATTAAGACCGACTCATTGATGCAACTCTCACAGCAGAGAGCTAAATGGAGAGCGGCAGTCAAGTAATGAAAGCAGTCTTTGTCACATCGCGACCGACAGCATGATGATGATGATGTGAACAGATGAGTTTAGCGCCTGTCACCCACTTTGAAACGAATGACTTACAAATTGATACTTGTCCCTACCTATCCTGGCATTCGGCATTAACCAGTTAACAGGATAGGACAAGGAGCAGTGGAATGAGGTAGACCAATTGTCCGTGATTGAAAATTCCCTTGCTTAATCAACGAATGCACCCCAACAAAAATTGATGTGATTAGCCTAGCTCTCCATGAAAATATTGTTCTACACCTACCTCTTAAAGCTAATGGGTCAGAACTGACCATATATAGACTCTTGAACAGTGACGTCATGGTCACATGACTCACAGCTCGAAATAGTCTGTGTCCTACGTCAGACATGTGCTGTTTTGTGTAGAAACCAAAGGAGCTTGATTGATTGATTGGTGGTTGCTTTACTCTGTGTTGGCAGAATAGGCCATATTCACGGCGAGAAATGTTAGTTTTTTGTTCAAACCATTGCTTTTACATGTAAAAGCAGACAATCAATGATGTGCCAATAGACACTCATTAAATTAGAAAGCTCACAATCATATATTTGTGGTCAAGGGAAACAAATTCCCATAGAAAAAGAAAAATGTTATTAATAATTGATAGAATCTATTTAGTAAACTATATGAGGTGGTACAGTCCAGCTGCCCTCAAAAAGGCTAACATCTTTCCTGTTTTACCTTAGTAAAAGGTCATGCATACTATCTGCAGTGTAGAACTGTTGGTGCAAGGCCAAAAAATCAACGCAATTTAGTAAAATGTGTTTGAGTGTCAGCGGGGACTGACACCCAATACATTCAGGGGGAGGTTCCCCCTTGAGCAGAAAAGCATGTGTAAGCTACGAGTGGCCAATACGGCAGCGGCTAAGGACCACTTGGTCCCGCCGACCTCCCACATTAGTCTGTGGTGGCTTTCCCACAGATGGTTCAATTTCTTTAAGTTTATTAATGTTTTCATCCCACTCATGTTGTCATTTGGATTTTATGTGGGTGGCTATTAGTGGTTTCAGATCAGAGTGAGGGATCAGACACGGTTCAAGATCACAGTTCAGGGCCTTCTGCGCAGCCCGATCAGCTCGTTTGTTGCATGGCCAGGCACCCAGCACAGGTGGATGTCATACCCATCCGTTGTCAGTTGGTTCATTTTATAAATGACCATTGCTAGAATAGGGTGATTCGTTTTCAGTCCAGCAACAGCCAGGAGGCAAGAGAACAAATCACTGTATATAACATAGTTAGTGTGGTTGGATACCTCGATACACTCCAACGCAAGAAGGAGTGCGCGGGCTTCTGCAGTGAAAATCGAGCTCTGATCAGGCAAACGTACACCAAATTTTTCCCATTGGCAGACTGCCGCAGCAGCTACCCGGCTTTGGTCTTTCGAACCATCAGTGTATATCGAGAGGTGGTCTGCAAACTGGCCTTGAATCTCTGCATGCAGTCCTTGGTACTCGAGTGGATGTGTCCCAGACTTCCTCAGTTCCATGAGTTGGAGGATAACCAATGGCTTTCTCAACAACCACAGGGGATGTTCTGGGAACCAAAGGAGCAGTAAATACTTCGATTAAATTGATCATTTATTTGATTGATGTTCAAACTGCCCAAACTGTCCAATCAACTGTATTTCCGCTCAAAGTGTTTATCTCGCTGTGTGTACCTATCCACTGTTTCAAAACTAGTTTCAGATTACAAATGCAGCCAGATTTAAAAAAATGCCATGTTGACAAGATGACAAATGTGTTGAATCAGTGAATGAAGTGAATCACAGTTAGGCGTGTTTTTGCCATTGGATATGCCAATTCAATGCTTCCAACACGAGTTGAGTTGCGCTGAGTTGTATTTAACTACAAACATGTAGTAAGGTCACTACAGCTTCCCCAGCGGGTGATCTTCTAGCCGAGCAACCAATGTTACATTAAATTAAAATCCATACTTATCCAAAATACATCGCTACAACAAATATGCAATTGGAATCTTTACCTAAGATCAGCTCTGTCCCTGTATGTATACATAATGTATGTAAGCATTTCACTAGATAAAGGATTCACCTGGTACTCGCAGTACATGAGTGAATACCAACCTTATATAAAAACAGTCGAAAAAGCGGGTTGATGAAATGAGAGCCTAATTTCACAATCTAGGAAGCAAAATTTATTCTTTGTAGATGTCTTCATATTTACCCACTACCTTTGAGTTGAAAAATATAATAAAATAGCTAGTTTAATATGATTTAAAATTGAAATCGATGGCGTTCTATGGCCGTCATCTTGGATTTTTGCATTCTTTCACATTTCACCAAATATGTGCCAATATATGTAGCCATTTGATCATGGAACCACAGTTTCTACTTTATGTTCCATACTAAAGCTACTTTCGCCCATATTTACACTACGTTGTCGTTCACCCGTGTACTATAAGTACCGGGTGAATCTTTTATCTAGCATTTCACATGCATATATATACTTTTGATCGTAGGAGAAATGATGTCAAAGTTACATAATAGTGACTGTGAATGCGTAAAAATCCATATACACAAATAGTATACTATGCATAATGGATGAATCATTAAGGCTCAAGGGCCTTGGTCTCAGAAACTAGAGGGGAGTTGAAGTGGGGTATAATGGTTTAAGATGAGATGTCATATTGCGTATTACAGCCGAACCCCATTGGGAGAACATATTGGGCCACTGGTATCACAACATCGATATCCCACTCAGTCGCATTATTATGCAACTGAGAAAGTGGCGCACCAAAGGAGAAGGACAGAAGTCTACATGTGCAAAATAAGATCCCCACTATAATTGTAATGCCTCATTTTAACCTACTATTGTCTATATTGTTCATACCATCTCATCATCTCATCCATAAATAGTTCATATGCACTATAATTGCTAAGGCCGGAAGACCAGCACCTCGGTGCTGACAAAAGATATTATTCAACTGAAATAACAATTTTAAAAAAAAAAAACGGTGAGAGGACAGTCACGGGTGAGAGACCACTGGACAGAAGGGCGGACTTGTGGGGGGTCGGGGTCGGGGGGGCCACAGGTGGGAGTTTAGTCGTGATGGACTACCATTATGAGGCAATGTTGTATTTGCGCTTGATTGGTTGTCGAAACTGATTTGGATATTGTGTGTGGTTGGCTCAGCTTCATTGCACACTGTATATGAGACCCTGTTATAGCAATTAAAGATGGCTTCTCTACGCGCATGTAGGTGGTGAGTTGAATTTGTGCTTTGTAGCGTTGATGGCTATATATTATAGTAGGCCCTGCCTGGTAGATATTTGTGCACGTAGATGGGGGATTCGCATGTGTGGGAACAGGGCTGTATGCTATTGTGTTAAATGTGGCATGTATATCTAACCTGAAAAGCTATATACCCCTTTCAATGTTTATAAACATTGTGTATGCATGCGCAGCTTGGCTGCAGAACGAAGGTACACTGCCATTGAGTTTGCCGGTACGCCCAGTGCAAAACGTATATTTTATTCAAAATTAATATAAATGCAGAACCTTAACCATATAACTTTAATATAATCTGTTCGTTGAATATGTTTACTATATGTGTTCCAAGCTGTTTGTTTCTAGGTGGTGTAGTTTTAGAGGTATTTCACTTTTTCTGAATGAAGATTGCTCACGGCTATTGACAATCCATTGAGTTTGCCGGTACGCACAGTGCAAAACGTCTATTTTATTCAAAATTAATAGAAATACAGGCGCGAAACCTTATAAATCTTATATAATCTGTTCGGTAAATATGTGTTCTATATGTGTACCAGGCGGTTTGTTTCTAGGTGGTGTAGTTTTAGAGATATTTCACTTTTTCTGTATGAAGATTGCTCACGACCATTGACAATGCATTGAGTTTGCCGGTACCCGCAGTGCAAAAAGTCTATTTTATTCAAAATTAATAGAAATGCTGAACCTGAACCTTATAAATTTAATATAATCTATTTGTTGAATATGTTTTCTATTTGTGTACCAAGAGGTTTATTTCTAGGTGGTATGGTTTTAGATATATTTAACTTTTTCTGTATCAAGATTGCTCACGGCCATTGACAATGCATTGAGTTTGCCGGTATGCGCAGCGCAAAACGTCTATTTTATTAAAAATTAATAGATATGCAGAACCCTAACCTTATAAATTTAATATAATCTGTTCGTTGAATATGTTTTCTATATGCATAGCAGGCGGTTTGTTTCTAGGTGGTGTGGTTTTAGAGATATTTCACTTTTTCTGTATGAAGATTGCTCACGACCATTGACAATGCATTGAGTTTGCCGGTATGCGCAGTGCAAAACGTCTATTTTATTCAAAATTAATAGAAATGCTGAACCCGAACCTTATAAATTCAATATAATCTATTCGTTGAATATGTTTTCTATTTGTGTACCAAGAGGTATATTTCTAGGTGGTGTGGTTTTAGAGATATTTCACTTTTTCTGTATCAAGATTGCTCACGGCCATTGACAATGCATTGAGTTTGCTGGTATGCACAGTGCAAAACGTCTATTTTATTCAAAATTAATAGATATGCAGAACCCTAACCTTATAAATTTAATATAATCTTTTTGTTGAATGTGTTTTCTATATGGGTTCCAATCAGTTTGTTTCTAGGTGGTGTGGTTTTAGAGATATTTCACTTTTTCTGTATGAAGATTGCTCACTGCCATTAAGTTTGCAGTGTGACCGGATGTTGTCCTGGAGCCAAGCTGTGCGTGCACTGACCTAAATACCTATACTGACGTCATATGAAATAGGTCTATATGTGGTCACACTAAGCAACGAAACCATTTCCACCTAGGGTGTCTCAGGATAATTATGAATATGAGGTGGCTGGATAAGATCCCAGGTACTGAAGTCTTAGAAAGAGCAAACATGGTCAGTCCTGACTGTGCGGTCATAAGTGCTCAAGTCGGGTGGGCTGGCCATGTAGTTCACATGGATTAGGGTAGAATACCAAAAGCTCTGTTCTACTGTGAACTTGTAAAAGGACACAGAAACCGAGGTGGTCAGAAGAAAAGGCTGAAGGATCGCCTTAAATACAACCTGAAGAAATGTGATCTCAACACTGAAACATTGGAAACAATGCGCAAGGACATCAATTCTTTGCATGCTTTGCTTTGAAACGGCACAGCCTGGTTTGAAACTGATCATATATTTGAAGAGTTCAGGTGCAACTGCCCGTAAAGTCCAATCCAAAAATGTAATTTAAATAAAGGAATTTTACCTGAAATTAATTGTAATTTTCAGTAATTCCACTTTTCCAATGATCACATGATTATGGAGCAACAAACAAAAAAGTAGGAATTCAACGAAATTTAATTTGTGAAGGTTTGATTCCAACGCTTAGCTCAATTTTTGGATTGGCGCTTATGGGGTTTTGCACCTGAACTCTTCATTTCAAGCTAAACAAAAGCATCACCAGAATAAAGATTATCTCCTTCACCTACCAGACTCTCTGACTTCAACTATACACATGTCCAATGCGCCATCACACATTCCGAGCACAAATTGGAGTCACCAGTCATCAACAAGTCCGCAACAAATGATAAGCTGCTGTCATCATCACCACTGATGGACAACCCAGAAGAAGAAGATATGCAGTAGTGAACAAAGAGTAGTACAGTAAAACCTATCGAAACGACCACTTCTAGAGATCGACCACTCCCCTATATCGATCACTTTATTTTGGTCTCAAACGATCACCCATACAATACCATTGTAATGATTTTTTTTTAAACTCCCTAAACTGCCCACCTCCTTAAATGGACCATTTAAAGTCCGTCCCATAGTCGGTCAATTTAGATAGGGTTGACTGTATGTAGATATGCAGCTGCGTACCGCCTCAGATTAAAAATATGCTTTTTAATTAAAATATACAATGGTTTTGTAATTAAAATATATAATGGTTTGTAGTGTTTTTATTGTATTTACATATGGGTAAACAGCAGATATTACAAAAGGTCTGATTGTGTCGATTGAAACGATGTCCATTAAGGACACCTCTGCCTCAAGCCCATTGTTGTCCATTCAGCAGTCCAGGGCAGGTGTCCTGCTATCGCTGAGTGCATTGGGGGGGGGCGGGGGGGGGGGGAGGGGGGAGGGGGAGGTATAATGAGACGACCTGCAAACAATAACCAATCAGGAAGACTAACCTAATTGCCAGCTCCTACTTGATTACCAGGTTGTTGATGACATGCTAGATATATCACCTCTTACCTAATTCCTGAGGTTGATGGCTGACCAGGACCTATTGCAAAATAAAGACAAGTGCCTGTTGCAGCTGATCTTATTAACACAGTTCTTATTGGATAAATGGCTTAGGTATCAGGGGCATAGCTTTCATAGAGAGAAAAACCTCTCTTATCGACCACCTCCAGAGATCGACCACTCCCCTATATCGCTCTCTTATCGACAACCTCCAGAGATCGACCGCTCCCCTATATTGGTCAGTTTAGTTTTGTGCCAAATGATTGCCCATACAATACCATTGTAATGATAACAAGTTTCCCTAAACCTAACACCTCCCTAAATGGACCATTTAAAGTCCCCCCCCCCCCCTCGCAAATGGCAATTTAATCTGAAGAGTCCGAACTTTGTAATGGGGCAAAACATGTCTTAGAGCGCGTACCTCCCTGTCGGATTCGCCGGCTGATTATAAGTTTGTTTGTTGGGGTTTTACGTCCTAGCAACATTTATGGGAATGTCAGGACGGGTTGATTATAGATCGATTAAAATATTAATAGTTCAATCATTAAAAAATTACACACTGAAAACAATGTTCATTCAAAGAGTTTTCATTGGAAAACTGTTCGCATAAGACAGGGATTCCCCGGGTACAAGGGTCGCTGAAGACGGGTATACCCTGTACAATTGGGATTTATAAGCAGATGTAAACATATTTTCACCGTTCAAAATATGTACATCTGCTAGCTGTTCAGAAATATCACGGTGTTAAGTTAAATAGGAGTAGACAGTCAATCAGGTTTTTTTGTATTTTAAATTATTAAAGTACTTTTTTTGTTGGTTCATTAAGGAGTGAAATTCTGAAATTCCATCATCCTGTCTGGCCCTATATATATATATATATATATATATATATATATATATATATATACGTGAAGTGGGCAAGACTATAATTGGCCAGTGCATGCTTGGGTCCACCAACGCGCATATGGAAATGGGCTGCTCGCCAAGACGAACCCGCATTGGCCACCAAATGCGGGGAAGGGTTCGCTGCTGTAACTCGTTGCTAGGAGATGCGCCGCAGCATCCCACCTACTCTCCTAGCAATGTAGAAGGTTTGAGCCATCAAGACCGGACCCATCACACATGTTTCATGCATGCTCTGATGCTTTAGACAACATTTAGGCTTTAAATGCAGTAATTGGGATTATTTTAACTCTAGAAGAATGGAGGGGAAGGATCTATTTATACCATCGATGTTTGAAGAGATTAGATGGTGTTGGTAGGAACAGAAATAAAGTTGTGAGCTCTTAAAATGTGATTGAAACATTCCTTGCATTCCTTACTCTTTATGAACAGGTCCCTTATTACACTAACCGCCATGGTCAACTCCCTAATAATGGTTCATTATTATATCTAGTACCAAGGGCCTTCTGCTCAGACGAGGGAGTAAAGAAGACCTCTGCGTATGTAGCCTAACCCTCTCCTCAGGACTAGTAACCACCTTCTTAACTCAAACCAGAATAATAATTGGTAATATCTCTGGTTTTTATAACTGACAGCAGCAGTGGAGTACACCGGCGGCCTTAGTTATGAATAATAGTAATTAATACACATCGAATGCGGGGGGGTAGAGCCTGTAGACGAATATCACATAGGCTGTCAGCGCTTGGGTAGAAATTTATTCACCAAAAACAATGCAATGGCGACATGAAGGAGAGACAGTGGCGGCCAGTGGCAGGAGCAGGAAATCAACGGCACAGTTATGGAATCAAAAAGGATAGAACGGTTAAACTGGTGCCGTGACCAATAGTAAGGTCTGTAATACCTTTTATAATCACAATATATGCAAGTGCTGGAGAGAATTAAAATTTGTTGTATTTTTTTATTAATTTATTGAAATTGCAGCCCGGCTTCTGTCATTATGTTCCAATTGTGACGTCATAATTCTACGATGTACATAGGTTACACTATAAAGTTTAGAGCAAATATATATGCTTCCGCGTGAGTGGTGAGTCCCACCAGGCGGACGGGGGGGCGGGTGCATGCTGGTATCTGCCCCACTCCACCCCCACCGGAGGGGGGGAAGGACCACTAAAGAGCTTATTACACGCGATAAAGGGTTTATCACTATCCATATATATATGTGTCTGTGTGAATGCGCTGTATAAATATATTATATTAATATTATTAATGGAGTTCCAGTAGCGTCTCGTCCACCAAACACTACTATCGCCCGAAATGCTGATGGCAGTGGCCTGGGTGACTTGGGTTTGCGCGCAGTGAGGCCAACCCACCGCGAGCAGCCACTGAGCGGGCACGAGCACCACTATCGCTATCATTCCTGTTGGAAATGTTGACCATACAAAATAAATGGTAGGCTAGAAATGTTGGTCAGCCAGAGTTAACGTTCTCAACCAGAATGTCAAATAATATATATATAATAGTCTGCAGGGATGGTGGTGCCACCATCGGGGCTGGGATTGTGGAAGCTGGATCAATAGATGACTAGGCCAGACTCCATCAGTCAATGGAGCTGAGTGAGTGATGAGGAAAAGGAGGGATATTCCGGGTTATTCTAATACAGCATTTATATTAATGGTGTATTAATATATATATATATATATATAAATAAAAGAAAAAAGACAAGTTGAAACTGAGTATATAGGCTTCGACGCCGGTTAACGGTCAGACACGCCAGCAGGTGCCCGCCAGCTGGTGTATACCTTGCTGCGCGCCTCCCAGCGGTACAGCCGCGAAGTACATGGCGAGTTTCCCCAGCATCCGCAGGGAGGCAGCACAGTGCGTTTCCTTAGACTCTTATATATGGGGTCATATATTATATATATATATACGATGCTATATATACCTGACTGCACTACACCAGCCACCAGAGGGCTGCAATAACTAGATTTACATTCTGGATGTTCCCAGGTGAGGTGTGCCTGCGCAGCGAACACCATCTTGTCCACATCGCGACTGGGTGTGAATTGAAATATGAGTAGGGCTTGGGACTAGGAGGTGAAGTGGGAGGTCATTCCCCTGATGCGGACAATATTGATAGTTACTTTAAAGTTACATAGTCCGATGGTTTGGAGTTTGTCACTGCTCTCAGATAAATATATTAAAGTGATATTTATGATACGCAGCGAAGGAGGAAGACAAGGCAGAAGTGGAAATAAAAAACACTTTATTGTCTATAAAGTGGGTAATGCAGGAGTAATATGAGGAACAAAAAGTAGACAATAAAATGAGGAAAGCAGAATAAAATGAGGACAAGCAAGTACATAGGAATCAGTGGAACAATGCAATAGTGTCTTATAGTGTCAATGTTAGGGGAGGTGCCCCGAAGAGCCCTCCGCCGGAAGAAGTAAAAGAGAGTGTAGGGTGGGTGGGTGGAGAACATCGTGAGGAGTGGTTCAGGCCGAGTGTGGAGGCATAGTGACTGGAGGAGGTGGGCTGCCAGTTATAAGGCGGAGAACAGGGGAGGGTGTTATGTCAGCCAACGGTCGCTGGTGGGCTGGAGGAGGGGCGGGGGGGGGGGGGGGGGGCTATCCGGGTAGATATACATAGTAAGCTAAAGGTATCATACTCATATTAGGAAAAAAACTTTGAAAAATACAAAAAAACTAATATAGAAACTACTAACACCCAACGCTTCAAACGCTTGCCCCGAGCAAGACCAGGTAAGCACTCCTGAGTGTGGGACCAGAACTAAAAAGTATCACAGCTGCACAGCATTGAAAACAGGCACCCTCACAGGAGCTTATAATCTATGCCAGAATAAATAACTTGTCACAAAAAAAACTAAACAAAAAGTTAGAAGAACATGTTATTACTGAAGCCTTTGGGGTCAGAGTTTTGGCAAGCATACCACCATTTATTTCGCATGTTTTCACTTCAAATATCTCCAAAGTTAGTAATTGTATAGCAGAGTTACTTCAAATTAATGTAAGATAAATTATAATGATCAACCTAATATATTTATCTAAGAAAATGGGAGAAACTCAAAACCATCGGACTATGCTGCTTTAAGTTGAAATATGACAGCATAGTATTCAGAGGAATAAAAACACTTGAACCAAAAAAGAAATTAACTTTTATTTTAAAGGGTTAAAGCTGCATAGTCCGATGAAAACATCACATTTGTTTAAACAAAGCACTTGATCCTACATATGTGGATTAGACATTACTATTGCAGTAATTTATCATTCTTCATGCATAGAGGGGATTTTAAGTCTTAAGTAATAAAACCTCCTCTTGTCGTATGGGTTCTTTGGTTTTTTAAGTGAAGCGAAATATTTCAAATAGAGTAGGACTCGATTCAACAGTGATGTCATTTGGGGAGCAACATCATAACCATTCGATTATCTAGGCTCCCTGATGCAACCAACAATCCCAAGCCTACCTGTGCATGTGGCACTTCATCCGCGGAGTTGAGCATATATATCTGTCGCTATATATAGATCTGCATATATATATGTTGCTATATATATAAATAGATATATATATATAGAAATATATTACTATGTATTAACATATATGTATATATATATGAAGTGGGCGAGACTGCTTGCCTTGGGCATTTGCGCGCTGGTGCCGAGTGACTCGCATCTGTAAATGCGTGCTACTCGGTTCCATGGGCATGCAAATCGCCACCATTTGCGCGACCGCGGGTTCTTAGCCGTAAAGCGTTGCTTGGATACGTCAATTGCGACTATCCTAGCAACGGGAGAAGGTCAGGCATTCGGACCCAGACCTGTCGAACATGTTTTTGCACGCTCTGATGTTTTAGCCGAGATTTAGGCCTTATTTATTGAAATTCTAAACTTATTTAATGTAAATAACCATGGGATGGGATTTATCTATAATAACATAACCTGCTACTACGCCATCTTGTTAGTTTTGGTAAGAATAAAGTCGTGAGCTCTTAGAAAGGTGGATTGGAACGTTCCTTGCATTCTTTACTATCCTCCAGTCTTATTGTAGATTAACCGCTATGGAAAACCTGATATTCGATTGCTTTACATGTAATTAAGTGCCTTATGCCTAGATAAGCCTTATGCCGTTAATTAACCCATCTGCGAGAATATAATAACAGACATATTAACGGAATTAACGTAGTGTTACTTTTGGCTAAAATAACGACATGCACTTAGGCGGATTAACCGTGACAGCAGCAGCAACACTAGCTTGACTGCTTAGTTCTGGACTAATTTAGTAACATTAATATACCCCGAACGGCCAGGGGACAGCCAGTTAGTTGAAATAACCTAATATATATACTTTAGGCCGATAAATGCACGTGAAGGCAAAATCCAGTATTTAGACGAAACTCTGGCTGGCCGCCTTTAGTATGGGGCGGACACCAACGGAGACAGACTACCTGCAGACGGGACGAGAGGCTGCGGCGGCCTGCGGCAGGCCCAGGAAATTCACAAGGAAATAATTACATAAATTAACACGAAGGCTCACACTAAGCGGGGGTGGAATAGCCCGACGGTTAAATATATATACATATATGTGCTCTATAATCTATTATGGGAATATAAACAAGGACACTATCTTTCTTCAGTTCTCTATATTATAGTATACTCACTATATCCTATCTAACTGGCCCTTAGATAAAGGATTCACCCCATACTTGCAGTACATGGGTGAATACCAACCCTATATAAAAACGGTCGAGAAAGCGGGTTAATGAAATGAGAGCCTAATTTCACAATCTAAGAAGCAACATTTATTCTTTGTAGATGTCTTCATAATTATTTACCCGCTACCTTTGAGTTGAAAAATATAATAAAATAGCTAGTTTAATACGATTTAAAATTGAAATCGACAGTGTTCTCTGGCCACCATCCTGTCTTTTTGCATTCTCTCCCATTTCACCAAATCTGTGCCAATACATGTAGCCATTTGATCATAGAACCACAGTTTCTACTTCCTGTTCCATACTAAAGCTCTTTTCGCCCGTATTTACACTACCTTGTCATTCACCCATATACTAGCCATTAGCACCTATAGACAAGATTGGATGGTAAAATCTTTATTTTGTAAAGTGTTGTAAATGATTTACATCTATAAGTTGGTTAATGCTTACAATTACATACATACAGGGAAAGCACTTATGATATACATACCCAGACTAGGTTCGATGACTATGCAGGAGACAGCTTGTACAGGATTAAAACCGTGGCAACCAGTTGTGTAGAGGTGATGAAAATGGGAAATATTGTACCTAGAGCAGGATTCGAACCCACACTTCTTGCCATTCTGGGGCCAGCACGCTAACCGTTTTCAATACCTAAGCTCCTTGATTCAATCACCCTACCCATGCTTACCTGTCTATGTGGTTCTTTGTCAGAGATTTCAGTAAAGATTATTATATATATATATATATATATATATGTATATATAAGTCAGGATCACAAAATTTGGCCAATTGGGGAAAGTTGTCGCCATCGAGCATTGGATGTCAGCGTCGAACAGGATAATTGTACATGTTATGCCGTAACATGAATATTTCATCACAACAAGCGAGTCCACAGTGTAACCATGTACTATCTAACTACAGTAACTAACGCAGTTACCACCTGTAGCTGGTTCCGGCGGGTAGGCTGCTTGTATTTCAAAGTCCCTGTTGAGCAGTATATACAGTTACTAGCGTAACCAACATAGTAACATCACAATTACTTAGCTATGAATCCATTGTTTCAAATCGACAGCTGTTAAACTGTCACTCATGCAGTTGATCTGGTAGACTTAACACAACGTTACAGAGAATTTCTGTACCATCCCACCCTCCCAACTAAAAATAGTGTTTTATGGTAGCCGAGTGTCCGAGTAGCCTATTTTTGAGTCATGATGCTTCTGTAAGATTTTGTCATTAAATCTTTATATGGCGTATGTTTCTTCCATAATGGCATAGGCATCTGTTACACAGCTTACAGTATCTTGGTTGTGATAAAGTTACAAGTAATGTCGATAGTCTAGTTATTAAGCACTTATACATATATTACTATCCCAAGTTAATTACTGATTCAACATTGGTTGTTACGGGGCAGGTTGGTCTCCTCTGATAGTAGCTTCTATGTTAGCCATCTAGTGATTTGTATTTCTCCATAAATTATCACTCAAACTAAGCACCTTCTATCTAGTCTTGACCGTAATAAACGTTGATCCACTGTTCTCGGTTGTTGTGTTTTGAATTATAGTTTAGCATTGACAGAGGTATTGGAGAATCCTTAAATTTATCCTGAATGGAAAGGTAGAGAAAATACAACAACCTTATTTGTTTCTAGGATAATTTAATATAAAACAAAGAAATGCACCACACTTTAAGAATTGCGATGCCGACATCTGTTAAAGTTGTCGGCGTCGAGCATTGGATGTTGGCATCGAACAGATCAATTATAGTTTAGCATTGACAAAGGTGTTGCAAAGTCCTTAAATTTATCCTGTATGTAAAGGTAGAGAAAATACAACAACCTTATGTGTTTCTAGAATAATTTAAAATAAACAAAGAAATGCACTACACTTTAAGAATTGCGACCCCGACATCTTAAATAAACCACCAATTGGCCCATTTTCGTGAGGCTGACTAATTATATATATCTGTATATAAGTTTGATGTCCCCAACCCACAACTCAATATATAAACTCCCGAGACAGTCATTCACTATATATATTGTGCTGTGGGTTGGGGAAGGAAAACTTATCCACTCTGAGATGGGTTTTATGTACAAATATCTTGTTTTCTGAAAGTGGACATAGGCCTGGTTAATTCTCAGCCGACGATGTGTATGCATATTATATTTGTGTGTGTGTTTAATATTATAGAACCCAACACCTGTATGGGACATAATACCCTCAGGACAACTATTCAATAGCCAGACTGTGTGGATTTTAAAACCATAAAAAGGAGTATATATTGGATTTCCATATTCTTTCGACGATGAATACACTGCGACCGTTTCTCACATTTCACTTTAACACCTCGTTGTATCAGACCATTCCACCTCAGTTGATCGTTATATATATACCATATACTTATTTCCTAGTTCACATTCCCTCCACCAGGGTGTTGATTTGTAATGTAATGCTCTGTGAGAGAACATGATATATGCCGAGTGCTCAGAATATGAAACAAAAGCATTTTCAATTTTAAAGCCTGGTGAACCCTATACGACATCGGGGATACAATGTGAAGTGGCCCCCGTGGAAATCGTCTATAATACCTTTTCCACAGAGCATGCTGCACAGTGAGCTCCTACTGACAACATAAGGTCTTCCACGGACATCAGTATATGAAGTTTGGTTACTAGTACTTTTCCGCCTTTCATATATTTTGAGTAAGCCCCCATCAGAATGCCGCTGAACAAGTTAGTTATAGCTATTCCTCTTAAAGCTGCAGAGTCCGATGAAGCATCACATTTTCAAAAGCAAAACAAGTATCGCAATTTGATCCTACATATCTAGCTTAAATACTGGTGCACTTGTTAAACATGTGTCACCACATAGAAGGGAATACTGAGGCAATTTAATAGAACCTATTATTGCAGAAACCTATGGTGTCAGAGTTTTGGCAAGGTTGCCAAAACTAATTTTACTTGTTTGCACTTCAAATATCTCAAAAGTTAATATCTCGAAAGTTAGCTATTCAAAATAAAAGTTACTTCAAGTGAAAGTAGGATACATTATAACGATCACCCTAATATGTTTATCTCAGAAAATGACAGAAAATCAAAACCCATCAGACTATGAAACTTTAATGAAGGTGAATAGTTATGACTCCTCTTATGAATGATAATTAGAGTCTAGCAGAATACAAGACAACACATTTACCTGAGAACACAGCATCCTAGTAGAGAATCCTTTAATAATCATCATTTTGTCAATATATACTAGGACAAGGATGTCTCCTTGGAGGGAATATGAGAGGCTGCTTCTGGTTGGCTGTCCTCCCATTGGTTGTAGACCTCTATACATTGTTGATTGATTGACAGCCCCAGATAGAGGAGCGAGAGACAGCCCCCCACACCCCCATGCCCCCACGCACCTACCCACACAGACACACACACTATGTGCTGGCTGGAGATATCCTTATCTGCCTGTGTTAACCCGATGCCTGATGTGTCCCTGTAGTTCCCATAACCTTTTCTTATACCTTGCTTATAATCGAAGAATTTTACAAGAGGGCAATCAGTTGAGTGGTGGCGGTGGCTGCCGAGTGGTGGCGGTGGCGGTCCAGCCGTTTGCGCATGTCATGTCATGCGTAGCACCTTACTCTGCAGCATGTGTCATGGAAATGATATATTAGATGATTTCCACTGCTAACCCGCCCTCTGATGGATGTGATATGAACTACTTCCTCTTCCCCTCTTTTCTACCACTTCTCCCCTCTACCCTTCTTCTACTCCTCCCATTGCCCACCCATCCTCACCCTGCCCTCCCCAGTACCCACCCTCCGCTTTATGTATGTGCATGAGCACTGGATCTTATATATGCGCATGAGCACTAGATCTTATGTATGCGCATGACCACTGAATCATTCTGGTGAGAAGGTGATCTGCTACCTGATCAATAACAACGCCTCTATCTGCACTTGCGCATTGAAACCTGGTCACATCTCAATACATCGCCTTGGGGACCGGCATAAAATGGGTCAAAATGAAAGGTTGCTGGAAGGGGAGTGGGGGTTAATTAAGGTAACATTACCCGTGGATACGTGGTGTTTAAGTTTTTTTTTTTTTTGGTACATTTATTCTTCAGAATATACACTTTCCAGTGCCGATGCACTGGTCTACGGGCCATACACATAGCAGATATTTGCATTACAGAGAGTACATGTGTCCTTTTTCTGTTAAACTCCAATTGAGACATTCTGGTTTAAAGCAATATATTAGCTATTGAATAGATTGTTTGCTAGTGAATAATGTATGGTACATGAGTTCACAGGAAGTAAGTGTAGTAGTCTGAACATGAGCTCTACTACCACGCGGTAGCAGCAGAGACTACGCCGTACACCAGCGCAGTACCCATACACTGCGCCAGGTGGCGGCATGGGTAGCCATTGGTCAGACCCCCAACTGGGCTGACCTCTACTGCGTGTGGCTGACCCACCCCCGACACACACCTATAGAGTCGATGTGGGATCTGGCAAGTCAGGGGGTGGGTCAGACAACTACTGACGCCACGGAGAGCAGATGGTTCAATAAACCAAGTTGAAGCGTACTCTAATTGAATCTTGGTGTTCTTCCGTGAGTGACCGTGAGAGTGGGAGTCGGAGGGCCGTGGGCCATTACATAAGTTATTGATTTGGTTGGTTGTTGGAGTTTTACGCCCTGGCAACATCTAAGATCATATCACGAGGGGTACCAACTTGGGACAGTGTGCACTCATGGTGACTTTATAGTGCTGCCCCACTGGGAGAACAGGGAAACCATTGGGGCATAACCTGCTGTCCAACTCAAGTCACATTATCCTGACACTCAGCTAACCAGTCCTTGCCCTATTATCCTATTAATGCCGAGTGCCTGGCTAGGAAGCAGCAAGTATAAATGTTGAAGTAATTGATTCAATGTTAACACTAAACAAAACAGTAACACTAAACACAATATTAACCCTAAACACAACAGCAATACTAAACACAAACATTAACACTATACACAACATTAACACTAAACATAGGATTAACACTGTACACAATATTAACATTAAATACAACATTGTTCATGTTGCGGTGGCAACATGGGTAATTTGGAGCTCAGGACCGTATAACCTTAACCACTAAACTCTATGGGACGGTGGCACCACCTATACTGTATCCCGGGCGACAACCGCGCAACCGCCTAGCGGTTCAGGCTGGCACCATGCCAGAGCCTGGAGCAGCTCACTTCCGCCAGTGAACCCCGAACCTGCCGCGTGGTTGATGCGAGTCTCCGCCCGATTTACTCACTACGTACAAAATGCCGTCAACACGCAATAAACGCCAAAAGGAGGATACACCACCGACACCACCAGCCCCCATGACGGCGAAAAAATCGCATGGACGACCGAAATCAGTAGTCCTGCACGAAAAAACAACTAACAAAACACTGTCAAGATCTAGTCGCACCGAGGAGCGACACGCGGGCGCACACCCCAACGACAGCCCAGCCGGGGCTGGTGATACACGGAGGAGATCCGACACATCGGCGCTCCTGGAGGCGTTCAATGGATTCCAGGAGAGGATGGACGACAAACTGGGCAGAATGACCGAACGCCTCGACGACATTGAGCGTTCGGCGGCGAAAAAGCGTCGAAGCAGCACGCCGCGTGCGGAATCCCAAGATGGCGGCCACGAGACGCGTCAACAGACCACGAGGCCGGCTGACAGCAGCAGCAGACACCGGTCGCCCAGTGGTAGGAGGAGGACCCGTAGTGGCAGCCGCACACGAAACAACGACGGCTACACCGGGACGGCCACACGCCCTGAGCAATACTACTACGCGACTCCAAGGGAAGACACCAAAAAACGTGAGTTAGTTCCATTTGTAAACCCATTCCGTACCCCTGCTGCCATTGCTCGTGACCGCGCAACATCCCGAAACCCATTCTACGATGTCGCATCAACTGGCGACCAGGAGGATAATGACCGGTGTGATGAAGTCAATGAGCTGCTGGCGGCAGTTGGCACCGCGTTAGGAGACAAACGAGGTAACAATGTGATAGCGCCCCATAGATATGTGATCCGAGGCCATCGGAGCACAAAAATCGGACTCGACCAGGCTACATGGGCTGAGTATGTGGCCGCGCTGTGCCGCATGATATAGGACCAGGCGATGCCAACGAGCTGGAGAGAACCTCTCCTAGACCATCAGCTGCAACTGGCGACAATGGCAACGCTATATGACTGGCCGACATGCCGACGCTGGTCAGAGAGCGTATTTACCATGATTGCTGATGGCCGGCTGCCGCACGGCTGGGCAGACCAATATGCAATCAAAGACATACAACGAGACGCGTGCATGGAAGGCACGCGCCTCGACGGAAAAAAGCCAAACCGCAGCAATGCCGACGACACCACGGCACGGAAACACGACAACACCACGAGCCGATCAGACAGATCCGACTATGTCCGCCCGGTATACAACAAAGAAACTGATGGAAAGCCGTGCTCCAAGTGGAACTGGGCGGTGGAATGTGGCTTCACCACCTCCCATGGGATACAACCAGACCGAAAATGCCACCTCTGTGCCTGGTGCGCCACAAAGTATGCAAAGGCGAACCCACATCCCGAAAAAGAATGCCAAAATAAGAGGAGATTCTTCGATCGGAAGAATGGCGCAGAAAAATCGGCAAATAAGACGGATTTTTAGAAGGCGGCCGACCCGTCGAACCGACTGGCGACGGCACGGATTCCGCACACCACACAGCTGCCGGCGCGTATCTAGACGACACGCCGACAACAACGCACAGACAAGAAAATCAAAACAACACTGACCTACTTACATACACTGCACACCCACCCACCGCGGAAGCCACGCACGCTGGCTCCCGCCCCGTGGCGGAAGGCGGCGCCACCGCTCTGGAGCCACAACCACGTGCGCTTGTTGTGGTACCACACGAGGGACGCGACCCAGTGCACGCCACCGCCACCCACCGCTACACACAAGGTGGCGCCACTGCCGCTGAACACATGGCAGACGGCCACACAGGCGGAGCCATCCCGACTGACACGAGATGTAAACAAACACACACACGCGGCCCGACGGAACGCGTGCCTGACGACACATACACCAGCGCACAACAACAACAAATCAACACAACACATGCTGCCCACCAACAGACTCGTAGCGTAACACGACCACAAGCAACACGCCCATGCACCACTATTACACCACTCATAGCGAACAACATGCACGACCAACACGCAGACGCCACCGCGACGGAAGCACATTCCCACCCGAACCCAACACCCGTCGCCCCTATAGCGATCCCCGGACACGACCACATCACCGACACAGATCGCACACAAACGGACGGCCTGCTCCGTCACCAGCAGCCGAACGACATTGAAACTATACTCAACGAGAATGGAGATGACGCTGCCATATAACCCGCCCCTCACACCCACGGCATATAGAGCCACACTACACGCTATCTGGCTATACACGATACCAGCACTCTGGACCAACAACCCCCTGTACATGAGGTTGTACGACACTGTCCGGGGATGTGCACTGCCTAACTACATGGGGATGCGCGTTCCTGTCCCGTCAGGACTGAACATACCCGCATGGCGCCACCTACTGAAAGACTACCACGACCGACAAGTCGTGGATTTCCTAGAGTTTGGATGGCCGGTGGACTACACTGCACCACTACCACCAATCCCGGCCACCGCCAACCACAACGAGGACCTCGCCCATGACGTTCACATTGCCGAGTACATGCGGCAAGAGGTCGAGTACGGCGCCCTAATAGGCCCATTCAGCAGACCCCCCTTCAAGCCCTGGACACAGGTCAGCCCAATGATGACCAGACCCAAGCGGAACTCGGAGGCGAGGCGAGTGGTGGTCGACCTCTCGTACCCCGGCAAGGCTAGTGTGAACGCGGGTATAAGGAGGGTGCAGTACCAAGGCGCCCCCATGGCATACACTCTACCAGGCATGCTCGACCTGGCACAGGAGGTAACAAGACTTGGCCCCGGCTCATACATCTGCAGCGACGACCTTGCGAGGGCATACAGGCAGCTGCGCACCTGCCCGCTCTCAACCCCACTCCTCGGCATACTCTACGGGGGACAGTACTACATCGATGCGGCACCGCCGTTCGGCTGTAGGACATCCTCCATGGCGTGCGCCAGAACGACAAACGCAGTGGTTCACTTGATGAGGAAGAATGGGCACCACATACTATGCTACCTCGACGATTTCGTCGGGGCCGCTGCAACACAACAGCAGGCGGCACACACCTACGACGACCTCATCCACACCGCACACACATTGGGCCTGGAGCTTTCTCCACAAAGATGCGTGCCACCAACGACGCAGCTCGAATGGCTGCGCTTCGAGATCAACACCGATCGGATGTGGGTCAAGATACCCGACGAAAAGCTCGCCGAGGTCCTAACCGAGTGCCGCCTGTGGACGGTCGGACGGAAGGCATCCGGAAAGACATACAGAGACTAGTGGGCAGGCTACAACATGTCGCAAAGTGCGTCAGGCCTGCAAGGAGATTTATCTCCAGGATCCTCGACGCACTCAGGAATGCACCCATGAACGGCAAGCACATCGTGCCGAAAGAGATGCTGCAAGACATCGCATGGTTCGACACATTCGCTGAGGCTTTCAACGGTCACGTGCTACTGCACCCAAACCCCAAAGATGAATGGCGCATAGAGTGCGACTCATCCCTGACCGGCGCTGGAGCTCACTCGCCCACCCACTACTATGCCGAACGGTACCCCGAAACGGTAACGAGAAAAAGCATGACCATCGCACAACTTGAGGCACTAAACCTGGTTGCCGCAATTAGGGCACTCCTTCCCCTCAGGCCACACCAGCACACCATACACGTCAGCACTGACAACTCGGCGTCACAACAAGTGATGACGGAAGGAAAAGGCCGTGATCCAGTGCTCACGGCGTGCGCTAGGGAAATCTGGCTCATGGAGGCCACAATGAGGACAGAAATACAGATCCACCACAAGCCCGGAAAAGATCTCGTGCTCGCAGACGCGCTAAGCAGGCGCCACAACGACTACTCGGCTCGGCAAACAGCCCAAGTCATGCTGGCGCAGCACGGCCGAATACAGGTCCATGTCGACTTCGACCACGTACTCACCCCCGGGCTATAACCTGCCTCTTCCTCCCTTAATACCTTGCCTCTCATCCCCAGGTTTCTCCGACCACCACCACGAGCGACTCATGAAGAAGATCCATGCCGGGCTTGCACCAGGAACCTGGCGGAACAAAAATCGACAGGTATCAACCTACATCGCATACCTCACCCAGCACGGAGCCCAACCATCGCGCCCGACCCAGTATATAATACTGTCCTACATACTCCACCTCTCGGACGTGCTGAAAACGCCCGGTGCGGTACTCAACTACCTCAGCGGCGCGCGCACATGGGTGCGGGCGGTTGGAGGCTTACACGACGCATTTGACACATACCCCGTAGGCCTCATGAAAAGAGTCATACAGAGAACATCACATCACGTGCCGACACAGGCCCAGCCCATTACGCCACACGACATAAAG
This sequence comes from Branchipolynoe longqiensis, assembly GCA_030323885.1. NCBI lineage: Eukaryota > Metazoa > Annelida > Polychaeta > Phyllodocida > Polynoidae > Branchipolynoe > Branchipolynoe longqiensis. Next base: position 67,903,313 of record CM059190.1, on the reverse strand, counting down.
AACATTGTCGAATTCTTCTCCCGTGCCAGACCGAACGGACGTGTTCTGAAGGCAGCGACACTCCTGGCATACTTCACGATACTCAGGCAATCCAACCTGCTTGAGTCCACCGACCCCACGATGAGCAGACACGCACTGCGAGCAAGCGACGTCGCCCTAACCCCCGAGGGCATCAACATCCACGTGGCATCCATGAAAACCCGCTGGAGACCCGGCGAACACACCGACATTGCCGTCCCGGCGATACCCGGGTCACCCTTTTGCCCGGTGGCCGCCTGGATCGCCTACGCCAAACACGCCACCTTGCATATGCAAGGTCCAGCATTCGTCACCACATCGGGCATGCCCCTCCGCCCCAACGCCCTGCTGGCTACCATACGCCTCGCACTTGCATCATCCGGCCACCCTGCACCACGCACGGTGACCCTACACAGCCTGCGCCGAGGCGGCGCACAGGCATGCGCCGCCCTGGGCGCCACCCTGGACGGCATCCAGACATTCGGCACATGGACCTCAACGGCAGTGCACCAGTACGTGCCACGTGATGCCATCAGGGCATGCCCCTTCACGCTCTCCACTACCTTTGGTTGAGCGCTCGAACATTACCCTGACTCATGAACTATTATCCGTAACAAGAATAACATCTGACAATGTAAAAAATCTTAAACAAATTAAAAATACCCACACTAAACTATTCGCGTCCTGATTTATAATTGTTCATGTTGCGGTGGCAACATGGGTAATTTGGAGCTCAGGGCCATATAACCTTAACCACTAAACTCTATGGGACGGTGGCGCCACCTATACTGTATCCCGGGCGACAACCGCGCTCGCCTAGCGGTTCAGGCTGGCACCATGCCAGAGCCTGGAGCAGCTCACTTCCGCCAGTGAACCCGAACCTGCCGCGTGGTTGCTGCGAGTCTCTGCCCGATTTACTCAGCCATCCCACCCACCCATCTATAAGAATAAGGTTGAGCGCTCGAACATTACCCTGACTCATGAACTATTATCCATAACAAGAATAACATCTGACAATGTAAAAAATCTTAAACGAATTAAAAATACCCACACTAAACTATTCGCGTCCTGAGTTATAATTAACGCTAAACACAACATTTATGCTAAACACAACATTAATGCTGGACACAACATTAGCACTAAGCACAACATTAGCACTACACACAACATTAACACTATTCACAATATTAACACTATACCGACGCAACATGTCGATGGCTGCACTGACTGCCCTCGGTGTTATTACCCACCTGCGTCATACTCAAACCGTACTCAATCTAAATTACCACCATCTCATGAATGCTACAAAGAACACAGTAGCGATCCCAACTCACTAAGCTGTCACACTTCATTATCTCCTGACATTAGCAGGTTGGAGAGCTTACTCCGTTCTAGCTACGTTGGCTATACTAGCTCATTCGACCCCCGGTACAATAACCAAGGTCGAATTTTATATAGGATTAATGTGCAAGTTTACAAATTTGGTTGTGGCACATTAAGTTTTAGGAAGTTTCCATAATGGAATACATCACTAGAAAGCAAAAAAATATATCTAAATACCTGAATACATAAAGCCGATTTAGTTTGGGAACTATTTGGCAAATTAGTGATGAATATCACAGACAATTTCATACGTTGCATGATTGTAGACAAGAACTGTCCATGCTATTAGTGTGTACTGTAGGCTTAGCCCTAATTTCCAAACAATGGGGGTACCTCCGGTCGACCACAGGGGTATATGCTGGTATGTTGGCCTGTGACACACACACTCACATACTTCCACCTGCTATTGTTGGAGGTCGAATCGCAAGACATTCGAAAAATGAATCGGCCAGTTTTACGTCGCGAAACGGGACGGGTCGGGTTGTGAAACGCAGTCAGTTTTAGCGCGTGAATCATATACGGGAGGTGTCTACCAGGCATTAGACCTACAGTTACATTATATTGAGAAAAATTGGTGGCGGAATGATCAGATAGTAGGAGGGTTTGGGGCTGCCTGGACGGGAGGAGGAGAATTAGGGGAGCTGCTTGGAAGCAAACCACTGTATATGGAAAGTTCAGCCCCAAAATTCTGTAAACACCAATCCAATAATGTAATTAAAATAAAAATGTTGTACCTGAAGGTGATATTAATTCTTGCTAATTTCACTTCTCTTGTGATGAAATGTTTATGGGCCAATACAAATAAATAAAAGAATGTAAAGAATTACCTTCTTGAAGGTTTGATTCCAATGCTTATCTCAATTTTTGGATTGGGATTTATGGGGTTTTGCAACTGAACTCCTCATATGTGTGTGATGTATAATCTATTACACAAATATATTTAGGTGACATACCTCGACACTGCATGTTTGCTCTACGTTATACCTATGTGTATTTGTTGGCAGTTCTGTACATTTGCTTATGTGCTTGTTGAGGCACGGCTGAGTGACCTGGACACCTGTTCAATTGCACACATGTAGGCCTACTTCATTCTAGGACTGGTTGTATGCAGGTTCAGACTGCTGTGACCACCTCTTTTCCTTGAAAATATTAACTTACTAACTGATTGGTAGGCCTTTTCGTGGGTCCAGCCAGCCAGATGATTTCTCGCTAAACAAACATAATTGCTGGTGCTGTCCTTGACGGATGGAAGAATATAAATAATATAGGTTAATTTCTCTTTTTGTCTAGGATATGATGTTAACCTAGGTATGATACCAACAAAGGTCAACTTTAACTTAAAATCAAAACCTAATGACCACTAACACAGCAAGGTGTAGACATTCAGAGAAATTAACTATTGGTAACCAAACAATTATCCAATTGTAGAACGAACAAACTCACAGAGGTTTGGGGGATGTGGGAGAATGCTTACAAACAGAGAAAGAATGCATGCAGTAGTGAGCTACACAACAACTGAAGGTGATAAAAAGAAGGGGAGTCACAAGACTATTACTGTCTAGCGGCAAAAACAAGTCATTAGACGTAACCGTAATGGGCAGCATAAATACACCCATCACACAAAAAACTAAAAACTAAAAAACATTTGTTAGCAGAAACTTCAGGTATTGTGTCTTTTAGCCACTTCCTGCCTCCCGCTCCCAGGTCCACACAGGGGAGACAACCGGAAGTGCTTCTAGGACCGGCATGCACTGCATGCGCAGGGGACGCAGCGAAGCATACATGGCCACCACGAGTTAATTCCTGAGTTGCTCACAGAATTTCACGGACTATGCATAAACGTGTGCGCAGTGGCGGGGTTGAGGGGAGCGTGGGGGAGCATGGGGGGGGGGGGGTGTCTCTAGGGTCACGTGGGACAGGAGTCTGGTTGTTGGGTGAGCAAACATTGGAATTGTTTTCCGGACACAAGTTTCACAAATGGAACAGCAAGTTCTGTCTTCTGTGCTGGTGTGGGTTGGGGCATGGGGTGACTGTCAGGGTGGAGGTTGTGCGCGGGGGTGTGCGGGAGGGGTTATGTGTGGGGTTGCGGGTTATGGGTATACACCAACTGGGTGGTGGAATGGAAGAGATATGTGTTCGATTCCCGCAATGCGTAGATACAGGGTGAGGGTACGTGGGTGAGGTAATTGGGTGATGGTTTGTGTGTGTGTGGGGGGGGGGGGTGAAGGAGGGGGGGGGGGGGGCGGCGGGGGTGTACTTCGGTGGTGATGTGTGGGTGAGTCGGTGTTTGGTGGTATGTGTGGGTGCATAGCTATGGAGTGAGGGTACGTGTAGGGGAGTCTTGGTTGGGGTATATGGGTATAAGGGGATGTGCTGGGTGTCTGCCTGGGTGTGGTATGTGTATGGTTGTATGGGGATGGGGACTTGTGGGTGGGGGTGGCGGTGTGTGTCGGTGTGTGTGGGAATTGTGGGTGTGTGGGTGTGAAGGTATGGGTTGAGGGGGCATTTGTGCTTGGGGGTGGGAGATTGGTTGGGTGTGTATGTTGGTGGTATGTGTGTATGTGGAGCTGTGTCTGGGGGTTTGTGAGAGTGTAGGGGGGTGTTGGTGTGTAGCGGTGTCGGCCTAGGCGGTATGTGTCTCCGCCATGTCAGTACACCATATTGACTGTGACCCCATAAACTCCTTCCTACACCGGGCACGGTGGCCGAATCGGGAGTTTGGTTCCCGGTTGAATCAAATCTGGTTCCCGGTTGAATCAAACCAATGAGTTATAAAATGTATACTTGTTGCTTCCATTCAGGGTCTCAGCATTAACAGGATAGGGCAAGGAATGGTTAGCACAGGTTAGCACAGTGCCAGGATAATGTGACTGAGTAGGATATCGAGTCATGGTGCTGACGGGCTGATTTTCACCATGAGTGCACACTGTCACAAGGCGGTACCAGTCCAGATATGACCTTAGATGTTTCCAGGATATAAAACTGAAGCAACCAACCAACATGCATAGTTCTATTCCCGATTCCACTCATATTTAAAAGCAAATCAGACCCCTTCCTCTCAAAAAAAAGAGAAAAAAGAGAGAGAAAAAAAGAGAAAAAAGAGGGAAAAAAAGTGGATTACATTTAATTTCACTGAAAACCATTAAAATATCATCAGGAACAGAAAGATTCACATTGAAAATGACGTCAGGTTGAGCCAACTTGTAGTTCCTACTCCAACCCAACTCAGACCATTGTGTTTCTCTAACGTCCCTTTGGGAAAATTGGCAGCAGTGCCTTCGGTGTGACAGGTCCCACTTCATGGAATAGTTTGCCAGAAGGATGCAAGAAAAGCAGCATCGTTTTACAAATTCTAATCTGTCCTCGAGACTCACCTGTCTGAGGCCGCATTTTCTAGTAAATGAGAGTTTTTCCATCCTTTGGCAAAAAAAGTTGTAAATATGTCATCATGGTTTTATTGTACAGTCTATTCATTCCAGAATGGCTCTTGTTTGTGAGGAGGTCTGTTAAATTGATATTATTATTATTATGAATCCCGGCTAAGCTCCCTCTTATAACATCGGACGCGGTGGCCGAATCCATAAAGTGCATGCTTCCCATGCGGTCGGTTGGAAGTTCGATTCACGATCAAGTGAAACCCATGATTTACTCAAATTGACAATGGTCACTACCTATCCTAGCGCTGGCATTAATAGGATAGGACAAGGACTGGTTTAGCTCAATGTCAGGATATTGTGATTGTGTGGGATATCTGGTCATTGTGCCAAAGGACTGGTTTCCCAGTGGGCCAGCACTATAAAGTCTCTATGAGTGTGCACTGTCTCAAGTCCTTATCCATCCAGGGCCCGTATGCATGGGCTGGTGCTACGCATAGCCGGTGCTACATGCTAGCTCTGGGGTAGCTATCACCGGCTAGCACACGCCTTGGTGAATCAGGTCAAGCCGTATGCCCCGATGCCCAAATCGGGGCGGATAGCAAACCGTGTGGTTATTTATAGATTTGGGGAACCCCACTGAGCCTGTTCCCGGTGAGCACCGCTATTTGCCAATATCGCTGCCGATTCGGCAGCGGCAGTGTTAATATCAGTTTGATTATTGGTTTAATTTGACCAAATTTGGCGGTGGCCTTAATATCGCTTCGATTTCTGGTTTAATTTGGCGAAATTTCACTTTTTTTAAATGGTATTCTGTTGCCGGCGGCAGTGGCGGCTGCGGCGGCGGCGGCGGCGGCGATTTGTTTAGTTTATTTCCGACAGTATGAATATCGCCGCCAATGTAGCGGCGGCATTAATATCGCTTTGATTTAGGGTTAATTTGCTCAAATTTCACTTTTTGAGTATGTAATTCTGTTAAATATGATAGCATTGAATAGATTTGGGCCTAATCAGTACCTAACACCGCTGTTAACCCTGCTATGAAAGCAGTTTAGCTTAGCCTAGGCTACGGTCGGCGGCTAGTGCTGGCACCGCTCCTTGCATCCCGATTTTCCACCGTTAGCCGTGTGGTGCCCGCCAAAACTCAGTTAGGGCGCTAACACTACCCCATGCATACGGGCGCAGATATGACTTTGGACGTTGTCAGGTTGCAAAACTCAAATAAAACAAACAAAACCAGCCTCTGACGGACCCCGACGGCAGGTGGCCGAAATTGCTCTCCTCTCCCAACAAACCTGCAGCGAGAGCGGATTTAGGAGCATGCACCCTCCACGCCCTGACTGCCCTTTTGCGGAACGGACTTGCATTCCTCGCAGGAAAGTGCGTCTGTGACATTTCACTCCACTCGCCAAGCAGAGGCTCCCTCCCATTCCTGTTGACTCTGTTAGCCTATGGAGGTTATGCTTGGAGAGTGTGCGTATCCGTCGCCGTTGAGACAACGCTCTCCACCCACAGGCTATACATTCGGCCGAGAGAGGTGAATCTACTCCAACAGCAAGACTGATTGATTGACAGCTTGATTGATTGGGGCTTCACATTCCATCAGACATATCTGAGGTCATTTCTGGATGCGCGTCAACTTGTGTGGCAGTGTGTGCCCTCAAACCGGCTTTATAGTGCTGCATCGATGTGAGATCACGGTAGCATTGGTGCTATGATCATAATATATATATATTTTTTTTAATTTTTTTTATTGAGGCTGTATTTATACTGTCCATAGCATATAAGCCTGGGTATTCAGGCTTGTTTTCAATGCTGGCCAGCTGTAGTGTTGGTGTTGTCTTATCACACAGTAGCTGCTGATAAGGTATTTGATTGCCTGTATTTCAGTAGCAGATAGATAGTTGGTTGGTCTGGTTAGTACTATAGTAGTCTATGTTAATTTTTTTGGATTTTCTTGGCATATATGTGCTTTATTTTTTCTACTCTTATTTCTAGACTAGCCTACTCCTATTTACATATCATAGGCTTGTACGCAGCTGTGAGGTGTGTTATCTGGGTGCTTTTGGTATGGTTACCTTCCATTGGGCGTCTCGCTGGTGGGCCGTGACATGTATCACCTGCCCCTTTGCGGTGCAGCTTAGTTGGGGGTTCCTAGCCTTATTTTGCACAGATATTTTTTGTATGTTTTTAGGTCAGGAATTTGTCGTTCCTTTACTGTTTGGGCATTCCACACCTTGGCAGCCATTTCTAGCGTGCTTCTCTCGTGAGCTTTTATTTGGCTTCTGGTCTGCTTTAGTAGTGGCGCATTATTTGCTCTAGTTGCCCTTTGTGGTTTTGTTAGGAGTTTATTGTCTTGACTATAGCTGTATGCTAATGTTTTCAGATGAATTATTCTCCTATTTTCTAGCAATTTTACTTTGGTTCTTTTGTGTATGTCATAGGTGGGGTGCAGCTTGTCTACTCTGAGGCAGATTTTCAGGGCTCTGTTCTGTAGTGTTTGCAGTTTTTTTAGAAGTTCTTTCTTTGCACCCATGTAGTTTACATCTCCATAGTCAAAATAGGGTAGCACCATGCCCTTGAAGATTTTTATTGACATTTCTTGTGTCATGTAGTCTCTTAGCTTTGCAAATAGCCACAGTTTGTGGTTTACCTTTTGGACAATTTTGTTTATACATAGGTGGCGTTATTTTGGCGCTGAGTCACCCCTATCCTAGTAATGCCCGACACCAGGACAAGGTAGCAATAGGGATCAAATACACCCCGCTAGTTAAGCTGGAAACTACACGATTAGAATAGTTCCAGATTCTGCCGACAGATGTCACTAGCTTAACTGGTGGGGTTTAATACATGTGAAGAGAGCGGCGGTGAAAGCCAGAAGAAAAGTACAATATAGCTCTCTTTTTATACATATATATATATTACAAGGATAAGAGTTTGATGTCTGTTGCAATATGAATATCTGAATATAATCAAGCATTTGATTATTTTCCCAAGCATTCTGTTCGGAGATATAGCACGTGAAAGCATTGTGAAAGCATACGCAGTTTGGGAATAGACCCGACTAGAGTAGTTCCAGATTCTGCCAACATATGTCACTGGCTTAACTGGCGGGAGTCTATTGCTTGTGAATATTTCACTTGCCTAGACCGCGGATTAAACCCATGGTCCCACATGTATAGAGACGCCCTAACCAGCTGACCATCCCGTCCCTGTTGGGTTTTGGTGGTTGGGGTTTGAGACCGTTACGCCTAATAATGCCTAGGACCTGGTTAGGAAGCGACAAGTATAAATTTGTACTTCATTAAATAATTTCCTTCCGCGCATTTATGCTCGCATAATTTGGTATGCATCATATATAATGCATTTGAGGAATGAGATGAGAGTGCTTTGTCGCATAGATCGCAGAGTGCATTCAGACCACCTGACCTTCAGAGTTGTCTATGAAGAAGAGAAACACCAAGAACAACAACATACAAGTGCCCATTGATGCCCGGAAATGAGTAAGTACCGTGCGGAACAAGCGGAACTTGCGCTGATTTTGGACCCGGCACCTCCAGTGGGCGTCGCCAGGTGGTCAAGCCTTATTTAGGAGCGGGGCAGCTGATGCATTGTGGGTGGATCAATGCACACACACCTGTTTGGTTTGAGGAGACGGGGGAGGGGGGCTGGGGAGGAGGGAGCTGCAGGCAGAGCCCATCCATATTCGCTAGCTACGCTCCTACTATCGGCAACACTGCCACACTCTCACCACCAGCAACGCCACCTGATTGGGTCCCTTCGTTTGCATCAGTGCCATGACACTGGTGCCATTACCAGGATCCTGCAAAATCTACATGATGAACGGTAACTGAACCTATCCTGTATATGGAAGTGTATTATGTGTAGTAGTCTGCACTGGCCTCTCGCGCAATGAGCCACATAAACAGCTTTCCTCAAGCACATTCACATTTACCAATTTCTAATTTTATTGTAAGGTGCGCTAAGGGCGCGGGCGCAGGCCGGGTCATCAATTATCTGGCCGACTTCTGTGTTGTCGGTTCCTCTAGCGAAGAGTCCATCACTGATCAACTTAAAGTGGTGTCAATTCTATGTAGACTTGGGTTTTTCCTGACCTTCGAGAAGCTCCAATCACCTGAGCAGAAGATGCGATTCTTGGGCATCGACATTGTTACTGGAAAGTTGGAATTGACTTTACCTGCTGATAAACTTCAAAAACTCGAGGGAGTCCTGGGCCATTTTCTTGGGTGCAGGAAGGCTAAACGTAAGGATCTTGAAAGATTAGGGGGTTTGCTGGCCCACTACACCAAGGTCATCAGGGGGGCCTGCACCTTCTGTAGGGAGATTTATAGTTTCATCGCTTCTGTACGCAAACCTTATTACTCAGTGAGGTTGGGTGCGGGTTTCAGGGAGGACCTCGACTGGTGGGAGAGTTTTGCGGGTTGCTTCAATGGAAAAGGAAATCTATAGTGATGCCTCTGGTTGAGGGATGGGTGCTACACATGGTGACGATTGGCTTGTAGGTGCATATGAAGGGTCTGATGACGAGCCATTAGAGGGTTACGCCGGCCATCACCATGTCTCACCGTAAAAGGGTCTGGGAGCCGCCCATATAAATGTTAAGGAAATGGCCACCACATATGAGGCAGCCAGCCGGTGGGCCCACCAATGGGGGGACGCCTCAATTATATTTGTGACTGACAACATCTTTGTGCAGGCGGCACTTAATACAGATCGGTCTCGCTGCCAGGCTCTATTATCCTATTTGCGAAGGCTTTTCTGGCTCGCGATTGAGAAAGATTATATTTTCATATCATGCTACATTAATACCACTAAGAATGTAACTTGTGACACATTAAGTAGGCTATCAGATAAAGGGAGTGCTGCTAGGATTGCCAGGGTTGATGGTGCCTGGATGATGTGTTGCAGAAGTATTTTTGAGGCCCCATTTTTTGCTTCGTTCCAGGATGGGTGGAACTCATGGGGGAGCAGCATCTCTATGAGCGGGGATTTTATGCCCCGAATACCTGGTCCTCAAGAACTGTACAGATTAAGGATTACCTACAGTTTGTCGATCAAGTAGGGGAGCACAAAGCGCCCCTACCATGCTCCTCTAAGTGGGTTGCTTTGTATGCAACCTGGTTACCAGGGGATCTCTCCTACAGATATATTTTTAATTATCTCTCTGTGCACCAACACTTCATACTCAAACTATTATATCGCTGCGACTCTGAAATGTATAAAACGTAGTAAAGGGGATGCTCCAAGGAGGGCTCCTCCTCTGCTGCCCAATATGCTGCACAAGATCTTTGAGGGGTTGACCCTAAACTCGGGTCACACGGCGTGGTGGGCTGTGGTATTGCTGTCCTTCTGGGCATTTCTCAGGAAGAGTCAGGTGACAGACTCAGATGCGGCTCTAAGGCGATCTGATTTTGCCCTCTTCGATTGGGGGATGGTGGCTAAGGTTAGGAAATGTAAAACAATACAATTTGGCGAATGGGTTCTTGAGATACCGGTGGCCAAGTGCTGTAACCGGGCCCTTTGTGCCGTCTTTTGGACATGTAAGCATTTCCAGGAGATACAAGCGGGACCTGACGACATGGCCTTCAGATTGTCGGCTGAGGTGGGTTCCACCCCTATGTCTTATGCTTCGTACCAGTCCATGGTAACAATATTTTCTAATATTGCTGGCCTGGGGGAGTGTGACTTTACCTTCCACTCTCTCCATCGAGGCGGCACGACTTACATGGCTATTTGTGGTGCAACAATTAAGGAGATTAAGGTTTGGGGCGACTGGGCCAGCGAGACGGTATATGCTTACTTGAAGACCCCGCTGCAGGTGCACATAATGAATGACCTGAGGGTATCCTCCTCCCTGGCCCAGCTTGAGCTCGGTAAGTAGTGGTTGAGGGGGCTCCCCCTTTCTCGGGCCCTTTGGCTATTTCTTTTTCCCGGCCATGGGCCTTCATTGCAAAAAATTAAACTGGAAGGTTCCCACCCATTTACTCACTTTGGCCCTGTTTTCTTTCCACCATAGCCAGTTTTATATATAGATGTTATTTTGGTAGTTTTCTGTGTGCGCCTGTCAATGTAGTTTGCATGAAATGTTAAATGAAACAGATGCCGATAAAGATATCCGACGTGGCATTTGGACTATTAATAATAGAAAAAGAATAGATTGCATGGAAACAATCATAGCATTGTGAACTAGGTGCATTATATGCTTTTTTCATCAAATGAAATGTTGGAAAGTCTACTGTACATGTGAAGAGTTCTGGTGCAAATCCCATAAATGCGAAACCAAAAACAGTGCTTAAATAAAAAGAATTTTCCTGTAAATAATTTGAATTCTCACTAAGTCCACTTTTCTTATGATCATATGGAATGTAAAAAAACTAACTTTTTGAAGGTTTGATTCCAATATATATATTAATGTTTTCAGATTGGGGCTTAGGGGGTTTTGTGCCTGAACTCTTCACGTACACATCTATGCACGTCGTCACGCATAGACACATCAACATTCTGTGCTGCTGGCTTGTCTTTCCTTCACTAAGATTACATCACAAGATGTCAGATATGCAACATCATGTCATCGCTGACTCCAGCTATGTATGCGCATAAACAAGGAACTGCCAGTGTTTGCTATGCGAGTGGGTGGATGGTGGGGGGCTTCCTGAGGTAGTATTTGTCCAAGCAGCTGGGGTGAATTCCACACATGCACGCTGTCAGCTGGGGCTCCATGGATGTGATATATCCTGTGGTAATGCATGCACAAACGGCTAGCACTAGGGTTATGCACTGGTTGAAGATAAAAACAGATTGAATGTGTGTGATATATCCTGTGGTAATGAATGCATGGACAGCGAGCACTAGGGCTATATACTGGTTGAAGATAAAGACAGATTGAATGTTTGTGATATATCCTGAGGTAATGAATGCATGGACAGTGAGCACTAGGGTTATATACTGGTGGAACATAAACACAGATTGAATGTATGTGATATATCATGTGGTAATGAATGCACAGTTGGCGAGCACTAGGGTTATGTACTGGTAGAAGAGAGACACAGATTGAATGTATGTGATATATCCGCTGGTAATGAATGCACAGACGCCAAGCACTAGGGTTATGTATGTACTGGTGGAAGAGAAACACAGATGGAATGTATGTGATATATCCTGTGGCAATGAATGCATGGAGAGCGAGCACTAGGGTTATATACTGGTTGAAGATAAACACAGATTGAATGTATGTGATATATCCTGTGGTAATGAATGCACAGACAGCGAGCACTAGGGTTATATACTGGTTGAAGATAAACACAGATTGAATGTATGTGATATATTCTGTGGTAATGAATGCACAGAGAGCGAAGACTAGTGTTATATACTGGTTTAAGAGAAACACAGATTGAATGTATGTGATATATCCTATGGTAAATAATGCATGGACAGCGAGCACTAGGGTTATATACTGGTTGAAGATAAACACAGATTGAATGTATGTGATATATCCTGTGGTAATGAATACATGGCCAGCGAGCACTAGGGTTATATACTGGTAGAAGAGAAACACAGATTGAATGTATGTGATATATCATATGGTATCAATGGTAATGAATGTATGGATGGTCAGCACTAGGGTTATGTACTGGTGGAAGAGAAACACAGATTTGAATGTATGTGATATATCTGTGGTGATGAATGTTCGGACAGCGGGCACTAGGGTTATGTACTGGTGGAAGAGAAACACAGATTTGAATGTATGTGATATATCCTGTGGTAATGAATGCACCCGGGCATGTAATATATCATACTGTCAAGAATTCACAGCCAGCGAGCACTAGGGTTATGTACTGGTTGAAGATAAACACAGATTGAAGGTATGTGATATATACTGTGGTAATGAATGCACGGACAGCAAGCACTGCGGTTATGTACTGGTGAAAGAGAAACACAGATTAAATATATGTGATATGTCCTGTGGTAATAAATTCATTGACAGCGAGCATTAGAGTTATGTACTGGTTGAAGATAAACACAGATTGAAGGGATGTGATATATCCTGTGGTAATGAATGCATGGACAGCGACTACTAGGATTATGTACTGGTGAAAGAAAAACACAGATTGAATGTATGTGATTTATCCTGTGGTAATGAATGCACGGATACCAAGCACCAGGATAATATATCTATATATATATATATATATATGTACATATATATATATATATATGCAAATAATCCTGCTGCTTGGTATATATGTGTATATATGTGTAAATATATACTGGTGGAAAAGAAATACAAATTGAATGCATTTCCAAAAAATATAGATGCAATATGTAATTCATTATGAGAATATAAATCAATAACAAGGGTGAGCGCATTTTTTATATGTTGTCTAATTTCGACGAAACATCCCATTCCGGTGAACCATACACGTCGCGCTACATGTAGTCAACCTCCTGTACAACCAGCTACTTGCACGCGCAGCACTGTCCCTGTGTCTACCTGTTCCTGGCTGTTGCGTCGGCGTATCAACATGAATAGGAGAGGTTCAGGTGGTTAAGGAAACGCAATACATGCATATCATTATCAACGTAGGATCAGCTTCATTATCCTCAAACACACTATTCAAGATCAGGTCATTCGACGTTTTACATGTTTACAGGGACATGAACAACCCAAGCCACGATTAAACCAAGTAACGATCCACAACATTCAACCTCAAAAGAGATATATTGAAGAACCCATTCTAAAAATAATTGATATAGTCATGTATGTAACCTAGTGGCCAGGAAAAGAACTAACGATTATCCCAGATAAGTCTTGATAAATATGGGAGTGTTGTCTTACAAGAGTCAGTCCTGCAAACCTAAACTCGTCCGCAGTTGAACCCACTTCATATATATATACACTAATGTCGTGTTCTTTTACATCCTAGCAACATAAAAGATCATATCAGAAGGCTACCGACTTATGACAGTGCACTCATTGCAACCTTATAGTACTGCCCCACTGGGAAATTATGCAGCCGGCACCATGACCCAATACCCCACTCAGTCACATTATCCTGATACTGTGCTAACAAGTCCTTGTCCTATCCTATTAATGCTGACTGCCAGGCTAGGTAGTGATAAGTATCAATTTCATGTCATTGGTTTGACTCGGCTAGGATTCGAACTCCCGACCTTCCGCATGAGATTCCTGCGATCTACCAATTGATCCACGGCACCCGGTCTTCATATGTATGATGCATGAGCATTGTAAAGGCCTGGTCACATACACATTGCGAACACAGTTCAACGTAGTGGAGGCTAACCTAGTTGAACGTAGTTGAACGTAGTTGAACATCGTTGAACGTTGTTGAACGTACCGGCATCCGTACTTCTCGGGGTGAGAACGTGATAGGAACATGTGTGGGCCGTGAGTTCCGATTTAAGCTTTGGACATGTTCAAATGAGCACTACGTTTAAGGCAAATGTTGCTTCTGTGATGATAACGTACTCTAGCATATTCTAGCATACTTCTTACTGTACTCTAGCATACTCTAGCATACCCTAGCGTACTTTGATCGGCACAAAACTTGGCTGTTCTGCCGTGGTCACATAGCTATTAGTGAATGAAGTTGAATGTAGTGGAGGGTAATGCAGTTCAATGTAGTTCAACATAGTTCAACGTAGTTCAACATATTTCAACATAGTTCAATGTAGTTTGGACGTACCGGGATACATAACATAGCGTACCAGGATCCATACCGTAATGTATTTATCCGAACCATAACGTATTTATCCGTACAATTAGGTGGGTGACCTGCCATACCTTGAGGTAGTTTAACGTAGTGATAGCACATTTGACCCACGTTAATCTATCCTACGTTCAACTACGTTCAACTACGTTCACTAACGTGTATGTAACCAGGGCTTCATAGTCTGCACTCACCTCTCAGGCAAGGAATCACATAGACAGGTGGGCGTGGATAGGATGATGACATCCCTTTAGTTCCCTTAATTCCATTCATTCTCCTTCATTCCCTTCATCCCCTTCATTCCATTGATTCCCTTGATTCCCCTAATTCCCTTCATTTCCCGTTATGCTCTTCATCCGCTTGCTTCCGCTAAGTGCCTTCATCACTTTTATTTGGTTCATTCCCCTTCATTCCCTTCCTTCCCCTCATTCCTAATTCCCTTGATTCTCTTTCATGTTACCTTCATTCTCTTCATTGTCTTCATACCCTTGATTCTGTTCATTCCCTTCATTCTGTGCCTTCCCCTAATTCGTAATTCATTTCATTCTCTTTCATTTACCTTCATTCTCTTCATCCTCTTCATCCCCTTCATTCTGTTCATTCTCTTCATCCTCTTCATCCCCTTCATTCTGTTCATTCCCTTCATTCCCTGCATTCCCTTCATTCCCCTAATTCCTAATTCCCTTGATTCTCCTTCATTTACCTTCATTCCCTACATCCCCTTCATTCTGTGCATCCCCTTCATTCCCTTCATTCCCTTCATTCCCCTAATTCCTAATTCCCTTAATTTTCTTTCATGTACCTTCATTCCCTACATTCCCTTCATTCTTGTCATTCCCTTCCTTCCCTCCATTCCCTTCATTCCCTTCATCCCCTTCATCCCCTTCATTCTCTTCATTCCCTTCATCCCATTCATTCCCTTCCTTCCCTCCATTCCCTTCATTCTCTTCATCCCCTTCATCCCCTCCAGTCCCTTCATTCCCTTCATCCCCTTCATTCTCTTCATTCCCTTCATCCCCTTCATTCCCTTCCTTCCCTCCATTCCCTTCATTCCCTTCATCCCCTTCATTCCCTTCATTCTCTTCATTCCCTTCATCCCCTTCATTCCCTTCCTTCCCTCCATTCCCTTCATTCCCTTCATCCCCTTCATTCCCTTCATTCTCTTCATTCCCTTCATCCCCTTCATCCCCTCCAGTCCCTTCATTCCCTTCATCCCCTTCATCCCCTTCATTCCCTTCATCCCCTTCATTCTCTTCATCCCCTTCATCCCCTCCATCCCCTTCATTCCCTTCATCCCCTTCATTCCCTTCATCCCTTCATCCCCTTCATTCTCTTCATTCCCTTCACTTCCCCAGTCAGTCAGCATTATCGGGGCACCACTGGCTACTTTTTAACCAGCTTTCTCAGGTTCCCCGTGTTTTTTAACACAGTTACCTCATGTAGTGAGTGAGACACATAGACCTTCCCACGGGAAATGTCACATGCACAAGTTGTTGTTTCACGTCCTAGCAGCCTCTAAAGCTGTATTCACACGGGCGAGTTAAAACGCCTCACGCAAAACCACTTGCATAGTTCGACTCAGATTTGCCATGTGAATGCGCGGCTGAGGCGTTTTAGGGCTGAATCGATTCATATAAATCGTTTAATGTAAAACGCTTCGCTAGGTGGTCTACAGGAAGCGATCTATCACTTTGAAACTCAGCCCGTGTGAATGCGCGCACATATAAATCGCCTTCTTTAGATTTTGCACGTGTGAATACAGCTTTAGATCATATCAGGATGGGTATTCATGATGACATTATAGTGCACTCATGATGACATAATAGTGCTGCCCCATTGGGTTGGTGGTTGGAGTTTTACATCCTGGCAACATCTAACGTCATATCTCAGGACGGGTATGGTCATGTGACAGTGCACACTCATGGTGACTTTATAGTGCTGCCGCGCTGGGAGACCAGGCCGCTGGCACCATGACCCGATATCCCACCCAGTCACATTATCATGATACTGTGCTAAACAGTCATTGTCATTTCCTTGAACTTGAACCCTTCTGCACGGGAAGCCTGCACTCTATCGACTCGGCCACCACGTCAGGTCATATGCACGAATAGATGTGGATAGCATATGAGACTGTCTCAATAGGTGCTAAGCAACGTGGGACAACAACTTTGTCCATTGTAACGATCAACATACTATCTGCTTATGCATTTGCTCAAGGTAAACTGCTTTGTTTTTTACATGGTGTTTCATAATCCCAATAGAATACATATTGATTTGAAGCAAATGTCCTTGTGTTTTCAGTTTAACTGTTTCTGTGCTGTTTTATGTCAATCATTACAATGGACAACAAAAAAGAAGAGTTATCACCTTTTGAGACAGGCTCATATACTGCAAGGAGCCGACATAGACTAATGGTTAGGACACCAGGTCATGGAATGGCACGCGTTTGGTTCTAGTCCTGTTCTAGGTGTGATGATTCCCTTTCTTTGCAAAGGCATCCCCCAGGACATCGGTTCCATGTCAAAGATTCTGTACAAGCTGCATGTAGATTACATAGTGTTGAACTGGGCCGTGTTTGTATTGTAAGTGCACTCACTACCTGGATATGTGTAAATGTAAATATGGGACTTAGAATTCCAGTGGTACAAGTGTAGTGAGAGGTATATTGACCTCCCCAGGTGAAATGCTACATACACAGGTAGGCGTGTATAGGTTGATTGCATCAAGGAGTGTAATGTTCTCTTTATTTGCATCACCTCCAGGATCATGCACAAGTTACATAATGTATATTGAAGCATGTATATCTAAGTGCATTGCATGTATGTGCATAATCATAACCATTGGATGACTTATGGAATGAAAGCATTTAAAAGACTTACATTAAAAGTTACACTTATATAGGGGAAAGTGTAGTAGTCTGCACTGACCTTCCAGGTGAGGAGCAACATAGACAGTTAGGTATGCATAGGGTGATTACACCAGGGAGCCTAAGTAGTGTAATGGTTAAGATTCTAGCCGCGGAAAGGCAGGAAGTGAGGGTTCACATCAGCTCTATGCTCAATATAAACTGTTCATTTTTAAGATGACCTTCACCTCTCCCCATGACAATATCAATCCGTGATATGTGTGGTCTGTAACTCGAATGACATCACATTAAACAGGTTGGAGAACTTATCTCGTTTGGGCTATGTAGTTAGACTACCTCGTTTGACCTCCGGTTCAATTACCAAGGTCGAATTGTAGATAGGATTAATGTGCAGGTTCCCAAATATGGTTATGGCACACTGCGTTTTGGGATGTTTTCAGATTGGAATACTTACTGCTATACCAACACAGTACTATCATGGGCAGTCCTGGCCTGTATCCATTTGTTGTAACTAAATAATTATTTCCTAATATTCACTGCTAATTTACTCCCTCCAGTCCCAACTAAATGTCCTGGAAATATTCAGGAAATTAGATATAATTCTTTGCTTTCTAGTGATGTATTCCAATATGGAAACATCCCAAAACTCAGTGTGTCACAGCCAAAACTGTCAAACTGCACCTTAATCTTATTTAAAATTCGACCTTCGTAATTCAATCGGACATCCAATAACTCCCGTAGCCCAAACGAGGTAAGCCCTGCAACCTGTTAAAAGAAGTCTAGAGGTACAGTTACATGCAATCATGAAAAGGTGCAGATCGACATTATCACTGATTCAACACAATAAAGTGTCTTCCGATTACTGTTTTTAATGAGGTGTTTTGGTTGCTTTTTTCTTTTTTTAAATTATGCTGATAACGATATCACGAGAAAAGGTATTTCCCTGTGACCACTCTGCTATCGAGAAAAACAATATGTAAATGTCACCCAGCCACTATTTTGACTAGATGACCGCTATTATGATAGCCTCATTTGAGAGTAGCCAACGAAGATGTTTTTATTTGGGAAAGTGGGAGATTTAATACTGCAATAGTCCATGTATCAAAGTAGAATCCCGCCGGCCGTTTGCCATCGCTGGCGACATATTGCAGTATCGCTAGATCTGCTGGAATGCAGTCACTCAGAGCGGTTCAGCCGTGTTGTCTCGCCATTCACCAGCCTCATAAATCTGCTGACAGGGGGCGCCACCGGCTGAGCCTGCCGGAGTCAACGCTGCCAGCACCTCGCGAACCGCTATGCAAACATACACTACGCACACACACACAACGCACATCAATACACACGAGGTAAAGCTAAGATTCCATATATGTGAATGCGACTGCGACAACAACAAAATGGTGCTTCCATACGAATGCGAATGCGGCAAAGTGGATTGCTCAATGGACCGATCGGTACTAATGCGAATGCTAATGCGAATGGCATGCCAAATACTGCGTATATGGAATCTTAGCTTTAACCCATACATAGTACACACGATGCACCTATTTATTCCCCCCTCTACAATACATTTCTCACACATAAATCAAGACACATGCATACTACCAACACTTACACACACTGTACACACCTACATACACTACACACACAACGCACACCAATACACACTGGATAAACCCATGCAGAGTACGCACCATGCACCTATCTAGACCTACTTCTACGATACATTTGTCACAAATAAATCCAGACTCAAACATACTACCCACACTTAGACACACTGCACACACCTGCACACACTAAACACATATACACACACAAAGCACGCATACACACACTAATCACGCCTACCAACTATAAACACACCTGCATGTATGCATAACACACACTACCCACACCTACACACACAACCACACCTGCACACTATCCACACTTTCACACTATCCACACCTACATCCAGGCACACTCACTACCCACACGAACATCCACAAAGCACACTACCCACACCTACATACACAACCACACCTGCACACTATCCACACCTACACACTATCCACACCTACATCCAGGCACACTCACTACCCACACAAACATCCACAGAGCACACTACCCACACCTACACACACAACCAACCACACATGCACACTATCCACACCTACACACTATCCACACCTACATCCAGGCACACTCACTACCCACACGAACATCCACAAAGCACACTACCCACACCTACGCACGCACTTACACAGCCCTTCCCACACTCACAACACCACACACATCCGCACGCACTACCCATATCCACACATGCCGCCACACCCCGCCACACCCCGCCCCTAATCACACACACCCCGTCCCCATACACACCCAGTCCCCATACACACCCCGTCCCCATACACACCCCGTCCCCATACACACCCCACCCATACAGACACCCACACCCATACCCACACATGCTCTCCACACCCTCACACTTTCCTAGACATCCAACACCCTACACATACCCACACATCCACTCACACATGTATGTCCTGTCCCACCGGAAAGGGTGGCCGAATCGCTACAGCGCAGGCATCCTGGACGGGAGATCTGGAGTTCAATTCCCGGTCGAGTGAAACCAATGACTTACAAAATGTATACTTGTCGCTTCCTAGCGTCGCACTCGGCATTAATAGGATAGAGCCAGGATAATGTGACTGGGTGGGACATCAAGTCATTGTACTGCTGGCCTAATCTCACTGTGGGGCAGCACTATATAATCAGCATGGATGCACACTGTCACAAGTCAGTACCCGTCCTGATATGACCTTAGATTTTGCCAGGACGTAAAATTCCAACAACCAACCAACCTTACTTCCTGTCCCTATACACACCCACACCCACCTCCAACCTGACTTCCTCCAGGGTGTGTTCGATTAGCACTTGACGGGCTATGTTTACTCCTGCGGCACACGAAGCTTAAAGCTACATAGTCCAATGAAAGCATCGACTTCTCGAAACATAGTTCTCAGGCAGGTGTCATATAAGGTGACAGTAATATTATTTGGATACTGGGCAAACCGGTCCATACCCTATCCTATAAATATCAAGCCCAAGCCTAGGTAGCGATAGGTTTGGAATTGTGCAATTCAATGGTGTTGACATGACTTCGGGGTTCGAACCCATAACCACCAGCAGTCTAACCCATCCGGCCGCTCTCTTATTGTCAGACATTCCTTCACCGAGCTGCTCAGGTTTTCACCAGTGAAATTTCCATGGACAGATTTAGCTATAACTTAAAGGAAAAGGAGGGTAAATTTGTGTTTTACTAGGTTTTTGTTGCATTTTATTCTAGGTGTGTGATGTTACTGTTATTTTCTGGTGTGTTTTTTTAAATAATTTGTTGGTTCCTAAGATCTTTTTACTCGCTTTCTTTGTGCGTGTTGTGTCACAGTGGTTTTTACAAGGCCATCGTCTCCTGTACTGAATCCCCATCACTACCCCAGCCAACATGCCCTGCTGGGCCCTACATGGGTTGTCAATGGGCGAGCTGGGCACAGCTGGGCAGGGGCTCCAGGTGGGCTCTGAAGTGGGCGTGAGATGGGCCCCACATGGGCTAGATTCCCAGCTTTAAAAAAAAATCATATTTTGTCTAAGATATAGTGAACATATTCAATAACTGAGATAGGCTCACCTGGGCTAGCCCAGGTGGGGACCACTTGGAGCCTGTGGCCAAAGTTAGCTGGGCCCCAGATGGGCTGCCCATGTGGGGCCCACCCAGGGCCCAGCTGGGAATGCTGGCTGGGACACTTCCCCACAAATCCCCTCCCCCACACACACACCCTACATTCCCTCAGATAATTCAAATATCACAACTGCACTCATCCCCAACCCCAACCCCCACATCCCCGACCCCATCACCAACTCTTCCCTCATATTCCCCACATCCCTCACCCCTACCACCACCTCTCCCACATCCACGACCCCTATCCCCACTCCTACCGCGACATCCCCTATCCCTACCCACACATCCCCCACCCTTAGCCTCACATCCCCCACCTGTACCTCTACATCCCCCCCACATCTGTCATACCTACCACCACCTCTTCCACATCCCACACCTACCCCCCACATCCCCACCCCTACCGACGCATCTTCCACCCTTTCCCTACCTTCCCCACCCTTCCCTCACATCCCCACCCGTACCCCATACATCCCCACCCTACCCAACCCCATCCCACCCCCACCACCACATCCCCCACCCTACCACCACATCCCCACCCCTACCACCACATCCCCCCACCCTTACCCTCGCATCCCCCACCCGTACCCCATACATCCCCACCCCTACACCACATCCCCCACCCCCTACCACCACACCCCCACCCTTACCCTCACATCCCCAACCCGTACCCCATACATCCTCACCCCTACAACCACATCCCCCCTGCACCACACCCCCCACCCCTACCACCACATCCCCCACCCTTACCCTCGCATCCCCCACCCGACCCCATACATCCCCAACCCCTACAACCACATCCCCACCCTTACCCTCGCATCCCCCACCCCGTACCCCATACATCCCCACCCCTACCACCACATCCCCCCACCCCTACCACCACATCTTCACCCCTACCACCACATCCACCCCTACCACCAACATCATCCACCACCACCACCACATCCCAAATCATCTACCCCTACCATCTACTTCCCCCACCACACCCATCCCAACACCGATCCCACATCCCTACCACCAAATCCCCAACATCTCACAGCCTTACCATCACATCCACCCACCACCCCACATCCCCTATCCCAACCACCATATCATCCACTCCCCCAAGCCTACCACCATCTTCCTCACAGCCCTGACCCCCACCCGTACCACCACATCCCCCATCCCACACCTTCATTCTCACATCCCCCACATCCCTACCAGTATTTACTCCTACCCCTACCACCACATCCCTCACACCCCGACCCCAAACACCAGTTCCGCCCCCACAGGTAAGCAGTCACCGGAAGTGGTTGTCAGGGCTAGGCCGCCGCCAGGTGGCCCCAGCGGCGTGAGCTGAGTTCGCACGCAGGTCGACTGTGCCGCTGCGCCGCTCGTCCAATAGCAGCCAATGGCTGCCTTTGTTTCAACTGCCAATCCCTGCGCTTGGCTGCTTGATTGGCTGACCGATACTCTCGCTCTGCTCCTCCCGCTTCTGCCATTCTAGCTTTCTAGCCCAACCCTCTGCTCCGTCCCCCGCTGCCTCCTCCCCGCTACCCCGTCCCCTCTACCCCCTCCCCGCTACCCCGTCCCCTCTACCCCCTACCCTCTACCTGTCCCCTCTACCCCCTCCCTTCTACCCCCCCCCTCTACCCCCTCCCCCCTACCCCCTCCCCTCTACCCCCCCCTCCCTCTACCCCCTCCATCCCCTCTACCCCTCCCCTCTAACCCCTTCCCTCTACCCCTCCCCTCTAACCCCCCTCCCCTCTAACCCTCTCCCCTTCGCCCTACCCCTCACCTCTACCCCCTCCCCTCTACTCCATTTCCCCCTCTACCCCCTCCCCTCTTCTACCCCCCTTACTCCCCTCTAACCACATCCCATCTACCCCCTCCTCTCACCCACCCCCTCCCCTCTACCCCCTCCCCTTTGACCCCCCCCCCCCCTCCCCTCTACCCTGTACCCCTCTACCCTGTCCCTGCTACTCGTCCCTCTAATACCCCCTCCCCCTCTCTACCCCTCTACCCCTCCCCTCTACCCCCTCCCTCTACCCCCCTCCCCTCTACCGGTCCCCTCTACCCCATTCCCCCTACCCTCCCCCCTCCGCTCTACTCCTCCCCCTCTACCCCATCTCCCCCCTACCCCTGCCTTTAGCCCCACCCTCTACCCCCTCCCCCTATACCCCCTCTCCCCCACCCCCTCCTCTCTACCCCTTCCCCTCTACCCCGTCCCCTCTACCACATCCCCCTACTCCGTCCCCCTACCCCGTCCCCTCTACTACCCACTCCCCTTACCCCCTCCCCTCTACCACCCTCCCTCTAACCCGTACCCTCTAACCCACATCCCCCTACCCCTCCCCTCTACCCCCCCCTCCCCACTCCCCCTCACCCCCTTCCCCTCTACCCACACCCATCCCCTCTACCCATCCCCCTACCCCCTCCCCTTACCCCCTCCCTCTACCCCCTCCCCTCTACCCCCCCTCACCCCTCTCTCTACTCCTCCCTCTACCACACCCCCCCCCCCCTCTACCACTCCCCTCTACCCCTCCCCTCCCCATCCCCTCTACCCCCCTCCCCTCTACCCCGTCCCCCTACTCCCTCCCTCTAGCCCTCCCCTACCCACTCCCTCCCCCCCTCCCCTCACCCCCTCCCCTCTACTCCCTCCCCCCCCTCCCTCTCTACTCCCATCTACCCTCTTACCCTTACCCCCTCCCCCCCCTCCCCTCTAACCCCCCCCCTCTTCCCTCTACCTCTACCCCCTCCCCCCCATACTACCCTCTGCCCCCCCCCTCTACCCCTGCCTGTACGCCCACTCTCTGCCCCACCTACTCTCTACCTCTCCCGTCTCATTCTCTGTCACCTCCCCTCCCCTCGACCCCCACATCTCTACTACCTCTCTCTCCTTGTTGGATGGGATGGCCGAATGAGTTAGAGCGTCCGTCTCCTTGCTTGTAATCGTGGGTCGTGGGTCCCCGGCGAGTCAAACCAATGACTTTAAAATTGATACTTGTCACTTCCTAGCCAAGCGCTCGGCATTATTAGGACAGGGCAAGGACTGGTGTGCTCAGTGTCAGGGTAATGTGACTGAGTGGGATACCAGGTCATGGTGCCGGCGGCCTGGTTTCCCAGTGGGACAGCACTATAAAGTCGCCATGAGTGCACACTGTCACAAGTCGGTACCCGTCCTGATATGACCTTAGATGTTGCTGGGACGTAAAACAACAACAAACAATCAAACAAACAACAACTCTCCTTGTTGTTGCACCTACCTCCACTCTTCAGTCACCTTCCCCCTCCCCTCAATTTATGTCTCCTAACCCCTCCTACACACTCTCTGTCACCTACCTCCTCCCCTCTACCCCCTCCATCTCACTCTCTGTCACCTACCTCCTCCCCTCTACCCTCCCTTCACACTCTCTGTCACCTACCTCCTCCCCTCTACCCCCTCCTTCACACGCTCTGTCACCTACCTCCTCCCCTTTACCCCCTCCTTCACACTCTCTGTCACCTACCTCCTCCCATCTACCCCCTCCTTCACACGCTCTGTCACCTACCTCCTCCCCTCTACCCCCCCCTCACACTCTCTGTCACCTACCTCTCCCCTCTACCCCCTCCTTCACACTCTCTGTCACCTACCTCCCCCCCCCTCTACGCCTCCCTCACACTCTCTCTCTCCTAGCCCCTCCCTCTACTCCCGTCGCTCTCACTCTGTCACCTACCCCCCCCCTTTACCCCCTCCCCTCACTGTATGTTACCTCGCCTCCCCTCTGCGCACTCCCTCAACTCTTCTCACAAGCCCTCCCTCTACTCCCTCTCACTCTGTCACCTACTCCTCCCTCACCATCCCCTCTACCCCCTCCCTCACACTCTCTCTCTCTCTTACCTACTCCCTCCCTCTCACTCTGTCACCTCTCCTCCCCCTCTACCCCCTCCTCACACTCTCTCTCTCTTACCTACCCCTCCCTTCTACCCCTCCCCTGTACTCCCTCCCTCTCACTCTGTCACCTTCTCCCTCCCTCTACCCCCTCCTCACAATCTCTCCTCTCTCTACCTACCCCTCCCTTCTACCCCTCCCACTACTCCCTCCTTCTCACTCAGTCACCTCTCCCTCCCCTCTACCCCATTCCCGTCACTGTCTGTCACATAACCCCCTCCCCTCTCCCCCCTCCCTCACACTCTCTGTCACCAGCCCCTTCCCCAAATATCCCGTCCCTCATTAACCTTCCCCAGTCCATCCTGATATGACCTTAGATGTTGCTAGGACGTAAAACAACAACAAACAAACAAACCTTCCCCAGTCCCCCCACCACCACCTCTCACCCTCCCCTCCCACACCCACACCTTTCTCTTTCCTTCCCCACCTCCACCGTCCCCACATTGTACCTTGTTCAGACCCTCCCCCCATCAGCTCTCACACCCACACACCTCCAACTGCCACCTGCTGGAATGCTATTAGCATCTCGTCAGCATTCATCTTTGTTGTGGTGATGGATTCGCGTGCCCCTGTTGCCATGACAACGCGCCTGATTTCCGCCTGTACCGTACGTTAGCTGCGTAGGTGCGTAGGGACAGCGGTTGCATGCGATTGTCTGATTCCACAGCGGGAACAGTTGTCTAAACAAAGCTGCCCCTCCCATTTCCCTATGAAAAAAAGATGAAGCTTAGGCCATGCGTACCTTTTCCCGCTTTTAACTGCAGTCTTTTTTGGCCTTTAAAAGCTGCATAGTTCGATGAAAATATCACAATTAAAGAATGTTTAAACACGCACCTAGATTTGATCCAACATACCATACTTAGATACTGGTGCAGCTTATTATGCATATATGCATATATGTTGCTGTAGAAAAGGGAATACTAAGTCAATCTAAGAAAAATATGTGACTGCTGGAACATATGTTGTCCAGAATTACAACATGCAATTCAAAATTAATTTGAACTGTCACAAGTCGGTACCCGTCCTGATATGACACAAACCTCAAACAAACAAGTAAAATTCTCGAACCTTTAGTGGGTACTCAGCAAAGAGCTGATTGACGGCACTTTCAGTATAGTGTGACTGAGCGGGATATCAGGTCATGACGCCAGCAGGCTGATGGTGATAGACAAATTGGGCAGCACTATAAAGCCAACGTGAGTGAATACTGCCATAAGTCGACGCAAATCCTGATGAGACTGCATACCTTAATAGGATATAAACCCCACATGCTCAATTTTGTAAGTCACTGTGTGATCAATCCTTTGTCCAGTCAAACCGACATTCCGCACAGGAAGCGGATGCACTATGCGCTATGAGCTTATTGCATCTGGTCGCTGGTTCTGGCATGAGCGTGTCTGATGCTGAGATGCCATGCGCGTTGATTAGTCATGACACATTTGATTATCCCTGGTTCTATTATGCCTTGTTCCATTAATCAGCTGCCACTCATCAGTGCAATATGTGAGAGTGGTTCGCTTGTTCGGGGTTATCACATTCCTGCTAATCCAATGAAATCAAAGCTTGAATCGAGCACACATGGCATTTCCTGCTACTACATGTTGCTAGGATGTAAGACTCCATAAAACCACGCCAAACTCTGATCCAACGGGACAATTGCAGTAAAGTAACCATTTGATTAGCATCTGTCAGGGATCGAACCCACGACCACTGACATTGAACCCGGATGCTCTAAGCCAGTTGACCACCATCTTTAACTCCTGATTACATCAAATAGTAACATGGTCCCTAGTTTCCCTAAATATTCAGTTGTACAGTGAGTGGCGGTTATAGTGTGCAGGGGTGGGGGCACTACGATCGGATTTGGCGTTGGGGAGGCTGGAGCAGTAGATGACTATGACAGACTCTATCAGTCCATGGAGCTGAGTGAGTGATGAGGGAAAGGAGGGATATTCCAGGTTATTATACTCGTATAATAACAGCATATATATATAGTAGTTCCCAATACCACATAATGGCAGTAGTACTACACTTACCCCTGTTTGCTAAAGCCCAAGTCACACCTACCCAGACTAGCCCCGGATTTTTAGCCAGACCACCCCGGGACCATTCCCCTTGACTGTCCCGGACAGCCCTGAAAAAATTGTTACTTTGGTCGTTTTTGGGCTCGCTGTCACACCTACCCCGATGATCCATGGTCTAGCCACAGACTAGAGGCCGGACTGAGCCGGACCACCCCTGGACTACCCGGTGTATCCAGGGAGTGGTCACGGATTAGTCCTGGACAACCCCGGGCAACCCCGGACCACCCCAGATCGACCCTGGAACACCCCTGGACTCCCCAGTGTATACATGGATTATCCCTGGACTGCGCTGGAGACCCCCAGACAACCCCGGACAACCCCTGGACCATCCCTGGACAACTCGGACAATCCCCGGTACACCCCAGGATCACCCCTGGACTGTCCAGACCACCCCTGGACTACTCCCGGATAACCCGGAGTATAAAAGACGGCACCACATTGGAGGAGTCATTTCCAAATCCAGCAGCACCGAAGACACATCACATCATGACCAAACCAACTGGAAAGAGAGTTGCGCAGAAGGAATCCACCCCACACAAGGCGTCACCCTCAACTTTGGGGTTGTCATCAGATGAGGAATCTTCCTGGGACATGTCGCCGCCTCACTGTGTTCTGACACCGCCTCCGCCAGTCCAGTTGTCACAGGGGAAGCCGGCAGTGAAGCGCAAGAAGCTGGACACTCTAGGTCTGACAACTGAGCAGCACATGGAGATGTCGGAGGGGTTTCGCTTAAATGACTACATTTTTGTCAAAGGACAAAGCGACTACAAGAACACCATCTTAAAGAGGCATGCCTGGGAGGAGAAGGCGAAAGAGATGGGGTTAGACGACCCTTAAGCGTTCATCACCTGGTACGAATCGAAACGGACCAAGGTGGGAAAACTGAGCGATGGCAAGTCCGGTGCCACAGCAAGGGAGTTTGTTGAAGGAGCATTTTGGCTTCCTGAGGAGTCACATCATGCAGCAGATTCCAGATCAGGTTCACTCTGCAGTCCCGGGTACAACCCGTGCCGCCAGCTTTGACAGCAACAACACCCACAGCAACAGCTACAGCAACAGGCAACAGCAACAGCAACAGCTTCAACTTCCGGTGCAGCCCCTCTCACCCTACTGCCTACTTGTGCTCATGACGATGATGACAATCTGACGCCAGCTGACCACTGGCAACTCAACCAGCAACTCAACCAACAACTCAACCAGCAACTCAACCAGCAACTCAACCCACAACTCTTTGGCCGGCAATCAAGGGGAAGACGAACCCTCATACACCAAATACAGACATTGAACAGTTGCTGTCAAACCTGTGGGACCAGCAGGAAGAGGCTGGAATAATGCAGGGCCGGATAAGCGGCATGCTACACCCATTGAAGCTGTCATCACCGATACTGTGGGGATCATGGCTGGGGTCGATTGCAGAAGATATCGACCCCTCACTTTTGTCACAGTTCTACACAGACAGTTTTGCCTTGGCGATGCGTTTCCGGACAGAAAGCCTGCAACTGGCAGAGCAGAAAGAACAAAGACAACAACTACAACTTCCACAACCACAAGCACCAACAACCAGCCACATTCCCTGCTTTCCCAGTGCCACCAATGGGATTACAACAGGTTGGGCCGAGCCAGGGAGGCCCTGACCTGGTCCTTCCACAACTGGACGACGGTACAGCTCCGAAGTATGGGACACCATCGATTGGAACACCACGGGCCCCACACGCCCATCCAGCACGCCAGCAAGCAGTGTTGGAAACTTAACAGTACTCTCGGCTCTCAGCTTTACGACATTAATGGTTGGGATGGCACACAATCCTGATGTGCAGCCGCAGGAACTGTGATTGTGGACTGAACTTACTGTACATTGTGTTTATTGAGTTATGATGTAAATCCCAAGTGATTGTGAAGAAGAGTTGTGATTGTGTACATATCATAGAGTTTATTATTATCACTTGTTGACAATACAAATATGAAAAATATGAAACCAAAAATAAATTGTGTTTGTTATATCTCTGACTTAGTCCATTTAGTAGTAATAAAGGTAATGATTATCTGAAATTAAATAATAAGTAATTACCAAATGTACCCCCCCTTTTCCAAAAACAACATCGCCCTCTTGAAAACTAGCACATGTCATACAAGGACTAAACACTTACAAGCTTCCCTTCATTGCAGACATGGGACGTGGCCTCCTTAGGTAGGGAGTCGGGGCCTACATATGGTCCGCTGACATCTCCAGGGCCTACCGCCAGCTCCAGCCCGACCCCCTCACCTGCCCCCTCTACGGAATCACCCTGGACAGCCCCACCTATGTGGATCTTGCCCTCCCATTCAGCTGGTGCTCCTCGGGGGCCGCCTGCGTGTGGGTGACCGGACCGCAGCCGTGGCTTGGATCCTCTGGCATGAGGGATTTCACACCCTCATGTATGTGGACAATTATGTCGGCTGCGAGCGGAACTACCTCAGGGACTGCCAGGCATTCAATGCCTTCATCGACCTGGCGGCCGCCCTCGGGCTCGAGGTCGTCCCCGGAAGTGCCACACCCCAGTGGTCCGCCTCACTTGGCTCGACTTCACCCTAGACAGTGAGGCCATGACAATCCGCATCGCCCCCGACGAGGTCGAGTCCCTCGTCACCGACTGCGAGGCCCGGATCGACCACAGCCCCCTCGGGCACCGTGAGCTCCAGAGTGTCCTCAGTCGCCCATGGGAAGTGCCACACCCCGCCGGTCCACCTCACTTGGCTTGGCTTCACCCTAGACAGTGAGGCCATGACAATCCGCATCGCCCCTGACAAGGTCGAGGCCCTCGTCGCCGACTGCGAGGCCCAGATCGACCAGGAGGCCTGCCACGACCTGCGGTGGTTCGCCCTCTATGGCTGCACCTCGAATGGCCTCCAGCTCCTCTGCGCACCCGAGGTCCGCCGCCTGGTAATAGAGTGTGACTCCTGCCTCACCGGGGGCGGGGCCTTCTCCCCTACCAGATGCTACATGCAGGAGTATTCTGAGGCATTTCGCACCCGCTTCCCTAGCATCCACGAGCTGGAGGCGGTCAACCTCGTGGTGGCCCTCCTCCCCGAGGATGTCGCGGGCTCGACTGTTGTCGTCAACACCGACAACATGGCTTCTGCCGCCGCCCTCGAGTCTGGGCACCCTCATGACGCCACTCTCGGAACTTGCGCCCAGGAGCTCTGGCTCTTGACTGCGGCGGGCTGAGGTCGCCCGCCTCAGGTTGTCATATGCGGCCCCCTGCCACAATGACTTCCTGTATAACCCAGGGCTTTGATTACAGGTTTCTCCGCCCTTGAGGTCACAGCAGTTGACAGGCTCCGCCTCACCTCCCTCGCGCCCTCTACCTGCAGGAACAGGCGCCAGCAGGCCGAGGCCTATGTCGCATGCATGTACCCCCATGACCTTGATGCCCTCGCCCCCTCCGACTTCAAGGTAGCAGCCTATGGCACCTCCCTCACATGCCACCGCCATCGTGCCGGCCTCAATCCAGGACGCCCTCTGCGGAGCCCACTCCTGGGTAGAGGCCACAGGGGATGAGCCCTCGACCTTTTCCTCCCACCTCGCATGAGAAGTCTGCCATGGGGGCGACTGGGCCTCGGCGCACGTGC
This sequence comes from Branchipolynoe longqiensis, assembly GCA_030323885.1. Lineage (NCBI taxonomy): Eukaryota > Metazoa > Annelida > Polychaeta > Phyllodocida > Polynoidae > Branchipolynoe > Branchipolynoe longqiensis. Next base: position 67,872,608 of record CM059190.1, on the reverse strand, counting down.
CACGCCCCAACCCCCTTTGCTCACCCGGGAGCACCTCTCTGCCGTCGCCTCCTATATCGCCTCTGTGGGACCCTCGGGCGTTGTGCCCTAGGCGGCCCTCCTCCTCGGGTTCTACGGGATGCTCTGGCAGTCCAACCTGCTCTCACCTGCCTCCTGGGAGTGGGGCGGCCCCCACACCATCACGCGCGTCGATGTCGCCTTGGCCTCACCCTCCGGAGCTCCAAGACCATCTCGGGACACTCGGCCCCCCGTCGCCCTCTTCATCCCAGCCTCCCCGGGCTCTGCGCCGTCGCGGCTTGGCATGCGGCCGTCACCCTCATCCCGGCCACTCCTCCCGATCTGGCTTTCATCATGCCCTCAGGGCGGCCACTCGATCCTTGGACTCTCACCTTACCCCTCCGCGCCGCTCTCCAGGCCATCTTGGTGCCAGCCTTCCATGCCGAGGCGCCGCTCAGGCCTGCCAGCGTGCCGGGGTTCCCCTGCAGGACATTACGGCCAAGGGGAACTGGATCTTTGAGGCGGTGCATGCATACTTTCCCAGCCTCACTCCCCCTGCCGCCCCTCGCGCCCTCTCCTCACTTTTGGTGGAGGGCTCTTCAGGGCTCCTCCCTCCCCACTGACTCTCCCCGGATGACCTCGCCACGCCGGCAGGTCCTGTCCGTGATTAAGATGACTTTTTAAATTACCTATGTTCCTCGATTGACAGTATTACTATGTATGTTTACCTATGTTCTTCCTCGATTGTTCCTTCATTGTCATTTCCCCCATTTTATTATTATTGAATAAAATGGGTTTTTTTCTCCACCCCCGCCTCTGTTCCTCTTCGCTGCGTATCATATATCCATTCCCATGACTCATTGCGAGTGTACTTCTGTGGTTCTATATCCCAGTAGTGTTGAGCAGATCTCATACGCTCCTCATGTTCCTCATTAACGTGCACCTTCACGAGCAAGCCTTTCAGGGTTGCATGTCCTCACGCCAGGTGCTTGTGGAGTATATTACCACTCTGAGATTAGCTTCTTCCACGAATCATGTTCACACGCCAACCTCCCAACACCACCACGTCACCCTGACAGATCTGTACCTCCCAATACACCTACTTACACTCAGCTGCACCTAGGCTACACCTCCCCACACAACTTACAGATCACTAGCTCCGTACACACCTCACACACCCCACGTACACACAAATACATTCAACCAACACCTCCCCACGCCACTGACAGATCACAAGCTCCACACACACCTCCAACACATCCTCCCTTCACACACATACATTCAATCAACACCTCCCCACACTACTGACAGATCACCACCTCCACACACACCTCCAACACATCCCCCTTCACACAGATACATTCAATAAACACCTCCCCACACCACTTACAGGTCACAACCTCCCACACCTCCAACACATCCCCCCTTCACACAGATACATTCAATCAACACCTCCCCACACCACTGACAGATCAACACCTCCACACACACCTCCTCGCACACCCCACCTTCACACAGATACTTTCAACCACCACCTTCCCACACCACTACCAGATCACTAGCCCCCCCCCCCCCACACACACACATCACACACCCCACCACCCACCACCACCCACCACCACACACAGCAACACACCACAACACACCACCACACATAACCATACACTACCATCCAGCATCACATACAATCACACACCACCACACCACCACCACCCACCACCCACACCCCACCCCACCAGTACCCTAGCGGTGGGCGTGACTGCAAGTTGGTGCGATTAACAATTGTTGCGTGTTGTGGTGTCGGCCGTCTGGGTGTGCCTGGTGTGTCCGGTGTGTCCGGTGCTTATTAGGTTCTCACTGCAATCTAATCAGGGTTCCTTGTCCGGCGGTGAATTCCGTCTTTACTTCTCTACCCCTGGACCCTGCCAGGGAGACACTGTCACCACACCATCTCCCTTAACCAGCACTCTGCTCTGTGCATGAGCATCTGTTCCACTAAGCAATTAGCTTACATCTGCTTCGAGGCTATTTATTATTCAAACACAACTTTCTGGTTTACTTGTACGCTTCCTCTTTTACTTTTTTTTTCTTTAGAAATCAGAATAATGATTTTCTTTTTTCAAAACTGAGACACTGGTCTCGAAGCTGTTGGTTCTGTTGTTGTTGTATTGTGGATGTACATCCTAGCCACATCTAAGGTCATATCAGGATGGGTACTGACTTGTAATATTCCGAGATATATAATAGAGGCATGGAGATGAGAATAAGATGTGTATTTAAGGAATAGCGATGGGAAAAGGTTAAGGTTAATACAGATGAACCTTGATCCAACGGACACCGATGCAACGGATTCCGGATCCAATGGACACAATCCGCTAGAGTGAGCTAGGCTCCCACACATGTGTAATGCATACTCACACATATGCATACTCATTCACGCATACAAACATACCCAGATAGTGCCATGCACACATAGTGCCATGCACACATAGTGCCATGCACACATAGTGCCATGCACAGAGCCGTGCAGGTTTATTTATTAAAATTTAACATCCTAGCAACATCTAAGGTCCTGTTTTCCACATTATCACTATGGCACCTATAGATAAAGCAATTTCATCGCTGCAACGGACAAACAGCTTTAACGGACAACTGCTCCCCCATATTAGTCCGTTGGATCGAGGTTCATCTGTACATAGATGTGTGGAGAGAGAGGATTAAGTTGACCATCATAGAGGGCGCCACCTACATCCATGGTTGTTACTGTGTGTGCAGGTGGGAGGGGGCAGGGTTAGCCAATATTGGACAGCAGTATTAACTATGTAGAGTTGCATGTACCAGGGATTCTTTGTGTAGGGAGGGCTACATAACCTGAACAGGGGACAGGGGTCCAGACATTGTGGAGAGTGGGAAGGAATGGAGGCTTGGGTTAAAGTTGCATAGTCCGACGGGTTTCAGTTTCTGTCATTTTCTGAAGTAAAAATTGGTATAATCTATCTTACATTAGTTTGAAGTAACTTTTACTTTCAAATGGCTAACTTTTGAGATATTTGAAGTGCAATCATGCAATATTAATTTTGCCAAGCATACCAAAACTATGAGACCATAGCTTTCTGCAGTGATAGGTTCTATGAAATGGCCTAGGTGTTCCTATCTATGTGGCAACAAATGTTTTAATAAGTGGACCAGCATCTAAATTAGATATGCATAATCAAATCAAGATAAATATTTTGGTTTTGAAAAGTTGATGCTTTTGTCGAACGATGCAGCTCTAAGTGGGAACATTGGGGTTGTCAATTTAAACAATGGGATGTAACTTAGGGTTTAACAATGAATGCGCCACCAATCAAATGCATGTTGTAATGATATCGCCGCAGCGCGTATGTGATTAAAAAACATAAAAGATGTAAAATTTTAGATAGTAAACGGATTGAGATTTACTTCATGGTATACTTTGACTTCCGCTGTTTTTATTTGGATGGTACTCTTGTGTAAAGTATGTTGTATTGAGTTGTCTTGCTTGGGTTGCTACTGTCACTACTATTTTCATGAGCAATGCAGACCTTCTGGAAATGCATAAAGTAATAGGGATAATGTTTGTCTAAATTTGTGGTTTTATCTTTCTCATGACACTATTCACAGTAGTAGTATGGTTTATAGGTAAAGTAAAACAGGTAGAAATTCTTAAATTTCATATCGGGTCAGTGCACAATTGTATAGTGCTGCCTTTGGCTGATTCCGGCTAGACATACATACCGGGTAACTGATAACCAAACAGCCAGACTTGAGTAATTCAATAAGATAACAGTCGTCAATGTGAACAGAGTTTTGACTAGCTTGGGTTTTCAGTGTGACTTCCCTGGCTAAAATATATTACTCAGTAAGAGTAGGTATCCCAACTGCCTTGCCAATCCACCAATAATCTGTGTGTGGAGCCTAAAAATTCATCATTTTCAATCTGTTGGTGTGTTCTAAGTTGTTCACCAATTGAAATAAAATCTAAAGGAAAATAAAGATTCATACTTCTTCTTTCTAATAGTACCATCCCCATTAGGATATTACTTTGATCAGCTACAGAAAACCAATGCTTTGTCAAGTCCATTTATGTAGAAAATCACCTTTTGTTTCAACTAAGTTTTGCATGAAATTTTACACTGCTTCTTCAAACCTCCGGCACCCATTCACCAGAGCTAGCATCATCATGCCAATGACATCATTTTGTTGCCAATACTACAGGCCATATATTCATCTTTTGTCCTTGAATAAATTCTCTGTCCATCTATTTTTAATTTTAATTTAAAATGTTCAATTAACCACCATTTCTGAACCGAATAATGGATAACTTAGGTTTTTACATGAAAATGAAGATTTTTTTTTCAAAAACAAAATAAGTTATCATCATTCTTAGCAATGCACCCCATGAATGCGTGAATATGAGACAAAATAAATGTTGGCTCTAGTTAATAATTGAATGCGAAAATTGTTATGCAATGTGCCAGTGTTGTCTCGTATTAATTAGTGTAAAGCTGACTACTTCATAAAAACACCGCCCACACACACACATCCACACACAGGGTTTGAAAACCTTCTTTTTTTTCTTAATATTCACATCTCTCAAATTGTATTGTATATAATGTAAACAGAAAGAGCATATTGAAGATAGTACAGAGTGAAAATGTCATGCAATTATCTGATATGGGTGCATTTCTGTACCATTTTAAGCCTGCTCAAAGTTGGGCATTTCCTTTTACCGGATTTTATCACTTGTCAAATTGAGCTCCCGACCATTTTAAACCTATTTCTTAAAGTTGTTCCCAAGCATATGTAGACCTGAACAAAAATAGCAGTGACACGACTTATCAGTAGGTTATGGATGAATCAGAATAATTTAATACGGGTGCCAATTCTTTCCACAAACAAGCCCACAAAGGTGGTCCAAAGCGAAATTCGGAAATTGGTGAAATTAAGGAAATTGTTATTTCGCACATTTTTGAAGATGTATATCTTGAAATGTCACCACATCAGCCCCTGGATCTTTTTATTCTCATTGTATAGGCCATGGATTTGAAGGAAAAAAACACAGGAAGTCTGATAGGGTGGTTACTTTTAATTTTGGGGGGCCATCAAAAATAACATCTTTTTAGTTTTGGGTGGGACCAATTAAGTAACAACCTAAAAAAGGCCATATCTTCTTTAATATTTATTTCAAATTAAATATACTAACAGGTGGAATCAATTAAATCAAACTCCAAACTATTTTTAAAAATCACTTTGAATACCTAGTAAGAGAATCCATTATTTCAGACTCGCTCCATATTGAATGCTTCCATTCTCTGCATCCATGTTAGCCTTAACAACAGAAACATCATTAGAAACATCATATAGACATTAATTGTGGATGGAATGGGGCAGGATAAAAGCCAGATGGGAAAAGAGCCCCTTTTGCTTTTGGGAGGTCATGGGTTCGACTCCCATCCGTACTAAAAGCAAAATCTTACACAAACTGGTGTCTGTCACTAACTTTCTTGGCATTTCACTTTGCTAGCATTGTTTGTTGGGGTTTTGCGTCCTAGGAGCCTGGCTCAGGACAGGTACTGACTTGTGCCAGGGCGCACTCATGTTATAGTGCTGCCACAATTTGGGATACCAGGTCGCTGACACTATAACCCAATATCCCATTCACTCAGATTACCCTGAAAGTCAGCTAACCAGTCCTTGCACTTTCATATTAATGCTCAGCACCAGGTTAGGTAGCGGCAAGTATTTTTGAGTCAGTATATTGACTTGGCCTAGATTCGAACCCTTGACATTCCACACGGGAAGCCTGCGCTCTTACCGATTCGGCCACCGCGTCTGGTAAACATACATACTGACACAACACTGTATGCTAGAGATCTTTTTTTATCAAACAGGGACTAGCTCTGAATTTCTGTAATTAGTGTACACTAAATAAAACTTGATTTAGAACTTCAGTTTGCCATAACCCAGAAGGATCATTGGGGGTGCCACTGATGACTCTTTTAATCGGCTTTCTCCATGTCTTGCTGTTCTCCACAGCGCATTGGGAGTCAGCGAACTCCAGTCCCATCTACGCTTTCATTTTTTCTTCCCACCGTTTCTTTATGAGACGGTCTTTGTATGGTCAGATGATCGCGAGACGTGGCTGCACCACTTCATATTACACTTCTTGACAATTCTGTGAAGGTCTTTGTATGGTTCCCTTACACATATACTTCAAAAGAGATGACCAGCAAATCAATGATTATATTGTATTTCAGAGGACTGTTCGCTCCAGTCAACATGCATACTATAATATTCTCATAAGATATGTAAAACCTTGTTCCCTGCTATCGCTTGATATTGGTCAACCATTTTATCATTCCATGTACAAATAGGTAAAATGCAATACAAAAGTTGAATTATTTTAAATCGTAAAATTAGTTCAATTGATATCCATTCTTTGTACCGTATTTCCTTATAATTGTCTAACTTTGTTGTTGTACCTTTTGTGAATCATAGCAGTATGTTTTCATTAAAGCTGAAAGACCAGTGCCTCGGCACTGGCGTCATATTATTCAGAGGAATAAAATCACTTGAACATAAAATAGTGTACTAACCATAATGGCACCCCTACTGCGCTAACACTAAATAAAAACAGAGATTGGATTCAGCGGAATAAATCAAAGTCCACACAATAAAAAAATATACTACAGATCTGGGCTTAGCAATTATAGGGTAAGAACTGGACACTTTACTTCTCAAAGTAATAACTATAGTCATGGAGCTGATGCAAGCAAAGGAAACATTGAACCTAGAGCAGGATTTGAACCCATACGTCTTGCCATTCCAGGGCTACCATATTAACCATTAGTTTAAGCTGTTAACCCCGCCTGTTAAGCTAGTGACATCTGTCGGCAGAATTTGGACCCACTCTAGACGGGTACATTCCCTGACTGCCTATGACTTCACATGCTATATCTCTGTAAAGAATGCTTGGAAAAATAATAAAATGCCTGATTATATTCAGATCTTCATATCGCAACAGGATCCTTGTAATATATATATTAAACAAAAGACAACTATATTGTATTTTTCTTCTGGAATTTCACCGCCGCTCTCTTCATGTTTTACACCCCTCCAGTTAAACTAGTGACATATATTGGCATAATCTGGAGCCACTCTATTCAGGTACTTTCCAGCTTAACTGACGGGGTCTAGTACATACAGACAATGCACTTACATATATACATACACAGGGTAAGTTCAACAACCATACAGCATGTAGCTTTTGCAGGATCCTGGTCATAGAACCAGTGTCATGTGGGTGACACAAACAAAGGGAACATTGTGCCTACAGCAATATTTGAACCCCCACTTCTTAGAATTACAGGGCTAGCATCCTAACCTAGGCTTCCTGATGTCACCACCCTATCCACGCATACCTGTATGTGTGGAATTGCAGGGCTAGCATCCTAACCTAGGCTTCCTGATGTCACCACCCTATCCACGCATACCTGTATGTGTGGAATTGCAGGGCTAGCATCCTAACCTAGGCTTCCTGATGTCACCACCCTATCCACGCATACCTGTATGTGTGGAATTGCAGGGCTAGCATCCTAACCTAGGCTTCCTGATGTCACCACCCTATCCACGCATACCTGTATGTGTGGAATTGCAGGGCTAGCATCCTAACCTAGGCTTCCTGATGTCACCACCCTATCCACGCATACCTGTATGTGTGGAATTGCAGGGCTAGCATCCTAACCTAGGCTTCCTGATGTCACCACCCTATCCACGCATACCTGTATGTGTGGAATTGCAGGGCTAGCATCCTAACCTAGGCTTCCTGATGTCACCACCCTATCCATGCATACCTCTATGTGTGGAATTACAGGGCTAGCATCCTAACCTAGGCTTCCTGATGTCACGACCCTATCCACGCATACCTCTATGTGTGGAATTGCAGGGCTAGCATCCTAACCTAGTCTTCCTGATGTCACCACCCTATCCACTCATACCTCTATGTGTGGAATTGTAGGGCTAGCATCCTAACCTAGGCTTCCTGATGTCACCACCCTATCCACTCATACCTCTATGTGTGGAATTGTAGGGCTATCATCCTAACCTAGGCTTCCTGATGTCACCACCCTATCCACGCATACCTGTATGTTTGGTTCCATGCCTGAGAGGTCAGTGCAGATAACTATATTATCATCTTTTTTATTCATCAGGCTACATGGAGACCTATTGAGTCACAGACATTACATTCCCTCATTTTTTTGAACACCCGTCAATGTCTTTATGACTGGGCTAGACACATTAAGACTAGTAAGCCATGCTGATTGCTTGTTCTCGCCAGGTAGTGACAGTTCCGTGTGCATCGCGTGTGCAGGACAATTTCTAAAGGGCGATGGTGAGATTGCGTGATTACTTGGCCTGTTTTTCTAACGGAAAATAATCAGTAATAAATGAGAGTAATCAGTTAGAAATCCGAAGAGGATAAAACAAAGAATACTAGGTGAGATAAAATTATTATACATAAACCGTGAATATTTTGTTCCACGCCATATGAGATAATAGTAATGATAATTGTTGTGATAATGATAATGATAATGAGAATGATAGTGATGATGCTGATGATTGTGTTGGTTGTTTAAGTTTTACGTCGTATCAACATATAAGGTCATATCAGGACAGGTACCCGACTTATGACAGTGCGCACTCATGGCGACTTTATAGTGATGCACCACTGGGAAATCAGGCCACCTGCACCATGACCCAATTGCTCACTGAGTCACATTATCCTGAAACTGGGCTAACCAGTCATTGTCCTATCTTACTCCTAGTAATGCCATAGGCCAAGCTAGGTAGTGACAAGTAGCAATTTTGTAAGCCATTGGTTTGACTCGACCAGGGGTTGTGGGCGATACCAGGGAAGGTGTGAAAGCCCGCTGGCCAATCAGGTGGATAGCGAGATAGACTTACCCATCCACCTGAGGACGAGTCCATTGTGCAGTGGGCAGGGGAGGAGGGTGTTCTTACATTCCTGCTGAATCACCCACAATGCAAATAAATATACCTACCGAACAATTATTGTAATGAAACCCAATCAATCAATATGAATATTTTCCATTTTAAATGCTACTTGATTAGCTGAGAGGAGTTTTTATGTGAGCTGAATGACCTATTACTACCAGTCCCAGCTTGACCTTAAAGGCCCTGTAGTGTAGCTGAGTTCAGAAATGAACCTTAGAACGACAGCCATACAAATACACCCTCACCACACCATAATTCACTCATGCCCCTGTCACACTACGACGCTTCTCGCCGGCGACCCGTCAACGTGTGGTGTTTTTGGGCGATATTTGGTGAAATATCGAGAAGCGCTGGTGGCGCGTTATGGGCGCGTCGGTACACGTCGGTACACTTCTTTGTCGCCGGCGAGTCGCCGATGAAAGTCGGCGCGCGTTATTGGTCGCTGAGCGTTTTGAACATGTCCAAAACCACCAGCGACCGGCAACGCGCGCAAATATATCGGTAAGGACGTTAGGCGCGCGTCGCGCTGCGTTGGACGCGCTGGAATAACGTTATGGGAACGCTAGGAAGACGGCGCGCGCGCGGGAGGGTCGTTGCTCACGCGTCGCGCAAACTGGGCCATTTTGTTTTACGCCCTAGCAACATTTAAGGTTAAATGAAGACGTCGCGCCAAACTTTTTTTTTTTTTCCCCAGCGCGTATACACACGTTGGCGGCGCGCGCATAACGCGCCGCGCTGACGCCGATCTTTTCTCCCAAACCGCCGAAAAGTTTGACGTTTCTCGACGCGCAAGATTTTATTTCCAACGCTGACGGATCGCCGGGAGAAGCGTCGTAGTGTGACAGGGGCATAAGGCGGAGACTCGACTGGTTATAGTGGTGCTTATTTGATGAATAAGAATCTAGTAACAGGCTAGTGAATAATCATGCGAACAATGGGATCTAAACGTTAAGGCTAATCACTTAATGTGCTATGAGTCGGCTATGGTGCCAGAATAGTGTCCCTGCTGATGGTTCGCAGCGGAGGTTTGGCGTCAATTGTTTGTGCCTGGTTTCCCGCCCTCAATGGGGGAAGGCGATGCTCATCCCCGCCCAGACAAAGACCGATGACCAGGCCAGCATTAACCCGAAACCTACAACCCTCCCAGCTCAAACCCATCTCAGTGGTGTGGATGGGTGGGGTAAATTTAAGGCGTGGTTGACTGGATGGCGGGTGGTCGCTGAGTGGCGAGCAGCTCAGTGCCCGTTGGGTCGCCGACTGGGGCGAGTCCAATATGGAGGGGTGGCCGGAGGTGAGAGGGGAGGGGTGTGGGGAGCAGGGCGGCACCCGTCGTGGTGGGGTCCCGGGTTCAAACCCGGAATGGTGGGGGTGGAGGAGGCTTGCGCCTGGTAGCCCAGTGTCGCCGTCTCATCACCGCCCGTGAATTACCCATGTTAAATTTAACATGTACAATTAAATGAACACACCAATCTACTGAAACTCTATATTTTAAAACACCTGATCCCACATTTACATGACACTTGTACAATTCAGATGACAGGATCTCATCTAAGAAATGCAATCATTCACATAACAGCTCCTCCTCCCCTCAATTGTCCACTCCTGCTATAAGGCAACTAACCATCTCGCATATATTAGGGGCCAGACCAGAACAAATATACCGTGGGGACTTATAAGAGATCCCATGAAAGCATCAATCTTTTTCAACTAAAGCAGTGACCTATTTATATATCCACCTTATGTACTGGTATACATTAACCATTTATTGCAGCATACATTACAATACTAAGTCAATTAAATAGAACCAGTTACTGCTGAAGCCTATAGTGTCCAGCTATTGGTGTACACACCAAAAGTAAGCTTGCATGCTTTCCTATTAATATAATATTTGCATCCAGATTGTGTCGTCCATATTAAAAGATTCTCCAAACTCCAAGAAAAACCTAAGTAGGTGGGAACAATCAACTCTATATATTTATCTCAAAAGAATGGTAGAATGTCACGCCATTAGACAATGCAATTTTAAGTAAAATTGTGCTTGTCTTGCTAGGCGACCTTTAAGTAAAGTTGTCTCAGTCATGTTAGATGACCTTTAAGTAAAGTTGTCTTAGTCATGTTATGGCCCTGTCACACTACGACGTAATAACGTCAGCGTAGGGAGAACGTGAAGAACGTTGAACTTCTCAGCGTAGTATGCAAATTTGGGCACAAGTTGAACGTGGATGCAGCGTAGTGGACGAGAGCGTAACGTCGGTAAAGCGTAGTGATACCGTCATTCAACGAGAGAGGTCAACGTCACTATGCTCACGGAACGTTATGAACGTTATTCCATCGCCAGAAGAACGTTACGTGACGTTAGATACGTCATGAGACGTTGAACGTACGTTGAATGCATGTTCTCCTGACGTTCTCCTGACGTTCTCCTGACGTTCTCCTGACGTTCTCCTGACGTTCTCCTGACGTTCCCATTACGCCATGTGGCCATTTGCACTCGGTTTAATGTGGGTCAACGTAGTGGAACTTAGTTGAACGTAGTGAGCAGCGTTGGAAAAACGTCCGTTTAACGTCATTGACGTTCACTGAACGTGAACAGAACGCATGGCGAACGTAAACCCTTACGTTCGAGCTACGTCGAAAGTTTTGAACATGTCCAAAACCTTGACGTACCTCGACGTAACACGACGTAATGTGACGTAGCTCGACGTCATTCTAACGTCATTCTGACGTCATCATGACGTAACCCAACGTAATGACGAAAAATGACCACGTTAGGCTCACGTTGGCTCGTTACGTCGTAGTGTGACAGGGGTATTAGCTGACCTTTAAGTAAAGTTGTTTTTCTCATATAAGCTGACCTTTAATTACAGTTTCCTTAGTCATGTTTAATTCATTCAGGTTGTCTTTCTCATGTTCGGCGACGTTTAAGTAAGGTGGCCGTAGTCACGTTAGCTGACCTGCAAGTAAACTTCTCTTTGTTAGATTAGCTAACCTTTGAGTAATATTGTATTTGTGCTGTTAGCAAACTATTAAGTAAATTGTATTTGTCATGTTAGCTGACCTTTAAATAAAGTTGTCATGTTTGTTGACCTTTAAGTAAAATTGACTTTGTCTTGTTAGCTAACCCTTAAGTAAAGTTGTATGTGTCTGAGCTCTAAGTAAACGTGTCTTTGTCATGTTAGCTGACCGATAAATAATGTTGCCTTTATTATATTAGCTGACCTTTAAGTGAAGTTGTCTTTGTAATGTTAGCTGACCTTTAAATAATGTTGTACTTTGTCATATTAACCTAACTTTAAGTAATCTAGTCATTGTCATGTTAGCTGACCTTTAAATAATGTTGCCTTTGTCATATTTCCATGATTCTAATTTAGCGTAAATTGAGGAGTGTCATTTCACTAAAGTCCAAAGCTTATTCAGGTTCAGGCAGGAAGGAAGTAAGGCGATCTCTCACTGAGCCTACTCTCTATGGATATCCCACATCGCAGCACTCACCCTGCTAATACACATATTATACATGAGGGGGAGGAGTTTGAGAGAAATGGGAGGCAGCATTTGCTTCGTATTAAACAGATGATTATGTGAAGTCATGTGTTATGAAGATAAAAAAGGACATTAATTCTCGCAGATATCAGATCTGGGGGGAATATCCTACACTTGCAATTATGGAAGGAGGGTTTGTAAATCAATATTTTATGAATGGTAAGATGAGTGGGTAGTGCTTATCTTTTTCTCACCATGCACTTGTGTTATTGCATACTTGATATTGTAGTGGTCTGCACCGAGCTCGTAGGCAAGGAACCACATAGACAGGTTGGCATGGATATGGTAATTGCACCAGGGAGCCTAGGTAGTGAAATGGCTAGCGCACTGGCCCCGGAATGGCAAGAAGTGTGGCTTCGAATCCTGCTCAGGCACTATGTTTCCGTTTTGCATCACCCCCACAACACTGATTGCCATGACCTGGATCCTGGACAAGCTATGTGATATTGTGGTGTATGGTCGTTGAACGTAATGTATGTGCGTATATTTAAGTGCAGTCTGTATATATGTAACTGTAAGCACTAAACAACTTATTGATGTAAACTATTTAAAAGACTTTCAATTCCACGGGGACGACTGTAATATTCTGCACCGACTGTTCAAGCAATCAACCACATAGATAAAAGATTCACCCGGTACTTGTAGTACATGGGTGAAGGACAACGTACTGTAAATACGGGCAAAAATAGCTTTAGTATGGAACAGGAACTAGAAACTGTGGCTCCAGTATCAAATGGCTACCCATATAAATGATATAGGCACAGAGTTGGTGAAATGGGCGAGAATGCAAAAAGACAAGATGGCGGCGCTAGAATGCCATCGATTTCACTTTTAAATCTTATTAAACTAGATATTTTATTATATTTTTCAACTCAAAGGTAGCGGGGAAATAATAAGACATATCTAAAGAATAATTGTTGCTTCTTAGATTGTGAAATTAGGCTCTCATTTCATTTCCCCGCATTTTCGACCGTTTTTATATAGGGTTGGTATTCACCCATGTACTGCGAGTACCGGGTGAATCCTTTATCTAGCAACCACATAGACCAGTAAATGTGGGTAAGGTGATTGCATTAGGGAGCCTAGGTGGTTTTCCCTCTTCTCCACTGCCTTCTGGGAATTGCCAAACTCCAGGTCTGTCCATTTGCTGATGTTGTCTTCCCACCTCTTCCTTTGTCCATCTTGTTTTCTTCTCACTTTGCATTGTGCCTTGTAATATGGTTTTGATTAGACCTGATGAATTGGAAATATGGCTATACCACTGCAGCTTGCATCTCTTTATGATTGTCATATGATCTTGGCACAGACATCCTTCTCAGAAACATGGTCTTTGTTTGATATGAGATTAGGCTTAGTGCCTGCTGAGGTCTCATTGGTTGTCCTAACCTAACCTAGCCTCCCAGGAGTTGCCACTCATATGAGACCCCTTTCTCTCATCCAATCACAGGGCCCCTAGCATCTCACACCTTACTTTATGGTAATGCCTTCTCGGCAGGGTAGACAGTCTTTCACATTTATACTCACTTGATCATTAAAGTTGTACAGTCCGCTGATTTTGAGTTTCTGTCATTTTCTGAGATAAATATATAAGGTTGATCCTTATAATCTATCTTACTTTTAGTTTGAAGTAACGTTGCTTTAACATGACTAACTCTAGATAAGGATTTTGCTTTTGAAAAGTTGATGCTTTCATCGGACTATGCAACTTTAAGCGTAAAACCTTTACCTATTAACTAAGTGATATAGATGAAATTCCTAATTACTTCAAGCAACCTCAGCACTCACTGCAAGATATAAATAACGCACAGCATCATGTGACTGAGGAAGTCGGATTTGATTCTCAACCCGGCTTGTTTTCTGTTCTGTGCCGGTAAGCGGCGAAAAGAACTTTTGAAACAGAAAGATCGATATGAAATGCAACGCATTGGAATATAAACAATGTGCAGGAGAAACTGTATGGTATTAAGCAACTGTAAATATGACAGAGTGGTGGATACTGGTTCCAACATCTAGTGTTTTTCTGTATTGAAGTACAGTTGATGTAATATGAGAGAAGGCACACATACTAAAAAAAAGGAAAAAGATGGCGGCTGTGATATATGCGTAATAGACGTCCAGACATGTGGGTAATATATGCTAATGAGATGCATGAGATTCTAGACGGTGAGTGAGACAAAGGAGTATGTAAATGAGATGACGTCATGGAAAGTTTAGCCGGCGGTTCAGCGGGCCTTGGGCGTAAATAAACCATTCAGTATCCAGAAGTCAAAGTGTTCAGACGTTGTACTTTCACAGCGGCCACTGAATTGAAAGCTCTCAATTTGATTTTTAATGTATATTAAAGTTGCATAGTCCGATGGTTTAGAATTTCTGTCATTTTCTGAGATAAATACATTAGATTGATCACTATAGACTACCTTACTTCAGTTTGAAGTAACTTTTATTTTAGATGGTTAACTTCGGAGATATTTGAAGTACAACCATGCAAAATTAATGTTGGCATGCACACCAAAACTCTGACACCATAGTCATCTGCAGTAACAAGTTATCTTAAATTGCATCTGTATTCCCTTCAGTGTGAGGACAAATGTTTAATAAGTGTACCAGTATCTACGTTAGATATGTAGAATCAAATCTAGATAATTGTTTTGGTTTTGAAAATTTGATATTTTCATCGGACTATGCAACTTTAAGCTACACGATTTGATGATTATTCACCCCAAAGGTAGTGTGTTGTGATAGATAAGTATTTAAGCAATATATTTTGCACATTAGATTGCAAAATCATGGGGTCCATAACCCAGCCTTCCGACGATGGATTATGTAGCAGCCCAATCAGAGAAAAAGTAGGCCTACTGCGGGAATCACTAATGCCAAATGCACTGAACTGGATGAGGGTTCTTTCTCATAGTATTTCGGTGTGTGACAATCAGCTGAAAATGGTGTTTTGAGTGTGGGATTTTTTGGTAAATTTAACTTTTAAAGTTATTAACATACATTCTGCATCTCAAAAGTAGCGGGTTATAATAGATAAATGTGCAAACAATATATTTACCTTCTGAGGTTATGAGTTTGTGTGAGTATATCCAAAGCCCAGCCTTCTGATGCTTTTTGCCTAAATGTTGGTTGATTGGTTGTTGTAGTTTAACGTCATAGCAACATATAATGTGATATCAGGATGGGTACCGACTTGTGATAGTGCGCACTCATGGCGACGTTATAGTGCTGCCCACTGGGAAATCAGGCAACCAGCCCCATGATCCGATATCCCAGTCAGTCACATTATCCTGACACTGAGCTAACCAGTCATTGCTCTATCCTATCAATGCTTAGTGTCAGGCTAGGAAGTGACAAGTATCAATTTTAATGTCATTGGTTTGACTGGACCTAGAACCGAACTCCCGACCTTCCGCACGCGAGGCTGGCGCTCTACCTATTAGGTCACTGTGGCCGGTCTCTAAATGTTGCTTCGCAGCCCTGTCCTGGAAGCAGGGCTGTGGGGACAAAGACTCTGGTCACGTTGTGGCTATTACTAGTATTAGCGTCATTCAGTCTGAATGTCACTTCTAAGCCGTTAGAGTTACATAGGCCAGGGAATACTTACAGAGTTAGACACACTTCTCTATTAAATATACCTGTCCTGATATGACTTTAGATGTTGCTAGGATATAAAACAACAACGACCAACAATCTTGAATTCTTAGAGCTAAAATGGGCAAAATTGGCTTTTTGCGCTAAAACGACCTATTTGACCTAGTTATATTAGCATTAACAAAATCTGAAGCGTGGATTTTCTGTTTTGGCATTGTCTAAGTTTTCCAAAAATGTGAGGGTTGAGAACTCTCAAAAGAATTCCAGTGAACATCAAATTATGGGCACAAGGAACCTGACTAATAACTAAGACATTTCCAGCTTTTAATTTGGAATACCGTGCCAAAGAATCAGTTTAGCTTGGTTTGTTTTTTCTGTGTTTTTTTTGTATTGCTATGCATATTTTTTCATATCAACTATGTACATTATGGAATGTATGAAGCATGTTATGCTCAACATCCAGCTTTTGAGCAAATGTATAAAAGTGTTATTACTGCCCAGTCAAACTATTATATGGCTATGTCAAAATGCAGCAGTATGCACCACTTTGTATCACTTATTTCACAATTTTCCCGGCGAGGACACCTGACCCCCAATTTTTGTATAAAGGAGATCTCCTTACTCACACTGTTATCTACTTGCACCTGTGGTCAATGATAATAGGAACAGGACATAAAACCCCAACAACCAACCATCTAATGACACTGGACAGAGGAGTCTCTAAAGCCCCTGTCACACCTCGCCAGATTGAGGAAACGGAAAGAAACCGAACAAAGTCCATTGATATCCGGCAAAGTCTGGGTTGTGTCTGTTGCATATCCATTGCATATCCGTTGATATATGTTGATATCTGGCCCAATCCATTACAAGTTTGAATATGTACAAAACTTGGAACGGATGCCGCTGGATTGACATCTATGGTTCTTGTCCGGCTTGACTCCATTTAGTCCGCTTACCCTCCGTTGGCTATCCGTTCATGTCTTTTTCATGTCCGTTTCATTCCATTTCATGTCCGTTCATCCAGCGGCCTTTGACCCGATATTACAACATTTTGACACATTTTAATACATTTTGATACTGTAGTAGTCTGAACATGAGCTCTACTATCACGCGGTAGCAGCGGAGACTACGACGCCACCAGCGCAGTACCACTACACTGCGCTAGGTGGCGGCACGGGTCACCACCGGTCAGACCCCAACTGGGCTGACCTCTACTGCGTGTGGTTGACCCACCCCCCCACACACACCTATAGAGTCGATGTGGGATCTGGCGAGTCAGGGGGCGGGTCAGACAACTACTGACGCCGCAAAGAGCAGATGGTTCAATAAACCCAGGGTGAAGCGTACACTGAATTGAATCTTGGTGTTCTTCCGTGTGAGTGAGAGAGTCGGAGGGCCGTGGGCCATTACAATACTTATCATGCCTGAACACCACCGGACTAGACAATTCTGTCCGTTGCTCAATCCAGCGAGGTGTAACAGGGGCTTACCCGTTTGTAACAAAAATGTGTGGAGATGATTGCCAGTAATGTAAATACAGTGTCTCTCTCTCCTAGTTATCTTAATGAAAGGATTTGAAACTCTGATGCAGTGTTTGAAGTATTTTCTTTAGCTTTTATATTGTAGTTAAATCTTTATTTTTACATTTTCAGTCTTTCCTCTATATGGTTTAAAAACAAATTATACTTGTAAGGGCGCCAAAGTTTAGCTTTCCCACGATGCTAGCAACCCTAGGACCATTGCTACATTCAGCCATCCATCTGGAGTATATATATATGTGATGTATCATTAATTACGCAAGTATAAATACCATAGGGTTGTCATCACCTACTACATACATTACATGGCACATGAGGTGGCAAAGCCGTTGAGGCCCACCTAGATATGCAAGCTACATCCAAGGCATGGAACGAGGTCAGCGCGGTATGGCATTGGCATGACTGACGGTATACGCTACAATGAGGAGTATGCCAGATACATCACTGCCAGGCTGTCGAAAAACATCATAGAGAACTGGGAAGAATGCCAGAGTTCCAAACCATGAGTATCACAAACTTTTACAAATTTTCACTAACCTAATCCTAAAAATCATAAGAAAAATATAAACAAAGAATATGTAATTAATGCTCATGCCTTCCTCGACGCACACAGTGGCTGGGTTTGGGAGTGGGTGCATCAGGTTCCCACTCCGTCCAGTCACCCCCCCCCCCCCTGCCACACACACACTAACGATCAGTGGGCACAGTGTCTGTGTGTGAGAGGTGGGGGTCAGGGGTGTCAGAGGGCAGTGATAAGTGTTCTACAGAGCAACCCGAAACTCGGTCATCGCTCCCTCTTCCCCGCATCCCCCCGATCCCCCCGATTCCCCCATCCCCCTCCCCACCAGGAATGTGTTGTGGTTGAGGGGGTGAGTGGGAGAGGGAGGGGAGGGGGGGAGTCATTAGGCACGGCCATCCACTCTCACAGCACTCTCCCCTAAACACTGGAGATATGCTGGTTATCCAGTACTGAAATACATCAACAGAACTGATTGAATCAACAGACCCTCATTCCAGGTGTTTCCCCAACCTGTCTATGTGGATATATACTTATATGCGAATATATGTGGGTATATGCGCATATATACACATATACACACGTATCTACACATATATATACATATATATGCATCTATGCATATATATATATGCATATATAAGTACGCATTACAAGAAGACCGGCGTGGATGATACAATCTTTATTACAGTAACGTATATATAAATATGGGTGTCAAACATATATAATAGAGAGTATCTGGCTGGGCTGACAATGCCCTACCGATCGGAATATACGTAGTATATGCTTTGCTATATATGTATATAAACGTATCTGAACACTATATATGTGCGACCAGACGGGATGCCGAATGAGTTAGAGCGTCCGTCTCCTGTGCTGGTAGATCGTGGGGTCGTGGGTTCGAACCCTGGTCGAGTCAAACCAATCACTTAAAAATTGATATTTGTAGCTTCCTAGCCAGGCGCTCGGCATTATTAGGACAGGGCAAGGACTGGTGTGCTCAGTGTCTGATTGGGATACCAGGTCATGGTGCTGGCGGCTTGGTTTCCCAGTTGGACAGCACTATAAAGTCGCCAGGAGTGCGCAATGTCACAAGTTGGTACCCATCCTGATATGACCTTAGATGTTGCTAGGACGTAAAACAACAACAAACAAACTATGTATGTGCATATATGCCTATGTAGGCACATATATCTACATATGTGTGTGTATATGTATATAATTTGCAGCGCTCGGACACATGAGAGAAGGCAGATATAACTAAATAGTTTTATTGAATGGTTGCTCCATCATTGCAATAGGATAGGTGATCTCAATCATCATATCATAATCAGAAATATACAAAAAGTCAGTGCCACAGAGGCGAGTGAGGCTGGCTCAAATGCGGATGACTGGTGCCACAGAGGCGAGTGAGGCTGGCTCAAATGCGGGTGACTGGCACCGTTGTCAAGGAAGGACTGGCTTCCTTATTGTCCGGAATTGGCTGTTGGAGTTGGCAAATGTGACCGGGCATATTTCTGAAGCGAGATGAAAGATACATTTAAGGCATAGGAATAAAGGCAATTAGTGAAATCAGCACTTAACCCCTACAAATGACTGAACTAAAGCAAAAAAACTAAAGAAAAAAGGGTTGGGAGGGTGGGAAAATCTGACTTGCTTGGTGTCAGTGTTGTGGTGAAGTGAGGATTGCGTGCAAGTATGTCATATGGGGATCAGGAAGGTCATGTTAGCCTCGCTCGCAAATTACAAATGTTGCCTCACCAACATATGCAATTAGGCATATATATGCTGAGAAACATAGCGTTATATATACATATATATATATGCTAATAAATGTGGATATATGCGCATATATATATATATACATATATACGCACATCTACACATATATATGTGTATATATATATGTATATATGCATATATATATACACCTATATATGTGTATATACGTATATATACGTATATGCACATATATAATTACGCATATATATGTGTGTGAATTATATATATATATATATATATATATATATATACAGTACAACCCCGTTAAACCAAGCTCGGTTAAACCAAATGATCGGTTAATCCAAACTTTCTTCGGGGGCTAGACCGGGGCCTAGACTGTGTAGGTGTGACTGCGAGGCCAAAAACGACCAAAATAGCGATTTTATCCGGGGCTGTCCGGGACAGTCCGGGCCACTGGTCCGGGGTTGGTCCAGCTAAAAATCCGGGGCTCGTCCGGGTAGGTGTGACTGGGGCTTTAGGCGTTCGATACGGTCGGGAGGACCAGGCTATGGCAGCTACTGAGGAAGTATGGATGCCCAGAAAAGTTCACAACTATGATCGAGGCTCTACATATGGGAATGATGGCGAATGTTAGTGTTGGAGGGGAAGTCTCGGAATCGTTTGGGGTTACCAATGGGGTTAAGCAAGGTTCTGTACTGGCCCCTATGCTCTCCTCCATCTTCCTATCAGCAATGCTCGATGAGGCTTTCCAAGGCATGGGGAATGGCGTCTATATACAGTCCAGACAGAGTGCTGACCTATTCAATGTCGCACACTTCAGAGCGAAGACCAAGACTACTCGGATACTGGTGAGAGAGCTGCTATTCGCAGATGACAGTGCACTGGTTTGCCCACTCTGCTGAAGAGATCCAGAAAATAGTGGACGCTTTCTCCGATGTATCAAAAACGTTTAGCATGAAGATTAATATCAAGAAGACGGAGGTGCTGGACCAACCCAACTCTACAAAAACCCGAGAGGAGGATATCATGGTTGACGGAAACAAGCTGAACTATGTTCTGGAATTCACCTACCTCGGAAGCACTATATCAAGTGATGGACGCATTGATGCTGAAATACAGAGGAGGATGGCCAAGGCTAGCGCATCATTCAGCCGACTACGCCAGAGACTCTGGAACAACCACCATGTGTCCATGCGGGTCAAAGGCAAGATCTACCATGCAATCGTGCTATATACCCTACTATATGGAGCTGAGGCCTGTACAGTGTACAGACAGGTGAAAAAGCTGCATGCCTTCAGGATACGACATTTGCGTTCGATCCTGAGGCTAACCTGGAAGGAAAAAGTGACAAATAAGGAAATACTCGAATGGACGGGGCTGCCCTCTATGGAAGATCTTCTGATCAAAAAGAATCTCCGGTGGACTGGACACCTCATGAGGACGTCATCAGACAGGCTACCAAAGCAGATCCTCTACTCTCAACTGACTTCTGGTTACAGAAAGAGAGGGTGCCCTTGTCTCTGGTTCAAGGATACCATCAAGAGAAACCTGAAGCTGAGAGATATTAAGACCGACTCATGGACATCACTCTCACAGCAGAGAGCTAAATGGAGAGTGACAGTCAAGTAATGAAAGCAGTCTTTGTCGCATCTTGACCGACAGCATGATGATGATGAAGTGCTTGATTCTGTCGTTTTTGGTACTATCCAATGCATTAGTTCTAAACTCACAAACATATTAGGATGATCGTTATAATCTAAGTCACTTTAGTTTGAAGTAACCTTTACTTTGAATGTCTAACTTAGGAGATATTTGAAGTGCAAACATGTCAAATTAATTTGTGCAACAATGCCAAAAACTCCGACACCATAGGCTTCTGGAGAAATGTTCTATTAAATCGCCTCACTATACTCCCTTCTAAGTGGTGACAAATGCTTAATAAATGAACCAGTATCTAAGTTAGATATGAAGAATCATATCTAGATAATTCTCTTGGTTTTGAAAATTTTATATTTTCATCAGACTATGCAACTTTAAGTTCTTGTGACTGCCGTCAGAGGAAAACTATATATTTCTTTGGTGGAGGAAAACTGTCTATTTCTTTTCACACCTAGCAAAGTTAGCAGTTTCTATTCTCTGCTCTGGCGATGGATGATATGACACATAATGCACATTTCTGATTTGGGAGCTTCCAACGATTAATGCTCTTGTCTCCTCCTTAATGAGCTATTCCCAAACAGCCCGGTGACTTTCTAAGAGCCCAGTGAGCCGTTCAGCCAATCTGTCTTGTTGGTGCAATTAGATCTTGACGAATTAGAGCTAATGGTGTTATGGTCCAATCACTCACCCTCACAGAATGGAATCGCGATAGCTCCAAAAGGATATTTGGTCCCCAACTAAAGGCCCTGTCACAGTACGACGTTTGGTCCGGCGTGCCGCCAACGCGCAAAATATTATCAACGCGTCGAGAAACGTCAAACTTTTCGACGGTTTGGGAGAAAGTTTGACGGGTTGTAGCATGTTAGTGGCGTGTTTTTGGCGTGCGGCCAATGCGTTTCGATGCGCGGCGGAACAACAATTCGCGCGGCGGAACAACAACTCAACGTCCCGCCAGCGGGTTCCCAGCTTGCCAATAGCGTGTTATCGGCGCGTTGTCGGCGCTCCGCCGGCGCGCCGACGGCGTGGGAGTAGCGCGTTGGAGTCATGTTAGTAGCGTGTCAACGCATACATACCCGCCAGCAACACGTTAGGACGTGCCCGCAGCGCGTCCACACCCGCCGCCAATGCGTCCAGGCGCGCTGGCAATGCGCCGAGAAATGCTGGAGCAACGCCAATAGCGTGCCCACTACCCGTCGATGGCACGTTACGGACGCGCCGATGGAACGGTCGCATTTTGGTGAAAAAAATGCCAACGTTAAGCAACGTTGCTCAACGCGATGCCAGCCGACAACGGGTTTCGACGTGTTGCGAACACGTCCATAATGCGCCCTCCAACCCGTTGGCGCGCGTCGCCATGCATCCAAAGTTTTGTGCATGCACAAAACCTCTACGCGCCCCTACGCGCGCCAACGTGTTGGTCAAAACGTTTGGTGCGCTCAACGTGTACCGACGTGTACCGACGGGCCACTAACGCGTTGATAACGCCCCGTTAACACATCACGATGGGTGACGACGGGTCCCGACGTTTCGCCCAAAATGGCAACACATTGCCACGCGCTGAAGCGCGTTCGTGAGAAACGTCATAGTGTGACAGGGCCTTAAGATTGCCCTCCTCAAAATTGCCCACCGCTCAGACTGCCCTCCTCAAAGATGCGCCTACCTAAAACCCTTTGCCGAATAGGTGTCCTTCATAATGATTGCAAGTAAGAGCCTGTTAAACATTGTTTATTTGCTGCAGATCTCCTCACATCCAGCTAATTCAACCCAATGACTTACCAAATGTATACTTGTCGCTTCCTGGCTTGGTGCTCAGAATTAATAGGGCAAGGACTGGTTGGCTTAGTGTAAGGATAATGTGACTCAGCCGGATATCAGGTTATGGTGCTGGCAGTGGGGCAGCACTATAAAATCGTCATGAGTGCACACGGTCACAAATCGGTACCGTCCTGATATGACTTTAGATGTTGCCAGGACATAAAACTCCAACAACCAACTTAACATATATATATATATATACATATATATATATATATATATATATATACAGTCTGCTCATATCCAAATAGACTCTGGTTCCCGTAGGTTGGCCGAGTGGGTAGGTATTTCTGCTTCTCCTACAAGGAACAGTGGGTACAACCCCCCGCTCTGGTTGGCTGAGTGCAAGAATGATTCGTGCAAGAATGATTCGTAAAATGAAGTGACAGAGTGGGAGGGGAGGTGAAGAGGGTTTAAAGTTGCATGGTCAGACGGTTTTGAGTTTCTGTCATTTTTTTAAAGATAAATATATTAGGTTGATGGTTAGAATGTGTCATACTTTAGCTTGAATCAACTTTTAATTTAAATGACTAACTTTGGAGATATATGAAGTTGAAACCCGCAAAATTAATGTTGGCATGCATGCCGAAACTCTGACACCATAGATTTCAGCAGTCAGTATTCCCTTCTATCTGGCAACAGATGCTTAATAAGTGTATCAGTATCGAAGTTAAATATGGAGGATCAAATCTAGATAGTTGTTTTGGTTTTGAAAAGTTTATGCTTTTATCGGACTATGTAGCTTTAAGAGCTGGAAGAGTGATTAAGCCCTAGAGGTCAAAGGTGAAGCTATACCTACAGTCGATAATACCCCAGTCACACTACTGCTTTTGACCATTTTGCGACCACTACAAAGATTGGAAGTGGTCATAAAATGGTCGCAAGTGGTCACAAAATGGTCCTCAGTGGTCCTCATTTTGGTTGCAAAAAGGTTGCGGTCAAAATGGTCGTGCAGAGGTCGGCGACCATTGCCTAGGTCGCAAGGAGGTCACAAAGAGATTGCAAGGAGGTGGGTTATTTGGTTCAAAGTGGTCGCAAAGTGGTCGCAAAGTGGTCGCAAGCAGTCACAATCTGTAATGTGACTGGGTCTATAAGCAGTTACAGAAACAGTTGGTTGGCTGTTGGAGGACGGGTCCAGTAACGGAGTACAGGAGTAGAAGGGTACAGTTGATTTCAAGTAGGGTTGGTGGGTGGGTGGAAGAATATGATCCGCTCGACTGCTGATGGAGAAGTGCTGGTGGCAGCCGCAGCTGAGTGGGGAGTTCTGGGAGGTGTCAGCAGGGGGCGCCTCATCGGAGCACCCTGATAGGTTGACATAGGCTTCCAAGCCAAGCATCAGGGGGGAGGGTGCCGGAGTTTGTGTTTTATGAGCCCTCTCCCCCTATGAATCAGCTGCAATTCTTAGGTATTACTCACCAATGTGACTGAGTGAGCGATTGGGTCACCGTGCCAGCAGTACGGTATCCTAACAGGGCGGCACTATTAAACTGCCATGAATGTGCCATTTCACAAGTTCGTACCTGTCCCTGACATGACCCTGTGTGTTGTTAGAACGTAGAACCCCAGGTAATCAAAACAAGCTGTAAAATCGGGGATGAAAGTGCTCTCCAGAAAAAAAAAAGCGGAAATGCTGATATTCTCCCATAGGTTTATCATAGACAGGGAATCGCCGAAAATTCCCGGAAGTTGGGTTACATATATATTGGTATACGCTGATATTGCTGCGCCGTTTGAAGCATGTATTAGTAGTGTATGCTGATAGTGCTGCGGTGCTTGGAGCATTTATTTATCATTAATAAGGGGGTGGGTCATAACCACACATCTTCTACATTAATGAGAATAACCATAACTAACTTGTAACTGGGACAAAGCAAGGTTATCTGCAGCATTCTGATGTGGTTTACTAAACACACATGAAAGGTAGTAAAGTGATATTACCAAACTTCATAAACCCAACCGGTTGTAGTGTCTTACATCCACTCTAATGTCTTCACCACTTCACAGTAGCCTCCCAGTGGCAGAACAAAGAAGATGCTTCCCAATTGGGAGGCCTGCCCCCCAGCCCCACATAGCCCCACATAGCCCCCCCCCCCCGCCCCCATACATCTTATTTGTGGGCGGTGCCTTGCTTGAGTGGGTCACACGATGCCTGCCTCCAGTGTCGAGATGCTGTTCGCAGCTCACTTGTTAGTGGTGAGATTAAACTTAGGTCTTAGTCACACCAGTTAGTTTGTGGCGGCTGTGTGGTGTCTTCTTTATAAAAGAAACAATAAAGGCCGGTTAGTATGGTGACGGTCTCCTGAGTATTTTGATTGAAAAGTGTACGCAATTTGGATCATGCAAAATAATATACAAGATATTTCCCACAGTTGATAACTATTTGTATGAACTGGACATGCATGAATACAGGGGTTAGGTAGTGGTGATTTCTTAACGCTGTGTCAGCACCAATGGCTATAATCATGGCGAGAAATGTTAAATTGTTATTCTGTTGCACTATTGGGCCATCACTTTTACACAGAATGCAAAAGCACCCAATCAACTATGTTTCGAGAAACTCCTAAAGTTAAAATCTCGCAATTACAACAAATTGAGGCCAGGGAAGGAAAACTTCTAGATAAAAGTTGATTGTTTTGTTTCTTGGGTGTTGTTGTTTTACATCCTAGCAACATCTAAGGTCATATCAAGATGGGTACCGACTTGTGACAGTGCGCACTCATGACAACTTTATAGTTCTGCCAAACTGAGAGACCAGACCACCAGCACCACGATCTGATATCCCACTCAGTCACATTATCCTGACACTGAGCTAACCAGTCCTTGCCCTATCCTAATAATGCCGAGCGCCTGGCTAGGAAGCGACAAGTATCAATTTTTAAGTCATCGGTTTGACTCGACCAGGGTTTGAACCCACGATCCCACGGTCTACCAACACGGGCGACGGATGCTCTACCTGATTCGGCCATCCCGTCTGGTTGGATAAAAGTCGAAGATATCATTCTTCCTGAATTCATGCATGAAAATAAGAAGTTAATATAAAGATTTGCAAAGATATAATTTGGTGGTTATTGTACATACACACAAATATATATATATATAAATTTATATATATATATCAGGGACGATAGTGGTGTGGGAGGAAAAAATCGGAAATTGACGGTGAGGTGGGCTATAATAGTAATACAGTCCCATTAATGACAGCAGAATACTCTTTATGCCTAGTACACACCTACCATTTGTGCGCACCCACCTACCGTATACGATCTAAAACTGCCCGTTTCGCACACAAAAATCGCTAGGTGTGCGCTCCCCGCGCACAACTAGTGATTGCGATTCGCGCATAAAACCTCAGTTTTAGGGCTAAAACCGGCCGAATACGATTGCGATTCGCGATTCGAAAAATGAATCGGCCCATTTTCAGTTTTAAGCGAGTCGGGTCGAGTCATGAGTTTTAGTGCGCGAATCCTATACGGTAGGTGTGTACCAGGCATTAGGCAGACCTGGTCATATGCATTGTGCAAAACGTATGCTTGGAGAGTACTACATTAAATGTACCCCCGCCATTTTTATTTCTCCTCAAATTTACACCTATATCAAAAATGTCCCCAGACTGTGACAAAAATTGGGCTTTCATATAGATAGTAGCAATGCTGCCCTGTAATTAATATCACTTTATAGTGCTGCCCCACTGGGAAACCAGGCCGCCAGTACCATGACCTGATATCCCACTCAGTCACATTATCTTGACACTGAGCTAACCAGTCCTTGCCCTATCCTAATAATGCTGAGCGCCTGCCTAGGAAAGGACAAGTATCAATTTGTAAGTCATTGGTTTGACTCGACCAGGGTTCGAACCTATGATCCCACGATCTACCAACACGGGCGACGGATGCTCCAACTGATTCGGCCATCCCGTCTGGTTGGATAAAAGTCGAAGATATCATTCTTCCTGAATTCATGCATGAAAACTAATATAAAGATTTGCAAAGACATAATTTGGTGGTTATAGACCCCTTTCAATGTTTGTAAACATTGTGTATGCGTGCGCAGCTTGGCTGCAGAACGAATGCACACTGCCACTGAGTTTGCCAGTACGCGCAGTGAAAAATTTTAATTTTATTCAAAATTAATAGAAATCCATAACCCTAACAATATAAATTTAATATAATCTATTCGTTGAATATGTTTTCTATATGTTTTCCAAGCAGTTTGTATCTAGGTGGTGTGGTTTTAGAGATATTTCACTTTTTCTGTATGAAGATTGCTCACCGCCATTGACAATGCATTGAGTTCGCCGGTACGTGCAACGAAAAACATCGGTTTTAGTCAAAATTTATAGCAATCCAGAACTCTAACCATATAAATTTAATGTAATCTTTTTGGTAAACATGTTTTCTATGTGTATTCCAATCAGTTTGTTTCTAGGTGATGTGGTTTTAGAAATATTAAATTTTTTCTGTGTGAAGATTGCTCACTGCCATTGACAATGCATTGAGTTTGCCGGTATGCGCAGTGTAAAACGTAAGTTTGATTCAAAATTAATAGAAATCCAGAAACCTAACCATATCAATTTAATATAATCTTTTTGGTGAACATGTTTTCTATGTGTGTTCCAATCAGTTTGTTTCTAGGTGGTGTGGTTTTAGAGATATTTCACTTTTTCTGTAAGAAGATTGCTCACGGCCATTGACAATGCACTGAATTTGCCGGTATGCGCAGTACAAAACGTTTATTTATTTTCAAAATTAATAGAAATGCAGAACCCTAACCTTATAAATTTAATATAATCTATTCGTTGAATATGTTTTCTATATGTGTACCAAGCGGTTTGTCTCTAGGTGGTGTCGTTTTATAGATATTTCACTTTTTCTGTAAGAAGATTGCTCACGGCCATTGACAATGCACTGAATTTGCCGGTATGCGCAGTACAAAAGGTGTATTTTATTCAAAATTAATAGAAATGCAGAACCCTAATCTTATGAATTTAATATAATCTATTCGTTGAATATATTTTCTATATGTGTACCAAGCGGTTTGTCTCTGGGTGGTGTGGGTTTAGAGATATTTCACCTTTTCTCTATGAAGATTGCTCATAGCCATTGAGTTTGCAGTGTGACAGTGTGTCATCCTGCAGCCAAACACCACACGCACTGACCTAGATACCCGTCATGACGTCACATGAAATTGGTCAATAGTACACACACACAAATATATAGATATATATATATATATATATATAAGGGACGATAGTGGTGTGGGAGGAAAAAATTGGAAATTGACGGTGAGGTGGGCTATAATAGTAATACAGTCCCATTAATGACAGCAGAATGCTCTCTCGGCAGACCTGGTCATATGCATTGTGCATAACGTATGCTTGGAGAGTACAACATGAAATGTACCCCCATCATTTTTATTTCTCCTCAAATTTACACCTATATCAAAAATGTCCCCAGACTGCGAACAAAAATCGGGCTTTCATATAGATAGTAGCAATGCTGCCCTGTAAAAGTGTAATTAATGATACATGCTTCCCTTGGCGCTTCTTGTGTGCCTTTGCAACATATAGGCCTACTATAGTACTAGTACTAATCAAAGGTTATCCTGCCATTTCCTGCCTGTGCCAGATGCATAGTCAGCATCCACAATGTGTCGGCTCCTGACTTCCTTCTTCGCATTGTAAAATCTACATAGATCCTGCTTTTAGGAATCAGACTCTGGTAGGACATACTTTTTGTTTTCATGCTTTGGTACATTAATTGACTACGCAGGGACAATTTCAATCATAGGCAATTGGTTTTCCTCATTCCAATGCCCTTGCTCTATCCTAGTAATGCTGAGCGTGAGGTAGCGACAGGCATCAATCTTTAAGACATTGGTTTGATTCGACCAGGGTTCAATGCCCACACTCAGGACAATGTGACTGAGTGTGATATCAGGTCATAGTGCTGGCGGCCTGTTCTCCCAGTGTGGCAGCACTATAAAGTCGCCATGGGTGTACACTGTCACAAGTCAGTACCCATCCTGATATGACCTTAGATTTTACCAGGTCGTAAAACTCCAATAACCAACCACTATGGTTTGCGACCTCTTGCGACCACTTTGTGGTCACTTTGCGACCAAAAGCAGGTGACCTCCTTGTGACCAAAGCAAAAAAGGCAGGGAAAACAATGGTCGCCGATCGGTCAGTGATTGGTCGGCAACTAGTCATCGACCAGTCGATGACCGGTCAGTGACTGTTCACAAGCACTGAACATTGTTGCTGACCTCCTTGCAACTGTTTTGCTGGCAAGAAGGTGTTTGGGGCAGCATCTACAACTTCCTTGCAACCAAAATCGTCGCCCAGATGTCGCTGACCACTTTGTGATTTCCTCTTGTTGATGGTCGCAAAGTGGTTGCAACTTATCGCAAGCGTAGTGTGACTGGGGTATACATTTGGTTCCCCTTTTCAGGTAGCTACGAGTGATAGCAAAAAGAGGTTGGAGTTGAGAGGTCACTTCCCAAATGACCTTCCTGATAACGATATCTGGAAGTCTGGGTAGCATCTGCTGTGTACCCTGTCTGCAATTCCTTTATCAGTTTGGTATGGGACAGTTATCTCCCTAGGCACTATCTCTCTCCGATAGCAAGGTGGCGGAGCTGGACTACAGGAGAGGGCTATCAGAAACAGATAAGACCCTCGAACCCTGGTCGAGTCAAACCAATGACTTAAAAATTTATATGTGTTGCTTCCTAGCCAGGTGCTCGGCATTATTAGGATAGGGCAAGGACTGGTTGGCTCAGTGTCAGGATAATGTGACTGAGTTGGATATCAGGTCATGTTGCTGGTGGCATGGTATCCCAGTGAGGCAGCACGATAAAGTTGCCATGAGTGCACACTGTCACAAGTCGGTACCCATCCTGATATGACCCTAGATGTTGCTATGACGTAAAACAACAACAAACAAAGAGATTATAAAACAATGTCGGCTCCACAGCATTCCTGACAATATCTCTAAATATCTTCCAATTCACTTCATATAAAATGGTTTTGAGTTTCTGTCATTTTTATGAGATAAATATATTAAATTGATCATTATGATCTACTTTACTTTAGCTTGAAGTAACTTGTATTTTAAATGGCTAAGCTTTGACATATTTGAAATGTAAACATGTCAAATTAGTTTGGGCAAGGTAGCCAATAAATACTCTCAGACCATAGGCTTCTGCAGTAACAGCTTATATTAATTTGACTCAGTATTCCCTTCTATGCAGAAACAAAGTGCATCAGTATCTAAATTAGATATGTCAAATCAAATCTAGATAACTGTTTTTGGTTTTGAAAAATTGATACTTCATCAGACTATGCAGCTTTAACGAGTAATTCTCCTGAGATGAGAGAGGCCTTTTGTTAAAAATTAATCTGCTTTACCCTTTAATACTTTAACAGTGTTGCTCGCATGACGTATGTTGGAGTGGCCAACATAGTTAATTTACGAACGCGGCCAAGCGACCCAACTCTTGTCACGTGACCATTTTGAGTTGATATTTGTTTAACATTCTAAAGATGTATTATATTGTTGATGTTATTTGAGAGGGGTCGCCAGAGCTAATAAAATCATTGCCATTGACATCTTCTGAGGTGATGTACTCATCGCATATCGCATAACGCACATCGCATCACGCACGTCGCATAACACACCAAGCATGTAACCTACAATGCATATCGCATCATGTATGTCGCATAACGCACCACGCACAACCAGGTTTGGATACTCTTGCCCAACCAGGTTTGGATACTCTTGAGTCTGTGTTGGCCCATACAATTATATGGTTATACCCATTGCAATTAAGTTATGTTGTTGCATGTGCCATAAAAGCGCGCGTTTACCTACAGTTCATAGATAATAATGTTGGTACAACTAACGACACCTGTGTGTCGGTTAATATATCAACGTAATCATTCATGTTTGTATTGTATATTCTTATCTATGTATGTATTAGTATTCTATTTAAGGCATGTTGTTGCACGTGCCATAAAAGCGCGTGTTTACCTTGAGTTTGTCGACAATAATGTTGGTACAACTAATGACACCTGTGTGTCGATTAATATATCAACGTATTCATTCCTGTTTGTATTATATGTTCTAATATATATGTGCATTGGTATTGTAATACTCGTTCACTTATATCAATAATGGGGGGACATGGGATAGGTAGTATAAGCAAGAACGTAATATATAATGATAGAGTATAATGTTAGATTTTAGGTATTTCAAATTAAGGATTATATGAGGGAGATGTTGTGTATCTGTTATGTACATGTCATGTATCATAGGGCGTTGCCATGGGGAACTGGCCGGAGGCATACTGGGAACCTTATGATGATTAAAACAGTTCCGTCACATAACTCACAGTGTCGAGACATACTTTACACACATTACCTACGTTGTATATCGCATTACCCGTATCACATCACATAAAACGGAACATGCGCATTAATGGAATTAACGCTGCATAGTTCGATGAAGCATCAAATTTTCAAAACCAAAGCAATGATCTAGATTTGATTCTACATATCAAATTTAGACACTGGTGCACTTATTAAGCATTTGTTGCTGCATAGAAGGAAATACTGAGCTAATTTAATAGAACCTGTTACTGCGGAAGCCTACGGTGTCAGACTTTTGACGTGCTTGCCAAAACTACTTTTACATGTCTGCACTTAAAATCTCTCAAACGTTTGCCATTTAAAATAAAAGTTACTTCAAACTAAAGTAAGGTAGATTATGACAATCTCTTCAATATATTTATCTCAGAAAAATGACTGAAACTCAAAACTATCAACAATAAAAATACTAAATATCAACACCTATTATGTACAGCCCTATGGACATGTAAATAAAATAGGCTAGTATAGAATTAAGTAGAAAAAAGCGGAAAACTCTTCCCAAGAAAACCCCAAAACACTAACATAGAACCTTAAGAAAACAACTAACATAGTAATAAGAATAGAACAAAAATACAATGCCAAGAGGGCCCCAAAAAAAAACTAACATATGCTACTAAATGTATCAACAGACTATCTATCTGCTACTGAAATTCAGACAATCAAATAACTTATCAGCAGCTACTGCTTGATAAGACAACACCAACACTACAGCTGGCCAGCATTGAAAACAGGCCTGGGTACCCGGGCTTACATGCTATGGACAGTATAAATACAGCCTCAATAAAGAATTTAAAATTTAAAACTATGCAACTTTAATGTTGCAGGTGGAAAAGTGGACAATAAACTGTCATTCTCTGTGTGTCTCTGTCGGCAATGTGAGCACCAGATTGTTCTTGACAAGCCGTTACGACGCTGCTCTGCCTTTTCCATTGCTTCTTCGTAAGCGCCACGCTTTAGAATAACTATCAGGTTCAGAGACTGGGCTTTCAGCTGCCAAGTTCAGTGGTCGTTAACAAATGCTTGCAGCTCGCCATTGAACCTCAGCCAGCTGGGATTGGCTTAATCACCAGGGAATTTCAGTGTGGGGGGCGGGGGAGGAGGCAGGGTGACGAGGCAGGGACAGACTGAGTCATTAGCGATTTAATGATTACACGGAAGGGTCTGGGGGGTATTTTGGGTGAGGGTTTTTTTCTAGAAGGTTTTCTTGGAATTCAGAAGCCATTCAGAATGAATGTAATGGTTGCACTTATTCCAGAAAACACTGATTCGTTTTATTTTCGTGGGGAGGTGATGACAATTGGAAATATTGTACCTAAAGCATGGTCTTCTGGTGCAAACTTGACTGGTCTTACTCAAGAGGCACAAATTCCCCTGTCAGAATTATAAATCTCTCCTTGTGCCCTACCCTGCCTACGTAACGTTTGTGCCTGAGAGTGAGAGCACAATGCATGGATGCCAGACTAGGCGTGCATGTGCCCTTGTTGTTTTGACCACTTTCAGGCACAACCAAAGCACTATTATGTAAACAACTTAGTTTAAAACTATATATAGTCATGCCTCTATATGCTAAGGGTAGACCTCTGACCCGACCGCACAGGTAACACCGCTTCATATTTGTATGTTAGAAATTGATGGACTTATATTGACTACAATTATTTAAAAACTACTACTGTGCACCTCAATTCCCAGTGCGTACATAGCTGATCAACATGAGTTTTGTGCTGATGGAAGAGGTGGGCTCAACCTTTGGAACTGGTATGCCTGATATGGCACATTCACAGCAGTCCTCAATCTATACTTGTTATGCTGACCCTGGCTTGGGCCTTCACTTGATTACCCAAACACCAACTGCAGCTAATGTCAATACCCAATTACCAGTATATGCGATTGGCAACACTATCTACTGTTGACCACACTCAACTGTTACTGATCCCTGTCTAATTGTCATATATCATCAACTCAACCAACAGCATTAACAAGAACCTATTAAGTAGACCCTACATTAATTAACAAGCCCCCTGTTGCAACATGACACACTAACATCATGCCCCCCCCCCATTGAGAATACCACAACCAAAACTGAACTCAGCCTAAGACAGCAACCACCACCACATCATGAATAAAAGCCAAATATCAAGTTTAACTAAAGCTGGATGCCTGCTTAGTGATAGTATCGGGCAAGCATCCACGCCCAACAAAGAATGCACTATACACCATGACATAAGTAAATACACACACACATTCACACTAACCGGAGGGGGGGGGGAGTCCTTTGGGGGATGGGCCGGACCGTATTTTCAGGGAAGGAGGCAGACTGATGGTGGCCTGGGGCCCTTGGGACTGTGCCATCTGGGTGCACTTCCTTTAACAGATCTGAAGGGCCTGCCAGCACTCAAGATTGGCCACCTAAACGTACATAGCCTCACACATAAGATCACCCAGCTAAGAGCCGACCTACCCAGGTCAGGTTTTGATGTCTTCACTATATCAGAAACATGGCTCAATAGAACAGCTGAAGACAGACTCAAAACTATACCAGGTTACCAAGTTATAAGGGCTGATAGAAAAACAATATTAGGTATGCAGGTATAGCAATACCTCAGGGAGTTTGACGCCCCTGCCTTGCAGAGTTCTAAACCACTGCCTTGTGGTACAGGTCCTTGACAGAACCGAAGGCTAAGGGAGCAAACCCTAAACAGAAAACCATGTCACTGTGGCAGCAATAAGGGCGGTTGATGTATGGAACTCCCAACATCTCCCGACCAGCCACTGCAGGGACAAATAGTTTTGCGCCTATCTTGACATGTTCTTGCCGGTGTGAAACCTCTATTTGCTCCCCGAGAGAGTGCCGATGGTAACTTGCAAAAGCCAGCAGCACTTCAACACTTTTGCAGGCAGCTTTCATGAAATGTACAACCGCACAAGAGCGGCAGTCAAGTAATGAAAGCAGTCTTTGTCGCATCGCGACCGACAGCATGATGATGATGATGAGAAAAACAAAGCAATGTAGTGGGCAGACCAAAGTGGGTGGTGGACTAGGTATTTACTTTAAGCCGGATCTCCATGTTGATGCAGGCAAACATGCTGTGCATAACCTATCAAATAGCAATATTGAGCTACAGTGGGCTGTAGTCACCAGACCCCATACAAAACTAATACTCATCGGGAACGTATATAGACCCCCAAATGGCAACCTAAATGAAGGAATTGGGCAAATAAGTGACTCTTTGAATAATATAGCCAATATCGATAAATATGAGATACTCCTCATTGGCGACTTCAATGAAGAATATAATAGTAAGAGGCCTATGATGGGAAGGATAATAAAGCAATCTGCAGCTGAACACGGGTTGCAGCAAATGATCCAACAACCAACCAGGGTAACTAAAACCACTATCAAAACAGTAGACCTGGCACTTACCAAAATCAAACATTGTACGAAGGCTGGAGTCCTTAACTATAATTGACCACAAACCAATAATCATAATGAAGACAAAAAAAGAAATGACAAAAGAATCACCACTCACTGGGGATGCTCTTATAGGAACTGCAATTGTAATGATTTGGCTGGCACACTCAAAGAAATAAACAGTACCGACGTCCTGGATATGAGGGACCCCAACCTATGTTGGGATATGCTAAACAGAACTAATGCAGCTGACAGGCACTGTCCCCTAACGGAGATCACCACCAGAATCACCATGGGAGGGTACCTTAATGATGAACTACTAGAGCTTCAAAAGGATAGAGATTACTTTATCCAAAGGTTTGAGAAAACAAAAGATCCAGGGGATGAATTCATAGCTAAATGTATGGTCAGGAAGGCTAGGAGTCAAGTAAGGAAAGCCAAAGCAAGGTATTATCAAGTCCAGATAGACAAATATAAACAGAATGCCAGAAAATGTTGGTATGAAAGAAACCAAATCGGACCTAAAAACAAGACAAGAATCAAATGAAGACACTGGTAATAAAATCCCAGATGAATTATTAGCAGAGGAAATCAATAACTATTTCATAGATATAGGTGAGAAACTAGCCAATGAATTCAAACAGAAGGATGACCAACACAAAACCTTCCAGGCCAAACTAAATAAAGAAAAGTATGACCTCCTGGAAACAACCCAGGACAAAATCCTTCATAGAACTAACAAAATATCGATCTACAAATCATCAGGTATGAAGGACATCAGTACCACTTTGATAAAAAAGCGTGATCACAACACTGAGTGCAGAATTTACACATTTATATAACCTAATAATCAGCACAGGCATCTTCCTTGACAACTGGAAAGTAGCCACAGTGACACCCATACCTAAAGTCAACATCCCACAAATCTGTAGTGAACTACGTCCAATATCGATCCTCCCGCTGCCTGGCAAGATCATAGAACAAATAATACATGACCAAATTAAGACATTCCTTGAGTCCTCTAACTATTTGACCTACCAGCAAAACGGCTTTAGGAAATATAAGTCCACCACTGGGGCACTGGCCTCTCTACTGGATGAACTTCTATCAAACATAGAGAAGGCTTGATCTTACTATCGCAGTCTTCCTGAATTTCAAGAAGGCATTTGATACGATTGACCACAAAATCCCCATCCATAAAATAGAACGAGCTGGGCTAGGCAATAGAGCTCATTGCTTCCTCACAAATTACCTCAGCAATAGAAAACAATACACAAAACTAAGTGATACCAACTCGACCATCCGAGAAATAAAAACAGGAGTTCCACAGGGTTCCACTCTGGGACCCCTACTGTTTCTAAAATTTATAAATGACCTACCTCTAGTTTCCAACAAAGCATCTCTCACATTATTTGGCGATGATGCAGTACTAACAATACATAACAATGACCTTGCCATAGCCGCAACCGAGGCTGGAATGGTACTGGATGGAGTGAATACATGGTGCCATGAGAATAAATTAACATTAAATGGCACTAAAACTGAGTAAATAATCTATGGAACCAAAGGAAGGAAGGCGAGGATCCAGCCAATATAACTGCAAATGGGTGGCTTAGTGCTCCATGAGGTGAACTCCTATAAGTACCTTGGCACAACTCTCAATGCGACTCTAAGTGGTACCCAACAGCTGGCAAGACGTAGCCAAACACTGGCACTAAAAATTAACACATTCAGAAAAATAAGGACCTATGTAAGTGAGAATACTTCACTACAGCTGTACAAGTCGACAATATTACAAATTATAGACTACAATGATATCATCTATGGATTACTAACGAAGCAGCAAGAGACCAAATTACAAAGAACGCAAAACAGAGCTCTCAGAACAGTATTCCAAGGCAAGATACTAAGTGTGGCTGAAATGCATAGCAGAGCAGGGCTGGACACTCTGGATGTAGGTAGGAACCTACATCTAATGAGACTGATGTATAAACGTGCAAGTGATGACAAATACATAGATCGCACAGCCAGGGTAATGCGAAGGGGGACATTGACCCTACTCTGGGTGTCCAACCTAATACAAATAAGTTAATCGGAGCTCAGATTTACAAAGGAAGTGTCATGTGGAATAAACTCCCAACCAAAACCAGAGAAGCAGGTTCAATCCTTGCCTTTAAAAATGCATACAGACATCACCTGGTTATTCAGGCCCAAAACCTGGCACTGCAAATATATAATGTGACCTACTGAATGACCCATTGACTTCGCCCTCTCTCATGCCTGCTCTCTCCCTGCCTGCCCCCCCCCCTCCCCTAGACCCCTCCCCACTTTCCACATTTTGACAAACAACTATTATAACTCAATGACATAATAACATTCAAGATGCACTACCACCACTGAAAAACTACATCTTCAACCAGCATTGCACGCAATATAAACCACTATACATGCACAACATGGCACTATTAAAAGACTAACCATTAATATAACCAAATCTAACTGATATACAAACATATGCATATGATTTACCCACTCGTGTACATTTCTGCACACTCTATCTTGATGCATATACCTTGCACTATGTTGAGTACCTATGCTGTACACTATATATCATAGTTTGAGAATAGGTTGTGCTGCACACAATGCACCACATTCCACTTCCACTATGTACAAATCAAATGTGATCACTCCTACGGCTGGAAGACCAGTGCCTCGGCGCTGACAAAATATGTATTCAGATGAATAACAACAATTTTTTTCTTTTTTTAAAGCGGGAATCGAATCCACGTCTCTTGCATTCCAGGCCAGTGTGCTAACCATTATACAACCTAGGATCCCTCATGTCATCACCCTACCATACATACAGGCAATGCACTTACATATATACATACACAGGGTAAGTTCAACAACCATACAGCATGTAGCTTGTATAGGATGCCCGAGAGGTCACTGCAGACTACTAGTACTACATTTGTCCCCCTGAGATCGATTGTAAGTGGCTTAGATGGTCATTTAATGCTTACAATTACATACATACAGGCAATGCACGTACATATATACATACACAGGGTAAGTTCAATAACCATACAGCATGTAGCTTGTATAGGATCCTGGTCACAGCAACCAGTGTCATCGGGGTGGTGATGAAAATGGGAAGTATTGTGCCAACAACGGGAATCAAATCGACATATATTGCATTCGTTGCTTATGCATGGAGAATTTCAGATTGGTTTTCCTCATTCCACTGCTCCTTTCCCAATCCTAGTAATGTCAAGTGTCAGGCTAGGTAGCGACAATTTTAAATTGTTATGTCATCAGTTTGACTCGACAAGCACGATTCGAATCCCGTGACCTGCCATATGGGAAGTTTCCGTTCAACTTCAAGTCATTCGACCATCCCGCAGACTTGTCCATCGAAGATTGATTGATTGGTTAATTGATTTGTTGATTTGAGGTGGCTTAAAGCTATATTACCAGTGAGAAAAATTGTGGAATTTATTCTGTGAATTGCCGTTAAAGATACTTATTAGTGTACTTATTTAAAGTGATTGAAATTTTAAATCAATTGAACCTAGACTAGGAATTTGACTTGGTACATCGCTCATTGTGCCAACAAATTTATTTATTTTAATGTGAGTTCCCTTATTCTATCCAACTGTGACTACGATGCACTGAACGAGAATTAAATGTGTCTTGCTTCAAGGAAACCAGCGTTTTAATTAGTACTATGCTGATGCTGTTCCCATAGGAATTACAGGTTTTTATTTGCAATATTGTTTGAGTTATCTAAAATAATGAATAGCAAAGGTTTGAAAATTAAGAAACACCATATATAATTTGATTGCCCGAATATCATCTTTGATTAGCGGCGGGGCAAAAGATAAAAGCAGTTTGTTACCTTAAGGATATTTTCAGTTACAAATAATGGCAAATTGCTTCCATTTTTTTTTTTTTTACTAAAGTGTATTTTATTCATTGAATAATATATCTTCTCAGCGCCAGAGCACTGGTCTTCCAGCCGTACAGTACAATTCCTTAATACATAAATGAATCTACTATCTGTTGTAATAGTAACTGCATGCAAATCGTGTTTGATACTAAAAGTATTATACATTTTATAAATGAAGTATCAGCTGTAGTAGTAACTGTGTACAATTCCAGTCCAATAAAAGTATCATGCATTCATTGAATATGTATTGCATGGTTTTAGAATTGTCTTTAAACACTTTTTTCCTTCTTTCCTTTTTTGTAAAGAAATATATCAAAATATATATACCTATTTTCAAATGCATGCACAATATACATGTAAATCAGTGGATCTAATCACAATTAATATGCTGGTATCTAGTAAATACCTACCCTGATTTGCTCATAAATGTAAGTCATTATATACTGAAGGATATGGTATGATGGTCACAGGAACACTGTGTAATATAACTGGAATGCCCGGCCGTCTGAGCCCCAGATATACCACTTACTCTTCCCAGGTGCGTTCTGACAACTGTCTGTCAGTTCACTCCTGATGCCCCTCTCCAACAAACTCATAAGCAAGAATGGGAAGACAAGTTGCGCAAGATTGACAGTGAAGAAGTTGTGCTTTATTGGCATCAACTCCTGTTCACCTACTAGTGACCTATCACCCTCACTCCTTACCTTCTGTCCACACAGAGCCTCATTACTCTCTTTAGTATGTATAGGAATCAGTGCATACAGCCCATTGAACCGGAGTCCCATGGTTGTTGCACACAGCTCAGTTTGTATATGAAAGGTGGAGCCTCAGACAGAGTGTCAGAATGAGGGTTGTGTGGTCAGGTGGGGCAAAGGGGTGCAGGTGACTGGGCCTCCCACAGCCAGCCAATCAGACACCCTCTACAGCCTGGGGGGTGATGCCCTAATAGGGGCAGCTGTCACTCAACCCCACCTGCAGGTGGTGTCCATAATGTATGCAGAGTGGCTGGGTGTGCTTGCCCATCGGACCTGTGGTAACAGGTAGTTGCAGACAGTTACAATAAATATATATATTAAAAGTGTCCTTCTCTTCCACTTGCACTCTTACTGGTGCATAGAGGGAACATTTCACCAAACATTAACTGTCTCTTATATAGGAACATCTCGTAATAATCTCGGGCACCATGTGTTATCATATTTTCCACATAGTCTCATATGTCACACAGTGAGTGGGGCACCCATTGCTTTTCTGTTACATAACCTTGGTCCCCACTCCGTCGCCCAAGAATAATAATGCTCTCTGCCAATATATAATTCCGAACCGAAAATCCGTATATTTTTACGACTGGATGTCAATGTGTATGATGTTAATTGCAATAATACTGTTTGAGTCATTTAATTAATAATTGTTAGTTCTTTGTATTGTATGATTTGATGAATGGAATGGAGGTCTGAGATTGTAGTGGGGATTCATATGTGACTGGTATTGGGACAATTTCAAGAAAAATGTTAGGTACTAGGTATGTAATGGGCGTTGAAAGAGGTGTGGGAAGGGGCTTAGCGTGCTGGGCCGTGCAGTGCATTTGAGACCATTTGTATATATGTATGTACAGGGGTCAGGGCACCGTCCGAATATGGGACCTCTGGACTGCTTATCGACCTAGGCAACCTCTCGGGAAATCCTCAATACCAGGTGCTTCGGAATGCAAAATCCCATATTCCATATATACATATAAACAGTTGGCCCCAATAAACAGAACAAAGATAAGACTGATGTGGTTGAGAAGAAGATATATATTCTCTGGCGGAGATATATTAAATGCCCACCTAAAGTTAAAATTGAATGCGTTAAGGCCAGGCGCAGCTGGCATACAGTGCACAGGGCCGCTCACAGGGTCTGCCACCGTGGTCTATGTCATAATAACAGGGTCAGCTAGATAGGATAAGTGCTAACTATTACATAGGGAACTGAAGATCGGTAGTGTCCTTGTTTATATTCCCATAATGGATTATAGAGCACATAAACAGTTGGCCCCAATAAACAGAACAAGATAAGACTGATGTGGTTGAGAAGAAGATATATAGTCTCTGGCGGAGATATATTAAATGCCAAGAGACCCATGGTCCCCCCAACCCCACAGTCTCAGTATACCGGCTCAGTCGCACCGGCCAGTGCCGTGGAAACCCTAATGTCGTTCATTATGCGGACGCTCAATGGCGTCTGCAGGTAGGCGAAGATGGTATCGCTCGCCCAATCACCGCGCACCCTGAGCTCTTCCAGGGTGGCGCCACACAATGATAGGAAGGTACAGCCCCCCCTCCTCAAGGAGTGGGACGAGTAGTCCCCAGCGTCCAATCCCGCGACCCCACAGAAGTGCTTCAGCATCCCTTGGTATGTCGAGTATCGCAGTTCCATCGTGGCGCCCGCTGGCGTGGGGATCCGGAACGCCATTGCATCAGGCCCAGCTGGGACCTCCCTGAAGTGTCTCTCAGTCCAATAAACTGCACACAGGGAGAGGTCCGGGCACCTAGGCACAGGTATTTCGAGCATCCGCTCCGCGAATTGTATCGTCTTGGAGCGACGAACTCGCACCAACATTCCCCATGGAAGAAAGGAAAAGTCTCCCCTGAGTAGTGACGAGTCCGAGGCTGTCACCTGGCACTTCCTCAGTAGTGCCCTAAAGCTGCACAGTATGGCCGCCCGCCAGGCGGTGTGCCCCGCCGAGGTGGTCAGGGCAGCGAATATTCGCCTAAGCATGTCAGGCAGTAAGGGGGCCGCCTGCCTGGGATGGCAACCCCGCTCCCGCTTGTTGCCCTTCAACGTGGATGCCAGCTCAAAGTTTTTGTAGTCGATCGGCTCCGCGCCCTCCGTCTTCAAGAAGAAGTTCAGGCCACTGAGATAGTTGCACACCGATGTGTATTTGAGAGTCCTGGCCAGCTAGACTGCATACAGTGCTGTCTGTTCCGGAGGGCACGGTGTGGTGGGAAAGTGGCCCCCGAACTCCTCAATGAACTCCAGGTATCGTCTCACCTGGACCCCCCGTGTTGTGATGGAGTTTGGGGCGTAGTACTTGCGTTGCACGGCCAGCTTCTCCCTCCGCAGCTCCACAACTGGAAATAGAAGGGTCAGGGGAGTTGGTGAATATGTGGTTGCAACAAAGCCTGCGTGCCCCGTCTGCGACCCGGATTCGGTCCTTACTGTGACTGGCGCTCCAACGGCTCAGGGCGTCGCAGATCGTGTTGTCAGCACTCTTCACATAAACAGACTGAACATCAAAATTGTACTGTGCCGCTATCCAGAACAGCCTGCGCACGAAGTGCATGACCCCCTTTGATTTGGACCGACCCAAGGTCAAGGCCGCTCGGACCGTCTCATTGTCCGTGACCATGACCACCGTGCTGTCCTTCCACAGGTGGCCCCAGGTCTGGGCCGCACAGAAGGCTGCCCACATCTCCAGCACGTTTATGTGGGCCCCCTACAAGTCCCATCGGGTGTGGCGTGGTGGTGGCCCACCTCATCCCTGATCCTCCCGTCTGGTCCCTCCCCGAAGGCTCCAATCCTCCAATCGCCGGCATGGATCGTCCCGAACCCCTCCCCGGAGGCGTCACTGTAAGTCGAGACGTACGGGGTATGACGGCCGATTATTTTTGCCTTCCCATTGAACCGTCTGGAGAAGTCCAGCCACCATCGTCTGTCCTCATGGAAACCCCCCCGAGAGGCGGACCTTGAAGTGGGGTTTCGCCACAGCGTTGATCGTGTCGTACATACGTCTGCAGAACGTGCGGCCTCCCCGGACCACCTTCGCACAGTGTGCCAGCAAGCCAGCCAACCACTCCAGCTGGATCCTCCTAGCCTTCTTCCGGCCCTCCAGGGCCAGAAGCGCCATGGTCATCCTGGTCAGCTTGTCCTCCGGCAGCGACATCTCCAGGGTGATGGTGTCGATGTCGATACCCAGGAACCTTGTTTTGGTGGACGGGGAGGTGACTTTTGGGAAGCTTATGTAGAAGCCCAATCTCCGGAGGATCCCCATTAGGGTGGCCTGGGCCGTGCAGCCCACGTCGAAGTCCCGAGCTACGATACAGAAGTCGTCGAGGTAATTTACCACCTCCCCCACGCCTTCACGCACTGCACAGCGGACAACAAAATCAGACAGCTTGCTGAAGACATAAGGGCTGGAGGCCAGCCCCATGCATAGCCTGTTATCTCTTAAAAAGACCGGGTCATTCCCGAAGTCCCAGAATATGCCCTGGCGGTCCCGGTCTCGTGGGTGGATGCTCACCGCCCGGTAAGCATCGCGGATGTCCACGGTCGCGAGATAGTCTCCGGCTTGCATCAGTGCGGCCACATCGTCGACACTATTGTAGGAGAATTTGGCCGTCACGCTATCCGTGTAGTTGTTGACTGACTCCCCCTCTGGTCTGCTGCAATCCACGATGCCCCTCACCCCCCCTCCATCCTTGGGGATGCAGAAGAGCCTATGCACACATAGCGGCCGGTCCGCCGCCCTGGTCAAAGCCCCTGCCTCGATCTCCTTCCTGAGTTTGCCAGACATGACCTCTCTGTCCTCACGGTCTCCCCCGGCGCCCTGATGGCACTCATAGCAAGCGTCGCAGTCCGGGTTTATTACCATGAAGCCGAAGCAGATGCCTTTCATGATATATTCGGCATCGGGGTCAGTATCACCCCTCATGAACAGCTCTGTGAAGACCCTACATGGCTTCATCTGGGACACGACACCATCAATGCTGTGCGTGCAGCTGCACAAACCTGTCATGCAGCTCCTCCAGAGTCGGAAGTCGGTCACACAGTCGGTAACCGTCTCCCTGACGGTGATGTCGAATACATGCTCATCTCCTGTGCCGTCCTCGACGTGGAGCCACACCGGGTCCAGGCCATCCCCCCTGCTTGTCCATACAGGGGTACCTCTGTGGGGCGTCTCCCCCACTTGTTGG
This sequence comes from Branchipolynoe longqiensis, assembly GCA_030323885.1. Taxonomy (NCBI): domain Eukaryota; kingdom Metazoa; phylum Annelida; class Polychaeta; order Phyllodocida; family Polynoidae; genus Branchipolynoe; species Branchipolynoe longqiensis. The sequence continues at coordinate 67,828,434 of CM059190.1, read as the reverse complement.
TCACCGGGGATCCCCGCCAGGGTGCCCGCCGCCGCCATCAGGGCATCCACCCCGTCCCACGTGTTGTTATTGTTGTTTACATCCGGGGCCTCCCGTGGCACGGGTGTCTCCACTGACCCCCGTGCTCCACTGCAACCCTCCGTAACGCCACCCTGGCAGCCTCCCGCCCCCCCTGGGGCTCCCGTGTTGTCAGTCCCACCCAGAGGCGGTGCCGCGACCACAGTGTTGTTGTTGTTTACATCCGGGATGTAAAAATTGAATGCGTTAAGGCCAGGCGCAGCTGGCATACAGTGCACAGGGCCGCTCACAGGGGGCGCCACCGTGGTCTATGTCATAATAACAGGGTCAGCTAGATAGGATAAGTGCTAACTATTACATAGGGAACTGAAGATCGGTAGTGTCCTTGTTTATATTCCCATAATGGATTATAGAGCACATATATGAAAGATTTAAGGAGAAAAACTGAAAAGTCCATTTTAGTTGCTTTCTGTAAAGAGAATTTATTGTTGTGCTTTCCAGTTAAAGTCTATAAATTTCATTTTGTGTAGAGCATTATATAGGGGGTCGGAATGATGGCAGCTTTAGCATGCGGTAGTCAGGCTTTCATTTTGGCCCGGATGGCGTTGGTCGGAGCTTATGCCTCAATCCTCAATTCACCCAATCTGTATATAGACCCACAGACAGCCAGACAGACAGCCAAATAGACAGATAGACAGATGAACAGACAGACAGAAAGTCATTGTTTCATTTTGGCTCGGATGGCGTTGGTCGGAGCTTATGCCTGAATCCTTCATTCACACAATCTGTATATAGACAGACAGACAGCCAGACAGACAGCCAAATAGACAGATAGACACACGAACAGACAGACAGAAAGACAGACAGACAGGCAGACAGAGAAACATATAGACAGAGATAGACAGAGATAGATAGATACATATATATAGATAGATAGATAGATAGACAGACAGACAGACAGGCAGACAGGCAGGCAGACAGACAGACAGATAGATAGATAGATAGATAGATAGACGAACAGATAGATAGACAGACATACAGACAGATAGATAGATAGATAGATAGATAGATAGGGTAAATAGGAGAACTCAAGCTGGTAAAATGGTGCTTATGAGATTGCGAGCCTGCTACCTACGACTAACACTAACAGAATGGCTATAGCACCCATTAGTAGAGGAAGTGCAATGTGGAACCCCCGGACTCCAAGACACACAGGCACGTCACGCCATCACGCATTCCAGCCGTCACTTGGGTCCTACACAGCCGCCCGGCAGGCCCTTCAGTAGGAATAAACCGCCTCACCGCACTCTGCCTCAGCCCCTCCCACCCACCGCCCCGCTCCTCACTCCCTTCTCTTACCCCCTCCCCCAACCCACCACCACTACCACACACACCTAAGGGCCCTGTCACACTACGACGTAACGACGTCGACGTAGGGAGAACGTGAAGAACGTTGAACTTCTCGGCGTAGTATGCAAATTTGGGCACAAGTTGAACGTGGATGCAGCGTAGTGGACGAGAGCGTAACGTCGGTAAAGCATAGTGATACCGTCATTCAACGAGAGAGGTCAACGTAATGACGCTCACAGAACGTTATGAACGTTATTCCATCACCAGAAGAATGTTACATGACGTTAGCTATGTCATGAGACGTTGAACGTACATTGAATGCACGTTCTCCTGACGTTCTCCTGACGTTCTCCTGACTTTCCCATTACGCCGCATGGACGTTTCCACCGGTTTTAATGTGGGTCAACGAGTCAGTAATAGTGGAAGTGAACGAGTCGAACGTAGTGAGGAACGTTTGCCTAACGTCCGTTTAACGTCATTGACGTTCGCTGAACGTGAACAGAACCTACGGCGAACGTAAACCCTTACGTTCGACCTACGTCAACACTTTTGAACATGTCCAAAACATCGACGTAACACGACGTAATGTGACGTAGCTCGACGTCAGTCTAACGTCATTATGACGTCATCATAACGTAATCCAATGTACATCAACGTAATGACGAAATATCACCACGTTAGGCTCACGTTCGCTCATTACGTCATAGTGTGACAGGGGTATAACATTGGGAATACTCTGGCCCCGACTGTTCCTGACCCTCCACCACCTCCACCACCTCCAGCCCCATGACCGCCCTCGCCACCACCACCGCTACTGCCAGTGCCACCACCGCCATCGACACCACCTCACCCTTTCTGAAGCCTAACTGCAATCTTATAAGTTGTATGGGTCATTTTCTAACTTGTAGTTTGACATTATGTTACTAAGCATAAAGGCCCTGTCACACTATGACGTATGGCGTTAGCGTGTGCATAACAAATTGTAATAGGTCGGCATTCGCCAAACGTTTCGTGCTGCGGGAGGGGTGTGCAACGTATGAAGTGCATACAGAGCGTATGGCTGGCATATGGCTGGCATATACTGATATATACTGGCACATAGCGATGTATATGCGGCATACTATAACCATAGTGACAGTTGGAGTCGACATTTTCAGCGTATGAGTAACGAACAGCAATGTATGGTCAATGTACGCCTAGCATGTCGATGTATGTGTAGCGTGTGCCTAACATATGCAAAATGTATGTGCAATGTATGCAAAGCATATTTGTGATGTATGCGAGCACATTTAGGCCATGCCCCGGTCATGCCCTGGTCACGTGATCGGTCGTTGAAGGGTATAAATACCCAGTAGTTTTGGCTCTCTCCTTACAAAGCCACCATGCCTGCCAAGAAGAACATCACAGCTTCAGCTGCCTGCAAGGCAGCTCTCATTATAGGCCTAGGGCATGTGAAAGGCAGGAAGAAGCAGATTCTACCTGCATCACCATCACCATCACCATCTCCAGTGTCATCAGCTGCCTCCTCACCACACCACTCTCCATCACACCACTCTCCATCACACCACTCTCAATCTAGCTAGCCTAAAGAGATGGAGATGGAGTTTGAGTTGGAGATGCAGAGGCAGATGCATATGCACAGCCAGACGCGGCCCCACGCCAGCTCTCCATCTCCTGCTTCCCGTGGGAGCTTGTGTGCTTCATCCATTGCCTCCGCCTCTGCCTCCGCCTTTGCCTCCACCATCACAGCCTCCACTAGCACCTCTGGCAAGAAGAAGAGGGTGAACAAAATTACTGTTCTCTGTCAATATCCGAGGAGGATATGATGTTGGATTTCCTCCAGGAGATCCCAGTCCATCTGGAATGTCAAAATGACAGACTACAGGTGGTCTGACAAGAAGGGGAAGATGTGGGAGGACCAGGCAAACCAGATGGGGAGGTCTTCTGTGCATCTGCATGGGTGGTTCAAGTCACTGCGGGACACAAACACGAGGCTTCACAAAAAGAAAACCGGCGACGGAGTCCCCGAACAGACTGAGATGGAGCCCTGGATCATGCAGAAGTTTGGTGTCCTGGGGTCAGTCATCAGGCACTGGCCTGAGCCCTGCAGAACTATAAATACAATATCTTTTATCATTCTGGTCATTATATTATTATTATTATAGATAGAAAGGCACATTATTCTGGACAAGTCAACAAAGCGATATATTTTATTTACATTATTAATCTATAGAAATCAATTTATTCATTTTACTTGATATATTTATTCTTGTTCTTTATTTTGTATATCTGTTGTTGTTGACCTCATTTGTTGAAACATAGATTTGCATTCATTTTACTTATGTTATATTATGATTTTGTCTTGCAGATGATGGCTGCCATAGATGCTGCGCAGGGGGATGTCGATGCTGCCGAGAATGCCTGCGCTGATCTGCAAATTGGGTTGGAGGAAGATGTTCCGGCAACACCTCCCGCTGCAGTCCAAGACCGGGGAAAGGGGAAGCGCACAGCCCCAGATGATGTTAACCTGCTGGCAGCCATCCAGAAGCAGTACGATGAGTCTGGAGAGCTGCTGAAGGGCCTGCAACCGTCTCCAGCCCCGGCCCTTACCAAGCACACAATGTTCTACGTGTGGCACTCTCTGATGATGATGCAATGGCCAAGGAATGTGCGGGCAGCGATCAACCACATTCTTTCACAGGGATTGGAGGACGATTATGAACCTGAGGCACCCATGGTTCCTGTGGTTCCTGTGGCTCCAGAGGCTCCTGTGGTTCCTGCGCTGTCTTCTCAAAGTTAGCTGTATCAGCCCCAGCCCCAGCAGTAGACCCACCAGGAACCAACGGCATTGCCATGGGCGTCACAATTCCAGGACTATGTCCAGCAGTATATGCTGCAGCCGCTGCAGTCTGTAGTCTGTGGTGCAGCATCCACCTGTGCAGCCGCAGCCTCAACCTTTGCCTGTGCAACCTCTCCCGATGCGCCATCACCCAGTGCCACCTCTACCTCAGCTGGTGCCACATCCCTCTGTGACGGCTGCACCTCAGCCTCATGGTCAGCCTCAACTTTGGCCACATGGTTTCGCTGTGCACACCATGCCTCCTCCTGCAACTTCTCACCATCAACCTGCTGTCGGTACTGTGAGTGTGAGTGTGCCCTTGGCCTCAACTCCAGTTGCTAGTGGCAGTTCAACTCCCACAGCAGCGGCAACTGCAACTTCTATGACAGGGTCACCTACCCAAACATCGGATGGACTATTGAACTTGTTGGGGCTGTTGGGGATCTCCGGTGTGTTAGGTGTGTCTAATCTAGACCTGTTTCCTTCCTCAGCTTTTATGTCACTACCGGGGCCCAACGATGAGAAGTGAATGTGCCTGTCATGTGTAAATATGTGTACATATGTATAAATATGTGATTATTATTTTCTTCTGTTGCATATTATGTTATTATGTTCTTCTGTTGTTCCGTATATATATGTATAAAGATGTTCTTGCTACTGATCCTGGGGGACTTGGCATTTGTAGCCCAGCCAGATACTTCTACACTGACTTAATAATAAAACTGTATCCACCACACTGCCTTCGGCTTAATGCGTACCTACACCAACGTATATACTACAGTATATGCGGATGTAGGAATCGCATGGTGCTGCCCCCTCCCTCCGGTTCCATGAACCCCAGGGAGGGGTTTGGCTATTCCACCAGCCTACCCACCTGTGATATGTATACACCACTGATCCCACTGGCTGCTCACTTGCTTGCTGCCACTAGGCTCATACACACCTGTTCTATTTACTTTTATTTTTATTCTTATTTTTTGCTATTTTATCCTTTTATTCTATATATTCCGGTAGGGCATTTGTAGCCCAGCCAGATACTTCTACACTGACTTAATAATAAAACTGTATCCACCACACTGCCTTCGGCTTAATACGTACCTACATATGTATAAAGATGTTCTTGCTATGTAATAAAGATATTTGTTAAACTAGATTGTTGGTGTCATAGTTAAATAATGTCATAGAGCTGTGTTATAAATTAAACTACAAAGGATAAGAATTTAGCCCATGAAAATAAAAACAAATTAATATTAATGACAGAAGTACTTCCCCTCTCTTCCCCTCTCTCTTCCCCTCTCTCTCTTCCCCTCTCTCCCTCTCACCCTCTTCCTCTCCGTCCCCCTCTCTTCCCCTCTCTCTTCCCCTCTCTCTTCCTCTCTCCCTGTCTCTCCCTCTCTCTTCCCCTCTCTCTTCTCTATTTCCCTCTCTCTTCCCCTTTCTCTTCCCCTCTCTTCCCCTCTCTTCCCCTCTCTCTCCCCTCTCTCTTGCGCTCTCCCTGTCACTCCATCTCTCTTCCCCTCTCTCTTCTCTCTTTCCCTCTCTTCCCTTTCTCTTCCCCTCTCTCCCCTCTCTTCCCCTCCCTCTCCCCTTATCTCTTCCTCTCTCTCCCCCTCTCTCTTCCCTCTCTCTCTCCCTCTCTCTCTTCCCCTCTCTCTCCCTCTCTCTCCTCCCCTCTCTATTCCCCTCACTTCCCCTCTCTCTTCCTCTCTCCCTGTCTCTCGTGCTCTCTTCCCCCTCTTCCCCTTTCTCTTCTCTCTTTCCCTCTCTCCTCCCATTTCTCCCCACTCTCTCTTCCCCGCTCTCTCTTTCCCTCTCTCTTCCCCTTTCTCTGCCCCTCTCTCTTCCCCTCTCTCTCCCCCTCTCTATTCCCCTCTCTTCCCCACTCTCTTCCACGATGAGCGACTGTGTGTTGTGGGGGACCCTCTACCCAAACTTCATCGACAAGTATTTGTTCCCAGATGCCAGGTGCCGCAGAGTAAGGGCGATCTTCAGCCCAGGCTCGAGCGGCATCCTGTATGTTGTGTACTTCTTGGCGATCCTGGGTCCTACTCTTGCCAGAATCTTGTGAAACATCTGGGGAGGCATCCGCATAAAGTTGACGAACGACACTGGGTCCTCGCTGCGGAGCTCAACCAGAAGCTGGTCATACAACCAAAAATGTGGCCACCTCCTGATCCAGGGTCTGACCCACATTCTCCACTGCTGCCTCCTCCTTCTGCTATCGACATGGGCCGCCAGAATAGCCATGAGGTAGAGATCTAGCTCATGGTTGTAAAATGCAACTCGGTAGTCATGCTGGAACTGTAGATGGAGTGTAGGGACATCCATCCTCTCTGATGAGTTGAGCAGGTTTGCTGGAAGATGCCCAGTGGTGCCTTGATATACCAACCGCCAACACGCTGGCGATACGCTGGTGATACGCTAGGGGTCAGAGACACACGAAGGGCACCGGCTGAATGTATGGCTAACATATGCCAACATACCCCAACATATCCCTAAGGTACTCAGAACGTACGCTGACGTATCCCTAATGTACACATAGCGTATGGTGAATGTATGAGCCACACGTCGACACACGTTGGAAATTTTCAGCATGCACAAACAATTTTCGGAGCCTCGACACATGGCGACGTAAGACGAGATATAACAACGTATCCAGAATGTATGCGACATATACCCAATGTATACATAATGCATGATGACGTACACCAATGTATCCCTAACGTATATGTAGCGTATGTTGAATGTACGAGCCACACATCAACACACCTTGGAAATTTTGAGCATGTGCAAACAATGTTCGGAGCCTCGACACGCGTCAACGTAAGATCCAGAATGTATGCGACATATGCCCCACGTATGCATAACATATGATGACGTACGCCAACGTTTTGGTCGAAAATCACATATGTTGGTGCACATTGAGGAGATACGTCATAGTGTAACAGCACCTTAAGCTGTCAAATTGTTTAGATATTTTGGGAGTTACATATTGCTAACTATTACCAAGCCATCAAACCCCCAAATCACTCACTCACTTATTGTAAGATTATAGACATGCATTTGGGTGTAAAGACAGGAAGATTACCCCCTTGAGGGATGCCAAGCAAAAACACCTTACCATAAAATTCTATTTCATATAAAATAAGCTTTAGAAATGATCATCAGAAGAAAATATCCTATTACCAACAACCAAAATAAAGGTTGGGAAAGGAGCGTTCCTATGCATACACGATTACTGTATTCTGAGCCTATGCTGAAGTTATAATAAAAAGAATATTTAAAAGATTAATGTTAGAGGTGTGAAATGTAAAAACTATGCAGAGGTTACAAGAGGCACATTCCTCTTTGGGACCTATGGGAATTCACAATGTTGCAGTGCTATGACCCCGCGTTGACCTTGCCAGTGCGCATGCCCATGGGTAGTGAATAGCTGCCAGGAAACATCAATTGGGATGATGCATTTCAAGCAATTGTACCAGAACGAGGCCGCTTTGGGAATATAGTGGAACTGTGTGGATGCAGTATGAATGAGTGTGTTCTTGTACAATACATTTGGTAAATGGGTTTATTTAATGTTTAAAAATGTGCGCTTCCAGTGCTTCACTAGTCATTTGGTGCAATGGCAGATCCGTCAGCATTGACCTTGGTTGTATTCAAAAGCGAGGCTGCATGCGCTTGACAGTGGCGGCCCACGAGTGTGAGATCAGTCAATGTACACTGAGCAACTCAGTCAACTTAGGGAAACACTTGGAAATGAGGGCTGAGGTTGCAATACAGCTTTTTGCTATAATGCAGTAAGTGAACGACTGTGTGGCACTTATTCCTGTTATTGCTGGACACAATACAACAAAATATGCCATCCTCACCTGGCCTCCCAGGAGCACTCAGTCTCTCTTAGCCAATCACAGACCACCTAACATCGCTACAACAAGCATGCCATCCATACCTGGCCTCACAGGAGCAGTCAGTCTCTCTTACTAGTCTTAGCCAATCACAGACCACCTAACATCGCTACAACAAGCATGCCATCCATACCTGGCCTCCCAGGAGCAGTCAGTCTCTCTTAGCCAATCACAGATCCCCTAACATCGCTACAGCAAGCATGCTATCCTTACTTGGCCTTCCAGTAGCACTGAGTCTCTCTTAGCCAATCACAGACAACCTAACATCGCTACAACAAGCACACCATCCTTACTTGGCCTTCCAGGAGCCCTCAGTCAGTGTCTCTCAGCCAATCGCAGACCACCTACCTTATACCCCTGTCACACTACAACGTAACGAGCCAACGTGAGCCTAACGTGGTCATTTTTCGTCATTACGTTGGGTTACGTCATGATGACGTCAGAATGACGTTAGAATGACGTCGAGCTACGTCACATTACGTCGTGTTACGTCGAGTTACGTCAAGGTTTTGGACATGTTCAAAACTTTCGACGTAGGTCGAACGTAAGGGTTTACGTTCGCCGTACGTTCTGTTCACGTTCAGCGAACGTCAATGACGTTAAACAGACGTTAGGCAAACGTTCCTCACTACGTTCCACTACGTTCCACTACATTCCACTCGTTGACCCACATTAAAGCTGGTGGAAACGTCCATGCGGCGTAATGGGAAAGTCAGGAGAACGTCAGGAGAACGTCAGGAGAACGTCAGGAGAACGTCAGGAGAACGTCAGGAGAACGTCAGGAGAACGTCAGGAGAACGTCAGGAGAACGTGCATTCAACGTACGTTCAACGTCTCATGACATAGCTAACGTCACGTAACGTTCTTCTGGCGATGGAATAACGTTCATAACGTTCCGTGATCGTCATTACGTTGACCTCTCTCGTTGAATGACGGTATCACTACGCTTTACCGACGTTACGCTCTCGTCCACTACGCTGCATCCACGTTCAACTTGTGCCCAAATTTGCATACTACGCCGAGAAGTTCAACGTTCTTCACGTTCTCTCTACGTCGACGTCGTTACGTCATAGTGTGACAGGGCCATAACACCTCACACCTCTCCTTGATACTACATCCACACTACATACTACAGCCTCATGCCAGTCAGTAAGCAAGCGCCTATTCTCAACCCCCGACAGTTGCCAAATAGATACCTTTTCATAACCGCTTGCGAAAATCTATGACCACCCAGGTTTTAATTGGTCGCAAGTGGTTGCAAGTCTAGTGTGACTGGGGTATCAGGAAGCCATTAAAGCTGTATAATCCGATGGTTTTGAGCTGTTGAGTTTCCACCATAATTAAAGCATAAAGATATTAGGTTGATGGTTATAACTTAATATATTTTAGTTCGCAGTTAGCATTTATTATAACTGGGTGTAAGCATATTTCAGGTCTCTTTTATAGAGGAAGCGCGTCCAATTGTATTCCCTGTGTGATGTCACTATAGCGGACAAGGTGGATCATTAGGGTTGAATGACCCTAATGACCCCTGCTTGACCGCAGTGGCCCTCAGCCTTGATATAGGTCATAAATAACTACCAGACAATAGATACATTCAAGAGATGCAACCTATGAATAGTCATATTCGACCATGATAATTGTGAACAGATAAAGTTGTGCTGGTCATGTTACTGACCCTTTAACTTTAAACGACGGTAAGATTAAATCCAAAATCCACTAAATACCCCCAAGACATCGTGGAAGCTAGGGACCCTACATAAAACCTGGAGCACGAGTTAGTTGGTTGTTTGAGTTTTACAGACTGGCAACATCTAAGGTCATATCAGGATGGGTACCGACTTCTGACAGTGTGCACTCAGGATTAATTATCATTATTTATAAATAATTAAAGCTTTGCTTTGTGATAAGTATAAGATTTCCGGGGAGTCAGAACCAACAGTTAGTGAGAGCCATCTGTAGCTGTATATGATCCATTTTCCACAAACAGACACATAAATACAATAACCAGTGCCATTTGTTTTTTTACTTTTAATGTTTTAGTTGATCCTCTCTACAGACCAGGTCTGTGTTACTGCGGAGGTAAGGTCGGGTAGGATGTTTTGCCACAGGCCAATTTGATGCGATAAATAGGATTCTATTTTTAATTTATTTCGGATTGAAATTTGAAACCCAAATTAAGCGGCTTTTTTTAATGTTTATTATGATAAACGCAAGGGATGATACTGCTTGATGTAATTACGAAGTCTTTCTTATCAAATAACAGACACAAGCTTCCCTGAAGGCTGGCTTTTGTCATGTTATCCTTCAACCCTCCCCCCATAAAAAGTAGTAATGTAATTGGTATTATGAGAGGTGGGGGTGATTGTTTAATTTGCTAGGGATTAGGTGAGTAAGCACCCTGTTCCACACCCTTCGTGATATGTCGCCGGACCAGTAGAAAGAGGTTGAATAAATAGTATTTGTTTATTTTCAGAAGCCTCACCATTTTGACTAAGATTTCAAAGTCGTTCTCTGAATCCCAAATGGGGTGTTTGTTTGTTGGGGTTTCACATCCTGACAACATCAAAGGGTAATGTGACAGGTCGTGTCATGGTGTACGGCTGGTGCCCCCCCCCCCCTCCCCTCCCACCTGGGGCCGTTTGCATGAAGAATTATTTATCGGCTCCGATGTTAAGGACAGCATTCGGGTTAGCTCACGCCAGTGTTGGGAAATGGATCACGGGGTATGTACGGGTCCAAAGCGGGGAGGCGTTAGCTAACCTAGCAGTTAGTTAGGATCCTTCTGAGCCTGTTGCTGGCGGAGATTTGTTTCATTTAGATTTCACAGTATGAATATTGCCGCCGATGTAGCGGCGGTGTTAATATCGGTTCTATTTTAGGGTTAATTTAATGAAACTTCACGATTTGAGTATGTAATTCTGTTAAATATGATCGCATTCAACAGATTTGGGCCTAATCGGTCCCTAACACCAGCGAGCCTTGTTATTTCTGAGCCTGTTGCCGGTGAGCGCCGCTATTTCACAATATCGCCGACAATGCGGCGGCGGCAGCGGGTTTAGTTTACATTCGTCGATTCGACAATATTAATATCCCCGCCGATGTAGCGGCGCCGTTAATATCGGTTTGATTTTAGGGTTAATTTAATGAAATTTCACGATTTGAGTACGTAATTCTGTTAAATATGATAGCATTGGATAGATTTGGCCCGAGTCGGTCCCTAACATCGACGGTAAACCTGCTATGGGCTGGGGTTAGACTCTCCTACCGTAAACTCGCAGAGTTTCCAAAACACTGCTCTATACATACCGACTTTTCGCCACTAACCCGGAGATCGCTCCTAACCACGGGTTTGGCTCGCTAACCCCGACTCATACATATGGCCCCTGGTCTGTATCGAACACAATGTGTAGAAGAAGACAGGGAAAAGAAATGTACGCTTCATCATATATTCTCCTGAATCCTCCGCTCTTTGTCACGTCACAGAACCAAGTAGGCTGCCCCTTGACCGGCATGGTCACAGGTAACCTTTGATGGTAGGGGTCGGCCACTAGCCAGTGTGAGGTGGTCCATCCAGGCCGTAATCGATTAACACGACCCGGGCGACTCGGGTCACCCGAGGTGTTAGAATTTCAAATAGAACACCGTGAATGGAGTCGACAAATACACGTCATCATCATCATCATGCTGTCGGGCGTGATGCAACAAAGACTGCTTTCATTACTTGACTGTCACTCTCCATTTAGCTCTCTGCTGTGAGAGTTGCATCCATGAGTCGGTCTTAATGTCTCTCAGCTTCAGGTTTCTCTAGATGGTATCCTTGAACCGTAGATGAGGGCGCCCTCTCTATCTGTAACCAGAAGACAGTTGAGAATAGAGGATCGGCATTGGTAGCCTACATTTCATGAAAGCTGCCTGTATAAATGTTGAAGTGCTGCTGGCTTTTGCAAGTTACCAGCGGCACTCTCTCGGGGAGCAAATAGAGGTTTCACGCCGGCAAGAACATGTCAAGACAGGCGCAAAACTATTTGTCCCTGCAGTGGCTGGTCGGGAGATGTTGGGAGTTCCATACATCAACCGCCCTTAATGCTGCCACAGTGACATGGGTTTCTGTTTAGGGTTTGCTCCCTTAGCCTTCAGTTCTGTCAAGAACCTGTAGCACAAGGCAGTGGTTTACAACTCTGCAAGGCAGGGGTGTCAAACTCCCTGAGGTATTCCTATACCTGGAATACCTGCATACCTACAAATACACGTGCCGTGTGCAAAATGACCCGACCCGAATAACCCACCTCTTGGCTGGTGTGGCTAGGAGCGATGACGTCACATTTGCGCTGGTACCGTCCTGCAGGATAACAGCCACCAGTACCAGTCATACATGGTTTTTTGGGGTAATAACATAGATTAATGAAATGGAAATATCACTAAACTATGCCATCATAAAACAATTTTAATCCTATTTTGCTGTAGTTATATCGGTCATTAAAAAAAAAAAAAAAAGGTTTTGGATTCAGCCACCATTTTTTCCACCCCGAGCGTGGAGAAGCGTATTCGATTATTCGATCCGAGTCTGTATGATGTGCGCATGCGCCAACAAGTTGCTCGGGTGACCTGAGGTGATTAATCGATTACGCCCCCAGGGACCGCCTCTGGCTAGCTTTCTGCCACCTGTCGGCATAGGATAACATCAGTCAGCGTTGTCCCTGCCACCACTACGGTGTTGTGAGGCTCACGTACGGACTACTACAGTCATATGAGGACACAGTGTGTACTCATAGCGACTTTATAATATTGCCCCACTGGAAGTCTGCCCGTCAGCATCATCACCAATATCAAACTCAGTCATGTTATCATGATACTGAGCAAACCAGTCTTTGTCCTATCCTATTAACTCCTAGCACCAAGCTAGGTAGCGCTAAGTATCAAATGTGTACGTCATTGGTTTGACTCAGTGAGGGTTCAAACACACGACTTTCCACACGGGAAGACAGTATATGGCGACAGATGGCAGGAACTGGTTAGTGGCCATTCCCCCACCATGAGAGGGTACTTGTGACCCGGCTGGTCAGCGGGTGGGTCACTTGGTTCTGCGATGTTGCGATGGGCGGCATAAAGGAATTAAACTTTGAAGCATGTATGTGCTTCTCTCCTCGTCTTCCCTTACTAACAGAGCAGGGGGAACAATGAATACAGTATGCTAATTTGTCAGCATTCATAAACTATCACGTTACCCAGATATACAAACTAGGCAGGGTCAATGCTACATGAGTGAGAACACAGCGCTCAAACTGTATAAGGCAACTATACTGCCAATAATAGATTATAATGATCTAATGGCCACGCGCTCCTTTGCCTGCTGCCAACAAACCAAGTTATCCACCATACAAATTATTTGCCCAGCAAATTTGGAAATGTGTTTCAGTCTGGTAGTATTGCTATAGACCGGGGTCCCTATGGTACTGGGACGGACGGCTCACTCCCTATCTCTCCCATGTGATGTAAATTGTGCGGTGCCACCTTGTGGTGGGTTTGATCGACCCAGCTGCTGGTTGGTGTTTCACATGTAAACACATACGGTTATATCATGCATGAGACGGGTGAGCATGAATACACATCAATATGGGATTGCTATGAACAGGCACACATCCTCGTCGCCATCGTCACACATCTTTCACATTCATATATTCATTTGTGCATATATTATAGCATCTGTTTAGCCGGGGTAACAGCCAGCGCACACCAAGTGGTGGGTTTGATCATTTTGATTACACAGTACAGGCTGAGTGAGCCGTCTTGGTATTATAGGGACTTTGATTAAACATAGACAATAATAAAGTCTGTACTAGACTACTAAATGACTGAAATGTACAATCCTCCAAGCATTGTTTATCCCATCATTACTAACAACCTACTTACTCAAACTACTTCATGTAGTCAAAAAACACACCTGAGGTATTAACCTTTTAAGCATAACCCTATAAGCTAACCACACTCTATCTAACAGAATAAACAAACCATTCTACTAACACTCACTCCATCTCAAAATGTAACTCCAACAACATGATAGTTTTGCAATTCACAACATAGTAGGCATACAAACCTATGAAGGGAAACTATGCACCTAACCACTCCGTAATGTAAAGGTCTAATCAATACACATGTATGTATCAAGTGTGTAGGAATACAACATATAACTGCTATTTTTGTATGTGAATTGTCAAACTATACCATATGTAAGTCTTTGAATGTTTGATATTGTTATTTCAGCTGATTTGGGCTAGCTGCATATATTGTAAATAACTGTATTGTCACATGGCTGGAAGACCAGTGCCACGGCGCAGACAAAAGACTTTATTCAATGAATAAACTATATTTACAACAACAAAAATGTAAATTTTGCAGTGCCATCTTGTGGTGGGTTTGATCAGCCCAGCTGCTTGCTGGTGTTTCACATGTAAACACATACAATGCGAGAGGGTGAGTTTAAAATTAAAAAAAGAGAGATTGCCTGTCATTTGAATGCCGATGTTGTACCTACTGCCTGGTCCCCACCTCCCTCTGCCCCACCCGCCCTCATTGCCCCACCCTCCCCCGCTCTCTCCCCCTCCCGGCCTCACCGCCCTTCCCCCCCTTCCCCACCCTCCCCTTCCCTCACTCCCCTTCCATCTCCTCACCTCCCCCTCTGTCCCACCCTCCCCCGGCCTTACCGCCCTTCCCATCCCCTTCCCCCTCCCATTCCCACCCTTCCATCTCCCTATCTCCCTCCTCATCCACCTTACCCAACTCTCTCATACCACAGCTCCCTCCCCTCCCCTTCCTTCTCCTTCCTCCCTGTTCCCCCTTCTCTCCGCCTCCCCCTGCCTTCCCTCCCCTCCCCTTCCCTCCCCTCCCTTCCCTCGCCCTCAGCATCCACCTCACTCGGCGCTCTCATGCCACACCTCCCTCCCCCTTCCCTCCTCGCTTGTCGCTCCACTCCACCCCTCCCTCCCCCTCACTCCCTTTTCCTCCCCCGCACTCCCTCTCCTCCCCAGCACCCCTCTCCCACCTCCTCTACCACTCCCCCTCCCCCTTCCTCCCACACTCCCTCTTCCTCCCCTCACTCCTCCCTCTCCCCCTCCTCACCCACCTCAGTCGGCGCTCTCACACCACACCTCACGACCCCCTCCCTGATGTAAGCTGGGGGGTGGGGGGGGGGGGGGGAGGGAGGTCCCCACTGGTTGCATGTTGCTACTCCTATAGAACTCCCACCACCACTGCTACCCCCACCCTGCCCCCCACCTCTCCACCCCACCCACCCACCCCCACCACCATACATACATTCCCCAGCATCCTTCTTCCAGCACACTGACACACACACACACTCAAGCACACACCATTCACACAACCCGTTATAACACTACCAAAATGATCAAACCCACCAGCTGGTGCGCTGGCTGTTCTCTTGATTACACAGTACAGGCTGAATGAGCCGTCTTAATGTTATACGGTCTTTGGCAGGGTCTTATTCGATTCATGTGATTGACTAAAGTTGTGGTTGTCATGTCATATATTCCACACAAAAAGTAGGGTGGTGAAGGATTAACAACACATGGTTAGTTTGTTCGTTAGTGGTCCTTGCTTAATGCTGTGCCAGCAGCAAAGGCCATAATCACAGGTCTTATTCTGTTGCATTATTATCGGGCCAATGCTTTTACACAGAATGTAAAAGCACACAATCAACTATGTGTCGAGTGACACTTTTGAAGTTAAAAGCTCACAATTACAACAACAACAGCGGGGAGGGAGGGGAACGGGAGAGGGATGGGGGAAGGAGATGGGGTTGGTCTGCACTCGAGGGAGGGGCTGAGAGATACCAGGGCCGGTGTGAAGGGGGTTGGGCGGGGATGTAAAGGCCCTGTCACATTACGACGTTTCTTACCGGTGTGCCGCCAGCACACAAAATATTATCAACGCGTCGAGACACATTCAACTTTTCGGCGGTTTGGGAGAAAGTTTGGCGTCCGCACGGCGCGTACATCGCGCGCGGCCAACGCGTGTCGACGCGTGTGGCAAAAAAATACAAAAGTTTGGCGCGACGTCCTCATATGACCTTAGATGTTGGTAGGACGTAAAACAACAAAGCAATCATTTGGCGCAACGTGTGGCAACGTCTGCCTAGCATGCTTCTGACGACCCCGGGACCTCCGGAACGTCCCCGGAACGTCCCCGGAACATCCCCGGAACATCCCCGGAACGTCCCCGGAACATCCCCGGAACGTCCCCGGAATGTCCACACCCACATGTCGGCGTGCGTTGGGGCGCGTCGAAGGTTTTGTGCATGCACAAAACCGCCGATGCCCGCCGACGCTCGCCGCCCAGCGCCAACGCCCGCTGACGAGCACCGACGCATGCCAAAATGTACCGATGTGTACCTACGTGCGCGTAACGGGCGCGTAATGCGCGCGTAACACTTCCCGACGCGTGCTGACGTTTCGCCCAAAAAGGCAACACATTGGCGCGCATTGGTGAGAAACGTTGTAATGTGACAGGGCCTTAAAGCCCCAAAGGGTTGGCTGGTGAGACATGGTGATTGGGTGTAGCCATGGGCCTGTGTATCTGTGTGAATGAATGTGTTATATGTTTGTGAAATAAATCATTAAATGGTTGTCGTGGGTGGAGTCAACAGGTATTTTGGCTGTCTTTGTGTTTGGATTACGAGATGCCAGTTCAGGCTATGGGGAAGACTGTGGTACTTTACTACAATGGGGGTTTAATGGGTAGAATTCAAAGTGGAGTCTACATCCGACAAACCATAGACGTACTCAATAATATCAGAATCAATTATTGTTGTCCAGTGTCTGTGTGGTGCATGTGGTCTGATGCTTCCTGACACTACGTCATAAGATGACAGACAGAAATCTGACGCGTCATAATCAGTGTCGGATAAAAGCATCGAATTTTCAAAAGCAACATAGTTATCTAGATTTGAACCTACAAATCCAACTTAGATAGGCCTCATCATCATCATGCTGTCGGTCGCGATGTGACAAAGACTGCTTTCATTACTTGACTGCCGCTCTCCATTTAGCTCTCTGCTGTGAGAGTTGTGTCCATGAGTCGGTCTTAATGTCTCTCAGCTTCAGGCCCTCTCTTTCTGAGTTGAGAATAGAGGATCTGCTTTGGTAGCCTGTCTGATGACATCCTCATGAGGTGTCCAGTCCACCAGAGATTCTTTTTGATCAGAAGATCTTCCATAGAGGGCAGCCCTGTCCGTTCGAGTATTTGCTTATTTGTTACTTTGTCCTTCCAGGTTACCCTCATGATTGAACGCAGATGTCGCATCATGAAGGCATGCAGCTTTTTCACCTGTCGTCTGTACACTGTCCAGGCCTCGGCTCCGTATAGTAGGGTGGATAGCGCGATTGCATGGTAGATCTTGCCTTTGACCCGAATGGACACATGGTGGTTGTTCCAGAGTCTCTGGCATAGTCAGCCAAAAGATGCGCTAGCCTTGGCCATCCTCCTCTGTATTTCAGCATCAATGCGTCCATCACTTGATATAGTGCTTCCGAGGTAGGTGAATTCTGGAACAGAGTTCAGCTTGTTTCCGTCAACCATGATCTCCTCTCGGGTTTTTGTAGAGTTGGGTTGGGTACAGCACCTCCGTCTTCTTGATGTTAATCTTCAGGCAACTTAGATAGGCCTATCTATATATTTAATTACAAACTTAAAACTATGGGACTATGCAACTTTAGAACTACTGACAATAGCCAGAGGATGTTCAGTTTAATTGCGCTGGAGAGGTTGATCCCTACCTACTAGGTTGGAGCTGAAATAACCCATTCTGTGACGTCACGCAGATAAGGAATAAGTGGAATTCCATAGGTTTTAGCGCTTTAATTTAAATTCACTATTAATCAAAGTAGGATTTGTGATCGTTTCCTTAGGCAACTCGATTGCAGTGACCTGCTTCCGTATAATTCACTATAATTTGTGTTTCGTGACTTTAAACCTGCTTTAGTTTATGTTTGTAGAGACAGTCTATATCCAACCATGTAAAGTTCCCTGGGTGTCACTCTGACAGCTGAGACGCGCCATTAGGTCTGATTTTGTTTGTTGTTGTTTTACGTCCTAGCAACATCTAAGGTCATTGGGGACGGGTACCGACTTGTGACAGTGCGCACTCATGGCAACTTTATAGTGCTGCCCCACTGGGAAATCAGGCTGCTGGCACCATGACCCGATATCCCACTCAGTCACATTATCCTGACACTGAGCGAACCAGTCCTTGCCCTATCCTATTAATGCCGAGCGCCAGTCTAGGAAGCGACAAGTACCAATTTTAAAGTCATTGGTTTGACTCGACCGGGAACCAAACTCCCGACCTTCCACACGCGAGGCCCACGCTCTACCGATTAGGCCACCGCCCCCGGTCCATTAGATCTGAATGACCCTAATATCACAGAGTCTGAATGACCCTAATATCACAGAGACCACCAGCCTTGATTAGACCTTAAAATTGCATAATCAGTGTCCACCTACATTGTATTTTACATTGCAATACATGCTTACTCAAAGTAAAAGTCAAAGCCAAATCTCAGTTGAACCAATGATCGGTTAATCCAAACAAATTTCTAGGGTCCCTTCAGGTTTGGTTTAACAGGGTTATACTGTACTATGTTTATCTTAGAGAATGTCAGAAACTGAAAACCATCGGACTAGACAAATTTAATGACTAATCACCCTCCAGTCTCAATAAAGGCTGGGTTGTTGTATTGTTGTTGGTTTTTTTTTGTGGATTTGTTTTGTTGGGTTTTTTGGTTAGTTATTTTGGGTTGGTTTTTTGTTTGTTGTTGTTTTTTATGTGGAGTTGTTGGTTGTTTGTTGTTTTTTGGGGCGGGAGGGGGATTAGAGGAGAGGAGATTGTAGGCAAATGTGAATTTAGCCCAAGTGAATCAGAATGAAAGAGAAAATGGTTTCGCTTCACCATGGGGTAAATTCGTCGATACATCGAGCAAGTCATGGATGTACTACAATAACAACAAAGGTATTTGAATCCGGCACACAACTGTCTATTCAAGCAACATGACGAATCCAGGTATGAAGCCAAGCCGAATTACATCCGGCCACTGAGGCTCCGAATGAAACCTCATTTGGAGGCATTGGGCGTGGATTTGGATGTGTTGGAGGATGCCAAAGTCCCAGAACATGCCCCGTGGTCGTTGAGAAAGCCATCGGTTATCCTCCAACTCACGGAACTGAGGAAGTCTGGGACACATCCACTCGAGTACCAAGGACTGCATGCAGAGATTCAAGGCCAGTTTGCAGACCACCTCTCGATATACACTGATGGTTCGAAAGACCAAAGCCGCGTAGCTGCTGCGGCAGTCTGCCTATGGGAAATATTTGGCGTACATTTGCCCGATCAGAGCTCGATTTTCACTGCAGAAGCCCGAGCACTCCTTCTCGCGTTGGAGTGTATCGAGGTATCCAACCACATATACAGTGATTCGTTCTGTTGCCTCCTGGCTGTTGCTGGACTGAAAACGAATCACCCTATTCTAGCAACAGTCATTTATAAAATGAACCAACTGACAATGGATGGGTATGACATCCACCTGTGCTGGGTGCCTGGCCATGCCGGCATACAAGGAAACGCACGAGCTGATCGGGCTGCGAAGAAGGCCCTGAACTGTGATCTTGAACCATGTCTGATCCCTCGCTCTGATCTGAAACCACTAATAGCCACCCACATAAAATCCAAATGGCAACATGAGTGGGATGAAAACATTAATAAACTTAAAGAAATTGAACCATCTGTGGGAAAGCCACCACAGACTCATGCGGGAGGTCGGCGGGACAAAGTGGTCCTTAGCCGCTGCCGTATTGGCCACTCGTGGTTTACACATGCTTTTCTGCTCAGGGGGAACCTCCCCCTGAATGTATTAGGTGTCAGTCTCCACTGACACTCAAACACATTTTACTAAGTTGTGTTGATTTTTTGGCCCTGTGCCAACAGTTCTACACTGCAGACAGTATGCATGACTTTTTACTAAGGTAAAGCAGGAAAACCTTTTAGCCTTTTTGAGGGCAGCTGGACTGTACCACCTCATATAGTTTACTAAATAGATTCTATCAATTATTAATAAAACTTTTATTTTTCTATAGGAATTTGTTTCCCTTGACCACAAATATATGATTGTGAGCTTTCTAATTTAATGAGTGTCTATTGGCACATAATTGATTGTCTGCATTTATATGTAAAAGCGATGGTTTGAACAAAAAACAAACATTTGTCGCTGTGAATATGGCCTATGCTGCCGATATGGCGTAAAGCAACCACCAATCAATCAATCAACCTTCGTCTGGCAGACATGAGGGCCTGCAGTTCCAACTTTAATTGCAGCAGTTGCATCTCAACATGCAGAACTTTTACTCTGCGCTGAAGAAGTTCTGGTGAATCCAGGAAAGCCATAGTTGTGACTCCAACGAGAGCATGAGAAGGACTGATGCCTAGACTTGCTCGTCACTGTATTTATACGCTCATTGTCCTGCATTTAATGCAGCTTTCCCACTAACAAAACTATCAAGACAAAGAGCAAAAGATAAAAGATGGATCATATCAAGCCTTAAAACTTGTATAGCAGTAAAAGATAGATACTTCAAAACATACAAACTCAACCCAACAGCTGAAAACCGAATAAAACACACAAAATATAAGAATATACTAATCACTTGTCTACGATCAGCAGAGGAAGGCTACTATAAAGAACTAGTCAGTAACGAGAAGCAAAACCTTTATACGCTCTGGAAAATCTTTGGAGACATCATCAACCCACATAAAGCAAAAATCAAAAATCAAATTGACAAGCTAATCTATAACAATAAAACAATGACAAACAATGAACATATCACCAGCACATTAAAGTTGCATGGTCCGATGGCATATGAATATTTGTCTTATTTTTTAGATAAATATATCAAATTGATCATTACGAGCTACTAATCATTAGTCCGGAGTGATTTTGATTAAAGATGATTAGTTTTGAAGTAATTTGAGCTGAAAGAACCAAAAATAATTTCGACAAGCTTGCCAAAAGTCTTGTTGCTATGACCTAAATGGTCATCTCGCGGTAACCACGTGATGTGAGATGACCTACTAATCTATGACCCTGCACAGCAGGCCTAAGGCCTACTTGGTTGGGGGGGGGGGGCTAATGGGGTCACGAGATTGGCCTAATTGGTTAATGGCCTTCCTGCATAATGGCTGTTTCAAGCTGAGTGTTCAAAGGGGTGATGTTATAAACTCACTGATTATTCTGTATATACTGTCCCAAATCATTAGCTAATACACCAGTATCTAAGTTGGATATATAGGATCAAATGTAAGTAGTTGTTTTAATTTTGACTAAATTATATTTCATCGGACTATGCAACTTTAAATGAACACTTCTTTTCAATTGGTGAAAAACTTGCAGCAAAACACACCAGTAATAGCATAGCACACACGCAATATCTTAAACACCCAAATTCACATAGTTTTTTTCTTAGTCCCACCAATGAACAAGAAACCCTAGAAGAAATAAAGAAACTAAATCCTAATAAGTCAAGCGGACATGACAATATCTCGCCAAAAATAATCAAAGAGTGTGACACTCTACTCGCACCATCTATCTCCCACATAATAAACCTATCATTTGCAAATGCTACTGTTCCTGAAAATCTCAAAGTTGCAAAAGTAATACCCATCCATAAGAAAAATGAGAAATACCTAGTTGATAACTACAGGCCAATCAGCCTACTCAGTACCCTAAACAAATTAATGGAAAAACTAATGTACAAAAGAGTTTACCAATTTCTTAACAAATACAAAATATTATACAAATACCAATTTGGATTTAGAGAGAATCACTCAGCAATAATGGCTCTGACTGAAATCTTAGACAACATACTACAAGACCTTGAAAATGGGAAACATGTTGCAGGAGTCTACTTAGACCTGAGCAAAGCATTTGATACCGTAGACCATGACATCCTACTCTCAAAACTTAGGCACAACGGAATTCGAGGCCAGGGACTTAAATGGTTTGAGAGTTACCTAAGCAATAGAAAGCAATTTACATACATAAACGGTAAACGATCCAAGCTAAACTCAATCAGCAATGGTGTCCCCCAAGGTTCTGTCCTGGGACCTCTCCTATTTTTGATCTACACAAATGATATAGTCAACTGTACAAAACAAGATGTCAAAACAAGGTTATTTGCAGATGATACCAACGGCTTCATAACCTCAAATTCACCCAAACAACTAAAACATTCAATTAAAACATTCCTTTCAGACATATTTACATGGTGCAATGATAACAAATTAACAGTAAACCTGAACAAAACATGCTACACAATATTTAAAAGCAGAAGTACAACCATTCCTGATTACCTAAACAACATAAAGATAAACAATAACACAATAAAGAGAGTCCCTTCTGTGAAATACCTAGGTATAATTCTAGATGAGAACCTCAACTGGGATGAACATATTGATGACTTAAATAATTCAATAATTAAAACGGCTAACTCATTTAAAATAATCAGACGACGGGTACATGAGGAAAATAAAAAATTACTATACTATGCATACGTTTACTCCAAAATCCAGTATGGTATAGAGGTGTATGGGAGAGCCAAATCATCAACCCTAAAAAAGATACAGACACAACAAAACAGAGCCTTGAAAATACTGTATAGCAAAGACTATCTCACCCCAACTAAATCACTTCATAAAGACCTGGACTTACTTATGGTAACTGACATTTATAAAATATACATTGCAAAATTTGTTTACAAGCAAAAGAATGGCCTCCTCCCTGAAATATTTGATAATCTCTTCAAAGAAAACAATCAGGTCCATTCCCATAACACACGACAGATAAATAACATACATCACAAACACACTAGAAACAAATATGGCAAAATAACAACTGAAAACCAAGGAACCAATATCTGGAACTCAATACCAGTAGAGATTAGAAACCTTCAAACTTTGAAAAACTTCTGTAAAAAACTAAAGATAAGCTATCTCAATGCATACTAAATCGATTACCAGTAAAGAATATATATAATACCCCTATTAACATACATGCAAAATAACTACTGATACTGCATGTAAGTACATGAATCCATGACACAATATCCATATAATATTCCTATCATTACTTTGTTTTTTACTAACTGTGAAGAGACGCATCAGTATCTCATCATAATCATTAGTTAAAAATGTAGCTTAAGTTTAATAATTTGTTATTGTCATCACTTGTTCATTCACATCATGGAGACCAGCTAGATAAGCATCGCTTTTCTGGGATCCTTTCTGTCTGTAAGGAATTTGTATGCATTTATTGTATCACCTCAATTTATTGTAAACATACCTTGCAGAGAGTTAAAATAAAAGAATTGAATTGAATTGTATGTGTCCTGAGCGTCTCCGTTCCTCATCCTGAACTGTCCGGGCTTTTTTCGGTAGAAATCTGGAGTTCTCTGTTAGTTCTCCATCATATCCGTTATGTGTATGGTATATCCGTTTAGTGTCCGGTTCAAGTCTACTTGCATCCAGTAGGTCTCCGGTAGCTCTCCAGTTTAACTCCATTATGTGCGGTAAGGTTCTCATCACCGGACTAATTCAGAAAGCTAACCAGACACGTTACGGTCGGGTGTCGGATGTGAACTGGACAAAACGGACTAAACAAACTCAAACCGGACAAGAACCATAGCCGTCAATCCGTCGGCATCCATTACAAGTTTTGTGCATGTTCAAAACTTGCCACCGTAGATGCCGGACACCACCGGACACAGAACGGAAAAGCCGGATGCTGACCGTATAGAAACCGGACATTGACGTATTCCACCGGACTTTGTTTGGTTTCTTTCCGTTTCCCCAATCCGGTGAGGGGTGACAGAGCCTTAACAAAATTATTTCGATGGTAAGGCACCAGAATGCCGTCTATCAAATGTCCACCGGGAACTCTCAGATCATCCAGTCAGGTTGGGTGTTGGTTGAAGTTTTACGTCCACATTTAATTTGAAGTAACTTTGCGCTAAAATGACTAACTTAGGAGACATTTGAATTGAAAATGTGCTAAATTAATTTTGGGATGCTTGCCAAATCTCTGATCCCATAAACTTCAGCAGTAACAGGTTCTATTAAATGTTCTTAGTGTCCCCTTCAATGTAGCAACAAATGCTTAATAACCAGACGGGATGGCCAAATGAGTTAGAGCGTTCATCTCCTGTGTTAGTAGATCGTGGGATCGAACCCTGGTCAAGTCAAACCAATGAATTAAAAATTGATACTTGTCGCTTCCTAGCCAGGCACTCGGCATTATTAGGATAGGCTAAGGAGCAGT
Source organism: Branchipolynoe longqiensis (assembly GCA_030323885.1). Taxonomy (NCBI): domain Eukaryota; kingdom Metazoa; phylum Annelida; class Polychaeta; order Phyllodocida; family Polynoidae; genus Branchipolynoe; species Branchipolynoe longqiensis. Next base: position 67,803,946 of record CM059190.1, on the reverse strand, counting down.
GGAATGAGGAAGACCAATCGTCTGCATTTGAAATTTTCCCTGCTTAAACAACTAATGTAGCACAAAAGAAAAGTGCACCAGTATCTAGGAGAGATATATAAGATCAAATTTGGGAAAGTGTGTTGATTTTGAAAATTTGATGCTTTCATCGGACTATGCGGTTTTAAGATTCATCTGCTTATAGTTAGTTGCTTTTTGGGGTAAATGAAATTTCTGCATGCAACCTAGTTGTAAATATGTCATGCTCTGCTTTATGGTACATTGCACAGCACCTGAGTTAGAAAAGTACTGTTCTTGCCAGTAAGGGTGCTCAACTAAATCAGTCTAATAATTATTATAATTATTATTGTGTAGTTCAAATTGCTAATCACTGGATATAGCAAAATTGCAAGTTTGTAATGGATACTAAGAAAACAATTTGATATGAACCTCCTCTAATTGTGCTTCAAAATATGTGCAAATTATTGTTAGCGATTATCACAATGAATTTTATTTCCATGGTGAAAGTCATCATGATGTTCAGATTTTATTTGTAAGCTTTAGGAATTAATTTGCTTGCTCGTTTTATTTCTTTGCATCAGCAGTATGCTTTGCAATATCTTTTGTCATTCTTTATGTTTCTTCAATTAAGTATGAGTGCATTCTTTCTGGAACTTAAAATATAAATGTTATCTGAAGCTAACTCTAACGATTTGATTTGAATCCCTGCTGATTGCGAATCCTGTTTTAAGCCCCAGTCACATCTTACCGGATTGAGCGACGGACATAAACCGGACAAAGAATTGTCTAGTCCAGTGGTGTTCGGTACCGAAATGTGTCGAACTGTTGAAACAGCCACCAGACAAAACGGACGCTAAATGGACAAGGAACGTACATTAATGAATTTCCACTGCACGAGAACCGGACGAGAACCGGACGAAAACTGGACGAAAACCGGATGAAAATCGAAAGTCAAACGGACGTACCAGATTGTTCATGGACACGCCGAAAACATATACTGACCGAATTCCCGCAATAAAAAAAACAAAAAAGACACTGTCAACGCACTTGGCAGGAAGCAAACTAGAGACGTAACGGATAGGTACCAGACATGAAATGAACAAAACTGACTAAACAAACTTAAATCGGACACCAACTGTACACTTCAGTCCGGCCGTGTCCGGTATAAGTTTTGTGCATGTTCAAAACTTGTACTGGACACAGCCAGACACCACCGGACAGAAAACGGACATGCCAGATGCCAACCGTATATAAACAGTACATTGGCATATTTCACCAGACAGTGTCCGGTTTCTGTCCGTTTCTCCAATCCGGTAAGGTGTGACTGGGGCTTTAAGGTTGGTTGAATGAGTTGAGCATCCAATTTGCATGTGGTCGGTAATGGATAAAGTTATTTAGTTTTACTTGTTTCCCCTTATTTATGTTAATCTACTACTGTGGAGAGTATCAAAAAATAGTTAAAACCCCAATTTAGGTTAATATTACCCCTCTTACACTATATGTTTCCAGAAGGTTTAACATGATCGCTATCAACCCTAGTAACCCCAAGAAGACAATTCAATACATCATACCTCACACAGAGATGAATTAAAGTCAACGTATCGGAGTTGAAGTATAAGCCTATCATGAACTGTTTAATATCATAAGTTGTACAGATTTTACATCTTGTCCACTACACCTGCTATGAGGCTATTTCTTTGCACAGGATGCAGTAGCAGAATCAGTAGAGTCCAGTCTTCTTGTGCTGGAGATCGGGAGTTGGAAACCTGGTTGAGTCAAACGAATGACTTACAAAATTGATACTGGTCACTACCCAGCCTAGCGCTCAGCATTACTAGGATAGGGCAAGGACTGGTTACCCCGGTGTCAGGATGTTATGACTCAGTGTGACGTTGGGGTCATGGTGCTGGCCGATTGGTGTAGGTGGTGCCCCCTATGATAGTCAACTTAACCCTTTCTCTCCACACATCTATATATATATGTCCTTTAACCCTTTCTCATTTCTATTCCTTAAATACACATCTTGTTTCCCATCCCTGTGTCTCTATTGAATATTGGGCAATGTTTGGGTGGGTCTCAGAATATTTGCTAAGTCAAACCAATCTGCTTAAGTACGACTTAAAAATGTATGTGTGTCATTACCTAGCCCTGTGCTCAGCATTTCTAGGATAGGGCAAGGAGCTGTGTAATGAGGAGGATCAATTGAGAATGATTGAAATTTCTTCTGCTTACTCAAGAAATGTAACAACAGCAAATAAAATATATTAATAAAAAGATCAAGTAATGAGGTATTGATATTACCTTCATTTTCCTCACAGTTGATATCACTCCAATGAAAGCAATTATTTTAATTGAACCAGCATTAATCACGTGTCATGATCACGTGGGATGGAGGAAGCTGCTTACTCAGCGTGGTCACTTCTTGTGACGCTAGCTTCAACCTGACTAAAGCTACGGACAGACAGGACGCGTGCGTCGCGCGGGCGTCAAGTACAAGCGTGCGTCATCCGGTTCTCATGCGCAAATAGCAAACACACTGGACACGTCTGCCACGCGTCTAAAGGCCGGTACACACCTCCCATATAAAACCCCCATTCCCCCTCTTCCATTCCCCACATTCCCCCTTCTTCCATTCCCCCTCTTCCATTCCCCCCATTCCCCCCCTTCCGTTCCCTCCTGTTGTGTTCCCTCCTGTTGTGTTCCCCCGTCTTCCGTTCCCCCTCTTCCATTCTTCCTCTTCCATTCCCCCTCTCCCATTCCCCCTTTTCCATTCCCCTCTCTTCCATTCAATCTCTTCCATTCCCTCCCTTTCCATTCCCTCCTCTTGCGTTCCCCTCTTGCATTCCCCCATGTTGCTTTCCCCCCTCTTGCGTTCCCCCTCTTGCGTTCCCCCATCTTCCGTTCCCCCTCTTCCATTCCCCCTCTTCCATCCCTCTTCCATTCCCCCCTCTCCCATTCCCCCTCTTCCATTTGCCTCTCTTCCATTCTCCCTCTTCCATTCTCCCTCTTCCATTTCCCCCTCTTCCATTCCCCTCTTCCGATCCCCGTCTTCCGTTCCTCCTCTTCCGTCCCTCCCTTTCTGTCCCTCCTCTTCCGTTCCCCGTCTTGCATTCCCTGTCTTGCATTCCCCATCTTCCGTTCCCCATCTTCCATTCCCCCATCTTCCATTCCTCGCTCTTGCTTTCCCCCTCTTTCATTTTCCTCCTCTTGCATTCCGCCTCTTTCATTGCCCAAGAGGGGGATGGAAGAGGGGGAATGGAAGAGGGGGATGAGAGGGGAGGAAGAGGGGGATGGAGAGGGGAATGAAGAGGGGAATGGAAGAGAGGGAATGGAAGAGGGGGAATGGAGAGGGGGGATGGAAGAGGGGGAATGGAAGAGGGGGAATGGAAGAGGGGGAATGGGAGAGGAGGGAATGGAAGAGGGGGAATGGAAGAGGGGGAATGGAAGAGGGGAATGGAAGAGGAGGAATGGGAGAGGGGGAATGGAACAGGGGGAATGGAAGAGAGGGAATCAAAGAGAGGGGAATGGAAGAGGGCGAATGGAAGAGGGGAATGGAAGAGAGGGAATGGAAAAGAGGGGAATGGAAGAGGAGGAATGGAAGATGGGGAATGGAAGAGGAGGGAATGGAATAGGGGGAATGGAATGGGAGGGAATGGAAGAGAGGAATGGAAGAGGGGAATGGAAGAGGGAATGGAAGAGTGAAGAGGGAGGGGGAATGGGAGAGGGGGAATGAAGAGGGGAATGGAAGAGGGGGAATGGAAGAGGGAGAATGGAAGAGAGGCAAATGGAAGAGCGGGAATGGGAGAGGGGGGAATGGAAGAGGGATGGAAGAGAGGGAATGGAAGAGGGGGAACGGAAGATGGGGGAACGCAAGAGGGGGAACCCAAGAGGGGGGAAAGCAACAGCGAGGAACGCAACAGGGGGAATGCAAGAGGGAAATGCAAGAGGGGGGAACGCAAGAGGGGAACACAAGAGGAGGGAATGGAAAGGGAGGGAATGGAAGAGGAGGAATGGAAGAAGGGGAATGGAAGAGGGGTAACGGAAGATGGAGAATGGGGAATGGAAGAGGAGGGACAGAAGAGGAGGGACGGAAGAGGAGGAACAGAAGAGGAGGGACGGAAGAGGAGGGACGGAAGATGGGGTTCGGAAGAGGGGAATGGAAGAGGGGGAATGGAAGAGAGGGAATGAAAGAGGGGGAATGGAAGAGGTGGAATGGAAGAGGGGGAATGCAATGGGGGAATGTAAGAGGGGAGAATGGAAGAGGGGGAATGGAAAAGGGGAATAGAAGAGGGGGGAATGGAAGAGAGGGGAATGGAGGGGAGGAACTGGAAGAGAGGGAATGGAAGAGAGGGGAATGGAAGAGGGGGAATGGAAGAGGGGGAATGGAAGAGAGGGAATGGAAGGGGGGAATGGGAGAGGGGGAATGGAAGAGGGGGAATGGAAGAGAGGGAATGGAAGAGAGGGAATGGAAGAGAGGGGAATGGAAGAGGAGGGAATGGAAGAGGGGGGAATGGAAGAGGGGAAAGGAAGAGAGGGGAATGGAAGAGGGAATGAGAGGGGGAATGGAAGAGGAGAATGGAAGAAGGGGAATGGAAGAGGATGGAATAGAAGAGGGGGAATGGAAGAGGAGGGAATGGAAGAGGGTGAATGGGAGAGGGGGAATGGAAGAGGGGGAATGGAAGAGGGGGAATGGGAGAGGGGGGAATGGGAGAGGGGGAATGTGAGAAGGGGGAATGGAAGAGGGGGAATGGAAGACGGGGAATGGAAGAGGGGGAATAGAAGAGGGGGAATGGGAGAGGGGGAATGGAAGAGGAGGGAATGGAAGAGGGGGAATGGAAGGGGAGGGAATGGAAGAGAGGGGAATGGAAGAGGGGGAATGGAAGAGGGGGGAATGGAAGAGGGGGAATGGAAGAGGAGGGAATGGAAGAGGGGGAATGGGAGAGGGAATGGAAAGGGGGAATGGAAGAGGGGGAAGGAAGAGGAGGAATGGAAAGGAGGGAATGGAAGAGGGGAATGGGAGGGGGAATGGAAGAGTGGGAATGGAAGAGAGGAATGGAAGAGGGGGGAATGGAGAGAGGGAAGGAAGAGGGAATGGAAGAGGGGAATGGAAGGGGGAATGGAAGAGGAGATGGAAGATGGGGGATGGAAGAGAGGGAATAGGGGGAATGGAAGGGGAGGGAATGGAAGAGAGGGAATGGAAGAGGAGGGAATGGAGGAGAGGGAATGGAAGGACACACACCTAACACACTGTGTGGTCGGGCAAAGTCGGGCAAAGTCGGGCAAAGTCAGGCAAAGTCGGGCAAAGTCGGGCAAAGTCAGGCAAAGTCAGGCAAAGTCGGGCAAAGTCAGGCAAAGTCAGCCAAAGTCAGGCAAAGTCAGGCAAAGTCGGGCAAAGTCGGGCAAAGTTGGACAAATTCGGTCAAAAGCCAAGCGTCACCACGCGTCAAGCGTAAAAAATCGCTCCAAAAGCGATTCGTGATCTACGCGTGACGCAGATGCGAGAAACACATGCGCCAGTGTGTTCGGGTTCTCTTTATTACATACATTTTGATTTTTGACGCACCCGCGACGCTTGACGCACGCGCAAGATATGCGTCCAGTGTGTTCGCAGCTTCAAAGGCACACTAACATGACCAAGCCAACTCTTTGTATCCACTACTGATATAGCAGGCTATAAGCCTGTGTCAGGATGTCTGCAGAACCTTATTTTCCCAGGTGATCACGCATCTATGTACTGATAAGCCTGAACTATAACAACCACTCCTGATTTGGTAGGCAATAAGCCTGTATCCGGATGTTTGCAGCACCTTGTATTCCCAGGTAATCATCCATCCAAGTATTGATGACCCTAAGCTAGTGCTTATCCACTACTGATTGGGCAGGCTATAAGTCTATATCAGGATATCTATGGCACCTTATATTCCCAGGTAATCACACATCCAAGTACTGACAGGCCTAAAGAAAAATGCCATCACGCTCCTGAGAAAAACATCACCAAGCCTGCTTTAAATATTAATTTGTATGTGAAAATATAGCTTTATTCATCGTCCCCACCAATCATACATAGTTTTATTCGTCGACACCACCAACCATATGCAGTTTTATTATTCAACACCACCAACTATATATAGTTTATTCATCAAAACCACAAACCGTACATAGTTTTATTTGTCGACACCACCAACCATATGCAGTTTTATTATTCAACACCACCAACTATGTATAGTTTTATTCATCGAAACCACAAACCATACATAGTTTTATTCGTCGACACCACCAACCATATGCAGTTTTATTATTCAACACCACCAACTATATATAGTTGTATTCATCGAAACCACAAACCATACATAGTTTTATTCGTCGACACCACCAACCATATGCAGTTTTATTTTTGAACACCACCAACTATATATAGTTGTATTCATCGAAACCACAAACCACACATAGTTTTATTCGTCAACACCACTAACCACATATGCAGTTTTATTCATCGACACCACCAACTATATATAGTTTATTCGTCGACACCACCAACCATACGCGGTTTTATTCATCAACACCACCAACTATATATAGTTGTATTCATCGAAACCACCAACCATACATAGTATTATTCGTCAACAACACCAACCATGTACACTTTTATTCATCGACACCACCAACCACATGTAGTTTTATTCATCGTCACTTCTAACCATATATAGTTTTATTCATCGACACCAACAGGCACCACTATTTTTGTAAGAGAACTTTTTCTGAGAAGAGAACTATTATATGAATAAATGATTTACCTTTTATTCCCAACTCTGATAATGCACTGTGGTGTGCCGACATTTTGGCATAAAAAATTGAACCCGACACATAATATAATGATAAATATTGATAATAACGATGATGATAATAATATAAATGGTGATAATAGTAATAATATTGGTAATAATAGTAGTAGTAATAATTATTTTTTAAATTATAACTTTAATAATGGTCAAAACACTGATGTTCAAAATAATAGTTACCAGGATAGCGTGCAACATTATTTATAGAAAACCTCACCATAAATTTCCGCTTTTTTGTTCGGCCGGAAACCACTTTCATCCCCGTACTAGTCAGTGAGCCTCTGTTGGTGAACATGGAATATGTAGCCTGGATGGAGTGGTTAGCCTTGCAGAGAGAGACACAGGGATAGAAAGAAACGAATGCTGATCCCTCAGATTAGTCCTCGTTTTGAAGTCTCGGAGAGCGTTTTTTTTCTCGCGAGATCTCCATGGACTTGCCCCCATTATGGACAAACAGACAGCGCGGATTTAAAATGCCAGATCGATGTTTCCGTACGAGGCACTTTGCTAGTCAGCCATACACACACGGATAATATCTGCTTTGAATATTCTATTCACACACAAAAAGTAAAATGCTCATACAGTGTCTGCGTTTCGTTGTTTTTACTCGAATTAATCACCGGCGATATTAAGGGTATTTTAATGGGATTAAGCTCGTTTTATCTAGCAGACGGGATGGCCGAATGAGTTGAGCATCCGTCTCCCTTGTTGGTAGATCATGGGATTCGAACCCATGGGTTCAAACCATGGTCGAGTCAAACCAATGACTTCAAAATTGATATTTGTCGCTTCCTATCCAGGCGCTCGGCATTATTAGGATAGGGCAAGGACTGGTTGGCTCAGTGTCAGGATAATGTGACTGAGTGGGACATCAGGTCATGGTTCTGGCAGCCTGGTCTCCCAGTGATACAGCACTATAGAGTCGCCATGAGGGCACAGTGTCACAAGTCTGTACTCATCCTGATATGACCCTAGATGTTGTCAGGACGTAAAACTCCAACAACCAACCAACCGTTTTATCTAAAGAGGGAGTATTCTTTCATCGTTGAAGCTCATGGGAATTGGTGTGGACGTATTTGGGAATTAGTCATTTACTTTTGACTATGACAGACAGTGAGTTCTGCAATTCACTCCCCGCAATGAATAAGGTTACTGCATGTGGACGTATGCTATGGGAATGAACGCACATAGGATTATACATATATAATTAAATATGTCATTTATATTACAAAAGTTCCAGCGTTAGACTGAGTGAGGGCGCGCAGTCATTACAGTGTGACGAGACAAGTGTCGCCACTAGCGGAGCTCAAGTTGAGTAGGTTGGAGCAGTAGATGACTAGCCCAGGCTCCAACACCCGATGACTGAGGGGAATGCTGCAGGCGGAAGCTTCCATGCTGCTATAGTTATACTATATAATTCGTATACAGCATATATATATATATATATATATATATATATATAATAACAGTGATAGAAATAAGCCAAGTTTTTCAATTGTCCATAGGACAAATGTGGTGTGATTTTTTACTGAATTTTCACTTTTCCGCAGTAGGTCTACTTACCTTTATTATCTCAGTTAACTTCCATGGCAATGGGAATAAAACTGAATAAATAAAACAAAACAAATATCATGAATACTGTAAATTATATATTTATGACTTCACACAAGCATGGTAAATTACTTCACAATGATCACTGACTGTCCACAAGGTGCACTTACTGTTCACAAGGTTCAGGTAACTAAACAGGCAGCATTGAGTGCCTCAGTTACGCAGGGCCATGGAGAATCGTATTACTGAGATCAACATAGTCATCCTCACAACCGGGCGCGATGGCCGAATCGGAACAGCGCGGTCCTCGTGTGCGGGAGATCGGGAGTTCGGTTCTCGTTCGAGTCAAACCAATGACTTATACAATTTATATTTGTCGCTTCGTAGCCTGGCACGCAGCATTTATAGGATAGGGCAAGGACTGATTAGGTCAGTATCAGGATAATGTAACTGAGTGGGATATCGGGTTATGGTGCTGGCGGCCTGATTTCCCAGTGCGGCCGCACTATAAAGTTTCCATGAGTGCGCACTGTCACAAGTTGGTACCCATAATGATATGACCTTAGATGTTACCAGGACGTAAAACTCAAACAACCAAATCCACCATGGAATAGCCCAGTCACACGAGAGGCAGCGTTCACCGCCAACCTCCATACGCCCAAAAGGATGCCAACCACCCACTGTTCCATTGGATACATTGATTCAAATACGTCTTAGGCGCCATGTCGGCGCCATGTCGGCGCCATGTCGGCGCCATGTCGGCGCCATGTCGGCGCCATGTCGGCGCCATGTCGGCGCCATGTCGGCGCCATGTCGGCGCCATGTCGGCGCCATGTCGGCGCCATGTCGGCGCCATGTCGGCGCCGTGTTGGCCCCCGCCCTGGCGCCGCCCTGGCGCCGCCCTGGCGCCGCCCTGGCGCCGCCCTGGCGCCGCCTGGCGCCGCCTGGCGCCGCCCTGGCGCCGCCCTGGGCGCCGCCCTGGCGCCGCCTGGCGGCCGCCCTGGCGCCGCCTGGCGCCGCCCTGGCGCCGCCCTGGCGCCGCCCTGGCGCCGCCCTGCGCCCGCCCTGGCGCCGCCCTGGCGCCGCCCTGGCGCGGTGGGCCGCCCTGGCGCCGCCCTGGCGCCGCCCTGGCGCCGCCCTGGTACCAACACATGCGATGCTGCAGTCACCGTGTGGTCTGCTCCGACCTGGCGCCGACCTGGCGCCGACCTGGCGCCGACCTGGCGCCGACCTGGCGCCGACCTGGCGCCGACCTGGCGCCGACATGGCGCCGACATGGTGCCTAAAATGTATTTGAATCATTATATCGAATGGATCGCTGGGTGGTTGGCGTCCTTTTAGGCGTAGGGAGGTTGGCGGCGAACGCTGCCTCCCGTGTGACTGGGGTATAATACCCAGGCGGCGCCAGGGCGGCGCCAGGGTGGCGCCAGGGCGGCGCCAGGGCGCCAACCATTTTGAATGGCGGCGCCAGAACAGGGCGTAAGGAGGTTGCACGTGCAGCAGCAGCAACCTCCTTGCAACCTCCATTCGATACAGTGATTCAAATACGTTGTAGACGCCATGTCGGCGCCATGTCGGCGCCATGTCGGCGCCATGTCGAGCCATGTCGGCGCCATGTCGGCGCCGACCACATGGTGACTGCAGCATCCAATGGCAATTCGCCAACCCAGGGCGGCGCCAGGGCAGCGCCAGGGCGGTGCCAGGGCGCCAACCATTTTGAATGGCGCCGCTGGAACAGGGCGCAAGCAGGTTGCACGTGCAGCAGCAGCAACCTCCCTGCGTCCAAAATTCCCGACACGGACGCCGGGAGGTTGGCGTCCTCGCGGTGACAGCACTCAATCAGGGCGTAAGGAGGGCGCAAGGAGGAAGTTTTGATGTCGCGAATCGATCGTTAGCGAACGCAGGCCTCGTGTGACTGGGGTAGGCACTGTCACCAGCGACCTCCTTGCGACCAAAGTAATGGTCATTGACCTCCGAGTGACCATTTTGGTCGCAAGAAGGTTTTTAGTAGAGTAGCTGCAACCTCCTTCCGACCAAAATGGTTGCAAGGAGGTCTGTGACAACTTTGCTACCAACCCTTTTTGTGATCACAAAGTGGTTGCAAGCAGTAGTGTGACTAGGGTAAAAATAACCAACCAGGCAATGCAAAAATGTGCGAGAGATCTATGAGGAAACAAAAATCCCTCAATGTGACCATAACAATGATAACGAGGACACAGACTTCAGTCAGGAACACCGTGTGGTGGGAGGCGACCTAGGGGCACCGCGTAGTCAATAGTAAGTAAATAATGACCGCATTCTCAGAGTCCGGTGTAAAGATTTCAAATTCACCCCTGATTCAAGTTCCCCCCCAGGAACTTGAAAACGTTTTCAAATTCCTGCCAGGGGAATTTGAAAACGTTTTCAAATTCCCTCCCTCATTTTAACTTTCCCTCCCCCCCCCCCCCCATTTTTGGGGAATTTTCTTTATTTTTGGGGTTTTGGGTTTTTTTTTGTTATTTTTCATGACAAATACTATAATATACAGAGAATAGCATAATGGAAATTATTACTAGTACAATAAAACATATTTAACCACAAATGACACAAAAAGTCTCCAACATGGTTAAGAAAAAAATATTATAGGTCTGAAATTTAAACCGTTTTTATAAGTTTTTTAAACAATTTTAAATTCCCGGAGGGGGGAATTTGAAAATAGGGGGAGGAATCTGAAAACTGAAAATCCCACATGCTTCCCAGGCTGGCTATGTTGCCTAGCAACCAGTAAGCGAAATTTAATCCCCCCACCCCCGACCAACAGTTGGTCAGGGTTTGGTTATTGTAACGAAGGGGACTTTGCCGTACTCTTCTTTTTTTTTTAGCTACCCTTTTTTCTTTTTTTTTGGTACATTAGTTGTTTAACCAGGGGAAATTTCAGTCGCAGACATTTGGTCTTCCTCATTCCACTACTCCTTGCCCTATCCTAATAATATTGTGCTCCTGGCTAGGAAGCGACAAGTGTCAATTTTTACGTCATTGGTTTGACTCGACCAGGATTCGAACCCACGATCTCATGATCTACCAACATGGGAGACGGACGCTCTAACTCATTCGGCCATCCCGTCTGGCCATCCCTTACCAGCGCTTACAGTCATTTACAATGTAATCCCAACACAGACCTGTAATGGGGAATATCAGGTCGTCCACCTAGTGTATTTAAGATTGACAACATTCTAAATACAATTTGTAATCAACTTGCAACTCGCGACCAGACGAGATGGTCGAATCGGTAAACATGCTAGCTGGTTTCCTGTTGATTCAAACCCCGATTGAGTCAAATGAATGACTTACAACAATGATACTACCTAGCCTCGTGTTTGGCAGCAATATGCTTCCTCTACGGAAAGTTCTCTGTGCTGAAGGTCGTGGGTTCAAACCCCAATTGGATCAAATGAATGACCTACCAAATGTATAGGCCTACTTGTCACTACCTGTCCTGGTCATGGGCATCACTGTGTGTCCATGTCTGGATTGCTTAGTATCAGGATAGTGTGCCTGAGTGCAATATCAGGTCATGGTATGGTGGCCCGGTCTCCCAGTGGGGCAGCACTATAAAGTTGTCATGAGTGTGCACTGTCATATAAATTGGCACCCATACTGATAAGACTTTAGATGTTGCTAGGACGTAAAACAACAAACAAACAAGCAACTCTGCTTCTCTGAAAAGCACCCAATAATCAAACATGCAATTCTTGTTGCTCTATACGACTGCGAAACCAACATACAATCACTTTCCTCTGACACTACTCCTGTCACACTACGACATAAAGTGGTAGTGTAAGCAACGTAGCTGAAATTTGGCCATTACGTCGAGATACATCAAGATACGTTACTCATTCGTTAAGGCTACATCGAGATATGTCGAGTTACTTTGACTTACATCGAGATACTCTGACACACCTCAAGGTTTTGGACATACCCAAACCTTTTGACGTAGCTCAACATAAGGCCGTTACATTGGGTTATGTTGGGCTTATGTTGCGCTCACATTAGGCTTACGTCAAGATACGTTAGATGTTTGTTAGAGCTACGTCGGTCTATGTTGAGCTACATCAACTTATGGTAGACTGATGGAGAGCCTGGAGGAACGTGCAGCCCACGCTCTGACAACATGGTCTTAACATATCTCGACATAGGTCTAACGTGTCTCTGACGTGTGTCTAATGTTAGTCTAACGTAAGTCCAACATGTCTTGACATATTCAACGTAGTTGATGAACAGCTGGCGCGCACGTAATGCATGTAATGCGTGCCATCGTTCTTCGATTGTAAGCGAACATGCTGTGAACGTGGTGTGAACATTTTGCCTTTGAGTATATAAAGGCATCCGTTATGCTCACGTCAAATGCGTTGAGCGCTCGCTGTCCTTATGCTGAGCACGCTGGACTGTCGTTAGACTGACGCTGCTCACTCACAGGCCTGACGTCGACTCACATTACGAATTATGTCAGAGTCACATATAGCTATGTTAGGGTGGGCGTAATTACGTGAGTCCTATGCTAATCCGACGCTAGGGTTTCGCTAGGCTGACGGCAAGCGCACTGGATGCATGTTAGCCTTACGTTGGGCTTTTTTTTTTCATGTTCTTACTCATTGAGACACATTACAACTATGTTGGACCGACGTTTTGCCTATGTCCACTACGTTGTACTGACGTCCAATTTGGACCTGAAATACCGAGAATTTCTATGTATCTCGATGTAAAAAAGTGATTTGTATGTTGCCCTCTCGCTGGCCTGATAAGTTGTAGTGTGACCGGGGTATTAACTGGTGGGGTCTATTAGAATTCAAATAAGATTCCGATCAACAATAACCCAACAGAAATACAGTTTGAAATGCACACATGAAAACAACGACTTGAAAGATTCAAACAGAGATGAACGATAATACGGCACTTGTGCTTCCTGTGAGTTTGTTTTGCTTCAACTGATACCACGTTGGAATCCGAAATCTATATGAATCTTATTCAAAATGATTGTGACGGGATGGGGTGGCTGAACTGGTAAAAGCACTGGTTGGAATTCCCATGTGTTAGGTCATAGTTTTGAATCCCGACCGAGTCAAACTAATGACTTATAAAATTGATAGGCCTACTTGTCGCTACCTAGCCTGGTGCTCGGCATTAATAGGACAGAGCAAGGATGTGTTTGCTCAATATCAGGATAATGTGGTTGAGTGGGATACTGGGGCATGGTGATGACAGCTTGAACTCCTAATCCTAGACGGCATCCCTTAAAAGTCGCCATGAGTGTCAAACAGAGATCTAAATGATTGTCATGTTGCTTTGCACATGAATAAATCTGCCCGCCCTGACAGGTTTTGGAAGGATGAAAAGCCCTACTCTTTTGCTATATATATTTATTTTTTAGAAAATGGGCTTATTCCTCGGAACAGCATATGACTTCAATAATGTCCAATGTACTTTTTAAAAAATTATTCAAATGATCAAATGTGTTGTTTCCCTATGATAAATAAGACACACTGATTTTGCAGTCATTGCTAAGCAAATGTTGTCCATTTTTGTTGTAGAAGGCATACATAGAAGCCATGAGCCATGTTCACACGGGCAAAGTTTATGTCGACTTAGACAAGTCGATTTATATGAATCGATTTAGTGTCGTGTCCACACACGGAGCGGTTTAAGGCGGAAATCGATATCTGCGCATGAGCAAGTCCCCCCCCCCTGTATCTGGCGAGCACTGCCAAGTGTTTAGTTTACACTAGTCGATTCGACAATATGAATAACGACGCCGATGTAGCTGCTATGTTAATATCGCTTGGAATTTAGGGCTAATTTAATTAAATTTCATTATTTGAGTATGTAATTCTGTTCAATAGATTTCGGCCTAATCGGTCCCTAACACTGACGGGCACCAGCAATAGTTACACCTGAGCCTGTATCTGGCGAGCACTGCTATTTTACACTATCACCGCCCCGGAACCAGCTAAATTGCTTCATCTATACTACCTTGGGTAGGTGGTTTACTTGAAGCGAACTAGATGAATCGATTAGGGTAGCGTCCACATGGCGAATGTGAGTCAAACTAGGCAAGTCGATTTAAATGAATCGTTTTAAGTCGCCAGTGTGAACGGGGCTATGGATAGAGATCGTCGGTAGGATTTGCTTTGAAAAACTTCCTGATAGATAATAGTTAGTAAAACCAGTACCAACAGGATTGCCCTCATGAGTTGAGCGCCCACTTCCCGAGTTGCAGGCTGTGGGATTTTAAACCCTGGGACAGTCAGACCAACGACTTAAAGATTTATACTTGTCGCTACCATGCCTGACACTCGGCATTACTAGAATGGGGAAACGATCATTGGAATAAGGAAGACCGATTGTTTGCGATTTGAATATTCCCTGTTTAATCAATGAAAGTTACGAACAATAAAAACCTTGTTTAAGATATTAGTTAGTAAATGGAGGAAGTTGCCTCTTGCCAGGGGCTGACACATGTGGTGATGCCAGGCCACTTCCCAGCATAAGCCGTGTTCACACGGGGCAGTTAATTTGAATCATAAAAATTACATTTCGCGTGTGAATGCGAGGCTAAGTCGGATTAGGGCTGATTCGATTCATATTATTCGGATTTATATCGCCTATGTGAACGCAACTGACTTACTTGAGGTGGATTAAGCACGTCACACTATATAATATAATTTGGTCTATGAACCTGCTAGAGGTGCACATATATTTTTCATGATTTATTTTAAGGTTTTCACTGCCCAGCAGAAGTTTTGACCGTTCCAAACCAATACGATTCAGTCCATGCATATCTAGGTCGAACCCACACTCTCTCATGCCGAGATCGACTAACCGAAACTGGTGCTGGTTAGTATGGACTTGCTCATGCGCTGATATCGATTTCCGGCCCAAGTACTGCCCATGTGGACGCGACACTAGTTCAGTTCATATTATCCACCTTGTATAAAGCGGCGTAAACTTTTCCCGTGTGAACACGGCTATACTTGCAATGGGCAGTAAATAGTAATCGTTTCTTATTTCCAAATCCAAATGCGTGGTTGACACATCGTATTTCAACAATTTGTTTTTGTTATGACAAATGGCGGGGGTGATGCAGCGTAATGCAACTCCGAGTCCTTTCGTTCCAAATGATAAATCCAACCGACATTCATTCAGGATTGTCCTTACTTTCCATGGAAATAAATTGTGGTAGTGATGGCCCCAGACTGATAAGAAACAGAGCCAAAAACAGATCATAAGAGAGGAGTACCGAGTACATGAAGGCAAGGGAATGGAACACACTGGGAGTAGAAGAAAGAACTACAGGGACAATAGAAACATATAAAACATTAATCAAAAGAGAGCTAAATGTACTGCTAGACTAATGACAACAACAAATCAAATGAATTAAAAAAGAAAAAGAAAGATAGATAAATAAATAAATAGAAAATACACTGATAATTCAAGCAAGGTTTTACATACAAAAGGTAAACTTTAAATCAAACCTAATGACCACTAACACAGCAAGGTGAACACATTCAGAGAATTTAGCTATTGGTAACCAAACAATTATCCGATTGTAGAACGAACAAACTCACCGAGGTTTGGGGGATGTGGGAGAATGCTTACAAACAGAGAAAGAATGCATGCAGTAGTTAGCTACGCAACAACTGAAAGTGATAAAATGAAGGGGAGTCACAAGACTATTACTGTCTAGCGGCGAAAACAAGTCATTAGACTTAACCGTTCTGGGCAGCATAAATACACCCATCACAAAAACAACAAAAAATGTATTGATTTTCCTTTTTGAGTAGTGCTTCATTTGGTTTGTTCTGTTAGCTCTATGAAGGATCACGATACAATAGCCAGGTTGTTTGAACACATGAAAACGCTCACAGACCTAAGTGCATAGACACAAATGTTTGTGCGCATACTGTCACAAGTCGGTACCCATTCTAATATGATCTAAGAGATTTCTAGGATGTAAAACCAAAAAAAGCAGCAAACTAACAAGTACATCTAACTATGTCAGGATGCTTTTCATGTACGCAATTTCTTGGTGATAAATAGGATTCAATTTCCATTTTTTTATTTTGTTATCCCAGAATGAAATGGGAATGCCAGATCGAAGGATTATTATGACAAATGGGAGGAGCGATGCTGTTTTTTATAATCTCCTGGGGATTTCTTATCGAAATGACAAACTGACCTTCCTTGAAGACTTTTCTTTCACTCTAAAAATAAATTATATCACTTTTTTTGTTGTATCTTAAAGAAATTGTAATTGGTATTCTATCAAAGATCAAAGTCAATCTCTCATTGATCCGCGTCATTATCGACTTGAAAATCTGCACCCATCTTTCAAAATGATGTGAAGATTGACGAGGAATGGACCCTCTAAAATTTAAATTTAAATAAACAAAAACTTCCACCTGGATTAATTTTGAAGAAAATTTAGAAAATTATGTCAGTTTTGGGCCTCCCATATTTTCATACATTTCCATATGTGGGTTTTTAGGCCTCCGACTCAAGGTACCAAGGGCGTACATAACATGGGTCATGTCTATTTTTACCCTTTCGACACCCATTCCCTTACATGTCATGTGAGGGGTTTTTTTGTAGCTATATTTTTTAATTGTGTTATTACCATATCACACTGGCTTTATTTGGTCAAAGTTTGTGTACTGTATAACGGATGGGTGTAGAACTACGCTGACCATCTATACACGTGAACCATACTGACTGCCCTATATCTGGTGTCGTGCAGGTGATGAAAAATGGGAAATTCTGCGCTTAGAGCAGGAGTCGAACCCATATCTCTTGCATTCTGGGCTAGTGTGTTAACCATCAGACTAGGCTCGCTGATGTCATACATAACCTTATCCATGCCTACCTGTATATGTAGCTCCTTGCCTGAGAATTCATGGCAGACTACTAGTACTCACCTGGTTTGAGGATAGCGCTCGGTGGTGTCGTGAAAGCATGATGGTCTTTATAAAAGATCTTTTCCACAGAGATAGGCCCAGTAAGCTACTACCCACATGAGCTTAGTGGAAATCCTCCAGGGGCATAGCTAGGCGTACACGCGTACGCCAAAATGTCCACATCGTTTTGTCAACAAAAAATTTAATTAAAAAATAATAAAGAGAGAGAGAGAGGGAGAGAGAGAGAGGAGGCATGTAATAGTCCGGAGTGTCGAAAACTCAAGTCTAAAATGTGTCAAATCCGCCAGCTTAAGCTTAAGCGGCCCCCTAAACCCCCTGCCGAAATTAGGAGTACACATCGTTAAAGGTCTAGCTACTCCCCTGTCCTCTATAGGACCATATCCACGGATCATGTGTTGGAGTAAGCTTCTACCAGTCTACACAGATTAGTTCTTGTCATCGATGTGAGGTGGAGGTGGGGGGGCAGTATATTACCTTCGTTTTGACAAGCATCACTGCCCTCATGCACAACCGCCTCCGCCAACCTTAACTGTCAGACATGTGATTTTATGGTTCATATCTGTCTAGCTCTATCGAAATAAGACTCTTCTACCCGTTCTCTACCCCTCTATCTCTCCCTATCTCTTCCCCCAGATAGGATGGTCGAATGAGTTGAGCGTCCGACTCCTGTTTTGGGAGGTCACCCATAAGTTTGTGGGTTCGAACCCTGCTCGATTCCAATCAATGACTTGAAAATGTATACTTGTCGCTTCTTAGCCAGGCACTCGGCATTATTAGGATAGGGCTAGGACTGGTTGGCTCAGTGTCAGGATTGAGTGGGATATCAGGTCATGGTGCTGGCAGCCTGGTCTTCCCATGGGGCAGCACTATAAAGTCACCATGAGTATGCACTGTCACAAGTCGGTACCCGTCCTGATATGACCGTAGATGTTGCTAGGACGTAAAACATCAACAAACAAACAATGCTCCAGCTCTACCCACTTCTCTCTCCCACTCTCTCCCTCCTTATTCCACCGCTATCGCTACCTCTTCCTCTCTCCCTCTTTATCCCGCATTCTCTCTCCCACTCTCTCCCTCCCTATTCCGCCGCTATCGCTACCTCTTCATCTCTCCCTCTTTATCCCGCATTCTCTCTCCCACTCTCTCCCTCCCTATTCCGCCCCTATCGCTACCTCTTCATCTCTCCCTCTTTATCCCGCATTCTCTCTCCCACTCTCTCCCTCCCTATTCCGCCGCTATCGCTACCTCTTCCTCTCTCCCTCTTTATCCCGCATTTTCTCTCCCACTCTCTCCCTCCCTATTCCACCGCTATCGCTACCTCTTCATCTCTCCCTCTTTATCCCGCATTCTCTCTCCCACTCTCTCCCTCTCTATTCCGCCCCTATCGCTACCTCTTCATCTCTCCCTCTTTATCCCGCATTCTCTCTCCCACTCTCTCCCTCCCTATTCCGCCGCTATCGCTACCTCTTCCTCTCTCCCTCTTTATCCCGCATTCTCTCTCCCACTCTCTCCCTCCCCATTCCACCCCTATCACTACCTCTTCCTCTCTCCCTTTTTATCCCGAATTCTCTCTCCCACTCTCTCCCCATATATCTCACCCCTCTCTCCCGATCCGCTCTCCGCATCTATCCCTCTCTCTGTTCCCCTCTCCATCTGTATTCCTCATTCCCCTAAACTCTCTCTCTCTCCCCATCTCTTCCGCTCATCGCTTCTCTCCCTCTCTCTCTTCCTCTCTCTCTCCCATGCTCTCCACTTCTCCCTTTCTTTTCCTCTTCCGTCCTCTTCAGCTTATTCTTCACTGTCTCTGCTTCTCGCTCTCTTTCTCTCTACCTCTCTCTCTCTCTCTGCTTTTCTCTCTCTCTCTGTACTAGGTTGTATGTGTGAAGTGAGGTAGCTTGCACACGCGTCACACAGTTTCATACTCAGCAGGCATGATCGTCGATAATAGGGTCTACTCCCCCACCTCTTCCAACAGACTCACACACATACTCAGCTGCCTGTCGCGTGGTGCTTATAATACAGGAGCCTCGTTTTCGTCAGCACAACTCGGTGAATTCTGATGCCGTCCAAACCGCATCCTTGACTTTCTATGTCAAACACACCATAGCCCTAGTTAGCCCCTCCCCTCACCAGACTCCCACACACAAAAAAACTGTATCTAACCTAATTGAAATGGCTGGAAATATCATTTGAGAGCTTCTAGATTTGAAAATTTCCTGGGTGTGGCATACTACCAGACCCCCCTAGTGTCTCACGCATTTCGTTCTCGTTCATTCCAAAAATTGTATCTCCCCACCCTCCCATTAGTCCCAAGCAAATCTTGAACCCCAAACATACATTCCTAGCTATGGCCCTGAAGAAATTTATAACATAAAATGTGTTATGTATATATTATTCCGCCTCGTTTCAATTGGTTCAGACGCTATAGTATCTGAATGATAGATACAGGTATGTATTAACAGAACAGGGGAGAAATGCTTGTGTACACGCCACAACCCGTCCCCTCCCCCTCCCCCCCTCCCCCTTCCCTCCGCAACTCTCCCTAACCCTCGTGTCCCTTCCGCATCCCTCCCCTCTACGGGCTTTCTTGCTACACATTTGTTTCAGAAAGTCAAAGTTCTTGTTTGCCCTATGGTAAATGGAGTAGCAATCGCGTTCGCATTTTTTTTTTTTTTTTTTTTATTGACGAGGTATTTACTCTGCCCATAACGTATAAGCTCCTGTCAGGATGCTTGTTTTCAATGCTGGACAGCTGTGGTGCTGTCTTGATCTGTTCCTTTGCCCAGGAGTGTTTACCTGTGTCTACTCGGGTCAGCCTTCTGCAATTTTGGTTGTTAGTAATAGCCTATGTTAGTTTTTTTGTAATTTTCCAGTTTTTTTTGTCTAGTCTGAGTAATGATACCTTAGCCTACTATGTACATCTACAATCGGCCCATAGAATAATCCACTTTACGCATTTGCATCCAGACATATGGAAGCGCCACTGTGCATGTATGTGTATATGGAATCTTAGCTTTATGATGTTAAGGGGTGGTGGTGGGGGAGGGTGGACGAGGGGGTACGGCGGATGAATCACCCTGCAGCACTACAAGCTGCTCCACATACATACAAGAAGTGGTACCTTATGTACTGAAAGGATATTTGCTAGCATCATTTCACTGCGATTTAATTCAGAAGCACATGTAAGACAAGAATATATGGCTCTGTTTGGATACCAGAAAGCAGGCGCTTATGGTTTTAAAATGAGTTTAAAGTTGCATAGTCCAATGGTTTCGAGTTTCTGCCATTTTCTGAGATGAATACATTAGATCGGTTGTTGTAGTCTACGTTAATTAGTTTGAAGTAACTCTTATTTTAAATCGCTAAGTTTTGAGGTATTTGAAGTGTAAACCAGTCAAATTAGTTTTGCCATGCACGCCAAAACTCTGACACCATAGGCTTCAGCAATAATAGGTTCCATTAAATTAACTTAATTCAGCTTACGAGGCAACAACATAACAACAATTGGAAATAACAAAATTTATTTCAGAAACAAATCAATACTCAAGGAGCAATAATCGGCGAAGTACAGTAACGCATGATGGTTTACATCTGGTCAGAATCAGCGCTGGACACAGCAGGATAATGATCGTTCATAGGAACGGCGATGTTGTTCTGAATGCGCAGTCGACCGTAGTAGGCCCAAGAACTAGTATCAAGGGAAAGAGCACATGTTAATTAAGTACAATTTAGCTTACATGATGTCTAGACGAGTAATATATGACTTAACGAGTAGCAGCTCTCAACCCCGGGAGGGTGGGTGGGAAGCGCTGTTCACTGGATGGTGCCGGGGCGGAAAGTGAGGGTCGGGTGGTGGATATGGTAATTAGGCTAGGTGCGCAGATCCGGTTGCCTCGCAGCCAAATTACTCATGTTGACCTCGTCAACATATCCAATGTGTCCTTCTATGTGGCAGCATATGCTTGCTAATTGCACCAGTATCTAAGTTTGATATGTAGAATCAAATCTAGATAATTGCTTTTGTTTTGAAAATGTTATACTTCCATCGGACTATGCAGCTTTAAATGACAGCATTGAACGGTGCACCTACAGAACTATCAGTTCTGTTGTATAAACAGTCCACGTCCCAGCTTCAGTCCTTCCTCAGGGAAGCAATCCAACCCTCACTTCCGGTTTTGATGTGGGTCAAGCCGGATGCATAACTGGGAAAAGTGGCGAGGATAGCCAACCATGTGGTTGTTTTTAGATTTGGGAATCTCCTCTATCTCGTACCAGCGTGTACTGCTATATCGTGCCTTGCATGATCAGGCTCCAGAATATATGAGAACAAATGTTCGAACACTGCGATCCACAGTCTCCAGCCAGTTAGCAGTTCCTCGGAGCAGACTCAAAGGCTTTGGGGATCGTGCTTTTAGTATTGCTGCCCCGAGACTGCGGGATGCTCTGCCAGGATATATCACTGATTGTAAATATGTTGGTGCTTTTAAGAAACGTCTTAAGAAATATTTGTTTAAATCTGCTTTTAACTAGGTGAAATTTATTTTCCTGTATATTTGTTTGTTATGTAAAGCACCTGAGAACGGCTTACTGGATCGGGCGCTATATAAATGTTTTATTATTATTATATTATAAGCATGTCAGATCCACTGGTACGGTGTTTCACTAACTTGTACCTGCATGTACTGCTCTCAGTCAGTCATATTCACTGGTACAGTTACCTAATTTTAAGTTTTGTCATTTCAATTTTGGCATGCTCACAAATCGCTTTTCTGGGATCCTTTCTGTCTGTAAGGAATTTGTATGCATTTATTGTATCACCTCAGTTTATTGTAAACATGCCTTACAGAGAGTTAAAATAAAAGAATTGAATTGAATAACAGAATTTGAAATTTGATATTATGGTGCTGTCACATTATGACACTTCTCGCCAACGCGCGTCGACGTATGTGATCTTTTGGCGGAATGTCGGGATACGTCAGGAAGCGCTAGGCGCGCATTAGGTGCGCATTGGTATTCGTTGATGGACGGTGATGGTCGGCGAGGCACGTCAGGGTATCGGCGAAGTTTTGTGCTTGCACAAAACTTTGGATGTGCGACAACGCGTAGGTGCTAACATTATGGCGATGTTATAGCCCTGTCACATTACTTCGTTTCTCTCCAACGCGCATCGACGCATGGCGACATGTGTCACTTTTAGGCGAAACGTCGGGAGACGTCTGAAAGAGTTACGCATGTGTCACGCGCACGTTACGCGCACATTACGCGTGCGTCAGTACACATCGGTACACTTTGATTGACAGCGACGGTCGAGGAGCGCCAGCGCGCGTCGTGGCGCATCGAATGTTTTGTTCATGCACAAAACTTTCGATGACCAACAATGCATGTCAAAGTGTGGGTGCGGATGTTATGGGGACGTTAGGAGGACGTCGAGACACGCTAGAGGCGCATTGGAGAGAAACGTCGTAATGTGTCGAACGTCGAGAAATGAATGCACATCGGGAAACGTTAGTCACGCGTTACGCCAACGTCCGGCACGCTCAGAGCACGCCGAGAGGATGCTGATACCACGCTGATAACACGCTGGCGCAACCCCGAGACGCGCCGTGTATAGACACGGGATGGAAGTTGGTCACGCACTATCGTACGTCATGTAACACATCCGCCGGTCACTAGCGGAGCGCTGGACTAACGCTAAGCGAGCGCCATGCACATGCTGCACGCGCTGGAGGCTCGTTGGCACACGTTGCGAGAACCTTTTTTTTTTTTGGCACGCGTCGACACACGTTGGCCACACGCTACAAACATGCTGCGCTGATGTCAAACTCTTTCCCAAACCGCCGAAACGTTGGACATGTCTCGACACGTACAACTTATTTTGCGCAATGTCGGCACGCCAGTGAGAAGCGTCGTAATGTGACAAGGCCATTAGGGGCGCGTCGAGATACGTTAAACGCGCTGGAATAACGTTATGTGAACGCAAGGCACATGCCGCACGCGCATGAGGCTCATTGCGCCAAACTGTTGCTTTGTTTGTTTGTTGCTGTTTTACATCCTAGCAACAATTAAGGTCATATCAGGACGGCGTGCCAAACTTTTTAATTTTTTTTCTCACAACATCGGCCAGAAGCTACCAATACATTGCGCTGACACCGAAAAGTTCGACGTTTCTCGATGATTAAAAGAGATTTTGCGCTTTGGTGGCGCGCTGGCGAGAAGTGTCATAATGTGACAGGCCCATTAGCAGTTAAAGACATATTCGTTTTATTAATGCCGGTGATGTTTAATGTAGGCAGAGACTGCTACCCACTTGCTGTTTTCAATTTTAGCACGCTCATAAATAACAGAATTTGACGGAAGCAGTGGTTAATCAACCTGTGTTTTTTAAATGGTCGGTTTTGCTTTAATAATAAAAGTGTATATTCTTTCGTGAATTCTGCATGCATATAATATATTCAATATCTACTGCAATTCTCAACAGCAATGGCCATTTGGATAAGGCATCAGACTCCGATGCAGATATTGTGGCAACTGTGGGTTCGAGTCCTGCCACAGTAGCTACGTTTTTTGTTAGCCACAGTGATACTTCATGTATCCAAACTGGACAGGCACTGCATGGCAGCTGTTTTCAATTTGAGCACTTTATTATTATTAAGTCATGCTTATGAATAACATAATTTGATCTTGACAGTATATTATGATCATGGTAATAAATAACAGAATTTGAATTTGAATTTTCGTTGTATTAGTAATACCCGCGATGTGACAGTGACGGCCGCTCACGCGCGGTGTTCAATGTTAACTCTGTTTTATTATTAAGTTACGGTCATAAATAACAGAATTTGATATTAACCGTGAATATCACACTAAAAAATATCAGGATTTGATATGAGCGCTAACCCTGCTGTGGAACAGGGTTAGGCTAACACCACTTCTTGCATACCATTTACATACCTGATTTATGCACCGCTAACTCGGATATAGCCGCGAACCCTGGGGTAGGAGTGTTAGCACCGCTTCCTGAATACGGCCCCACTCTGAATCCTGCGTCACTCTCCAGACACTACGGTCCTCCGCTCTATCAACTGAACTATCACAGGGCAATCATAACTCAAAATTGCAAACGCGGAGTCCAATATGCCCGGTAGACACCTCCCGTATAAAACCTAAAACTGCCCGTTTCGCGACTAAGTTTGAGTTTTAGTCGGGTTCAGTCTTTAGGTGTGTGACCTCCTAACACACCTGAGCCTTCCGATTCGCGTATAAAACTCAGTTTTAGGTTTTATACGGGAGGTGTGGACCAGGCTTAATAGGATTCGAAAAATGAATCGGGCAGTTTTAGTCGGGAAACGGGATGGGTCGGGTTGTGACGGGTACCGTCGGGCAGTGAGTTTTAGCACGTGAATCGTATACGGGAGGTGTGTACCAGGCTTAGTCGCACTGACCTACTGAAAACAGTGAAAAAGAAATGTGGAGACCAGGTTTTTTTCCGTGCCAACACAATGGTTCAAGTTGCCACATTCAACCTACCATACAGTGCTTAAACTTTAAAGATACTCACTAAATGCTCCTCTTAACAAGCAATAATGACTGTTATAGGCACTCAAGTGCCTCCTGTATGTAAAGGAAATGAATGGTTCCGTGGTGTAATGGTTAGCACTCAGGACTCTGAATCCTGCGATCCGAGTTCAAATCTCGGCGGAACCTGATTCATTTTGAAAGAAAGCAAATCCAACTGCCAAATGTTGGCATTATTTTCTAGATGTTCTTTCCATTAGACTACTGTAGTAGTCTGCACTGACCTCTCAGGCAAGTAACCACATATACAGCTAGGCGTCGTACGCTGATATCAGTGAGCCATGGCGTCTATGGAGGAATAACTATGATACGTATAAGTCCCCCTAGCATTTATACCTGTATAATGCGTTATATATATGTGATGCATAAAGCATTATACGAGTATAAATGCAAGGGTAACATGTACATGCTATATTTCCTCTGTGCGCATTGGTGGAGTGCCCCCCTCCCTCCCAGCTGTCGGGTAGATTGCCGGGTGCGCGCCCCCTAGCGTCACACCCCTTTATATGTATATATATATATATATATATATATATATATATGTATATATGCTGTTCAGACAGGCAACTTGTCATGTCAACCATGTTTAGATTTAAGTTCTCCAGAAATCCGCTAGGTGGTGCTGATAAGGCACCCTCGTTTTGCATTCTTGTTGCTGCTGGGAAATGTGCCGTTTTTTCTACACCCTCAGGTCGTGAAGGAATGTGATTATGTGAACCCTCTCTTCATGTTTGTCATTACCACGCGTTTAGTAACACTTTTATGACAACAATGTTTTCTTCCCCACCCAAATTGTATTTAATTTGTGTCCGATCTTCGAGTTTCTGCCGATATTTTGTTGTGTTTTGTGTGTAGGGGGTTATTACTTGTATCTTCTTTTTGTTTTCCTTTTCCCCCTTTTTATGTTTCTATCAATGCAACCATTTTGTTCTCCTGCCTGGAGAGCCAACGGGAGTTTGTTACTAACAATTCCTCCAATCGCTATCCTTTTCCAGTTCATAATACAATTTCACATACTTTGAATTTTTACTAAAACCGGAAACAATTTCGGAAATAAATGAAATTGCTCAATACCAATATCTTATAGCTTGATGAGATTAAATCAGATTGATTACGCGAAAGAAAAAGGAAGGAATTTAATATTAAATTGGCGTTCTTTCATTAAAGTGTGGTTTCGTCCTTGATTTTTCAGTGTCATGGGGGATGGTGAAAATAGGAAATATTGCGCCTAGAAGGGGAATCGAACCCACATCCCGGCTAGTGTTCTAACCATTACACCACCTATGCTCCCTGATTTCACCACCATACAAGATACAAGATGGTCAGTTGCTATGTATTTGTACTTGTGCTTGTATTAGTGATCAGTAGTCCTAATAAGATACAGGAAGGTACATTTCTTGCTATGTGTGTGTGCTTGTACTGGTAATCAATAGTCCATATCAAATACATGAAGGTCAATTGTATGGTATATGGCTTTGTATTTGGGAGAGGGATTGGTGAGGTTGATTTGTATTTGTAATTGTATCAATACTCCAGACAAGATACAGAAAGGCCAATTGCTTTGTTCTTCTATTTGTATTGGTGATCAATAGTTCATATAAGATGTATGAGAGTCAGTTGCTTTGACGACCAAGTCCAAATATATATTCAAACAAATATGGAGACATAATCAAGAGTAAAGAACCCACTAGTGAAATGAGGAAGAACAATTGTTGTTGACCCAGAACCTGTTTTCTTCTTCTTTTTTCTTTTAAATTAAGAAGAGAATTCATTTAAAACATTGTATTGGATCAGATAGGTTGTATGTGATTAGAGAGAGAGAAAAAAGATGCATTAACCAAATAAATCATCCATAAACCCCAACAACGGTCTGTTAAGACGTATTCATTATAAAATGTTTGGGGTGCTTTTCCCATTGACATCGCATTCAATCAATCAATCAATAGTTCCGACCTCTAGTCGAGGGTTGGATGCAATGGTTCTCCACTTGTCCCGATGGTGTGCTGTTCTGATAGACTGTGAATAATTCAAGCCTGTCCACTGTGAAATATTTGTAAACCATGATGTTCTTGGTCTCCCTCTCCCTCTGCTGCCATTCGCCTTCCCTTCCAACAATGTACGGTATATTGAACTCTGACGAATGATGTCGCATTGGGTGCAACTATTTCCCCTGCCTGTCTCCCATCACCCCTCTCCTCCTTCCTCCCCATCCAGCCACCCTCCCCTACTTCCTCCTCTCCTCCGAGTCCCCTTCCACTGCTTCCTCCTTCTCTCTTGCTAGCCCTCCTCCCCTTCTTCCTCTTCCCTTCCCCCATTCTCTCTACCCTTTGTCTTCATCTCTTCCGCTCCCACTCCTCTCCTCCTTCCTCCTACCTTCCCCTCCCATTCCCCCTCCCCTCCTTTCCCCTCCCTTCCCCTCCCAGTCCCCCTCCACAGCTTCCTCTTCCCTTCCCCTCACAGCCCCCCTCCCTCTCCCCTCCTTCTGTGCAACACATGTGATACTGCCATATGATATAGCTTAATCATGGACTACACCTTTATTTTGCATCTCATGAATTTATATTTTACATAGATGTAAAGGGGAGATTTCGAGCTTTCATTTGCAACCAAAAATATCTTTAAATTCAAATATTAGATTTTAACTCTCCATGTGACACTTCTGGCCAGTTTTCAGAAGAGTGTCCCATCTATTTCCACTGTGTAGCGCTCTACGTATTGCCGAACCACCCGCCATGTCTCACCCTGCATACATACAGGTGCTCCCCTGTGATTATATACAAATGCGCTCAATATGCCAATGCTAGATAAATTACCAGAATTGTGTCACAGCGCCATCTGTCGGATTAGTTGTTGGGGTACCCTGCTTTAAAGTTGCATAGTCCGATGGTTTTGAATTTCTGTATTTTTTCTGAGATAAATATATTAGATCGATCACTAGTATCTACTTTACATTAGTTCAAAGTTACTTTTATTTTAAATGGTAAACTTTTGAGATATTTGGGGTGCAAACATGGAAGATTAGTTTTGGCAAGCTTGCCAAAACTCTGATACCATAGACTTCTGCAGTAACAGGTTCTGTTAAATTGACTCAGTATTGCCTTCTATGCAGAAACAAATGCTTAATAAGCACATCAGTATCTAAGTTAGACATGTAAAATCAAATCTAGATAATTGGTTTGGTTTTAAACATTTGATGTTTCATCGGACTATGCAGCTTTAATTAGAACTGGCAGGGGTAAGTGGGTGGGTGGGGTGGCGGGTGGCGGGTGGCAGATGGCGGATGATGATGTGGCACACCCCTAGATAGGATGCTGACTATCCTCATTTCCGGATCCAGGCATCACCACCCGATGCCACAGGCACATACTACCAGTCAGTTCAAAACCAGGGTGCCCCAATACAATGTGCATAGACATATCCACACAACAATGTAAATACATGCCAACAGGAATAGCAAGCAATCCGAGGGAGGCCATAAACGCCGCTGGATGTCATGTGACCGGAAGTAGAGATGGCTGGAAGCGCAGATTCCTCGTCTCGTTCAGAGTGTTGCCAAAGGAACCTGGATGAAGTTCTGGCGCAACAGGAGGGTTGAGACTCTGTATATTATGATTGATGACGCAATGTGGTGAAACTATTGCAGTATGTAGTACAGAGGTGGCGCCACCGTGGCGGAGACAGGAACTAGTCTGAAGGTTGGCTGTTTGTTTCAGGCAACATCTATCAGTGAGAAAGTAATACGTAGTAGTTGCTTTGTTTGTTTATATTCACACAACGTAATATATATATATATAAATATATACAGTAAAACCTCTCTAACCGACCACCTCCACAGATCGACCACTCCCATATACCGAGATTTGAGTCCCAAACAATCGTCCATACAATACCATTGTACCGACAAAAAAAAACTCCCTCAACCAACCACCTACGTAAATGGACCATTTAAAGTTGGTACCATGGTCGGTCGATTTAGAGAGGTTTTACTGTATATATATTTATATATATGCTGTATAATGCATTAGGGGCTGCATTAGGGAAGCTAACCTACAGAGTAGCATGTACAGCAACAATAATGGATAATAATAATAATAGATCCCTTCCACACCTTTATACTGGCATAATGTTTTACATTACATCTGTGTATAAATGTATAAATCAATGTATGTATAGATACATATACTTTTCTATATATATATATTATTTATATATGATTAGTGAAAATTCCATTATCACCCCCAATAATTGAGAGTGGACTAACTGGGTAACACTCCACCCCCGTCTGAGAATGGACTCGTCCAACCGGTTGGCCAACCGGATATATATATATATATAAATATATATATGTTTATATATATATATGTATTTATATATTTATATATATATATATATGGCCAACTCACACTCCCTAATCTTTCCTCCTGGAAGCGACTGGAAGAGTGATTGCGTGCACCTCTATATGAAGGTACTTCTCCCAGAATGCAGTGCTGATGACCTTAAATTAGCCGCTGTACACACATGTCCAGCATGCCACGGCACATTCTGAACACAAACTGGACTCATCAGTCATCACAGCTTCCATGAGGTGTTGTCATAATCGCCACCGATGGTCAACTAAGTGTTGTTCTCTGTGGCAGAGTGGTTAGAGTGTCAGACTTTTTTCTAGGTCGGACTCCTAATCTGAAGGTTGGTGGTTCGATTCCCCATGACCTCCCCCCCCCCCCACCTCTGCCAATTTGGATTTCCACTGCTGTGTATAACTTACAGCGTCATCAAAGGCCAGTTGCTCTCATACCATGTCTATGTGGTGTGGGAGGTTAAAAATCCCTTGGGTCGTTAAAAGTGTAGGCTCAGGCATTCTTTCGACAAACTGTCTAATGGTGAAAACAAGACTATTCAGACTTATCCATGATAGGCAGTATAAATCTTCAAGAAAAAGATTTTAAAAAGAAGAAGCAGCTATATTCTTTTACGTGGAGGTGCCTATCCAACCACCACCTATACCCACTGCTCACTCTCCTCTCTAGCCAACCCCTAACTCCTCCCCAAGGCCTGGGAGCCCGTGTGGTATTTCTCCTTCATTTCGTAGTACAGGTTTTACCTATATGGGGCCTATCCTCTACATATGCAGGTACATAAGCTGTGGAGCTCCTTGTTCCAGTGCTCCGTGGTTATCTATATTGGCATAGAGTAGAGTTGAACTCTTGAGAATGTAACAAGTACAAGAATGTAACAAGTACAAAATGGCCAGTGAATGCTCTTGATTTGAATATATATTTTATTAATCTACATAATTGAACTCTTGAGAATGTAACAAGTACAAGAATGTAACAAGTACAAAATGGCCAGTGAATGCTCTTGATTTGAATATATATTTTATTAATCTACATAATTTCATCACATTATTCACCCTAAAAGTAGCAGTAGATAAGTATTTGAACAATATAATTTATTTAGCATATTCGATTTCAAAATCATGTGGTTATTTCCATAACCAAGCTTACCAACACTTTTCTAATGGTTGTTTATGCCTCAGTCGCGCTACAGCTTGCGACCACTTTGCGACCACCAAAAGGGGGTGGTGACAAAGTGGTCACCTGGAGGTCAGCAACCTCTGGGCGACAATTTTGATCGCAAGGAGGTCCAGATGTTGCACCAAAAACCTCCTTGCTACCAAAACTGTCGCCCGGAGGTTGCTGACCATTTTCAGCACTTGCGACCGGTCGCCAACTGATCACCGACCGATCGCCGAATACTATTTTTCCCACTTTTTTTTGCTTTGGTCGCAAGGAGGTCGCCAGATTTTGGTCACAAAGCGGTACCAAGTTGTTGCAAGCTATAGTGTGATTCAGGCCTTAGCAGCCATGTAGACGATGCAGGTGCTGTGCGAGTAACTAGGAAGGAGCGAACCGGACCTGATATTCCTCCGGGAAATCTGTCCGTCTCAGTGGGTGACAAGTATTAACTTTGTGAATCATTGGTTTGACTCAACAGAGATTTGAGAGGGGGGATGGAGGGGGGGCAACAGAGGGGACGAGGAAAGACTGATAGAGTACATCACCGTTCCAGCCGCGCGGTGCATTGTGGGATGTGTCAGAGCAAAACAAACCCACGAGAAGCACATGGCACATGCTAATACACTGGGTGCAGTCATGAAATGTGCTAGTTTCAGCTCATCTCAGCTCTTGTTTGAAACATAGAACACTAAAATAAAATATATATAATAAATTAATATATTAATCTTTTATTTAGCATTTCATTTACATCAATATAATCAGCACAGCTTATGCCATGTGCATTCAGATTTAGACAAATCTGGGCACTCAGCCTAGTGTTAGAGCCATAGCCAGAGTCAGTTTTACTTATTTTATTCATGTTTTTATTTATATCCTATGGTTAATGAGATATGTAGAAATAGAAAATGAGTAGGGTTAATCAGATATTGGTTATATATTTCTTTGAAACAAGTTTTTGTTGACACATTTGACATTTTAATATTTAGAACAAGAATTACTTCTGGCTAATCAATGGTGATGTAAACGTCAGCCTGTAAAGTGACTGAAATTGTATGTTTCTTAGCTCAAAATGCTTAATTATGATGAGCTGTGTCTTAAACATATTCATATTCATTATATTATTATATTGCATCCTTCCGTCCATGTTTGTGCCAAATTGTTATGTATTTCTATTCATTTTGAATAAAATGGCAGTTTTTGCCCTACGCTTTGCTCCCAACGCCGTTTTCAGCGCATGCGGAGTAGGAACCGTGACCTCGTCTATCGTGTTATAAGGGGAAGGAAGGGCGAAACAGGGGAGGGGGGGGGGGGGGTTGATGGTGTCGTTATCGGGTGGGGGTCTTTGGTGGGTGGGTGTTTGGGTGGGTGTTTGGGTGGTTGTGTGCGTGGGTGGTGGGTAGGCGGCTTGGTTGATATTAATAGGGCTCAATTGGCATCCGTACTGGTCAGATTGACGGGATCTGCGGCGACACCACGCGAGAAACAGTGAGACAGTAACGAGACGGTTACTGCCAGATGGCTGTCAGTTCTCGTGTTGTCCAGCTGGCGCCACCTGGGGGACTTTGAATTCATACTGCTCATATGCACTTGTTCATTCAGCGTCTGCCGGTGGGACCCTGGTTGAGTCAAACCAATGACTTAAAAATTGATATGGTCGCTTCCCAGCCTGGTGCTCAGCATTATTGGGATAGGGTAAGGACTGGTTGACTCAGTGTCAGAATAATGTGACTGAGTGAGATATTGGGTCATGGTGCCAGTGGCCTGGTCTCCCAGGGGGGCAGCACTATGAAGTCACGATGAGTGTGCACTGTCAAAAGTCGGTACCTGTCCTGATATGACCTTCCTGGGAGAACCACTATCAGCAGCTGACTATGAGTATGATAGGCTTGTGGCACAACACTTGCGCTTATATTTAAATGGTAGAAAGTGGGGAGGTCCCTGGCATTAGGCCTATGGTACAACACTTCCACCTATATTTTAATGGGAGAAAGTGGGATGGTCCCTGGCATTAGGCCTTTGGTACGACACTTCCGCCTATATTTAAATGGTAGAAAGTGGAGCGGTCCCTGGCATTCGGCTTATGGTACGACACGTGTGCCTATATTTTAATGGGAGAAAGTGGGATGGTCCCTGGCATTAGGCCTATGGTACGACACTTCGCCTATATTTTAATGGGAGCCAGTGGGGTGGTCCATGTAACTACGAGCCTGATTTGGTAAAACTGACTCAGTTGCGGTGTATGCACGAGGCAAGGGGTTGCTTCTTCACACGGGAACATCACAGATGTTGCGGTCAATCTCCACCGGAAGTCCGGTCTTGTGCGACTTGAGGCAGGCCTCCGCGATGTGCGATACGATCAGTATGTTTTCCTTGGTGACGTCACAGACCGCTTTACCTAAAGGATATTGTAATTGGACACAAAATGGACTAACACAACGTATAGTAAAAGCTGGATTTTCGATTATTTGCAATCTACAAACAGTTACAAGCTATAAACAACGAGCAAGAAAACCAAAATTATGACTGAAACAAAATTCAAAAGATTTAAATCAAATTGGATTAGTGTATATCACAGTGCCCAGCAATGAAAACAAGTTGTAATATCTTGGGTCTCGGCCGTCAGAGCCCCAGATACCACTACTCTCCCCAGGTGTGTTCTGACAACTGTCTGTCAGTTCCCACCTGATGCCCCTCTCAACAAACTCATAAGGAAGAAAGGGAAGACAAGTCGCGCAAGATTGACAGTGAAGAAGTTGTGCTTTATTGGCATCAACTCCTGTTCACCTACTAGTGACCTACCACCCTCACTACTTACCTAATGTCCACACAGATCCGCATTACTCTTGTTAGTGTGTATAACAACCAGTGCCTACAGCTCATTGAACTGGAGTCCCACGGTTGTTGCACACAGCTTTTGAATAGCTGCTCATAGTTTGTGTATAGAAAGTGGAGCCTCAGACAGAGTGATTGGGTTCCTGAACAAGAGAAGAGTGTCTCCTGCTAGAGTGCCTAGTTCAGAGTCTCTCTCAAGAGTGAGTCTCCAGAAGTGCCGTAGAGTGGGGTATGTGTGTCAGGTATAAGGAATGCAAGTGCTGTTATGAGCAGGGTAAATAAATCATCACTAAAAGAGACCCAACTAAAAAAGTAGGTTATGTAATGCATAAACCCGGTTATGCGCATATTAATTACATGGTCAGTTCACCTATACTTGCCTTTATTTTATTGTTCCTTCAGACTAAACTAGAGTATAATCCAAAACACATTAAACAGACACGGTATAAGCTACTGAGACGGGAACGATACTCCAACAAATGCTCTCCAAGCACAATTTTGTCTGGTTTTTCAGTTTGTGCAACCAAGTATGTGGGGGGACAGTGCTGACGGCGCGCCGGTTCCCCCCACCGAATCAACCACAATTTGAAAGTATGCGCCAATGCTGATGATGACTAACCTTCGATGATGTCGATGAAGTGCTGGAGTGAGTTGATGTAGCTCTGTGCATAGCGTTGTGGGAATGAGTAGTGGAGCATGTCGCGGTGGGTGCCTTGTGCGTTGAGGGCTACCACCCCAGACTGGGTCTGGTTCTCCGAGATCACCATCCCACGGTCACCAAAGACCTGCGGGTTTAGCAGACCTTTCATAATTTTATAACGCAACAAGGAACTCATAGTCTGGAATTTATTAACAATAAATTGGTATCAAATGAACAAGGGTGAAGTAAATACAGTTACAGATGTCAGAGGTCAAACAATTATGTAAAGGTGAAGGAAGGGAATGAGGTCAAAGTTCACATCGAGGTCAATAGAGAGTGGACAAAGAGTGGTATAATGAGTGCTTTATTTTCTTAATGGACATGTTAAAGGGACATGGTAACGGTCCATGCGAAACCCGGCTGAGTCAAAGCAATGACTACACAAAATTGATACTGGTTGTTATCTAGGCTGGCGCTCAGAATTATTAGGATAGGGCAATGACTGGTTAGCTCAGTATCAGGATAATATGACTGAGCGGGAAATCGGGTCATGGTACTGGCATGCTTTGTCTCCCAGTGGGGAAGCACTATAATAAAGTAAATAGGAGTGTGCGCTGTCACAAGTCGGCACCCATCATTTGACCATCGATGTTGCTAGGAGATAAAACCCCAACAAGCAAGAACAAACACAACACAGACAAAACAAGATAAACGAAGACAATCACACACAAACAGACACAAAAACAAAAACAAACAAAAACGAACAAACACAAACTAACACAAACTAATACCAACTAACAACACAAACTAACACAACCTAACACAGACTAACACAAACTAACACAATCTAACACAGACTAATGCAGACTAATGCAGACTAATGCAGACTAACGCAGACTAACGCAGACTAATGCAGACTAATGCAGACTAACACAGACTAACGCAGACTAATGCAGACTAATGCAGACTAATGCAGACTAACGCAGACTAATGCAGACTAACGCAGACTAATGCAGACTAACGCAGACTAATGCAGACTAACGCAAATGAACACACACGAACACAAAAGAACACAAACAAACACAAACGAACACAAACGAACACAAACGAACACAAACGAACACAAAAGAACACAAACCGACCTCCAGTCGCTGGTCTGCCCCGTACTGCGCATCCCGGTCAAGGTCAATGACGGCGATGACCCCGCTTGCGAAGGTCATGACGATGGCGGCGCTGTCGACGTCTCCCAACAGGCGGATCGCCTCGCTGTGGGCCGTGGCCTGCGTGTACACCTTGGTGGGGTACTCGCGCGCCACCCAGCATACCAAGTCGACGTCATGCACCGAGCAGTCGTTGAACAGGCCTCCTGGGGGGACAGCAGAACCGGGATGCGGAATTGAACACGGGGGTGTGGGGTGGGGGGCTGGTTTAGGTGCCTAGGTATGTTGGGTTTGATTAGCCGCACAGGTTGTATGAAATTGGTATATTTGCCTTGGTTTGTTGGATTTGATTTGCTGCATGGGTTGCAAAGATGTGTTAATTTTCCTAAGTTAGTGCAGTTTGATTTGCTGCATGGGTTGTAATATAAAGATGTGTTTATTTGCAGAAGTTTGCTGGATTTGATTTGATGTGCGGGTTGGAAAGATGTGTTTATTTTACTAGGTTTGTTGTATTTGATTTGCAGAGCAGGTTATGGGGAGGTTCAAATATTAAGTACTGCTATTTCTGTCAAAATTTGACACACACCCACCCCTTGTAACGTAACACTTGTTGTTGGATTTGATTTGCTGTGGGGTTGTAAAGATGTGTTACCAAGGTTTGGTGGATTGGATTTGATGTGCGGATTATAAAAATTGCTTGCCTGGGTTTGTTGGGTTTTATTTGAGGATGGGAATGCAAAAGTTGGTTTAGTTGCCAACGTTTGTTGAGTTTCATTTGCAGGCCAATATTACATACCACTACTTTTCTCAAAATTAGACAGCCACACAGCCCTTGTAGCATAACATTACACTACAAGGTGCGCACCGGAAGTGTAGGTGGTGGCGCCAGAGTCGGCAGTTTGTGCTGGCCCGCAGCAAATACTACACATGTACAGAATACAAGGTAATAAATGAAGAGCTCTTTGCCAAAACACAAGAAGCGCCAATCAAAAAAAATGATTTTGCAATGCCAATGCCAAGTTTCAATGTCATAATTGGGAAAAGAGGTCACATATATAAATACATGAAGAGCTATTTATATATATATATATATATATATATATATATATATATATATATATATATATATATGAATCAGCCTCACGAAAATGGGCCAATTGGTGGTTTATTTAAGATGTCGGCATCGCAATTCTTAAAGTGTCGTGCATTTCTTTGTTTTATATTAAATTATCCTAGAAACAAATAAGGTTGTTGTATTTTCTCTACCTTTACATTCAGGATAAATTTAAGGACTTTGCAACACCTCTGTCAATGCTAAACTATAAGTATGCCGATCGACGCCGACATCCAATGATCGACGCCGACAACTTCCCCCAATTGGCCTCTTTTCGTGATCCTGACTCATATATATATATATATGTATATATATATACATATATACATATATATATACATATATAACATATATATGTATATATATATATATATATATATATATATATATATATATATATATGAAGAGCTCGTTTCCAAAACACGATCTGTGAACTTGGAATTGGCATTGTAAACCCATTATCTTGGATTGGCGCTTATCATGTTTTGGAGAAGAGCTCTTCAAATAATAAATAAAGGAATGATAATATATAATATACAGCACCGCCTATTTACATTAATATAATAAGTTATATGGCCTATATACCAACAGTATAAGAGATGTGTGAACCTGAGGTTTTCAGATATTCTAGTGATGGAACTGGGCTGTCACGACTTGTTGCTTTGATCATGTGAATCGTTCCTACTTCTTTATTCAGTACTCGCTCCCGGACAATCCTTAAGCTAGGATCGAATCTCCTGGAAATATATATTAACAAATTCTGTTAAATGACCCATTGAAGGGCTTGAATGAAATCCTTCTTTTTTTTTTTACTAAATTCATTTTATTCAGCGAATAATGTCTTTTGTCAGTGCCAGAGCACTGGTCTTCCGGCCGTTCATTACAATTTGTTGGTACATAAATGACAATATCAGTTGCAATAATAACCACATGAAAAACCTGTTCGATAATAGAAGCATAATATAAATTGACTATTCGTCGTAATAGTAACTGCATGCAATTCCAGTTCAACATATGTATTATGCACTTGGTGAGCATGCATCAATAAATGTACAAGATGACTCTAGAATTTTCTTTAAACACTTCTTTCTTCCTTTGCTTTCTCTCTTCTTTTTTCAAAAAGATATAATATATCCCCAATACACATGTAGTAGTCTGAACATGAGCTCTACTACCACGCGGTAGCAGCGGAGACTACGCCGTACACCAGCGCAGTACCTACGCACTGCGCCAGGTGGCGGCACGGGTAGCCACCGGTCAGACTGGGCTGACCTCTACTGCGTGTGGCTGACCCCCCCCACCCCCCCGCACACACACACACACACCTATAGAGTCGATGTGGGATCTGGCGAGTCAGGGGGCGGGTCAGACAACTACTGACGCCGCGAAGAGCAGATGGTTCAATAAACCAAGGGTGAAGCGTACACTGAATTGAATCTTGGTGTTCTTCCGTGTGTGACTGTGAGTCGGAGGGCCATGGGCCATTACACACATATATATATTATATTGTAAATATGCAAAGCAGTGGATCCAATTACCAATACCAAATGCAGAGAAGCCTGCCCATTTTTTAATCCCATCACAAGTGTTCCGTTCTGTGTGGCCTAATGATGGGATCGAGGTCTGAGATTGCAGTGGGGACTTAGAGTCCAACAAAAGCATCAAATTTGTAAAAGCACAACATTTATCTATATGTTAACCTACATATCCAACTTAGACATTGGCACTCTTGTTAAATAATTGTTGATACATAGAAGGGAATACTAAGCCTATTTAATAGAATATGTTACTGCCGAAATCCATGCGATCAGAGTTCTTACAAGTATGCCAAAATTGGATATGTTGGTGAGGCAACATATGTAATTCGCTACATTCGGACAAAGCACACGAAGGTTGGCTTGGGCTGACCACGTGACTTGAAGCTTGCCTGCTCGTCACTTCTCCACCGGCGGTAGTGCGAGCAACACTGACTTCCCCGCGCACCCAACCCTCTACTTAGATGGTAACCGTGATAGGGGTTAAGTGCTGAGGGTGTGTACTGTTCATTTGATTTTGTTACCTGATTGATATATATGTAGGTCTTTGAAGAATGTCAGTTGTATGCTTACTCATGTCGTGTACCCACGGTGCACTGTCACGGAAGCCAGGCTTCCAGTCGCCAGGTCCCAGTGTCTGCTGTTCATCACCTTGTGACAGTGTCGGAGCTTGCCTCCTGTGCACCCCTGAGGCAGTGTCTGATTGTGCTATTCTTGAATTTGATGTCATAATCAATCAATTATGATTATAAACTTGTTTGTTTGTCCTTTGTACGAGTGTCGTGAATTAAGGTTGCATGTTTACACTACAAGTATTTCCAAAGTTAGGCATTTTAAAGCAAATTACATCCGACTAAAGCAATGTAGATTACAATGATCAACCTAATGTATTTATCTCAGAAAAGTGCAGGAACTCAAAACCATTGTACTATGCAACATGTCTTTACCCCAACAGATTGTCTTAATCATTTAATATGGCACATGTAAATGCTGATTTTCTTATGTATGGACGTTAAGGGCTGAGGGGAGGCTTGCTTTTAATGTATCCAATCAGAAATGGGCCCGCCCTTTTAATTTCGCTCCATGATCCCTACTTATTTGTAATTGTTAATAGAAAAGACCTTATCAGACAGAATGGCTGAATGAGTTGAGTGCCCGCCTCCCGTCTTGGTAATCCCGTCAGGGGATTTGAACCCCCAGATTTCCAACCTTGGTCGAGTCAAACCGATGACTTAAAAATGTATACTTGTCGCTACCAAGCCTGGCATTCTGCATTACTAGGGTAGGATAAGGAGCAGTGGAATGAGGAAGACCAATTGTCTGCGGTTGAAATTCCCCACGGTTAATCAACTAATGTACCCAGCACAAAAAAGCACAAAAAGCACAAAAGCACAAAAAGCACAAAAAGCACAAAAAGCATAAAAAGCACAAAGAGCATAAAAAGCACAAAAAGGACAAAAAAACATAAAAAGCACAAAAAGGTAGTAGTTACCTGTTGAAGGAGCAGAACAGTGGACGTTTTGACTTCTCCGCCTCCTCATAACAAGCCCTGGTTGTGGCTAGGTTCTCTCCAATTGGTTTCTCACAAAAGACAGCCTTCCCTACAATTTAACAGTGAAAGCTATTTCCATTCCCATGCCGAAGGTTATGGGTTCAATCCCCAGGCGAGTCAAAGCAAAGGTGGTTTTTTTTGGCCAAAATGCTAATTGTCAAAATATTGGCTAGATGTTCACATAAATAGGATAGGTTGGTTTAGTGTCAAGATACTGCGAGTGAGTGGGATATCAGGTCATGATTACATTGGCAGGATTTCTCAATTATATCAAGTCATGATATGATGCCAGTGCCATGGTATCTTAGTAAAACAGCACTATAAAATCGCCATGAGTTCTGTCACAAGTCTGTACCCCCTTGATATTATCTTAAATGTTGCTAGAATGTAGAACTCCAATAAGAAGTGTCTACCATTGTCTACCAGTTGTTACCATTGTCTACCATTGTTTTAGGAACGTGCTAATAATACTATTTACCATTATTTACTATTCGCTATATGTATGTACCATTCTACCATTGTTCTAGGAATGCACCAATGTTTACCATTGTCTTCCATTTTTATTAAGAATACACCATTCCATTCAGTAGTTGGCCAATCCACCATTGTTGTAGGAATACACCTAACTTATGGAGCTGTCACACTACGACGCTTCTCGCCGGCGACCCGTCAACGTGTGGTGTATTTGGGCGAAAATGGGTGAAATATCGAGAAACGCTGGGGGCGCGTTATGCGCGCGTCGGAACACGTCGGTACACTATCTTTGACGTTGACGGTCGGTGGAGAAAGTCGGCGCGCGTTATTGGTCGCTGAGTGTTTTCAACATGTCAAAAACAACCCAACGACCGCCAGCGTGCGCAAATATATGGGTAAGGACGTTAGGCGCGCGTCGCGCTGCGTTGGACGCGCCGGAATAACGTTATGGGAACGCTAGGAAGACGGCGCGCACGCGGGAGGGTCGTTGCTCACACGTTGTGGCAAACTGGGCCGTTTTTGTTTTACGCCCTAGCATCATTTAAGGTTAAATGAAGACGTCGCGCCAAACGTTTTTTTTTTTTTTCCCCACGCGTCGACACACGTTGGCCGCGCGCGCATAACGCGCCGCGCTGACGCCGATCTTTTCCCCCAAACCGCCGAAAAGTTTGACGTTTCTCGACGCGCAAGATTTTATTTTCAACGCTGACGGGTCGCCGGGAGAAACGTCGTAGTGTGACAGCCCCATCATCATTTTCTACCCATTATATTAGGAATACACCATTACATTGTTTTAGCAGTGGGTCAGTCCACCATTGTTGTAGGATTACACTAATTGTACCATTGTCCTCCATTTTAATATTAGAAAATACACCATTCCATTGTTTGAGTAGTGGGTCATTCTGCCATTGTGTTATGAATGTGCTAGTGTCTTACTTACCGTGCTGGAGAGCCGTCATAACAATGGCTGAGTGCGTGAAAGTTGGGGTTGCCACAATCACCGCCTCGATCCTGCCAGGTGGAAATTACATTTGAACCCAATCATACACACCTTCGTATACTTATTAAATATGCGTTGCTGCATAGACGGGTTACTAAATCAATGTACTATGACCCATCACTGCTGCAAGCTTTTTTCTTTTTCTTTCTTTTTTTTGGTGATGGCTTATTTACCATGTCCATAATCAGTAAGTTGCATCACGGTTTATTTTCATTGCTGAACAGCAATAGTCTCAATTTGGTAGTTGCCTTGTCATCTTAACTGTTTGCTAGCCGTAATTATGTTAGTTTTGTTGGTGCCATGTTTGCAACATTTTAGTATATACCTACCCATGCGCTAGTGTTTGTTGGGATACATTTTCGGTGTATACACAAAATTTATTTGGCATGTTTTCATTTTAAGCCCCCACACAAAGTTAGCTAGCCATGTATAAATAAAATTTACTCAAAACTAAAATAATCTAGGTTGTAACCATCAACCTAATGGTTTTTTTTTAATATTGAAGAAGCTCAGAACCATCGGATTATACAATTTGTTTTTAAATATGTTAAAATTGCTTAGTCCGATGAAAGCATACAATTTTCTAAAGGTAAATTTGAAACAAAATATCTAACTTTAGAATAGGTGTGTATGTATTAAATATATCTTGCTGCATAGAAGGGTATATATATTAAAGCTGCATAGTCCGATGAACTCATCAAATTTTCAAAACCAAAACAATGATCTAAATTTGATTCTACATATCTAGCTTAGATACTGATGCATGTATTAAGCATTTGTCGCCCCACAGAAGGGAATAGTGAGGCAATTGAATAGATCATGTTACTGCAGAATGAGATGGTGTCATGGTTTTGGCAAGCTTGCCAAAATTAATTTTGCATGGTTGCACTTCAAATATCTCAAAAGTTAGCCACTTAAAATAAAAGTTACTTCAAGGTCAGAGTTTTGACAAGCAGGACAAAAATGAATGTTGTCTGTTTACAATTCAAATCTCTCCCAAGTTAGCCACATTACATCAAACTTACTTCACAAAGTAAAATAACGTAGATTATAACAATCAACCTGATAATTAGATTTATCTCAGAAAATGAGAGAAATTGCAAAACCATCGGAACTATGCAACTTCCATAATTCTACTGACGCTGCGTCGTTGTAGATTACGTCGACCTCGTTTGGAGACAAGATGGCCACACTTCCGGTCAGCTGATAGTCCGCCAGGAGAGCCACCGCGCGGCCGGCGTCCGCCTCGACCACGTAGACCAGTGCCAGCTGGTGGTTGCGTATTACATTCCGGAAGTGAATGGTGCCGGCACGACCCAGGCCGAACAGCGCGACCTTGTGGACGGGCATTGTGTTGCGTGGTCACGTGGTCCCGTAGGTGGCTGTTGGTGAATAGGTGGCTGTTGGTGAATTAGGGAGCTGGGTGTGTGGGGCGGAAAGAGTTGGGGGTGGTGGTGGTCCGGCGTCTGGTTGAGAAGTGCGGCTGCAGGGAGTGGGGAGGCGGAAGTGGTGATAGGGGAGCTGGATGCCTGCGGCGGCACCAGCGCAGGCGTGGGTGCCGCCACCTGGAGGAGTGGCTGGAGATAGAATGGGGGGGGGGGGGTCTCCCGGCAGCGGGAGTGCCGCCGCCTGGAGGAAGGGGGGGGAGGCTGTGGGATAGAGGCGAGTGTGATGAGGGAGTTGGGGGGGGGGGGGGGGAAGGGAGGAAGGGAGGGTAGGAAGGGAGGGTCAGCTCCTACTCGGTCCCGAAATAGTATGGAATTTTGTTGAGTAGGATAGTTGTTATAGGAGTGGTAGAGGTATATGTATGGGGTGATATCATGTCGGTATCAGAACAATCAATCAGAACAATCAATTAGACAATGAGGTATGGATAAGGTATGAGTTAGAGTTCATGGGGTCCGTAGTGGATCCGTTAGTCATATGGACATTCAGTACATTGAGTGGCGAGTTAAGTCATCCAATTAAGGAGGATGGGGGGGGGGTGTCTGTGATAAATAGAAGAGCATTAATATAAAGGTCAGAGCAAGCTATATATATATATATATATATATATATATATATATATATAAATATATATATACAGATGAACCTCGATCCAACGGACACCGATGCAACGGATTCTGGATCCAACGGACACAATCCGCTAGAGTGAATATCTGGTCCGAACGTTTAAAACTCCCGAGTGATATCCGTAAGGCTAAGGACAAGCTTAGAAAATATGCTGTAAAGTTTAATGTTGACTCTAGTAAGGAGAAGAAGGGGGTCATTCATGTACGTAGGCATATGAAAGATCCCCAGAGTAAAGTAAAGGTGAATGTGCGTGGGGTAGAGCCCATGGAAAATGTTGTCGCTGCAACGGACAAACGGCTTTAACGGACAACTGCTCCCCCCTATTAGTCCGTTGGATCGAGGTTCATCTGTATATATATACATGTATATAAATATATGTATATATATGTATATATATATCAATTGTCTTCGTTCATTAATGCACTGTTTTGTGGCTATCCATCTCCCACACCCACCACACACAGCACACACACCACACACACCACACACACCACACACACCACACACACCACACCACACACACCACACCCAAAGCACCCCACCTTCACAATCAGTCGGCTTCTGGGACCCGGTTGTAGCCTCCAACATGTGTACACGTTTGGAGATAATTCAGTTACACATGTTGTAATGGG
Source organism: Branchipolynoe longqiensis (assembly GCA_030323885.1). Classification (NCBI taxonomy): domain Eukaryota; kingdom Metazoa; phylum Annelida; class Polychaeta; order Phyllodocida; family Polynoidae; genus Branchipolynoe; species Branchipolynoe longqiensis. Next base: position 67,760,505 of record CM059190.1, on the reverse strand, counting down.
GGTGATGAAAATGGGAAAAGTTGCACTTAGAGTAGGATTCGAACCAACACTTTTTGTGTAATGTGTAGATACCCACATGTGTGGCTGGAACTCAACCATATATGGTGTGAATAACTTACCCATATATGGTGTGTGAATACACACAAAGTAAACCTTGTTTTATTTAATGATGCCTCTAGAGCACATTGATTTTCGTATCATCGGCAATTGGACATCAAACATATGGTCATTTAGACATATTTCTTTGGAGAAATCCCACTGCCACCACATAGGCAACCCTTTCCAGTAAGCAGTAAGGGGTCTTTTATATGCACATTCCCACAGACATGACAGCACATACCACAGCCGTTGATGAACAAGTTGTGGACCACTAGTCGGTGAATACACAAATGTGTGGGTAGAACTGACATATATATCGTGTGAGAACATATAGGCTGAACTTGCATTAAAGTTCCATAGTCCGATGGTTTTGAGTTTCTGCGATAAGTATATTATGTTGATTATTATAATCTAGGTTAATATTGCAGGTATAGCAATACCTCAGGGAGTTTGACGCCCCTGCCCTGCAGAGTTGTAAACCACTGCCTTGTGGTACAGGTTCTTGACAGAACCGAAGGCTAAGGGAGCAAACCCTAAACAGAAAACCATGTCACTGTGGCAGCATTAAGGGTGGTTGATGTATGGAACTCCCAACATCTCCCGACCAGCCACTGCAGGGACAAATAGTTTTGCGCCTGTCTTGACATGTTCTTACCGGTCTGAAACCTCTATTTGCTCCCCAAAAGAGTGCCGCTGGTAACTTGCAAAAGTCAGCAGCACTTCAACACTTTTGCAGGCAGCTTTCATGAAATGTACCATCAAGAGAAACCTGAAGCTGAGAGACATTAAGACTGACTCATGACGCAACTCTCACAGCAGAGAGCTAAATGGAGAGCGGCAGTCAAGTAATGAAAGCAGTCTTTGTTGCATTGCGACCGACAGCATGATGATGATGATGATGATGATGATGAGGTTAAATTAGTTTGAAATAACATTGATTCGAAGGAAGGAAGCCAGACACAGTGTTATGGAGGAAGGTGGTTTATTTAAAGTTGTCTAGACCAATGATTTTGAGTTTCTGTTATTTTCTGAGACAAATATATTAGGTTGATCCCTATAATCTACATTTATTTAGTTTGAAGCAACTTTAATATTAAATAGCTAACTTTTGAGATATTTTAAGTACAAATGTACAAAATTAATTTTGGCTGCCACGTCAAAACTCTGACACCATAGGCTTCTGCGGTAACAGGTTCTAGAAATTGGCTCAACATTCCTTTTTATGTGGTGACAAATGATTGATAAGTGCACCAGTGCACTTAGTATCTAAGTTAGATATGTAGAATCAGATCTAGATCACTGCTTTGGTTTTGACAATTTCATGTTTTCATCGGACTATGCAGATTTAAGCAATGCCTTCCAAGTTGAGGGGGGCACCCTGGCTGATCACATCTGAGTGTGAACTTACCTCTGTATGCCGTGTGAGTATGTGTGTGTATGTGTGCGCGTGGCCGGGAACTCATCTACACACTGCATGTGAGCAGACACACACTGGTGTGGGTTTAGACTTACCTATATGTGGAACAGTGGTTGACCGCCACTAACTCAGTGTGTGGCTTCTGCAGTGCTTCAGTCAGACGTGGTGGCTGAATCTGTAAGACTACAGGCTTCCCATGCAGAAGGTCAGGAATTTTAATCTGAGTCGAGTCAAACCAATGACCTACCAAATTTATACTTCGCGCTACCTAGCCTGTCACTCGGCATTACTAGAATAGGGCTAGGACTGGTTAGCTTAAGGCACTGTCACACTACTACGCATGACGCCGACGTGTGCATGACGTGTTGAAATAAATTTCAAATCAAAATAGGTTGGCATACGCCAAACTTTTTGCGCTGTGAGGGATAAAGATGGGCATCCACACAACGTACACACAATGTACACACAACGTACGTAACGTATGCAGAACATATCTCTGACCTGTTGAGAGCGTTCATGTGCCTCACAAAATGTTCGCAAAAAGTTTGCATATGCTGACGGTAGGCTGACCAATGTTACGTACATTACTCCATCGCTAGAAGTATGGCACATACATTAAGTATGCTGGAGATATTGCAGGCATATGTTCGAAGTACATTTGGAGTACGTTATGAATCCATTGGCTGTACGCAGACTGCACGTTCCCAACAGGCTGAACTTACGGCTAACGTGTTCCCACCTATCCCAACCTACCCCTAATGTGTGCATAACGTATGCCGACATATACCGAGCATACACCCAGCGTATGAGAAACGTATGAGCCATACGGTGACATACGTTGACAATTTTGAACAGGCACAGCAATTTTTTAGCAGCTCGACCTACGCTGACCTATGACGACCTATGACGCCATATCCCGAGCATACCCGACATATGCCCAACGTATATGTAACGTATGACGCCGTACACCAACGTGGTGGTCGCAAATCACATATGTCAGCATACGCTAAGGACATACATCGTAGTGTGACAGCCCCTTCAGTATCAAGATAGTGAGTGGGAAATTGGGTCATGGATGCAGGTGGCGTGGTCTCCCAGTGTGGTAGCGCCATAAAAGTCGCCATGAGTGTGCGCTGTCATAAGTCGATACATGTCCTGATAAGAAAACCCTTAGATGATTCCAGGCTTAAAAACCACAATAAACAAACAGTTGTTGTTCTTCTACTGGTAACTGAAGAGAGTTAAGAACACACAAACACACCCTCCACTCCATCTATATTTGTTCACCAAATGCGTTGCACGCCAGTGTACTAAAAGATTACCGGTACAGCCGCCAAAGCTCAAGTTCCAGACTGGAACGCCGAATCGATAAGCGCGGTGGATGGCTTGCCGTGCAAGAGGGGATGGGTTCGAACCCCAACCAAGATAAACTAATCACTTACAAGATTGATAAGTGTTGCTACGTAACCTGGTGACCAGCTTGAATGGTAAATCAACTACTTACAAAATTGATAATTATTGCTACCTAGCCTGGTGACCGGCTTGAATAGCATAGGGCAAGGACTGGTCTGTTCGGTATCAGGATAATGTGACTGAGTGGGATATCACACAATGAAGCTGGTGGCCAGGCCTCCCACAGTGGTAGAACTTTGCCATGACTGTGTATTGTCACAAGTCAGTGCAACAAACAAATACATTCATCACTTCATAAGGCGCGACTTTGTCTTGACTGATTCAGACCACATTCACGTGTGTGTCAATAACCGGTATGGCTTTGGCAGTGCGTTACCGTTACCTACAGGTAACCCTGAGTTATACAAAAATAAAATAAAATGAGTTGAACTGTCATCACACAAGTAACTCTAAATCATTGTCAATATGGGGTTTGAGGTCCTAGGGCTTCTTGTGTGGATTAGTAAAACGTGTATGGGGTTGGACTGGGTCAGATTGTTCGCTTATTGTTGCTTTACATCTTAGCAACACCTAAGGTTATATTAACAACATCTAAGGGCCTATCAGGACGGTTTGTGACAGTGTGCGCTCATGGCGGCTTTACAGTGCTGTCCCCGTGGGAGACCTAGCCAACAACAACACCAACCCGATATCTCACAGTCACATTATCCTGATACTCTGCTAACCAGTCCTTGTCTTATCCTATTAATGCCAAGCACCAGGCTAGGTAGCGACAAGTATCAATTTTATAAGCCATTATTTTGATGCAGCTGGGATCCGAACTGTCAACCTTCCACATGGGAAGCCTATGCTCTTACCGATTCGGTCACCGCGTCCGCTAACCTGGTTCAAAACAGCACACCTGAACAATATACTTATATAGCTCTCCATGCAACGGGGTGGTCGCGATGCGGTGTTTGGTGGATTTGCTGTATTTCTTGTTTTTCATCTAGTAATTCTTCCAGTTTTTTTAATCTGACCAGGGTGGGTTTTGGACTGCGTCCCTTGCCGCAGTTTCACGGGTCACTGTGCCTCTTCAACTGATAAATGTGGTAACAAAATCAGCATGGCACTTGTAGCAGTATTATTCTCAATGGGATAATTAGGGAGAGCAAACATCATCAAAGTGCCACTAGCAAACCCATTTAGCTAAATAGCTAAAAAATGCCCATTCAGGAAAAGAGTTATTTGGTTTCTACGGTTCTTTTTTTTTTTTCTTTTTTTTTTTTTTAGCTAGATGGATGTTCTATAATCAACTTTTCTTACATGCCCAATGCAGTAGATTAAGAATAAACCAAGTTAGTATCCTTTACTTATAGATTCTCGATGCAGTAGATTAAATAAAAATAAAATTACCATCCTTTATTACATGCCCAATGCAGTAGATTAAATATAAACCAAGTTATCATCCTTTACTTAGATGCCTAATGCTGTGCTTTAAGCATAATGCAGTGTAAAATATTCCGATAAAAAGCATTGGTGGGGAATGTGAAATGGTCTATAAAGGAGTACAAATGGTCTATTAATGTAAATGATGTATAGGGCCAGGTGCATGAATGTATTTATGTAGTTGCTGGTGATTCTTTACTTGTGGTCAATAGTCATTGTGTATTAGGTAGATAGTGTGAATGAGGCACTACTGTTAGTGTGTAAGGATCCCCAAGAGCTCTACTCACTACCCCCTCCCCCCCCCCCCCAACTGTTAGTCACGGATCACCACACACACATACACAGCAGGCAGGTGCAGGCCAAGCAGCCACACTGCATGGTGGTGGTGGGTAGATCACAGTAGCCATGGTGACCCCCAGAATGCTTACTGTTCATTGGTGGAACTAGAATTGCTTGTTGCTGATTGGAGCTAATGGTCAGGTGGTATGCCATATCAGATCCATGTACCACTATATAATAATAAACCTGAGGGTACAAGCTCTCACTCTACTACATTGCACATATATGTGCAATGTAGTGGATTAAATATAAACCTTTATTTACATATCGAATGCACTAAATTTAGTTTGAACCAAGTTAAGAGATAAATGCTATGCCTCATCTATTTTTTAACTGTGGTGTTCTCATCATAGTCACACACCCCACCCCCACCCTAATCACCACTCTCCAGCACTATTCACCCTTCCCTACACACGTAGTCATAATACTGCCTTCCTGAAGAGTTGTAGTACAAAGCCCGAGTAGTGTCTAACTAACAGTAACACATAATACCCCAGTCACATGAGAGCCAGCGTTCGCCAACAATCTCCTTACGGCCAAAAGGTTGCCAACCTCCCAACGTCCCACTCGAAACATTGATTCAAAAACGCAGGCCTCATGGGACTAGGGTATAAGTCTGTATGAGGATGACTGTGGCACCTACTCTCCCCACGTGGTCACCCTTCCAAGCACTGACGAGGCACAAGATTGTTCAACATTGTTAATGTTATATGTAAAATGAGTAATTCCCAGGGCAGAGGCGACAACTGCCCTCCTACACTTAACCTTGACTCCCAGCCATGTTACCATGACGGCACCTCCGGTCACCTTCTGCAACATTCCGCCAACTATAACCGGCTCCCGTGGGATCAAGAGCCATCGCCCGTTACCTTTGGCGCCATTTTACTGACGCTGGTCGAACATGGCTCCAGAATTCCCGACCCAGCAGAACCAATGAGTTGACGGGTAGGGAGGGCTGAGCATCCACAGCCCCCATAACTCCAAACCTCAAACCTGTGACCTCATACCTGACACCTCCATACCCTTAGCTACTAGTACTAGCCCACCACACCACAGCAAATCACAACTGAATCAAGAATTAATGAATTGGTGATCAGATCAGACATGAACCCATTTCCAATACGACGTTGGCTGCAGTTTATTAATGGCAGGTGGTGTGAGGTGAATTTTTGTTTATTTGTTGTTGTTTTATATCCTAGCAACATCTAAGGTCATCTCCAACTCACCACCACCCCCATCTCCCACCCACCACCACCCTCATCTCCCACCCACCGACTTGTGACAGTGCACACTCATGGCGACTTTATAGTGCTGCCCCACTGGGAAATCAGACCGCTGGCACCAACACCCGATATCCCACTCAGTCACATTATCCTGACACCGAGCTAACCACTCCTTGTCATATCGTATTCATGCCGAGCGCCAGGCTAGGAAGCAAAAAGTATCAATTTTAAAGTCATTCATTTGACTCGACCGGAAATCGAACCTCCGATCTCCCGCCTGCGAGGGCCGCGCTTTACCGATTAGGCCACCGCGCCCGGTGTGATATGAGTTGTTGGTACAACGTGGCCGTGTGAGAAACTTGATATCTTCTCAGGCGGTGAATTGTCACCCAAGCGTCGCACACTGGGCGATAACTCCGAGGGGCATCAAGAACAAGTTGAAATAACGTCAAAACTGCCCACTTATCGCTGTAATCAATCACCCTAGCAGGTGATAACAGGTGGTAACAGGTGATAGCGAGCTGTTGTTGTTTTGCGTACTAGCAACATCTAATGTCATAGGAGAGGCGTGGCATTACATATAGTGAGTGCATTGGGGGTGGGGGGGTGGGGGTATGTTTAACTTTAAGTGGCGTAATCCGAAGGATTTTAGATTTGGTCATATTTACTTTTAAATAAATATATCAGGTTGAACATTGTCATCTAGTTTACTTTAGTCCGAACTAAGTTTGTATTTTAAAGGGTTAACTGTGGATATATTTGAAATGAAGTAAAAATGTCAGAAATTAAGTTTGGTTTGCACAACAAAATGCTGGACATGGATGTTGTTTATCCATTTTCGAACATAGCACTGGCAGCATAGTAGCATGGCGCCGGAGTAGCAAACTGCAATAAATATCAATATTTAACCAGTGCGCCAGTATCTAAATTTGATATGCACGATTAAAATTAGGTCAGTGTTTTTGGCTTATAAAATTGGATGCCTTTTGGATTATGGAGCTTTATTAATGCTTTTCTATAATTAGTTCCTTGTAATCTTGAACATATCACAAAGCATATCATAAAGTTTGTTTGTTTGCTGTTTTACGTCCTAGCAACATCTAAGGTCATATCAGGATGGGTACCGACTTGTGACACTACACGCTCATGGCGATTTTATAGTGCTGTCCCACTGGGAAATCAGGCCGCTGGCACCATGACCCAATATCCCACTCAGTCACATTGCACCTGACACCGAGCTAACCAGTCCTTGACCTATCATAATAATGCCGAGCACCAGGCTAGGAAGCGACAAGTATACATTTTTAAGTCATTGGTTTGACTCGACCAGGAACCGAACTCGCGAACTTCCGATCTTCCGCAAGCGAGGCCTGTTCTCTACCGATTCGGCCACCATGACATATCATGAAGCATAACAATATCAACTGTGCATGTTTCGTTATCTATATCGCTTAGTCACATCTTATCAAATTAGGCTGAGGCCAGTTTGGAGTGGCAAGTAGCGGTAGTCTGGAACGTACCTGCTGTAGAATAAAGCTATATGCGGTGGTTGTTAATATTTGGGATATATGTGAGATATTACATGGCGTGGAACCTTATTACAGTACAACCCCATTAAACCAAGCTCGGTTAAACCAAACGATCGGTTAATCCAAACTTTTTTCGGCGGCCCGGCAAAATACTACGATTTATCATATAAAAACGTTGGTTAAACCAAAGTGGGTTAATCCAAATTATTAGTTAATCCAAACAAAATTGTCGGGCCCCAGGCCACTTCCGGTACGTTAAACCAAACTTTCATGTGGTTATAAGATCATCTGAGACCCATCCCACGCACCCCCATCTCCCACCCACCCCCACGCCCATCTCCCACCCACCACCACCCTCATCTCCCACCCACCACCACCCCCATCTCCAACCCACCACCACCCCCATTTCCCACCCACCACCACCCTCATCTCCCACCCACCACCACCCTCATCTCCCACCCACCACCACCCCCATCTCCAACCCACCACCACCCCCATTTCCCACCCACCACCACCCTCATCTCCCACCCACCACCCCCATCTCCAACCACCACCACCCCATCTCCCACCCACCAACTCATCTCCCACCCACCACCACCCCATCTCCCACCACCCCCATCTCCCACCCTCCCACCCACCATCCCCACACACCCCCCATCTCCACCCCACCCCACACCATCTTACCCACCCCACCCCATCTGCATGCCCACACCACCAAATCCTACTTCACCATCATCCCATGCACCGCTATCTTCCACGCACCTCACCTCTCCCACCTAAAACCCACCCCACCCCCACCCCACCCCCAAATCTCCAACCCCCCAATCTCCCACTCCCCAACTCCCTCCCCGCCAAGTCAAAGTCGAAGCCAAACCTCGGTTAAACCAATGATCGGTTAATCCAAACAAATTGCTAGGGTCCCTTCAAGTTTGGTTTAACGGGGTTATACGTATTTCCCATTTTCATTACCCCCAAGACAATTTCATAAGGTCGAGTGTAGTGAGTTCAACTGAACCTCCTAGGCAAAAAGCAACGTACACGGGTAAGCATGGATAGATGGGTAGAATGTTTATCGTTGATATAGAGCTCTTTTCCAAAACGCAATAAGCCCCGGTCCAATAAATGAGTTTGCAATGCTAGTGCCGGGTTTGTGGATCGTGTTTTTGGAGAGATCTTCATATCTTTATATAAATGAAGAGCTCTTTTCCAAAGCACCATCTATGAGCTTGGACTTGGCATTTCAAGCTCATGTTTTTGATCGGCATGTATTACATTTAGGAAAAGAGCTCTTAATATGTACATATATATATACAATTATTTTATTTTTGTTAAAATGCTTTATTTACCTATCACAATAAATCACACTGATAGTTTTTTTCAATGCTAAGCAAAGTAGGTCCATTCTTTCTAATTTACAAGTTACAATTATAAAAGTGCACTAACAATACATGTGAAACCTGCTCACAAGTCTATGACTATGAGGATTGTTAGTTCTCAGTGGTGCAAAAGTATGGGGATTTCTCTAAATTAACCTTCTTTCCTGGAAACGATAATCAAAAATGCAGAAGCTGTTACTTAGTGTTAGCCAGGGGAGTTATGAATGAACAGAAATAACAGTGTCATCAATGTGATAAACTTAAATAAATTATCAACGGTTAAAGAAGAAAAAGACCAGACGGGCTGGCCGAATGAGTTGAGCGTCCATCTCCTTTGTTGGCAGATTGTGGAATCCAAACCCATGCATTTGTGGGTTCGAACCCTGGTCGAGTCAAACCAATGACTTAAAAATTGATACTTATTGCTTCCTACCCAGGCGCTCGGCATTATTAGGATAGGGCAAGGACTGGTTGACTCAGTGTCAGGATAATGTGACTGAGTGTGATATCAGGTCATGGTGCTGGGGGCATGGTCTCCCAGTGGGGCAGCACTATAAAGTCGCCATGAGTGTGCAGTGTCAGAAGTCGGTACCCGTCCTGATATGGCCATAGATTTTGCTAGGACATAAAACAACAACAAACAAACTTAAAGAAGAAAAGCACTTGAAAGAGTTAATGATAGAAGCTATGTTAGAGCTAACTGCACCACTTTAAAGAAATTGACAACCATGGGAATTTTCCAAACCACCTTTTTATTATTGGCATCATTGTAGTATTTATTCTTCACATGCAGCAGTTCCTATTTGCAACACATGGATTAGATCAAAGATTCACCCGGTACTTGTAGTACATGGGTGAAGGACAACGTAGTCTAAATACGGGCGAAAATAGCTTTAGTATGGAGTCTGAACTAGAAACCATGGCTCCAGTATCAAATGGCTGCATATATTGGCACAGAGTTGGTAAAATTGGAGAGAATGCAAACAGACAAGATGGTGGCCGCAGAACGCCGTCGATTTCACTTTTAAATCTGATTAAACTAGCTATTATATTATATTTTTCAACTCAAAGATAGCGGGCTATTAATAAGACATGTAAAGAATAAATGTTGCTTCTTAGATTGTGAAATTAGGCTCTCATTTCATTGACCCGTTTTTTCGACAGCTTTTACATAGGGTTGGTTTGCACCCCTACTGCAGCAGTACGGGGTGAATCTTGTATCTACACATGGATGTAATGCTAGATAGGATCCTTGTAATTTGTATAGACCTTTTCCACAGAGCATTCTGCACAGTGACATAAATTTGAGCAGTGCCTCAGAGACAGGTTCGTGGTGGAAACTTTCTAGAATACCTTTTGTGCATAGCATGCTGCACTGTCAGCTGCTACCCACAAAATGAGTTCTTCCCTCCATCATCAGTGGGTGGACTGGCGATTGAAAATCCCCTATTGGACCTTTTTACATAGTATGCGGCTCGATGAGCTGCAACCCACATTAGTTCTTGTCACCTCCATCAGAGGGCAAGTTAGACATGGAAATCTTCTAGAAGACCTTTTGTCCAAAGCATGCTGCACAGTGAGCTGTAGATAAAAGATTCACCCAGTACTTGTAGTACAGGGGTGAACGACAACGTAGTCTAAATACGGGCGAAAATAGCTTTAGTATGGACCAGGGAGTAGAATGTCTGCCTCCAGTATCAAATGGATATTTATATAGGCACAGAGTTGGTGAAATGGGAGAGAATGCAAAAAGACAAGATGGCGGCCGTAGAACGCCGTCGATTTCACTTTTAAATCTTATTAAACTAGATATTATATTATATTTTTCAACTCAAAGGTAGCGGGCTAATAATAAGACAGATGTAAAGAATAATTCTTGCTTCTTACATTGTGAAATTAGGCTCTCATTTCATTGACCCAGTTTTTCGACAGCTTTTACATAGGGTTGGTTTGCACCCCTACTGCAGCAGTACGGGATGAATCTTGTATCTAAGTGAGCTGGTGCTACTGGTGTCATCAGTTCTTCGCACTATCATCAGAGTGTAAAGTCGACGGCTGGCATCTGTGGGTTGTGTAGTTGTGTAGGCAGGTTTGTAGGAAATCAATACAGGCAAGAAGAGAAAGGAAGAGTATAAAGAATGAAAGTAGAGTGAGAGCTTGCACCCTCAGGTTTATTATTATATAGTGGTACATGGATCTGATATAGCATACCACCTGACCATTATCTCAAATCAGCAACAAGCATTTCTAGTTCCACCAATGAACATTTAGCATTCTGGGGGTCACCATGGCTATTGTGATCTACCCACCACCATGATGCGGTGTGGCTGCTTGGCCTGCACCTGCCTGCTGTGTGTGTATGGTGATCCGTGACTAACAGTTGGGGGGGAGGGGGTAGTGAGTAGAGCTCTTGGGCTCCTTACACACTAACACTAGTGCCTCATTCACACTATCTACCTAATACACAATGACTATTGACCACAAGTAAAGAATCACCAGCAACTACATAAATACATTCATGCACCTGGCCCTATACATCATTTACATTAATAGACCATTTGTACTCCTTAATAGACCATTTGTATTCCCCACCAATGTGTTTTATCGGAATATTTTACAAGAGGAAACGTTAGCAGTGGAAATCCTCTAGAACTAGTAGAAGGTTTGACATTCTGCACAGTGAGCTGCTAGCCACAACATTAGTTCTTGGCACTGCCACCAGAGGGCAAGTTTGTGGTGGAAATCCTCTAGAAGACCTCCTGCACAGATTGCTACACAATCAGCTGTTGCTACCCATAGCACTGTTTGTTAGGTTTTACATCCTAGCAACATATCAGGGTGGGTACCGACCTGTGACAGTGCACACTTATGGTGACTTTATAGTGCTGTACCACTGGGAGATCAGGCCACTGGCACAATGACCCGATATCCCACAGTCACATTATCCTGATGCTATGTAGTTGCATAGTCCGATGGTTTTGAATTTCTGTATTTTTTCTGAGATAAATATATTAGATCGATCACTAGTATCTACTTTACATTAGTTCAAAGTTACTGTTATTTTAAATGGTAAACTTTGGGATATTTTGAGTGCAAACATGGAAAAGTAGTTATGGCAAGCACGTGAAAACTCTGATACCATAGATTTCTGCAGTATCAGGTTCTGTTAAATTGACTCAGTATTGCCTTCTATGCAGAAACAAATGCTTTATAAGTGAATCAGTATGTAAGTTAGATATGTAAAATCAAATCTAGATAATTGGCTTGGTTTTGAAAATTTGATATTTCATCAGACTATGCAGCTTTAGTCCTTATGCTATCCTCCTAATGCAGAGTGCCTGGCTAGGTAGCAACAAGTATCAATTTGATAAGTCAAGTCATCGGTTTGACTCGGCCAGGATTTTAACTCCTGACCTTCGACATCGCAAGGCTGCACTCCTACCAATTCGGCCACCACGTCCACATTGTCTATTTACAGACATACATGTGCGGGGGCCATGAACAACACTTTGCTTTCATTTTCATATGTGTGTGGTGATGGGTAATCAACACAATTGAAAGGTGTGGGGAGCGGATGTTGAAAAATGAATAAAATCATAGGTGAGTGGTGTTGTCTTAGTTTTCTATCAAACATACACAGAAGATTTTCATGCGTGCCATTTTCAAAATTGCACTTTCCACAATAAGAATGATAATAATTATGATGATAATAATAATGATGATAATAATATTATAATAATGATGAAAATTTTGATGATGATGATGATGATGAGATGTATGCATCGAACAATTATTTTAATGTGGCACTCCATTAATAAAGTACATTGTTAAACAAATAGTATACACGGATAATTTTAATATCGGTTGCCATGTAATAAAAATAACAAATAATAGGTTGTGGGATATCTTCTTTTTGTTAATCAAACGTGAGTGTTGGGTCTGAGGAAAAATAATATGTGGGTAGTAGGGTGAACAAGAAAACCCGCATTCCACTCCCTCACACACACACCCTCACACACACAATTCTTTCTGGAATAGCCTTTAGTTCTTCCACTGACGCCAGAGGGCAGGTTGGTGGCGCGCAGCCAATTTGCAGTTCGCATATTTCCCTCCAGCTGGCGCACCCGCCAATGAACGCCATGCCTCTTTTTCTTTGTACATTTCACTGGTTTTGGATAAAGAACAGCGTTTATGTCCTTTGTATTTGTTAGATAAAAGCTAGATGCAATTTAATAACTCCACAAACCACGCATTATTCCATACAGCATCAACCAGTAATGTGTAGGGAATAATGGAGATATATTACATATTATTATTAGGCCGTGCATCCAAAGACTGTTCGCTTGTGGCGCTTGTGACCTTGTGACGAGCCACACATACAATGAACATGTTCATTCTCTATGTTCCCGGTCAGTACGTCACATGTGCCGTGTACAAGGTCATACGGGAACACAGAACAAGGGAAGAGTCTATGGATACACAGCCTGAGACATCACTCAGCACCTAGTGTAGTCAGTTCCTTCACAGACAGGGTCGGGGGAGACCGGAAGTGACCATGCTAAGTGTACTTCCGGTTAAGGCCTGTGTCCTACGAGAGGGATATTTTGCAATGGCTTTTCAAAATCATACTTATAGTTGCATAGTCCGATGGATTTGAGTTTCTGTCATTTTCTAAGATTTTCTAACATTAGGTTGGTCGTTATAATCTACCTTAACTTACTTTGAAGTAACTTTAATTTGAAATGGTTAACTTTGGAGATATTTGAAGCATAAACATGTCATATTAAAGTTGCATGGTTCGATGAAACATATTTTTTTCAAAACCAAAACACATACATACATTTGATTCTATATATCCAACTTAGGTGTTGGTGCATTATAACTAAGGCTTTGGGGCGGCATATACAGAATAATCAGTGAATTTATCACCCACATCCTTTTGGGCACCTACTTTGAGACAGCCATTAGGCAGGGAGACCACTAACCAATTAGGTCAATTGTGTGACCTTATTAGTCCTACCCTCATTCCCAGTACCATATTCAACATTACTCAGGTTCCACACTACCTACACATTAATAGGTCATTCCTCATCACATGACCATCACGAGATGTGAATCTGGGCCACAACAGCAAGACTTTTGACAAGCTTGCCGAAATGATGTTGGGTTCTTTCAACTCAAATTGCTCCAAATCTAGCCATTTTCCATCAAAATGACTCTGGAATAATGAATAGTAGGTTATAATAGTCAACTTGATATATTTATCTAAAAAAATAATGCAACAATTCGAAAGCCATCGGACTAGGCAACTTTAATGTTGGTTTGCTTGTAAGAACTCTGGCCACATGGGCTTCAACAGAAAAAGGTTCTATTTAATTGGCATAGTATGCCCTTCTATGCAATAACAAATATTGAATGAGTGCATCAGTATCTGAATTGGATATGTAAGTTCAAATCGAGATAGCTTTTTGCTTTAGAAAATTTGATGTTTTTATCAGACTATGCAGCCTTAAGTTGTCTGGTTACAGTGGGACGAGTTTCTGCAGTTCCGCGAGACAGCAGCTACGATTGTTGCCAACAAACTAAACAATAAACATTTTCCACAGAGCATTCACAATAAACTGCTACCGACAACTTTAGTTCCTGCTACTGCCGTCAGAGGGAAGGTTGTTGGCAGAAATCAGCTATAAGATCTTTTCCGCAGAGCATACTGCACAGGGAGCTGCTACCCGCAACATTGGTTCTTGCAACTGCCATCAGAGGGCGGGGTAGCGGTGGCCATTGGCTGTAATAGATTAGATTACCGTTCTGACTGCGCATGTACTGAAAATGGCTCTGGCAACAAAGCAAAGGGGTGCAGCCATTGAGTTTGCCGATACGCATAGGGCAAAACTTTGATTTTAATCAAATTTAATTTTAAAAATACATAACAATTTGGCAAAAACATGGATGGATGCAATATAATAATATAATGAATATGTTTAAGGCACAACTCTCCATAATTAAGCATTTTGAGCTAAGAAACATACAATTCCAGTCACTTTACAGGCTGATGTTTATATCACCATTGATTAGACATGAGTAATTCTAGTTCTAAATATTAAATTGTCAAATGTGTCAACAAAAACTTGTTTCAAAGAAATATATAACTAATATCTGATTAACCCTACTCAGTTTCTATTTCTACATATGTTATTAACCATAGGATATAAATAAAAACATGAATAAAATAAGTAAAACTGACTCTGGCTATGCCTCTAACACTAGTCTGAGTGCCAAGATTTGTCTGAATCTAAATGCACATGGCATAAGATGTGCTGATTATATTGATGTAAATGCAATGCTGGATAAATAATTAATATCTTCATTTATTATATATATTTTTTAGTTGGTATTCTATGTTTCAAACAAGAACTGAGATCAGCTGAAACTAACACATTTGATAACTGCACCCAGTGTATTAATTAGCATGTGCCATGTGCTTCTTGTGGGTTTGTTTTGCTTTGACATATCCCACAATGCACCGCGCCGCTGGAATGGCGATGTAATCTATTGATCTGTATGAAGAATCTAAACTATTTCATGAGGATAGAACACAATGAATGGACACAAGTACACAAGTGCTTAGTGGCTAAAAGATGCTTGTAAAGTTAGAAGTATGAACAATAAATAACATGGTATTCAAGCAATAAACAAGTAAAGCAATACGTCTGTTCTGAGTTCCCACTGGTCCCTTCGGAAAAACTGAAGCGGCGACCGAATCACAACTTCAGCTTACGCCAGAAGTTGGGTGGAGGTGATGAATGTGATTACACAAAGTGGTGTTTTATCAGATGTAAAATATTTGCCGGGACAATTTTACTGCAATCTTCATTAGAAACAAATGTATGGCAGGAACCCTACCAGGTTTGGTCGTCAGGGGGCATGTAGTTATCGGTGCAAAGTGAGTTTAAATTATAGGGTCTATAGTTATAGATAGTGTTCAGAGGGACACCAACCTCAATTTCCACCTCGAAGCTAAAGTTGTGATCTGGCGTGCTGAGGCACAGCTTCAGTTCTTCCTAAGGGATCAGCGTAACTTGAAAGAGACATAGTATGACATGATGTGTAACAGATTCGTGTAAATATAAAACCTGACCAACTTTGAAATCAGTTTACACTTAAAATAACAATAGGAAGGTATAATTCAACAGTGAAAATATCCGGATATATGCTGAAAGTAATCACAAATCACCAAAAAGCAAGACAATATTCATCATTTCATGTAGTGTATTATCCCCTCTTCAGTGGCCCTTCTGATCAGTGAATCTCTGCCATGCGTGAGCAATTCCCAATGAATTATTGACAACCGGGATGAAGGTATTAGGTTTTTAATACATTTTCCAATTGACTCATATCTCACAAATTGAGAAGGAATTGGAGAGAGAAATACAGTGAAACCCCATTATAATGCGATCACTGGGGTCCGTAAAATGCAATCGAAAAAACAGCAGGGTCATGCTAAATCAGGGTTTAGTTTATTGAATTACCTTTGAATTCAGGAATTCTGGGTCCAATGAATCTTTGCATTATATCAGAATTTGCGTTAAATTGGGGAGCATTATAACAGGGTTTCATAATTCAAGCAATACTCCAAGATAAAGTATTTGTTTGTTTTGTTGGATTTTCTAAGGTCATATCAGGACAGGTGCGGACTTGCGACCACAGTGTGCACTCATGCCGACTTTATAATGCTGCCCCACTGGAAGACCAGGCCACCAGCACCATGACCAACTTTCCCACTCACTCACATTATCCTGATATGTAGCTAACCAGTCATTGCCCTAGTAATGCTACATGCCAGGCTAGGTATTTGTTTGTTGTGTTGGGGGTTTACATCCATTCACAAGTATCAATTTTGTAAGTCATTGGTTTGACTCGCCTTGGATTCGAACTCCCAACCTCCCACGTGCAAAGCCTCTGTTCTTATCGATTCGGCCACCACATCCGGTCCCAAGCTAAAATACACCAGATTAATGGGATAAACCCTATATATATTATATTATATATACACACATATATATACATACATACCTATATATAGGATGTATAATTTATTATGCGTATATAAAAGGGGCGGAGCTCTAACCTGATAATTATTATTATTATTATTTATTTATTACTTCTCGATTAGTATGTCCAATCGTTGACTTGCCCGTATTTGCCCCATTATTGCCTACATGAGCATCACCACCTGCCAATTCCGGCTTGTGGGCGGGCAGGGCAGTCACTCTTAACCCTGATTTCAAACTTTTACCGGTAAGCCTGTATTATGCTTAGCCATGACGCAAATAAAGTGTCCTACCCATCATCTGCTTGTCTCTCTCCTTTTCTCATAGCCCAACTTGATATATATATATATTTTATATATATATATATATATATATATATATATATATAATATATATATATATATAATATATATATCTGTCTGTGTGTAGGCCCTATGTAAATAATGTTTTAATATGGCAGAAACTCAAAACTATTGGATTATGCCACTTTAATTGTAACAGCCCTACACTCGGTTAAAGAGTGCCTTCAAGTCACTGACACTCTGTAATGTTTGAGGTTCAGCTGTATTCGTGTCAGCCCCCTGCTTGTTCGCTGTGTGATGTTGATGCTGATGCTGATGCTGCTGATGCTGCTTTCTGGGCACTATTGCGGGAGGCTGCTTCGCCATGGAAACCACACCACCAGACACCTGGCGGGAATTTGTGACATGCGAACCACTAGGCCTACTACCACTACTGGGCCTAACACTAGACGGCGGAGAACTGGGTCTCGATGTGGGCGTTAGTTTGGGATTCTCTGCCGAAGTGGTTTTCGCCGTGTTACCTGCCGACTTCTTCACTCGTATCGGAGGTTCTGCTCGGTGCGTTGCTGGTTTGACAGTGTCACCGGTATGTGACACAGTGACAGTGTCACTGGCAGTGGCGGCGGGCGCGTTGAATAGCTCTTGCAGTGACGACGGTTTCGTTGTTGACAACTCGTCCCGTTTTGTTTCAGCGCTTACTACTGTGTCTGTGTTACCGTGCGCAAACTGCAGGTAGCGGAAGGCGATATGTCCCTTCAGTTTGACACTCTCCTTGTTCGCCGGAAGTCTGGGCGCGTACTTGCGCATGCCAGTTTCTTCGTGAACGGTGCACGGCAGTTCGGCAACTGTCGACGTCGTCCCAGAGGTGTTTGGCGGGAGTCTCAGGAAGTGAGAGGGAACCTGGAGAAAAGAGAAGGATGTTAGAGGGACCATCTAGATAAAAGATTCACCCCTAATACACACATAATAAATAAGCCAAGCACTGAAGCAGGCAGGTTCCTAGCCACACGTACCCAGCCGACGCCCGCTCTGCTGTGCACCATCCACCATCCTGTGCTGGTCTTCTCCAGCACGGGCACCACCTCATCATCCATCAGGTCCGTCTCGCCCTCGTCTCCGCCCCTGAAGGTGGAGCGAGCCTGGTAGCAGGGGGTCCTGCCGGCCATTGGTGCCCGCCGGGGGCCCGCCTCAGCAACACTGCCGTCCGTCTTCTGAAACGAGAATAGGGCTGTGGGTTTAGCCGTGTGGACAGTGTGGACAGTGTCAGAGTTTCTGGAGATGGTGCCGACATCTTGTGGACTTGCAGCTTCGGTCACGGCCTCCTTATCTGCTGTGTCTGTCTGGAATGATAGACAGTCAAATCGAGAGTAACGGAACCCGACCTGGAGCAGCACAGCAGTTATGTGGGACATATTAGACCCTGTAATTGGGGGCCCTCTTGTGGAAATGTGGGCACATAATAACCAGGCGGCTGTAGCTACAGTTGCGGGTACAGTCTCCTGACAGTCTCCCGACAGTCACATATATGGTTGTATTATGCGTGGTATAGGCCTATCAAGAATTTTGTTTTATGAATGCAATGTTTGCTGTTACTGCCACCGACTATGACGTCATGGGTAAGGCTACGGGCTCTGCTGGTAGAGCGGCATGGAGAACCGTGGGTCTGCTTCCAAGCAGCCCTAAACTCATTGATTCCTCCAGTGTCCGTTGGGCTCATCCTACGCTCAGCCTATTACTGCAAGGACAGTGATACATATTCAAGATCTCAAGTAGCCCAACAAGGTCGGTCTACGCTGAGGTCACCAAGACCAGACAAACCAAATAAAGAAGGTTGTGTGATTTGCTTTAATTCGACTTATGTCCTTAATTAGTCATGTGTTTACCCTTGTTCTTTCCGGGAGTTTTGATAGGGTTGTGGATGTGTTATTGTTTTTCCTTTCATAGGATTAGTTAGTTAATGGTGATTGCTTAACGCCGTATTGGCAACAAAGGCCATTATCATGGGGAGAAGTGTTCAAATCTTATTCGGTTGTATTATTACCAGGCCATCACTTTACATGGAATATAAAAACACACAATCAACTATGATTGTGTCAAGAGACACGTTTTATGCTAAAAGCTCACAATTACAATGATACAAAATTTGAGACCAGGTAAAATACTAGATAAAAGTTGATGATATTGTTCTTCCTGAATTGGTGAAAATTGTTTTAATGAACTGTACAAGGCAGTATAGTCCTCAAGAAATCTCAGATCTCTTGTTGTTTTATATTAGTCAAAAGATCATGCATACATTGTAAAATTGTTGGCATAAGGCCATACAATCTACGTACTCAAATGTGTTGGAGCGTCAGTGGGGACTGATTCCCAATGCATTTAGGGGGAGGGTCCCGCTTGAGCAGAAAAGAGTTTGCAATTGTAAGCCATGAGTGGCCAATGTGGTAATGGCTAAGGACCACTTGGTTCAGCCGAACCCCCACATGAGTCTGTGGTGGTTTTCCTTCCATATGACAAATATGTAAATAGGCACTTCCTGCCCAAATTGATCAACCCAACCTCTTAGCTTCTAAATGTGGTGGGACAGTTTGTCTGTTTGAATTTGATGTCCCAGCAACATCTAACTTCTAAGGGCATATCAAGATGGGTACCGAGGTGTTAGAGATGAAACTTGCAGCATATAACACAATAGAGTTCTTATATTTACCTACAAGTACGACAGCAATATGATAACACTAGTGTAATATGACTAGGCTACATTACTACCAGATGGATCACTGTGAGTATTTTCTGGACATGCAGAATTTGTTCAGAAGTTAACTTCGGAATTCATTTAGGGTTATAATTTACTCACGGGAACAAACTGGAGACAGAGAGGTAAATGGATTAAAAAAATGTTAATGGAGAACATAACCTGCAGGCAGGTCAAGCATCTTGTCTGGAGAACATAACCTGCAGGCAGGTCGAGCATCTTGTCTGGAGAACATATCGATATCGTGTCTGGGATGATGAGATGGATAGTCAGTATCGTGGTACATGGAATCATGATGATTAGCAAGTGTGTTAAATCATATCATCGTATCAGTGTCAAATCGTATCGTACATGGATTAGTGATTAGAGATAAGACTGGTTAAATGTTGTTTCGTGTCAGGATAGTGTTTAGTCAAGAAAGGAGTGAGAAGGAAACAGGGAAGGACTAGCTCGGAACCAGCAGCCCTCAACCCCTACCCCATTAATGTTGGGAGGGTGGGTGGGTGAAACGACTGGCAGGAATAGGTTCTCGGGGAAGACTGAAGTAAGTAGAAGTGTCATGTGTGAAAATAGTGTGTGTCAGAGAAAGTAGTGCGAAGAAAAGAGTGCAAGTGTTCCCGCTCGAAAATTATCCATGTTGACACGCCAAAATGCGTAATTGAAGTTGTAATAAGCTTCCCTGCAGGACCTGGTATGGGCAGTTAGGCATTCAGTTGTAATTAAACAAGGAGTATATTACTGTCAGTTTGGTAGGAATATTCTAGTGTTAGGCCTACCCATTCGTGGTTAACTATGTGAGTTTGTTAGCTGCAGTTTGCTCTTTAGTGTCGATAGTCACTTGCCAGCAATATCCGTCCCGCTGTTGTGAAGGGTTATTAACAATTCGGCCAGCTTTGGCCAGTGAAGCTATGGGACCCACCCAGCCACCTAGTGCATAATTAGTCTTTAATTGTTTATATATGGGCTGTCATTGTCATGGTGTTCTCTGTGGCAAAGTGGTTAGAGTGTCTGATTTTGTTACAGGTCGGACTCCTAATCTCAGAGATGAAAGATCTCCGCGATTCCGCGGATTTCCAGGATTGTTCAATCCCGCAGCACCATCAGCGTATACTCATATGTGGTGCAGATGCCGCATCACTATCAGTGTATACTACTAATAAATGCTACAAATGCTGCAGCACTATCAGCGTATACTACTAATACATGCTTCAAATGGCAGATCACTATCAGCATACCAATATATATATGAAACCTGACTTCCGGAAATTTTCCGTGATTCCCTGACAGTGCTAAACCTATGGGAGAATATCCACATTTCCGCTTTTTTTCCCGGAGACCACTTTCATCCCTGTAATCTGATGGTCGATGGTTCATTTCCGCATGCCACCACCTCTGCCAATTTGGATTTCCACCGTTGTGTATAACCTACAGCATCATCAAAGACCAGTTGCTCTCATACCATATCTATGTGTGTGGGAGGTTACAAATCCCTTGGGTCAGTAATAGTGTAGGCTCGTGCTTTCTATTGACCAACTGTCTAATGGTGAAAACAAGTCTATTCAGACTTATCCATGATAGGCAGTATAAATCTTCAAGAAAAATGAGTATGTGGTCGACTGGAAATAATGGAGGAAAGGCAACAAATAACTGGGGAGAGCAGCCAATGTAATGTACATGGCCCGAAGACCAGTATCTCGGTTCTGAAAATAAAAACGTATATTCTTATGAATAAATTGTTCTACTAAAATGAAACCTTCATAAAATAATCACGAGAGACATAAGCCGTGTTTACACGGGCGAGTTAAAACGCTTCATATAAAACCACTTGTCTAGATCGATTTACATTTGCCGTGTAAACACGATGCTGAGGCGTTTTAGGGCTGAATCGATTCATATAAATCGGTATATGTACACCACCTCGCGAGGTGGTTTATATGAAGCGAAGTAGCTTAAGCACCTCACACGCATGCGCAGTCGAGACCTGAGTTTGTTGATTTTCCGGTTGATCAAAAGCGCATATTATATAATTTGGTCTATGAACCTGCTAGAGGTGCACAGATATTTTTTTCATCATTTATTTTTAGGGTTTCACTGCCCAGCAGAAGTTTTGACCGTTCCAAACCAATACAATTCAGTCCATACATATCTAGGTCGAACCCACACTCTCTCGTGACGACGTCGATGAACCCAAACTGGCACTGGTTAGTCTGGACTTGCTCATGCGCAGATATCGATTTCCGCCTTAAACCGCTCCGTGTGTAAACGCGCCTCTAAATCGCTTCATATAAATCGATTTGTCTAATTCGCTTCACAATTGCCCGTGTAAACACGGCTAAAGCTGCCGAGTAGGCTTTGCTGAACGTGCGTTACCATGGTGTTTCGGTAGGTGGCAGCACGACGGAACAGTGGCGTCGTAGCCTAGTTCCATACTCTTCTCAATAGGTGGCGCTACCCGGACAGTTGCACTGATATGTCACTAACATAGTTAACAAGTCACATCGACAGAGAGTAATGGAACCCGACCTGGAGCAGCGCAGCAGTTAGGTGGGACATAATACTGTTAGTCCCCCTTGTGGCGGTTTCAGCATGTTCCCGTGCTCAGACGTGTACCTCGCTTCTGCGCATGCGTCAGAATCTAATAAAAATGGCCGTAATCGATTAAATCCTATTTTGCTGTATTTTTTATCGGTTATTAAAAAAAAAAAAAGAATTGTCCACCCGAGCGCGGAGAAGCGTATTCGATTATTCGACCCGAGTTTGTAGGATGTGCGCATGCGCCAATAAGTGTCTCGGGTGATACGAGTTGATGCGAAATCCGCGCATGTGCAGAAGCAACGGGAGACGGCTGAGCACGGGAACACGCTGAAACCGCCACACCGTAACTGGGTGCCCTCTTGCGGAACTGTTGGCACAAAATAACCGAGCGGCTTTAGCTACAGTTGCAGATATAGTCTCCCGACAGTCTTGGGGGTACTGACCAAATATCTGTGAGTTTAATGAAAGTTGCATCGTCCGATGGTTTAGAGCTTCTGTCACATTTCGTGATTGTATCTACCTGATACTTTAGTTTGAAGTAATTTTTGTTTTAGATGGCTAACTTTTGAAATATTTGAAACATAAACATGTCAAATTAGTTTGGTAAGCACCCCAAAACTCTGACATCATAAGCTTCAGCAGAAACAGGTTCTATTAAATTTACTTAGCAGCTTCTATTAAATTTACTTCTATTTGGCGACAAATTTGTAATAAGTGCTTCGGTATCTAAGTTAAATATCTATAATCAAATCTAAATAGATCTAAGTCTTTTGGTTTTGAAAATGTGATGCTTCATCGGACTATGCAGCCTTTAGCCTGTGAACCGACCGAGAACCATCACAGGGTGAGTACAGCTACTGCGATGGGTCAGCTCGGCGTGTGTCAAAACTTGATAGGGCACAAAGCCTGGGGGGGTGGGGGGGGGGGGGGGGGGGAGAGAACAAACAAAGCTTGACCACTGAGGCACAAACTCTGTGGAGAACCTTTTGCACAGGAGCCAGACTCCATCAGGCCATTCTGACTCCAAAGAATCTCTTCATTCGCAGGAGGCGGACATTCTGACCATTAGGCCATTCAGTTCGGTATTTTATTTTTGGGGGTACATTAGTTGATTAAGCAGGGGAAATTTCAATCGCAGACAATTGGTCTTCCTCGTCCCATTACTCCTTGCCCTATCTTGGTAATATCACCAAAGTCGTGGATGGAATCATGCGCATCCGAGTGGCTTTTGCTTCCGTATTAAATCTCAAACTCACCTTATTTAATTCCTCCTCCCCTGTGGCATAATCCATGTCTATGTGGCGTTCTCTGTGGCGGAGTGGTTAGAGTGTCTGACTTTTTTCTAGGTCAGACTCCTAATCTGAGGGTCGGCGGTTCGATTCGCGACTCGTGCCCCCAGCTCTGCCAATTTGGATTTCTACCGCTGTGGATAACTTACAGCGTCATCAAAGGCCGGTTGCTCTCATACCATGTCTATGTCGTGCGGGAGGTTAAAAATCCCTTGGGTCGGTAAAAGTGTAGGCTCGGGCTTTCTATCAACCAGCAGTGGAATGAGGAAGACCAGTCATCTATGACTGAAATTTCCCCTGCTTAAACAACTAATGGACACCAAAAAAAATAAAAAATCACGTGGCGTGACGTGGTGCGGGGGTGAGTGTGAGGGGAGGGGGGGGGGGAGGAATCATCTGTCTGTGGATGCCGGGAGAAGATCGCCTCTTCACCTGGAGGATACATAAAAAGTATTTAAAATTATATTATAGTTGTATATATGAAGGGTTCAATTGCAAAACCCTGTAAATGCCAATCCAAATATTGAGATAAACATTGCAGTTAAACCTTCAAAAGCTTCATTTTTTTCATATTCCTATGTTTTTGTTGATATCTCGATAACCATTTCATCACAACAAAAGTGGAATTATTGAGAATTTAAAATTACCTTCATGTGAAATTGTTTTATTTTAATTTAATGTTTGGATTGGTGTTTAGAGGGTTTGTTGCCTAAACTCTTCTTATATATATATATGAAGAGTTTAGGCAACAATAACCTGCAGGCAGGTCGAGCATATATATATATATGTATAATTATACATATTATATATAAGCAACGATGGTGAAATTAGATTATTGTAAGTGAATTTGATAGGTGATTTTAATGGAGTACAATCAATTATGTAAATATTATTTCTGAATAAGTCCTACATATATATTGTGTGTATATACAACATATAATATATATATATGTATATTATACATATATATCGATATACATATATACATATATATGTGCAGAACGTCGTCGGAAATAATATGTATAATAGATTATATTCCACAGAAATAACTGTTCAAATATATATAGAGAGATTGGTGGTATAAACACATATACATATATACATATATATATATACATTTACATACCATAAATCTCGGTCGATAGGAGCCATACAAAGTTTACTTTTTTAGCATGTCCACAGTCACACAAGCACACAACATGGGGAGAATGGGAGGGGAATACTAAGGTATGACTTTTAATGGTTCAATAAAATTACTGATCTATCATAAACCATTATGTTCTGTGATAAAGCATTGACATCTACTGCTTTGTGGAGGATTAGAGTAGAGGGTCTGGTAACGTAGTACAGGAAGTGGTATTCTGTACTACTGTGGAAATGTTGAAAAGTGGGGGTGCCCATTAAGGCCCTGGATAGACCTGTCAGTGACCTGCCCTCGTTCGGTTCACGCCCACGGCAGGGGGAGGCTGCTTCTTGTAGACATGCTATGATCACCAACTGGAAACATACTGGGCATAGTCACCGCTTTATGGCCAACCTTTGGCGGTGTTAACTTCCAAACGGAATTTGTGCATACGTTGTAAACTAGTTGGTTGGTTGTTGGAGTTTTGCGTCCTGGCAACATCTAAGGTCATGTCAGGACGGGTACCGAGTTGTGGCAGTGCGGATGCATCACGATTTTATAGTGTTTCCCCACTGGGAGAACAGGGTGCCAGCACCATGACCTGATATCTCACTCAGTCACATTATCCTGACAATGAGCCAACCAGTCCTTGCCCTATCCTAATAATGCCGAGTGCCTGGCTGGGAAGCGACAAGTATCAATTTTTTACTCGACCAGGTAGCTTCATAATAATTCATATCCTGGTCACGGCGCCAATTTCGCGAAGGGGGGGTACACCATTGTACTTCACGGAATAGACGGGTTCACACTCAGCCATTGGAAGAGCCTCCTATTTACAATCCATTAGGATTGAATGAGGGTTTTACGTCCTAGCAACATGCGCGGTCATACGAAGACATATATGTGTATACCGAGTTGTGGCAGTGCACACTACGAATGGCTTCATAGTACTGCTTTGCTGAGATGTCGTTCGGCCAACGCAATACTGCACCTAGCCACATTATCCTAACACTGATCCCACCAGTCCCTACCTAATCCTAGTAATGTCCAGCCCCAGACGAGGTAGTATCCATAAGTACCGACTGTTGTTAATCCTTCTGAATTAAATTTTATTTAACCATTAAATATGGTAGGGACGATTTAGTCAGCATATCGGCCTAGGAGGTGATCTTTCTGCCTGTACACCCAAAATAAATCATTACAAACAAACAATAACTACCTAGCAAATGTATCTAAATAATTTAACAGTTGAACAAATAACATGAAGATAAAACATAAGTTTGAAAATTGCATCAAATGCATACAGATATGCTCTGGGATATAATTGATTATTTATAAGAGAATCAATGTGATGGACAGTGCAGGGGTTTTATATTGTGTAACAACATGGAAATACATTAAATATATAATATATAGAGAGAGAGGTACATACTTATCATACTATGCATCATACACATGAGTTATTAAGGCTCAAGAGACTTGGTATGGGTGACTAAAAAGGGGTTAGGGTGGGATCTAATTGTTGGGATGTGATGGCATGTCTATAATAGGTTTTTTTTTAAAGTCTTACTTTTCTCCGTAAATTGTTTATTCTGGATATATTGCATCAAACAGAACTGTCATGATTTGTAGGATCTACATCTGGAGTTAATGACATGGCAACATGACATCTGAGGATTTTGCGGAGGTTGCCGCTGTCAACTTTTGAGGATGTGTTATTGAGTAGTTAATTCCAGTGCTGTGTTACTTTGTAGAAGGAGCTTCTACGCATATGGTGGTTTGGCCAGAGGTATATATCCACACGATCTCCTGCATGGGTTCTGAACACACCATCCACTAAGCCATAGTGCCTGAACGGTAGGCCAATCACAAATAACAAAAATGAGGTATCTTATACAACCAAGTTAAAGCTGCATAGTCCGATGAAGCATCAAATTTTCAAAACCAAAATAATTATATAGATTTGACTCTACATATCTAACTTAGATATTGATGCACATATTAAGCATGTATTGCCACATAGAAGGGAGTACTGAGACAATTTGATAGAACCTGTTACTGTTGAAGCCTATGGTGTCAAGTTTTGGCGTGCTTGCCAAAACTAAGTTTACATGTTTGAATTTCAAATATCTCAAAACTTATCCATTTAAAATCAAAGTTATTTTAACCTGAAATAAGGTAGATTATAACGATCAGTTTAATATATTTATCTCAGAAAAATTACCAAAACGCAAAACCATCGTACTATGCAACTTTAACCTCACTATTAAGTGGATCTGTGTTGTGTTGGTTAAAGTTGCATAATCCGATGGTTTTTGAGTTCCTGTCATTTTCTGAAATAAACATTATGAATATGAGGTTGATCGTTATAATCTACCTTACTTGAGTTTGAAGTAACTTTGATTTAAGACGACCAACTTGGGAGATATTTGAAGTGGAAACATGCCAAATTAATTTTGGCGTGCTTATTAAAACTCTGAACCCCCCATAGGCTTCAGGAGTGGCAGGTTATATTAAGCTGACTTAGTATCATGCACCAGTATCTAAGTTAGATATATATATGTTCAAATTTAAGCCCCAGTCACACATACCCGGACAAGCCCCGAATTTTTAGCTGGACCCACCCCCGGACCCCCCCCCCCCCCCCCCCCCCCCCCCCCCCCCTGGAATGTCCCGGACAGCCCCGGATAAAATCACTATTTTGGTCGTTTTGGGGCTCACAGTCACACCTACACAGTCTAGCCCCCGGTCTAGCCCCCGGTCTAGCCTCCGGTCTAGCCTCTGGTCTAGCCCCGGTCTAGCCCCCCCCCCCAGTCTAGCCCCCGGTCTAGCCCCTGGTCTAGCCCCCAGTCTAGCCCCCGGTCTAGCCCCCGGTCTAGCCAGACCACCCCCGGACTACCCGGTGTATCCACGGAGTAGTCACGGATCAATCCCAGA
Source organism: Branchipolynoe longqiensis (assembly GCA_030323885.1). Taxonomy (NCBI): domain Eukaryota; kingdom Metazoa; phylum Annelida; class Polychaeta; order Phyllodocida; family Polynoidae; genus Branchipolynoe; species Branchipolynoe longqiensis. The sequence continues at coordinate 67,732,695 of CM059190.1, read as the reverse complement.
CTTGAAGTGGACTTGCTCCTGCTATGGACTGGCCCGGACGCTACACGGACTACTCCCAGTCCACCCCCGGACTACCCGGACCACCCCCGGATTACACCCAGATGATCCTGGATGATGCCGGATCGCGCCAGATGTTTTAAACATTTTAAAACAACCGGGGCGGACCCCGGATGAGGCCGGACCAGCCAAGGATCACCAAGGATCACCAAGTGATCACCAAGAGCCAGCCATGGAAGAGCCACGGATCATGCCTGATCGCCACGGACCACGCCGAATCACGGTTCGGGGCTCGTCCGGCCCCTGATCCGGGTAGCTGTGACCTAGGCTTTATGTAAGTGTTTTGCTTTCGAAAATTTGATGTTTTTATGGAACTATGCAATTGTAATCAAAGAAAGGGTGGGAAAGAATGGTGGGTCTGTCGTGGCTGTTGTGCCCATGAATTGTTTTAAAGATTACAAATCATGAGAGTTACATCCTTACATGGCTGATCTAACTGCTGTTCCCATGAGCAGACTTCTAAATATGTATATCCTGATGTGTAGTGAAAGCGCTGACAGAAAAACAAACAACTTTCATGTTAATTTCAACATATGCATATAAGTGTGATTAACAAAATGGACAGAAGAAATAATACCACTAATGTTACGCCATGAACATAATAACCCTTGCTGCCGACACAGCATTAGACATTAAACCATCATCAATCAATCAATCAATCAATAGATCAATGTTATTGATAGATAACATCATAGAGTATGAGTGTGATGACCATAGAATGTGAAGATGAAGGTCACTTGGCCATAGAGCGTGGACATTAAGGTCACTACGCTGTACAGCATGAGCATGCCGACCATAGAACGTGAAGGTGAAGGTCACTTGGCCATAGAGCGTGAACACGACTGTAGAGCATGAAGTTAACGGTCACTTGGTCACAGACTGTGAGTTTGAAGGTCACTTAGCCAAAGCGCATGAGGGTGAAGGTTATTTGGTCCTAGAGCCTCGTTATTAATATTAGTGAGAATTGCCTAACATATCATTAAGCTAAGATTCCTTGCATGTGGCATGCGGTATGCGAATGCGAATGCGGCAAAAAATCGAAACCCCTTGAAGTCAATGGGCTACATCCCTTACACCTGGTATGCGAATGCGAATGCGAATGCGGCAACTCGATCAGTCCCTATAGCGATCGGTGCGGCATGCAGCATGCGGCATGCGGTATGTGAATAGAAACCTCAGTCGGACGTGTCCATTAGTTTTAGACGAGGAGAGGCAACTGATCATTACGGTACGGTCACACACAGGGGTGCGGAGGGGAAACATATGATAGTGGTGGTGGGCAGACGCATGCCGCATACCACATAGAAGGAATCCTCCCATTCGCATACCACATGCCACATGCCGGATACTGCGTATAAGGAATCTTAGCTTAAGGATGGTTTATTTTGGATTAAGTATTTAACTTAAAATAAACAGTCACTATTTTATTCTACATTTCTGAAATAAATTGACTCAGCGAAGTCACCTTTGAAATCAATCTTACTCAAGTGATATTAGAAGACAGATTGGTGGTGGAAATCGTCTATTGTTGCCATTGGGAAACAAAGATCTCCACATATTTATGTACATGTATGTATGTGTGTATGTATGTATGTGCATATGTAATTATGTACATTTGTATGTATCATTGAATGTATGTATGTATACATGTATGTATGTACTTGCATGTGTATGTATGTATACATATGCGTATGAGTGTATGCCTGCCGGTATGTATGTAGGCATATATGTATATGTAATATGTGCATATGTATGTATGTCTGCATGTATGTATGTATGTATGTACATATATACATATGTTGACTATGCACACATGTACATAATAATAATATAATGTGTGTATGTATGTAAGTGTGCGCTATTATTTTTATTAAAGTTACCAAGCACAGCAGTGAAGGAGGGATTGAAAGGATTTAAGGCCTAAATATAGTCCATGTGCCCGTAAAAAATACAACAGTATTCTTGTAAATATCAGTGGGGGAGAGGGGGCGGGAGTGGCGAGCAGGGAGTGGGAGGACAGGGAGCACACAGTGGGGAGCAAGGAGTGGGAGGACAGGGAGCACACAGTGGGGAGCAAGGAGTGGGAGGACAGGGAGCACACAGTGGGGAGCAATGAGTGGGAGGACAGGGAGCACACAGTGGGGAGCAAGGAGTAGGGAGCGAGGAGTGGGAGGACAGAGAGCGGGAGGACAGGGAGCAAGGAGTGGGGAGCCAGTAGTAGGGAGCGAGGAGTGGGAGGACAGGGGGCACACAGTGGGGAGCAAGGAGTGGGAGGACAGGGAGCACACAGTGGGGAGCAAGGAGTGGGAGGACAGGGAGCACACAGTGGGGAGCAATGAGTGGGAGGACAGGGAGCACACAGTGGGGAGCAAGGAATAGGGAGCGAGGAGTGGGAGGACAGGGAGTGGGGAGTGGGGAGCAAGGAGTGTGAAGAGGGGAGCGAGGAGCAGGGAAGGGAGTCCGGGGAGGGGAGCGGGCGGCGAGGAGCGGGGGAACGGGTAGGAAGGTGTCTATGTTTACTCAATCCTCGTGTACATACCATAGCTCACAAGTATGACATGGCATAATCAAAACACTCACATTTGCAGTCCTTAGATTACTGTTGTGACAGTATACTTGTGACAGCAGCTTACAGACAAGCACCGCCTCTCACTCCTGTCAAACCTTTGAGACGCTGTCACGCACGCACGGCGCTGTTAATCGCAATCCCATGAATCAATGCGCCATCTCCACTGATCCAATCAGCTGTCAGGGTGGATGTTGGGGGTGGGTGTTTCCAGCCGGTCAGGCCCGTGCGGACTTGAGTTCATTAAATGTGGTCCGATGGCGGCGTCTGTCTAGTCTAGGCAGGCATCAGACGTGGTTAAGTCACACACGGTTTGCTGGGAGGGTTTGACAGTGTCTTTCTTGGTCATGTTGGTGGGTGAGCACTCCCTCAACAGGTTTTACAGCTATATACACACGTACACGCACACACATCAGGCACACACACTAATTACCTTACCACATCCCCTTCCCCCGGCGACCCATGCCCATCGTCGTGCTGACGTTCCGCATAACTGCTGAGGTGGTGTCACTCTAAAAACGGGTCTTGTTGTTTTCGTTGGGGTTTTATTTGTAAGGGAAGTAAGCAATTAATTGTCCGTCGTGGTGTCAGTTAATGGAGATATTATTAATATTATTATTAGGTACTCAAACTGATTTGTTTTTTACGTGAAGTTAATTTGCAAATGGTACAGTTGGAAAGCTCTTATCATTCTGATTTAAAAAATATATATGAATGGAAAATTGGTCTATTAGTCCCTGAGTTGTGGATTTTTTTCATATTTAATGTATGCCCTTATTCTGCAATTGCTTAAATCCTGATGTTTGAGGCTGCCTGCTAAACAAATTATATTATAATCACATCATTGTTCTTTTAACTTATTATTTCTAGTACAAATTCTAATCTCAATTTTTTTTTAGACCTTCCAATTAAATATTTGTTGAGCAATTTGACATCAAACATGGTAAATTGTGTGATTTTCACTAACCATCCATGATCAAATCTATAGAAAATTAATATCTCTGGTTCTATTTAAGACTTGACTTGAGTTTTATATCAAAGTGATCAGAATGCAAATATCCATAATGTGATTACATTGTCTTTAATCTATAAAAAAAATCTCACAAATTTGATTGCTCTAATTAGCATACCCATCCTATGGTTAAGTCAAAACTGCTGAGAGTGAGTGCTAAATGGTGGTTAACAATCTACACAGATTAGTAGAGAAAGAATTTGTCTATGTAATATTATATATTTTATCAAAAATATTAGGTAAAATCATGTTTTACGATCGTTCCAAGGTTTTCAAACCTCAATTTTTATAATTGTTCCCGCCTGATGTCAGTCGCAATGGATATGAAACTAAAGCTAGTGATCTCTACTTTATTGTGAAAGTGGTTATTTTGAGCTCTGATGCACTCACTCGCAGCAGACAACGCTCAAAGAGGGGTAGTGTGCTGAGAGCAAGCCTCCTATTTTTCCCAATGGCCAGTCAGCATCAGCAACCAGGCCTATGTTTGGGGTACCTATTATTATCGTACAAAAATACTCTGATGTGACTGACGCTTGTCAACATTCGGTGGGGGTGAGAAGGGCTGCAGGTGGCGCCACCAGTACCATGTTGAGTCTTACAGAGTATAACAATATATTAATAATTCCCTTACGTATCTTTATACTTGCACAATGCAGTATAAATCACAACTATATCTATATACATATGAGGAGTTATGGGGCAAAATCTGTAAACACCATTCCAAAAATTTAGATATACATTGGTGTCAAACCTTCAAAATGTTAATTTTTTGATATTCTTGTTCATTGCTCCATAGCCTTTTCACCACAAGAAGTGAGAATTAAAATTACCCTCAGGTAAAAATCTGTTATTTTAATTCAATTTTTGGATTGAAGTTTACAGGGTTTGGTGCCTGATCTTGTCATATATAACATTGATCTATTGATTGATTGATTGATTGATGATGGTTTAATGTCTAATGCTGTGTTGGCAGAAAGGGTCAGGTTCATGGCGTAACAATACTAACATTAGTGGTTTTATTTCTTCTGTCAATTTTGTTAATCACACTTATATGCATATGTTGAAATTAACATGAAAGTCTGAAATGGTCAGATTAGTGTCAAATGACAGCAACAAATGATCTCAGATGCAATCCTGATGTGGTTAATTTGTGCTACTTAGCATCGCTAAACTTACAGGGGGCGATACAGTCCAGTTGTTCTTAGGAACAACTGGACTGTATCGCCCCCTGTGGAGGGTGTCGTCCCCGCCTCTTGACGGGAGGCGACAGTAATACCGATTCCCAAACCTGGTAAAGACCAGAGTGAAGCCCACAACTATCGTCCCATAGCCCTTACAAGCTGCATCTGTAAAACCATGGAGCGCATGGTAAACAACCGCCTCGTCTGGCTACTGGAGTCAGGACACCACCTGTCCAACCTTCAATGTGGCTTCAGACGGGGCCGCAGCACCCTCGACCATTTGGTGTGCATGGAGACCTTCATAAGAGATGCTTTCCTTAAGAAGGAGCACGTTGTGGCTGTCTTTTTCGACCTCGAAAAAGCCTATGACACAACGTGGCAGCATGGCATCATGGAGGATCTTCATGCGATTGGCCTTCGTGGCCACTTGCCAATTTTCATCAGGAACTTTCTAGCCTTCAGGCATTTCCGCGTCCGTGTCAAGACTACCTATTCCCGCCTACACTCACAGGAACTAGGAGTACCTCAAGGCAGCATACTGGCCGTGACCCTTTTCGGGGTCAAGGTCAATGGTATTGCTGCTGCTGTAAAGCGGGGGGTCTCCTGTAGTCTTTTCGTGGACGACTTTGTTTTATATTACAGCGGTGCTAACATGAATGTCATAGAGAGACAGCTACAACCAAGCATAAATGGGATCCATCGATGGTCAGTTCTGAACGGTTTCAAATTTTCCAAGACCAAAACAGTCTGCATGCACTTCTGCCTGCTGCGTAGAATGCATGCGGAACCGGAGCTGACCCTGGATGGGGATCCCATTAAAGTCGTTGAGAAAACCAAATTTCTGGGCCTCATTCTCGACGCAAAACTGTCTTTTGTGCCACATATAAAGTACCTGAAAACAAGATGCCTGAAAGCGCTGGAGATATTCTGAGGGTGCTGTCCAGCTCAGAGTGGGGAGCGGACAGAGATGTTCTGCTCTCCGTGTACAGAACCTTGGTTCGTTCACGAGTGGATTACGGCAGCATAGTATATGGTTCCGCAAGGAAATCATATATTGGGCTGCTAGACACGATCCACCACCAGGGACTGCGCTTGGCCCTTGGGGCCTTCCGCACCTCACCAGTTCAGAGCCTTTATGTCGAAGCCAATGAACCATCACTTAATAACAGGAGAATCAAACTGGCCATGCAATATGTAGTCAAGATAAAAACTAATGCATTGAATCCTGCACACAATTGTCTATTCGAGCAACATGACGAATCCAGGTATGAAGCCAGGCCAAATTACATCCGGCCACTGAGGCTCCGAATGAAACCTCATTTGGAGGCCTTGGGCGTGGATTTGGACGTGTTGGAGGATGCCAAAGTCCCAGAACATCCCCCGTGGTCGTTGAGAAAGCCATCGGTTATCCTCCGACTCACGGAACTGAGGAAGTCTGGGACACATCCACTCGAGTACCAAGGACTGCATGCAGAGATTCAAGGCCAGTTTGCAGACCACCTCTCCATATACACTGATGGTTCGAAAGACCAAAGCCGGGTAGCTGCTGCGGCAGTCTGCCGACGGGAAAAATTTGGTGTACGTTTGCCCGATCAGAGCTCGATTTTCACTGCAGAGGCCCGAGCACTCCTTCTCGCTTTGGAGTGTATCGAGGTATCCAACCACACTAACTATGTTATATACAGTGATTCCTTCTCTTGCCTCCTGGCTGTTGCTGGACTGAAAACGAATCACCCTATTCTAGCAACGGTCATTTATAAAATGAACCAACTGACAACAGATGGGTATGATATCCACCTGTGCTGGGGGGCCTGGCCATTGCGGCATACAAGGAAATGAACGAGCTGATCCGGCTGTGAAGAAGGCCATGAACTGTGATCTTGAACCGTGTTTGATCTATCACTCTGATCTGAAACCACTAATAGCCACCCACATAAAATCCAAATGGCAACATGAGTGGGATGAAAACATTAATAAACTTAAAGAAATTGAACCATCTGTGGGAAAGCCACCACAGACTCATGCGGGAGGTCGGCGGGACCAAGTGGTCCTTAGTCGCTGCCGTGTTGGCCACTCGTGGCTTACACATGCTTTTCTGCTCAAGGGGGAACCTCCCCCTGAATGTATTGGGTGTCAGTCCCCACTGACACTCAAACACATTTTACTAAGTTGCGTTGATTTTTTGGCCCTGCGCCAACGGTTCTACACTGCAGGCAGTATGCATGACCTTTTTACTAAGGTAAAACAGGAAAACATTTTAGCCTTTTTGAGGGCAGCTGGACTGTACCACCTTATATAGTTTACTAAATGGATTCTATTAATTATTAATAGAAACTTTTCTTTTTCTATGGGAATTTGTTTCCCTTGACAACAGATATATGATTGTGAGCTTTCTAATTTAATTAGTGTCTATTGGCACATAATTGATTGTCTGCTTTTACATGTAAAAGCGATGGTTTGAACAAAAAAACAAACATTTCTCGCCGTGAATATGGCCTATGCTGCCGACACGGCGTAAAGCAACCACCAATCAATCAATCAGTCTTAGGAACACAAAATGTGTTTGTGTTTTACATTGGTAAAGATGTCTTGCATGCTATTTACATTGAAACATTGCTGACACAAAGCCATAAAGTCTACACGCTCGAGCAGAATGTGTGTTAGTTGGCACTGACACCCGATGCACGCAGGGGGTGGTTCTCGCTTAAATATAAATGCATGAGTCAGCCAAGAATGGCCAATGTGGCATTGAGTGAGGACTACTTGGTCCTGCTGACATCGAGCACAATGCTGTAGCTGTTAATCAATGCAATGCATGGAGTGGTGCTATACAACTGGTTGTTTGAATGTTTGTCCCATTCATGTTACCATTCCAGTCCCTATAACAAAAAACTTCAGCGCGAGTGTCGTGTAGAGCCCCCGGATGGGGGGGGGGGGTGAAGGAAGCCGGACCCACCCCAACCAGAAGGGGGGGGGGGGTAGTAGCAGGACACTTACAGAGATTATTACACGCGATAACAGTCTTATCACTCCATATATATATATATATATAAATCCTCCGGTGCGACTGACACTGGTCTACATCCGGTGGAGGAGAGGAGGGTAGGTGGAGCCACCTGTACAGTGTTGGTCTTACGGAGTATAACAAATAAGTAATAATTAACCCTTACGTATCTTTATACTTGCATAATTCGTTATACATCACATATATACACGCGTATATCATGGATATGCTGGTGTAGGGAGGGCGCAGAGCCCCCCCCTGGTGTTGGAAGTTGGCTATGTAACTATTGTCCATTTGGGTTCGAATCCATCAGGTGATGCCCCCGCTCCACCTTTCCTCGCCCCTCCCTCGCTTGAGCGGGGCCCCATTCCCTCGCCCGCCCCGACCGGTCATCACCTGATTTGTGCTTGTGTCCTGATTTTGGCTGTCTCTTCCGCACCGGCATGTACGGCCAGGACTCCGCCCATGCCCGAATTGTACTGCGGGCTTGTGGTTCTCCGCATTCTGCACGTGTTAACGCTAAGTGTACAAGGACGCTTGTCGCACCACGCAGTCAGCACGGAATAAGGCAGCCATGGCTGCTAAAGACCAAGGAGTAGAAACAGACCCGGACGCACCGCGAAAGACAGAGACGATGCCGGTGCACCACGTGGTCGATGACAGTGCATTCAGTGACGAGGAACGAGTCCTCGAGGCACGGCTAGGCACACTGGAATGACGGAAAAAGTTAGCGACTATGGCAGCACGCACACGCAAACTGGAGGAGGAGTTATTACTCTTGGAGGTGATGGACAAGGACAAGCGTCGGAAACATCGAAAAAGCTCGTCCAGTTCATCCGACTCGCACGAACGCTCAACTAGCCGGGACAAAAAATTCAAAAGTAAGTGGGCATTGAAAAAGTATGTGCATGAAAAGAAGTGCGTGACCGAGCTAAATCCGCATGAATTGGTAGAAGTAGCATGCCACTGGATGTTGGACAAGGATGATGCGTCGACAGACGATATCAGAAAAAAATTTCACCATATTGCTTACATATCTGGGAAGGCGAGAAGTGACAAATTTCTCTATTCGGCTCATGTGGGATATGATACGGCAGTCAGAAGGGAAGCAGTTAAGATTGGCTTTAAGGCATTTAGTACCGGTGTGCACGCGTTCGACCATTATTCTTTTGAGAACATGCGAATGCGTAAGTCGACCTCTCAACCTCTAGACACTGGTAGTGTCTTCATGAAGGACGGTAAGAGGCCGTGCTATGCGCACAACAAGCAGCAGGGTTGAATGTCCTTATGGGCACTGGTGTGCCAAGTGGGGCGTGACGGTCCATAAACCAATCGCATGTACCAAGGATTGAGGAACAGCCGCTCGGGGTGTGAAATGTGTCAGGGATAATAAAACAAGAATAACACGGGGAATTTCCGATAATGTGCGTGGTCAGACACCGGCAGATAAATCTGCATTTAATTGTTTAGTTTCGTCACCACCAAATACGGATATGCATGGAGTGGTGCTATACAACTGGTTGTTTGAATGTTTGTCCCATTCATGTTACCCTTCCAGCCCCTATATATATATATATATATATAATATACAATATACATATATATATATACACGTACATACGTATATATATATAAGTATAATATATGTATATATATACATATATATATATATGTACATACGTATGAAAATAATATATATATATATAATATATATATATATATATATATATATATATGTGTGTGTGTATTTAAACCAGACGGGATGGCCAAATAGGTAAAAGCGCTGGCTATTTTCCCGTGGGTTTGGACCCTGACCGAGTCAAATCATTGACTTTAAAATGTTTAAAGCTGCATAGTCCAATGAAGCATCACATTTTCAAAACAAAACCATTCACCTAGATTTTATTCTACATATCTAACTTAGATACTGGTGCACTTATTAAACATTTGTTGCCACATAGAAGGGCATACTGAGTCAACTCCCGACCTTCCACACGGGAGGCCTAAGCTCTACCGATTCGCCCACTAGGTTCAGTCTGTCCTTGAGGCACTAAGATATTCAATGTGGCCCACATACTTGCCTCATGTGGCGCTGTTGACAGGTCTGCCATCAGTGACTTCATGGAGGATGCTGACCGCCAACTCAGTGACAATAGGGCCGCTCTGGCTATCCTCTCCAGGATTTCTAAGTCATCCTGGAACGCACTTGCTCGCTTCTACCGCCAGAACGCAGACATCATCAACACTGTCGGTCACCCAGACCATGACACCGAGGACTAGCAAGTCCCACCTCATCGCCAGAGCTGACTTGACACCACTACCAACTAACCACTAATTTTCACTAACAACTAACAGGTAACCCCACCCACTGCCTATCTAATCCCATCCTCACTCCACTTCTTCCTCTGGCCATGGCCGCACTTACTGTGCATACCAGTGAATCTGGAAGTACTGAAGTCTGGATCCTGGTCGAGTCAAACCAATGACTTGTAAAATAGTTACCTGTTGCTGCTCGGTGCTTGGCATTATGAGATCAGGACAGGGACTGGGCGCACAGTGTCAGGATAATGTGACTGTGTGGGACATCAGGTCATGGTGCCGGCAGCCTGATTTCCCAGTGAGGCAGCACTATTAAGTCACCATGAGTGCGCGCTGTCACAAGTCGGTGCATGTGCTGGTATGGCCTAGGGTCTTACTGGGGCGTAAAACTACACCAACCACCCAGCCTCCCCCGGCCCTCTCAGAGGACTGTGGTTGGGCTCCTTAGGCTGCCTTTTTCCTTCCTCCCTCCTACCCCCCAATTCCTCTGATCACTACCCATTGGAAGCCAACTCCCGACCACATGGGACTGCTTTCAGCGGTGCCCATTCAGTGCTGCAGATTTGCAGCCTTCAGCGCACCAATGCGACTGAAAACTCCCCAAAAACAAACAGGATCCTGAGAACAATGAGGGATCCAGCCTCCAGGTACCCAGTGTGGCCGTTGATGACTCATCGGGTATTATTGATCTACCATGCTGCGTGGTACAGGTGAGTCATAGGAGGCTGAATGCAAATTTTCATCCATCACCTTTTATTCCAATCGATCTCATTGCTCAGCACAGAATGCGGTGCAACGTGAAATAATACCAGAAGTACTTGCGCATGCAGTGTGCGAGTGGCAGTATTTCGCGCCACTGGTAGGGTTGGTGGTGGTGGAGCCACCTGTCCCAACTGTGAATAGGGTTCACCCATAAAGTAGTACACAACATATGGGTGATAATATAGGGAACATTCCCTTTCATGCCTTTACATTCGCATAATCCTTATATATCACATGTATAACCTAGATTTATTGATATATAACATATCTATGAATATATGTATATATAGCATATATAGTATATATAGTGTATATCGTAGAAATAGTACATATAGAGTATATAGTATGTATAGTATATATAGTATATATAGCGCATATAGCATATATAGTATATAGTATATATATAGTATAAATAGTACGATATTATATATAGTGTGTGTAATATGTGTAGTATGAATAGTATATAGCGCGTATTCAGACCCTGTATGCGGATGTAAGGCAGAAGGACTCCGGCTATACTACTTCTCTGCTAATTCCCATGGTTGTGGTTCCTGGGTTCGATGCCAGGGGAACTGGCGGCGCTGCGTCTGCGTATGCCCCCCGCCACGCCAAGGTGCACTGGACTCACCACTTGCTTGCCAGCTGCACTCCGAGCAACAACCCGAGTGTTTTTTATAATTAATATGTGTAGTATGCATAGTATATATAGAATTATATCATATAGAGTACATAGAGTATATATATAGTATATAGTATTTATAACATTATTGCATGCAAAGTATATATAGTAATATAGTATTTATAGTATATATCATATGTAGTATAACTCAACTATTTCCACCTAGGCTGTCTCAGGAAAATTATGAATATCAGGTGGCAGAATAAGATATATAATTCAATAGTGTTATACTTGTATAAGATATCACTTTTGCCAGTTTTATTCTGGTATGATATTCTCGAGAGGTAAAGTTGTTCCAGTGGAGAATCATCCTTGATACCGGCGTCAGCAGACCGTATCTGGGAAGCTCACGTTCGCTGCTTAGTCACCACACCTCCACCCCCCTTACCCCCCCCCCCCACAACCCACAACCCACAACCCACAACCCACAACCCACACCTACCCCAGCACACGCACATACAGGCGTCGCGAAATCCAATTAGCCCAAATACAAAAAAAATTATAATTAAAGTTGCATACCTGATGTGTAAACATCGAATTTTCAAAACAAAGATATTTACCTAGATTGGATACTAGTACTACATATCCAGCTTAGATATTGGTATTCGTTTCTATTTGTTTAGGCGGAAATTAAAATCCATATCATTACACAACTTTGGTCGTAATGCGAAGCATTACGTTTGATGTGAGGAGAGGAAGAGACCCTCCCCCGCCCCGCGCTGTCGCGCTGCTTTCTCACCTCGGCAGACGGCGCGGTGCGCCGCCACCTCCCCCGCCCTCCGCGTCGCGCACCACTCGCGCCTCACCCGACGCCCGCTGCTCGCCACCTCTCGCCCTCCCCCGGGCCGGCAGCATTCACACCTCACCTGCTGTCGCCCGTCCCTCTTCCCTTATAAGGTCGCCCGCCGGCCTCCCTCAGGCACTCGCCCTCCTGCCGTCTCCCAGCTCTCTGCCTTTTCCTCCACCCACCCACCCTACACTCCTCATACACTCTTCTCTTCCAGCGGTGGAGGGCTCCTCGGCACCCCCTCACAGAACACCTACAGACTTTTTTACTCTGCCTGAACTTTATTACTTTATTTATCATGTACATTTCGTCACTGCTCCTCCTATTGCTTTTATTCATTACTCCGCTCCTCATGGGCTTCCTTACCTTCCTCAGCTTATTCCTTATTTACTCTTATTGTGCTCCCTTACTCTGTATGCTCTGTCTGTGAGGCGTAAATAAAAACGCCTTATTTCCACCCCTGCCTTCCTCTCTTCCTTTTCGCGCATCAAACTCAACGCCCAAACCATTCCAACACCCTGCTCCACCACTTCCAAGACACCACCCTCACCCCACCACCACACCACTCTCACCCCACCACACCATATCTACAACAAGCTCATAACTGTGAGTAATCGTGATTATTTTGGTTAAGCTTGTTTATGATGCAATATAGGATCTAGATTGGAAAGTTCAGAACTTTCTTTACTTCCAGTTTGGACTAGATTAGCGTTTGAAATATTGAAACGGATAGAACAAAGGATTCCTTTGTGCTTTGGTTCCATGGTTCTATCGACCCACTTTGATACGGGTAGAGATGTTGGCACGGTCACATCTCCTGTGGAGATTCCTTCGGACCCTAATAGAGGGTGTTGTTGGGGATGATCCTGGGTTTCTTTTATAGATTCCCCTTTTGATTGAGGCGTTTCTCCGAGTTTCGTAGCATTTTCTCCAACTTGCTGGCGCAGAAGCCGCGGGTGGGAGAAGTGTACGCGACAGAGAGATGGGAGGTTCTAGAAGCCTACCCCACATATGGTTGGTTTCGATATCTAAAAACCTACAATAAACTTAGCTTACCATGCCTGTACTGAGAACGGTGTAAATACGTTACTCAATACCACATAGATCCTCAACCCAGGTATACCTGGCGTCACTTCGGTGTTCAGTTGAGTTGATTCCGGTTTAATAAGTATCCTTTTTTGGTTACAGACTACCGATGGCTACAAAGTGAAACAAACTGCCGCCCGCTGCTGCGGAGGGACGCGTGCCTACCGGCTACGATACGTCACCTGATCGGACAGCTCCCCCATCACCACAGCCGGGGGCCGACGTACTCTCAGACAGGGAGAGTGATGACGGAGTGGTCTACCCGGGTGACCTAACACAGCAGGTCAACCGGTTGGTAGAGCAGAAAATGAAAGAACTCCAGAGTAAAGACCCAATGCAACAATTCCCATCGATTGATTCGGATTGGGAAGACGTCTCTGTTTTGAGGAGACAGATTCGGCAATAGAAGTCCCGCATCCTAAGACTAAGAAGCGGAAGCGCCCAGTGAGCTCGTCAGGTGATGAATTCACCAAAGCCACAAAGGGCAAGAAGGTCAAGAAACCTAAGAAGAAAAGCAAGAAGAAGAAGAAGGACTCGTCTTCTGACTCTTCGTCCGACTCATCTTCCACTGAGTCGGACTCTGACACGGAAAGAGCCGGCATTTATGCCAAGATTGGTGGCAAGGTCCGCAAACGGTGCCAGCTCCAAAAGGCGAAGAAAGTCAAGACGACTACCATGATGCATGAGACCATTAAGGGTCATTTCAACACGTTCAAGCCAGCTGAGGTTATTAATAAAATAACAGAACAAATTTCCGGCATTAAAGGTATCCCGGACAGTGTAGTGAAAGAGATGGATGCAGGTATTCACCTTAATGAAGAGAAGAAAAGGTTCGAGGCTGCGCTCTTCAAAGTCCATAAGGCAGTTCTAGGAGTCTTAGCTACGGTCGTCCCAGTCGCGAACCGAATGCAAACCGAGAACAAGTTCTCGTCACTGGCCAGAGGCATGGACAAAGGCATGGCCTTGCTCACCGCTGCCAGTAACTTCTTGAGTTACAGAAGATATGAAAATGTCTTTACGGCAGTTACCACCCAGGCTGGAAAGGAAGTTGCTAGATCCAAGAAAGTCATGGATAACGATGGCAAAGAGTACACACTCTTTCTTCCTCCCAAGCCCATCAAAGGGAAACCCTTAGATAAAGGTAAGATGTTCGGTGGACAACTCCCCTACCTCTTCAAAGAAGTGGAGGCTGAATCCAAAAGCAGCCGGAACCTGGAACCAGCCAGGAAAGCGGACACCTCCCGTTATCGTAGACCACAAGGGGATTTTCGTCCCCGACGCGGAGCCAGAGCTGGCAGGTCCGGCCCCTCCTACGGCTATGTGCCACGAGGCAGAGGTCGTGGCGACAGGCAAAGCTGGAACGAAGGCAACCGCCCGTTCCGGAAGGAGTTTGCCCCAAAGCAACTCTTCCCGCGCCCAGGCAACAAGTAAATACGGCTACCCAAACAACTGGGATAACAGACATGGTGGCAGAATCGACACAAACAGATGTAAGAAACTTTTGTGCGGGAAACATTTCTAACTGTTTCTCTAATTGGTGTGAAATTACTAGTGATGTAAACATTCTAGACATAGTAACTGGTGTTAAGATTCCCTTTATTGAAGTCCCAGTGCAACAACGGATACCTTTCCCGTATAAATTTGATGAGCTAGAAAAGCAAGCATTATCTGATCAAGTTTCACTTTTTCAATCAAAAGGCATTATTGAGGAGGTGCTTCACACTCCAGGAGAATTTATTTCTAATATTTTTTCCAGACCTAAACCTAACGGAGATATTCGGATGATTTTAGATTTAACTAAGTTAAATGATCTCGTAGAATATCAACATTTTAAAATGTTTTCCCTTGACACTGCCAGGGACTTAGTTACACCTGAGGCCTGGATGGCCAGTGTAGATTTACAAGATGCTTACTATACAGTTCCGATTTTTAAAGAACACTGGAAATTCTTAAGGTTCATTTGGAATGATACACTATTCCAATTCACTTGTATGCCAAATGGTTTAGCGTGTGCTCCACGTCTATTTACTAAACTACTGAAGCCGATATTTTCGGCCATGGCTAGGAAGGGTCACACTATGTTCCCATATATTGATGATTCTTTTATTGTTTCACAATCGTTTAATGACTGTCAGCAAGCTGTCGATGACCTATGTTCCCTTTTGACAAGGCTAGGATTTTATTTAAATCATAAGAAGTCGGTTTTCGTAACGACAACCAAACTTAAATGTTTGGGATTTATTCTTAACACACGTTTAATGACTGTTTCACTCCCTGATAACAAACTTATAAAGTTTCACGATACAGCGACCCGCTTGGTGGCGTTAAATAGGCCAAAGATAAGACAGGTCACCGTGCTAGTTGGCCTACTGATAGCATATGCCCCGGCTATTTTATATGGCAAAGCACACATAAAGTTTTTGGAAATAGATAAAAACTTAGGGTTGGCTCGCACAAAAGGTAATTTCGAAAGGAAAATGTTTATTTCGGAAGATGGAATGAATGATATTAACTGGTGGTTTAATAATATTCAAAATTCTCCTAACCTCATACGGATGAATGAACCCAACACAGTGGTTACTACTGATGCATCACTAGAAGGTTGGGGAGCACATTGTAATACAGTGGCAACAGGTGGACGATGGTTGCAAAATGAAAGTTCAGACCATATCAATGTCTTGGAACTGAGGGCCATTTATTTAGGCCTTGCTAGCCTTGTTAAGGTACCATGTAAACACGTTAGTATTTTGACGGACAATACGACTGCAATGGCGTATGTACGGAATATGGGAGGGACAAAGTCCAAACCATGCAATGAAATAGCAAGACAAATTTGGGATTGGGCGCAACTACATAAAGTTTGGTTAACTGTTGCATATATCCCAGGCACTCAAAATACATTAGCTGATCACAAAAGTAGGAATTTCGATGACCATTTAGAATGGTCCCTCAATCCACGAATATTTAACACAGTGTGTCAGAAATGGGGCCAACCTGAAGTTAATTTATTTGCTTCCCGTAATAATTTTAAGATTGACGAATATGTGTCATGGCATCCAGAGCCAGATGCCTGGCAAATAGATGCATTTTCTCTAGCATGGGGGAATAAGTTTTACTATATTTTCCCTCCATTCAGCATGATCAGCCGAGTAACCCGAAAGATAAAGATGGAGAAAGCACACGCAATATTAATCGTTCCCGATTGGGACACACAGCCTTGGCTACCGGGCATAGTGGCGACCTTCACAGATTGCCTCCGATTCCGAAGATCACCAGGGAATCTGACACACCAAGGCCCCCTAAAACAACGCGGGGACGTGTCCACGACGCCGTTGCTGGCATTCCTTTTTTAAATAAATATTTAGAACAATTTGGTTTAGACAAAATTACACAGCAGAGAATAGTTTCCCATGCATGGCGTAAAGGCACTGTTAAAATGTATACTACATATTTGAAAAAGTGGGGCGTTCATTGCCTAATCAAGAAAGTTAAACCCATGAAGCCGACCATTTCCAAGATCGGCAGATTTCTGCGCATGTTAGAAGACGAAGGTTTGGGGTTTGGATCAATTAATGCTGCTAGGTGTGCTTTGTCTGTTATCCTTCCACGGATAAATAATGAAACGGTAGGGAAACACCATTGTCATTCATTGGATTCTGAGATCAATTTATGAAAGGAATCCACCCAAACCAAAGTATAGACGGTTTTGGGATGTGTCGGTTGTCTTTGATCTCCTTAAACAATGGCCTCATAACAGGCATTTAGATCTGCGAAAATTAGGTTTTAAGGTAGCGTTGCTTTTGTTATTACTAACAGGACATAGAGGACAGACTATTGTCACCCTGTCACTAGATGGCCTAGAAATTGATAAGAAAGAGGCCACATTTGATTTATCAAAACTGTTAAAATCAAACAGATTAGGAGACCCATTGTCTACAATTAATGTTACAAGTTTCACTGAAGACCCAAAGCTTTGTGTAGTCTCAGCCATTAGGGTGTATATATCCAAGACCAAGGACTTAAGAACGTCAAGACAGCTGTTAGTAAGCTTTATTCGGCCACACAAGGGTATTTCGTGAGATACGCTGGCACGATGGACAATTACAATGTTCAAACTGGCAGGCATAGATACGGACAAATATGCCTCACACTCAACACGAGGTGCTATGGTATCTAAAGCACGACTGCTGGGCATTTCCGTTAAACGGATCCTAGCCCATGCAGGATGGAAAACAGCACGATCGTTTGCAACACACTATAACAAACGATTGGAAAAGTCGAGCACACTGGCGCGACAGCTACTGAAAGACTAGATCTACAAGAGGTGAGAATACACTTTGCTTTCGCCACTTATCTTGTCGATTGATGATAAAATGTATGTTAAATTGTTATTAATACTTAACATGAGATACAGGATAAATGATTTTACGTAAACCTCTCCCTAGCCTGAGGCTAGCCTGAGGCTGTATACCGAGGTAAAATAGATTAGTTAGACGAATCTTACCTTGGTATAGATGATGGATAACTGTTGTTTTACTGAGGTATAAGCCTCAGATAGACGTGGGCTAGGGCCCGCCCACCACATCCTTCCACGTCTATTCGTTTGCTTATACCAAGGAAACTTCACAGTTTAATACCATTGTCATTATTATTAGATTATTGTGTTTTATTGGATCATTTATCCTGAATAAGTAGGTAAAGATTGCTGGACCGGATGTGCTTCCCTCTCCCTAGCCCACGTCTATCCGAGGCTTATACCTCGGTAAAACAACAGTTATCCATCATCTATACCAAGGTAAGATTCGTCTAACTAATCGATATGTGTGTGTGTGTGTATGTATATATGTACATATGAAGAGTTCAGGCACAAAACCCTGTAAACACCAATATGAATATTGAGATAAACATTGGAGTCAAACCTTCAAAGGGTTAATTTGTTATATTCCTATGTGTTTGTTCATTGCTCCATAACAATTTCTTCACAATCAAAGTAGAATTATGAAGAATTAAAATTAGCTTCAGGTAAATCTTTTTCTTTTAAATTAAGTTAATTTTTGGATGGGCATTTATGGGGATTTGGACTTGAACTCTTCATATACATATATATATGCATATGAGTCAGGATCACGAAAAGAGGCCAATTGGGGGAAGTTGTCTGCGTCGATCATTGGATGTCGGCATCAATCGGCATACTTATAGTTTAGCATTGACAGAGGTGTTGCAAAGTCCTTAAATTTATCCTGAATGTAAAGGTAGAGAAAATACAACAACCTTATTTGTTTCTAGGATAATTTAATATAAAACAAAGAAATGCACGACACTTTAAGAATTGCGACGCCGACATCTGGTAAAGTTGTTGGCGTCGATCATTGGATGTCGGCGTCGATCGGCATACTTATAGTTTAGCATTGACAGAGGTGTTGCAAAGTCCTTAAATTTATCCTGAATGTAAAGGTAGAGAAAATACAACAAACTTATTTGTTTCTAGGATAATTTAATATAAACAAAGGAATGCACTACACTTTAAGAATTGCGACGCCGACATCTTAAATAAACCACCAATTGGCCCATTTTCGTGAGGCTGACTCATATACATAATTATAAATATGCAGGGATTGTTATTATTTCTATGTATATGTGGTAATTCAATTAGAAGCAGTGTTTTGTGACCAGAGGCAGAGGCATGGATTGGTAAGAGCGCTGACTAGCTTCCCATGAATAAGGTCGTGGGTTTGAGTTAACCATTTAAGATGAAAGTTACTTTCAACTAAAGTCAAATAGATTATCAATATCAGCCTAACATATTCACCAAAGGATCTTAAAGCTGCATAGTCCGATTTAAACATCAAATTTTCAAAACCAAAACAATTATCTAGATTAGATTCTACATATCTAATTTAGATACTGGTGCACTTATTAAACATTTGCCACCACATAGAAGGGAATACTGAGGCCATTTAATAGAATATCTTACTGCAGAAGCCTATAGTGTTAGAGGTTTTGCATGCTTGCCAAAATTAATTCAGCATATTTGCACTTTGAATATCTCAAAAGTTAGCCATTTAAAATAAAGTTACTTCAAACGAAAGTAATGTAGCTTATAACGATCAACTTAATATATTCATCCCAGAAAATGACAGAAACTCAAAACCATCGGACTATGCAACTTTAATAAACAAACAAAAAAGCAGAAAAACTAATTATGCAACTTTAGCAGGGGTGCATATAACAAATTCGACAGCGCTAATTGTATTGTATTGTATTTTTAATCGAATAGTTGATTGAGTTGTTTTTCCTTTGTATTTAGTTGATTTAGGATGGGAAATTTCAATCATGGACAATTGGTCCAAGCAGTGGCCGAATCGGTAGAGCGCGGGGCTCGCATGCGGAAGATCGGGAGTTCGGTTCCCGGTCGAGTCAAACCAATTACTTATGAAATTGATACTTGTTGTTGGCATTAATCGGATACAGCAAGGACTGGTTAGCTCAGTGTCAGGATAATGTGACTGAGTGGGATATTGGGCCATGGTGCCAGCCACCTGATTTCCCAGTGGGGCAGTACTATAAAGTTACGATGAGTATGCACTGTCACAAGTCAGTACCCATCCTCATATGACCCTAGATGTTTTTAGGACGTAAAGCTCCAACAACCGAACAACCAACCAAAACGGGAGATGGACACTCAACTCAATCAGCCATCCCGCCTGGAGCTAATTTAATGACACGTGGGCCAGTAAATAGAGTAGTGGTTGGCAGTCAGCTGGGACGGTTTGTACACCTGTGCGCCACCTGGTGCCCGGATGTAGCTCAAGATTATTCGGATCTGCCTGTACGAACCAGCATAGACATGCACTACTCCCATTACTACAAGCGATAATTGGGAAACTGCAAGTCCACACCCCTATGCCATCCCCAATACAGTAATTCCCCTGGTCCCACAGGAAGAACTGAAGTTACGATATATCAGTATCACGCTGGGTCGCAACTTCAGCTTACGCACCGGAAGTGCAGCCTCGAGGATGGGTACCAACTTGTGACAGTGCACACTCATGGTGACTTTACAGTGATGCCCCACTGGAAGACTGTGCTGCCCACACCATAACCCAAATTCTCAGTCAGTCACAGTATCCTGATACTGAGCAAACCAGTCCTTGCCCTATCCTATTAATGCTGAGCATCAGATTAAGTAGCGACAAGTACAAATTCTGTAAGTCATTGGTTTGACTTGGCCGGGATTCCAAACGATGACCTCTCGCACTGGAAGCCAGCCAGGGCTCTTAGCGATTGGGCCACTCCATCCAGTCTACCGACCCATGATTAGACCTTAGCATTATTTCTTGTGGGGTAGATTAGTTGATTAAGCAAGGGAAATTTCAATCGCAGACGATTGGTCTTCCTCATTCCACTGCTCCTTGCCCTATACTAATAATGCCGAGCGCCAGGCTAGGAAGTGACAAGTATCAATTTTTAAATCATTGGTTTGACTCTACCAAGGTTTGAACCCACAATCCCACAATCTACAGAATGGGAGACAGATGCTCAACTCATTCAGCCATTCCATATTAGCAGTGTTGAGGCTATTGAGCATAACATTGGATGTCATTAGATAATCTGAACTAAGCATTAGCCAAACTTGGGATAGCTTACATTTCACACATTACCTACTCCTCACACTTAACACAACACATTACCATTTATTGAATATTGGTCACACGGTTCACACTACATTTATTTCAGCGGGAACGACATACCTTTTGAAAATTTGGTGCTTTTAATTTACATATTTCCCATATTGTATCTTGGCTGATCAATTATCATATTGGAATTCCCTGACCGCCAAAACATAGAAATACATACCTCGGATGCCAGAATTAGATAATTATTTCCAAAGATAGAGGAACCTCTGATTTGTTCATGATGGGGCCCCTAATTAACATAAATTATCATATTTCACCGATTTCCCAATTTTTCCCAATATTAGATTTTTGTATATGTTGTTTAGCGGTTTTCCCCAGAATGTATGCCTGTTTGCAATTTGTTTCAGGTTCAGCCCTCAAATGAGTTAGGTACAATCCGATATGCAACTTGAAGGTATCCATTTCACCTGAACCCACTGCATACTACTTATTGATCCTACTATTTATTTCACCAAAACCGCGAACCCAGCAAGCCGAATAGTGCAGCATTGTTGACAAACAAGATGGTGCTGTTTGTTGAATGTGTTCATTGTCCTGTTCTACACTCAGTCATAGCCAAGGTTATCTGTATGTTCTTCGAGTGGCCGCAAAGCACGCAAAGCACACATATGCTGGTATGAGGTATGTGTCGTACCCAGGTATGTCAGCCTACACCATCATCCCAATGTGACCCCTTTCTAATATTAGGCGCCATATGCTGGTAGCTATTTAAAAACAAAAACTGCAGAAATCATTTATATATAGGTCACTCTCCTGAAAACTGGTCAGCAGCGGATGGGATTTTAAAACATCCATAAAAAAAACGTCATACTTATTTTTTTCCTTATACTTTGCATATTCATGTTCAGATTTGATGTAAGAAATAAGGCAAATAAGATAAACCGCGTGCAACTTTGGTCTTTTTAGTTTTGAAGTGTTTTTGTACCCCCAAAAAGCTATTTTACAGTCAGCCATTTGTAACATGACAAATCGGACATGGTTGGATCCTAACTAACATCTTGTATTTCATTGATATATCAAACAAAACAGTTCCCAAATCAAAAGGTAGTATTTATTAACATGTATGCATGCTTAAATTTAAAAAGATTTTATTTGATATCTTCAGAAATAAGATTAGAAATTTCCGTCACAAATGTAACATATAGTGTCTGGATGCCAAACAAATATTGTACACTAATTATTCAGTGAATAAGGCATGGCTGAGAATTTCTTTTTTTTAATCAATATAAGCACCACATATTTCTGTATGTTATGCTATGATTAATATGCTTCTCAGTACAAAATTATTTAATTCTGCTTGGATTTTTATTAAGCAGACTGTGTGGTGTCCTAAACGTGTGTTACGTCTGAACAACACATGTTATACTGCCATATGACATAGCTTAATCATGGACTACACCTTTATTCTTTACCTCATCAATTTATATTTTACATAGGTCTAAAGGTGAGATTTCCAGCTTTCATTTGCAACCACAAAATGTTTAAAATTCAAATAATAGATTGTAACTCTCCATGTGACACTTCTGGCCAGTTTTCAGGAGAGTGACCCATATATATATAGTTACCCATATATATATATATATATATATATGTTGGTGTAGTAGTGTGTCCTGACCTCTCAGGCAAGGCACCACAGACAGGTAGCTGTGGATAGGGTGATGATATTCAAGGAGCTTAGGTGGTGTAATGGTTAGCACACTAGCTTGGAATGCAAGAGACGTGAGTTCAATTCCTGCTATAGACACAAAATTTCCTATTTTCAATACCCTCACAACACTGATGCTGTGACCCGGGTACAAGCTATGTGATGTATGGTTGTTGAACCTACCCAATGTGTATAAGTAAGTGCATTGCTTGTATGTACCCCGTCCTGATATGACCTTAGATGTTGCTAGGACGTAAAACAACAAACAAACATGTATGTATGTAATTGTAAGCATTAAAATGACTTGGGAATATAAACTATTTAAAAGACTTACAATTCTTGGGGACACTGACCTCTCAGGCAAGGAGCCACATAGACAGGTAGGCGTGTGTAGGGTGATGAGACTCAGGGAGCTTAGGTGGTGTAATGGTCAGCACGCTAGCCCAGGATGCAAGAGATGTGGGTTCGACTCCTGTTCTAGGTGCAATATTTCCCATTTCCATCACCTCTGGATATAGATATGGCTCGGGATTTCGATTGAGTCAAACCAATAACTTACATACCAATGACTTACAAACCAATGACTTACAAACCAATGACTTACAAACCAATAACTTACAAACCAATGGCTTACAAACCAATGACTTACAAAATTGATACTTGTTGCTACCTAGCCTGGCATTTGGCATTAATAGGATAGGGATAAGGACTGATTTGCCCACTATCAGGATAATATGACTGCTTGGGTCATGGGGCCAACAGCTCGTTCTACTAATGTGGTAGCACTATAAAGTTGCCATGAATGTGCACTGTCACAAGTCGGTGCCCGTCCTGATATGACAATAGATGTTGTCAGGATGTAAAACAGCAATAAATAAACAGCTTGTATATTTGCTTGCATGGATGCAGATATTACTAGCTGTTTATGCTGTATATCATATATGTACGGATGTATGTATGTATGTATGTTTGCATTTATACATGTGTATGCACGTAGCCGTAACAAGGAATTTCTGCTTGGAGTGGTAGTTTAAAGCTGCATAGTCTGATGAAAACATCAAATTTTCAACCGTCCTGATATGACCTTAGATGTTGCTAGGACGTAAAACAACAACAAACAAACAATCAAATTTTCAAACCCAAATCAATTGATTCTACATATCTAACTTAGTCAATGGTGTACTTAATAAGCATGTCTTGCCACATATAAGGGAATACTGAAACAATTTAATAGAACGTGTTCCTGCAAAAGCCTATGGTGTCCGAGTTTTGGCATGTTTGCACTTCAAATATTTCAAAATGTATCCATTTAATATAGAAGTTACTTCAAACTAAAGTAAGGTAGATTACAGCAATCAACATAATATATTTATCTCAGAAAATTACAGAAGCTCAAAACCATCGGACTATGCAACTTCAATTCTTGGAATGGACAAGTGCCGAAGGTGTGTCACTAGGTGGTTCTGGGGGTCTGATCGCCTCCTAGGACATTTTTTTAATCTAGAGCTTCTGAAATGCCATTTCAGTAACTTCAGGAAGGGTAGGCCTACATACTTAAAACGTCAATATCGATGAACAGAATAGAATGTATAGAATGTGTATATAGACACATATATATATAGTAAAACCTCTCTAAATCGAATGACCTTGGGACCGACTTTAAATGGTCGATTTACGGAGGTGGTCGGTTTAGGGAGTTACAATATGGTTACAATGGTATTGTTGGGACCAAAATAAAGTGATCGATATAGGGGAGTGATTGATCGATATGTGAAGGTGGTCGGTTAGAAAGGTTTTACTGTAGGTATATATATATATATATATATATATATATATATATATATATATATGTATATCGTTGTAGTGAACTTGCTGTACACAGTTATAAATGTTATGTGTTGCTAATTCCACAATTACACAGATCGCCTTACCTGTTGCTATGACTATGAAGCCGACTGATGTGACACACTCTCCCCTCTCTGGCGCTGCACTAATCCATACCTGTATGTACCGTCATCCACACACCATCGGGACGATCAACAGGCACTCACTCTCCGGGCACACCTGTTACCACAGCCAGTGTGTGAATAGGGAAATGCGGCGTGGATGTGGCGTGAGAGTGTTTGCGTAAGGTGGCATTATGCCGGTGTTGCGGTTTCCCAGGGACACCAGTTTGCCAGGGACACATCGCTTCTGCACATACGTCAAAATCGAACAGCATCGTCACTAACCTTATAAATTTAATATAATGTTTTTGGTAAAGATGTTTTCTATATGTGTACCAAACGATTTGTTTCTAGATGGTGTAATTTGAGAGATATTTGACTTCTTCTGTATTTTCTGTATAAACATTGCTCACGACCATTGACAATGCCTTGAATCTGACGGTACGCGCAGTCCAAAACGTTAGTTTTATTCAAAAATAATAGAAATCAAGAACCCTAACCTTATAAATTGTATATAGTCTTTATGGTAAATATGTTTTCTATATGTGTACCAAGTGATTTGTTTCTAGATGGTGTAATTTGAGAAATATTTGACTTCTTCTGTCTGAAGATTTGCTCACGGCCGTTAACAATGCATTTGAATGGACGTGTCCCTGGCAAACTGGTGTGCCTGGGAAACCGCAACACTGGTCTTACCGGTAATATACAGACAGGCATCTAATCTATCTACCAATGAAGACCCATCCGACCTTCAGCTTCTCAGTTAGTAATAACTGTAACTTGAACCACTAGGTGATAGGGCTGTGCGTAATGTAGTAGAGTTATTTGTGAAGTGTAATTTGTTACTCCAGTATTAGAGGGTCCGTTAGTGGGTCTACCTTCTCTTGACCAGACAGGATGGCCGAATGAGTTGAGCGTCCGTCTCCCGTTTTGGTAGATCATGGGATTCGAAACCACAGGTTCAAACCCTGGTCAACTGAAAGCAATGACTTAAATATGTATACTTGTCGCTTCGAAGCCAGGCACTTGGCATTATTAGGATAGGGCAAGGACTGGTTGGCTCAATGTCAGGACGATGTGACTGAGTGGGATATCAGGTCATGGTGCTGGCAGCCTGATTTTTTATTATTATTTAAGTACCACCCCAAAGATGCATGTCAGTGCCAGTAAATACCTTCTAAAATGGCGGTAGGTACCGGACTCGTTAACAAAAGGCGAGAAGCATACTAAAGGCGATGTGTGCACGCATTCTGTGTGTGACCAGCCGGAAATTGGTCATCGCGCCCAGCGTTTCTAGAGCGGTTGTCTGCGTTTTGTGTGACGTTCAGCCAATCAACTGATTCGATGACCCAGGGCGCCACCTAGTGGATGATGTACGCACTACAGTCTTGGGTTTGAAGTCGGGAATGTACTCCATGCGTCCTAGCAACATCTAAGGTCATATCGGGATGGGTACCGACTTGTGAGAGCGTGCATTCATGGCAACTTTATAGTGCTACCGTACTGGGAGACCAGGCCACTGGCATCATGACCCGATACCCCACACAGTCACACTATCCTGACACTGAGCTCACCAGTCCTTGTCCTATCCTATTAATGCTGAACGCCAAGCTATGTAGCAACAAGTATCAATTTTATAAGTCATTGGTTTTAACACTTTAAATTAAAATGTTAAACAAGCTACTGATTATATATATATATATATATATATATATATATATATATATATATATATATATATATAGGGGCCTATATATACACCTAATGAACTAGCAACACGACAACATAGAAACTCAATTGGGAACGGTCTACACTCTGGCTGGCGGCATCAAGACGAGCCGACCTTTATTTAGGTTAAAAACCAGAAGCTAAGTGACCTATTCATGGCCCAAAACCAGGCTGCCTGCAGCTCCTCATCAAACTACACCTGCTTTACTGAAATGCGATTGGTTCTCAAGCTGCTCAAGCTACTCCTACCAATATGTATGCATTCCCACCCACAACTTAAATCTGAATGGTATACATTTTTAATAATAGTTGCATAAATTATATATACTATAAACACATATATAAACATACATATATTTAGTATAGCTATATGAAACTTACATGATAAAGATGAAAAATAACTCATATTCTATCGATCTTATTACCTTTAGGCAGGAGTAGGACAGAGGGTGTGAAACGCTTCCAGAATATACAAATAAATGCATAAAAATAAATATACAAAAATAAGTATATACAAATTAATCTATATATATAAACATATGTGTCTATATAATATATATATATTATATAAAACATATACATATATACCAAGGACTACGTTCCCACGGGGCTTCAGTGTGTCCTGTGTACCTACAGGGCTTCAGTGTGTCATCGGGTTCCAAGTATTGTCAAGAGTTGGGATTCGATGCAACGCATTTCAGCGGAATTGGATGACTTTGCTTTACAGAATGTGAATGTAAGTTTTACATATACATACCTCCTCAGGCACACTAACCGCACACTAAGTATTTGATCACAGGTCGATGTCACAAGGCCACATGACTAAATTTGTTTCTATTACCGTATTTCGGCCACTTGCCACAGAACCTCGGACGGGATGGTCCGAACAAACAAAAACATGAGCGTGTATTGTTTGTTGTTGTTTTACGTCCTAGCAACATCTAAGGTCATATCAGGATGGGTACCGACTTGTGACAGTGCGCACTCATGGCGACTTTATAGTGCTGTCCCACTGGGAAACCAGGCTGCCGGCACCATGACCTGGTATCCCACTCAGTCACATTATCCTGACACTGAGCACACCTGTCCTAATAATGCCGAGCGCCTGGCTAGGAAGCAACAAGTATCAATTTTAAGTCATTGGTTTGACTCGACCAGGGTTCGAACCCACCACCCCACGATCTACCAGCACGGGAGACGGACGCTCTAACTCATTCGGCCATCCCGTCTGGTCCCTGAGCGTGTAGAACTAATCAACGTGTCTGGAACCAATTTCAAAATACATTCAATATTTCCTCTCCTGAAGCATATGCAGTCAATAATATATAAGATTGACTGAGTAAGAATTAAATCAATAAATAGAAGAGTCATGGATATTGAAGTTCCATAATCTGATGGTTTTGAGTTTCTACCATATTACATTATTAGTTTAAAGCTGTATAATCGGATGAAGCGTGTGGGTAGGGGGGGGGGGCGGGCGGAGGAGGGGGGGGGGCGGAGGGCGGGCGGGGAGCCGCGAATCTTCCCGCCCGCCCGCCCAGACGGTGTGGCCCGAATGAGTTGAGCATCCGTCTCCTGTTTTCAAGTGGGAGATTGGGGGATCCGAACCCATGGGTTCGTGGGTTTGAACCCTGATCGAGTCAAACCAATGACATAAAAAGTTATACTTGTCGCTTCCTAGTCAGGCGGAGCAGCACTATAAAGTCGCCATGAGTGCGCGCTGTCACCTGTCCTGATATGACATTGATCGTTCCCGCTCAGTCCAACCGATGACGTAGCCTGTGTTTACTGCGCTGCGCGTTTGTCACGAGGGGTGACCTGTATTACTATTAGTCACGACATGCACTACTTTGTCAGGTTGGTTGTTGGTTGTTGGAGATTTACGTCCTAGCAACAGCTAAGTTCATATCAGGACAGGTACCGACTTGTGACAGTGTGCACTCCTGGTGACTTAATAGTGCTGCCCCATTGGGAGACCAGGCTGCAAGCACCATGACCTGATATCTCACTCAGTCACATTATCCTGGCACTGAGCCAGCCAGTCCTTACCCTATCCTAATAATGCCGAGTCCTTGGCTAGGAAGCAACAAGTATCAATTGTTAAGTCATTGGTTTGATTCGACCAGGGTTCAACCCTGTGGGTTCGAATCCCATGGATACCAAACCGGGAGACGGCCACCCCCGTATGGTGCTGTATCAAGTAATCAGTAATATAAAAGGATCTAGCCTCAGGGTAATGCCTTGAATCGGAAATGTTACATGTGCAGTGCCGGATTTAGATAAAGAGAGGCCCTAGGGCTAGGCTATTCCACTCGTTAGGCCCCCTCCAGAGCCCCGCCCCCGCCCTAAATATTAAGGCCCTATGCTTCAGCCTGCAAAGCCTAAAGGCCCAGTCAGATCTTACTGTACTGAGTACCGGACACCACCGGACAAAGAATTGTCTAGTCCATTGTTGTCCAGTGTCAAAATGTACCGAAATGTACCGGATGAAACGAACGCTAGACGGACTAGGAATGTACATTAATGAATAGCCACCGGACGATAACCGGACGAAAACCGAATGTCAAAGGACGTAACGGATTTTTCACGGACATGCAGAAAACATATACTGACTGAATTCCCGCAATTAAAAAACAAACAAACAAAACCAAAAAAACCACCGTCAACGGACTTGGCAGGAAGCAAACCGGAGATGTAACGGATGGGTACCGGACATGAAACGGACTTAAACCGGGTACCAACCATACACGTCAGTCCGGTGGTGTGCGGTACAAGTTTTGTGCTGTTCAAAACTTGTACCGGACACCTCCGGACACCACCGGAGATAGAACGGACACACCGGTTGAGTACCGTATATGAACCGTACATTGCTGTATTTCACCGGTCAGTGTCCGTTTTCTGTCCGTTTCCTCAATCCGGTGAGGTCTGACTGGGGGTTAATAGGTAAATCC
The DNA here is from genome assembly GCA_030323885.1 of Branchipolynoe longqiensis. Lineage (NCBI taxonomy): Eukaryota > Metazoa > Annelida > Polychaeta > Phyllodocida > Polynoidae > Branchipolynoe > Branchipolynoe longqiensis. The sequence goes on along the minus strand of CM059190.1, from coordinate 67,703,275 downwards.
GACACTGGCTGTGGGAGTAACTAAGCTAAATTTTTTAATGTATTATTACGATGTATTGCAGTACTAGTAGTAGTATGCATAGACCTCTCAGGCAAGGACCCACTTGAGCCGTGTTCACACGGACAAAATGTGAGGCGCATCACACAAATCGAATCAGGTGAGGCGAATTAGCCATTCGTTCACACGGGCAGTACTTGGGCCGGAAGTCGATATCTGCGCATGAGCAAGTCGACGTCACCACGAGAGAGTGGATTCGACCTACATATGTATTTAATTAATCGTATTGGTTTGGAACGGTCAAAACTTCTGCTGGGCAGTGAAACCCTAAAAATAAATGATGAAAAAAATATCTGTGCACCTCTAGCAGGTTCATAGACCAAATTATATAATATGCGCTTTTGATCGACCGGAAAGTCAACAAAGTAAGCTTTCGACTGCGCATGCGTGTCACGTCCTTAATCCGCCTCAGTGTGTCCACACGGGCAAAATTATCCGCATCACAGAAATCGCCTCACGTAAACTACCTCGAGAGGTGGTCTACAGTATGCACATCACGTGAGTCGATTCAGCCCTAATCCGCCTCAGACGTGCGTTCACACGAGAAATGTGATGCGAACTATACAAGTCGCTTTCTACGAATCGATTTACATCGCCCGTGTGAACACGGCTATAGACGGGTGGGTGTGGATATGGTGATTGCATCAGTGAGCCCAGGTAGTGTATTGGTTTGCACACTAGCCCCGAAAGGGCGAAAGGCGTGGGTTCGAATCCTGCTCTAGGCGTAATATTTCCCGTTTTCATCACTCCCCCCCCCCCACCCGCACGATACTATTATGAATAGTCCGACATGCCTTTATGAAAATACGGGATCGGCGAACACCTACCATGTGCGAACAATTTGTCAATGTACAAACTGTTTTTGTGTCATATGACTGTGTATATGATCAAAGGACATCTGCTTTGTCATGACACCATTGGTCTGGATGCAAAATACTCCGTTGAGAACAGGCACTCCCATAAGCTACATCAAAGGTGTGGCATACATCTCCCATCACGAACCCCATAGAAAGCAGAAATTTATAGAGCATGACTTCTTTTAGGTCTATATATAGAGTGCATTTTAAAAAAAAATTAAATTAACAAATAAATTGGGGTTTTTTTTGGTGGTGTTTTACATCCTGTCACCATTTAAGGGCATATACCGGACGCAGTGACCAGATCGGTAGAGCGCACGCTCCCCGTGCGGAAGGTCGGGAGTTCGAATCCGGGCCGAGTCAAAGCTATGACTTACAAAATTGATACTTGTCGCTAGGCTTACCTAGCCTGGTACTTGGCATTACTAGGATATGGCAAGGACTGGTTAGCTCAGTATCGTGATAATATGACTGAGTGGGATATCGGGCCATGGTTCTGGCAGCCTGATCGATTTCAATTGCGGACAATTGGTCTGCCTCATCCCACTGCTCCTTGCCCTATTCTAGAAATGCCGAGCACCTGGCTAGGTAGCCACAAGTGTAAATTGTTATGTCATTTGCTTGACTTGGCGCCGCGGACCTCAAAAACACATATGCCACCCTGCCACCTTCACCACCGCCCTCCACCACCATCAGCTTCCTGCCGACTGAGGGCCTCAGCGCTGCCCCTCCTCCTCCACCCCTAACCCCCCTTCCGCTCCCCGAGTCCCTGAGCACAGAAAGGATAGGCAGAAAACCCCAAATAGGACTCGCACCAGGAGTGCCTATCCCAATGTTGCAGAACAAACCATTAATGTAAAAAAAAACTTGACTCAGTCATGGTTCGAATCCCATGCCCTCCCAGAACGGGAGACGGACACTCAACTCATTCTGTCATCGCGTCTGTTGTTTACATCACAGATTTCCATGGTTAATCCGACAGCTGCCTCCGGGACAGGGCTGCTAAACAATCCGGTAGAAAAAGTGCAGGGAAGCTGGGCTATGGGCATAACCACATGAATTTGCAATCTAAAGTCCCAAATATTATATATTGTTTAAATGCTTATCTGTCATAGCCCACTACTTTTGGGGTGAATAATTGATCAAATCGTGTAGATTAATGGACTTTATGCAGCTTTAACTAAATCGATTTGAGTAATATTACCGATCAGACATTGAAGACCCACAAGTGTCTCAAGTACATCAAAAGATATTTCAAAACATGTTTGAAAACCGTAGAGCTATTTATGCCTTACAATTAATTGTAGCTGCTTTGTGAGTTAAATATTGCTCTCATTTCACTATTTTATGATTTTTTGTAAATTTGATTGTAACTATCATAAATGTATTGAACCCATTTCTTTTTTCAACCAGACGTGGTGGCCGAATCGGTAGAGCATAGGCCTATTATTATATTATATATGTTCCTTTGAGTTTTACATCCTGCCAACATCTAAGGTCATATCAGTATGGTTCTTTAACCGTCGGGCTATTCCACCCCCGCTTAAGGCGAGCCTACGTGTTAATATAAATAATTGTTTCCATGTGAATGTCTTGTGCCTCCTGCCGCCGGTTGTCTGTCATCCTGCCAGCCTGACCCTTGACTAGCAATGTCCGAGGTGGAGAGTTCGACTCCTGACAGACCATGAGCAGAAGGCCCTTAATTAAATAAGATTATAGAGCAATCCAAATAGCAATCTGAAGTTGACCATAGCGGTTAATAATATAAGTCTGGAGGACAGTAAAGAATGCAAGGAACGTTCATGTCACTTCTTAGGAGCTCACCATTTTATTCTTACCTCTTACTAACAGAATGAATTTAGCAATATAACTTATGTTATGATTTAAATATAGTTCAACAGTGGAATGTATGTTATAAGTCAAATCCCCTCCCATATAATTAAGTTAAATAAGTTTGGAATTTCGACAATAAAATCCTAAATATTAGGCTGAAACATTGGAGCGTGCAAAAACATGTCCGATGGGTCTGGCTCCGAAGGCCCGACCTTCTATCGTTGCTAGGATAGTCACAATCGACGTATCCAAGCAACGCTTTACAGCAGGGAACCCGGCCTCGCAAAATGCGCGCCCGCGCAAAATGCGAGCCCGCGCAAAATGCGGTCGAGTAGTCTCGCCCACTTCAGTTCCACTACCATACGGTGGCATCAAGGACTGTTCCATCACCATCGCAGCTTACAGCGATAGGTGAGGGTACGGTAGCTGCCGGGCAGTGCTGCGACAGGGCTGCCACCTACTGCGTGCGACTACCATAACCCCCCCCCCACCTGACCCCCGAGGAAGTTGACGTGGGACCCGGCAGGGCAGAGGCGGGTCACTTGATCGTGGACGCCGCAGTGAGCAGAGAATAAAGACGACTGTGACGCAAGCGTACTCATTCTCCTGCTTGCTTGGGGGGGGCTCTATCGTGTGAGGGTCACATTCCAGGCAGCCAACAAGGGGGCCCCATCACAATATCATTAATTAGATTTGATCATATAATGAAATGTATTTGAACATATGTTTAAATCAGGGTACTTTTTATTCTTTTTAATCAAATGATCAAATCCATTTGAATATATGACTAAATGTATTTTATCATATTATTAAATCAATTTCATGATATGATTAAATATAGTACATTTAAATATCTTTAAATGTATTTAGACAGATCATCAAATCGATTTGATATGTTCAAATACACACATAAATTAATCATATCATTAAATCGATTTGATGATCTGTCTAAATACATTTAAACATGTCTAAATGTACTATATTTAATCCCCTTCTGCCCTCCCTCTCCTCCTACCCGTCCCTCACCCGCCCTCTCCCCTTCCCTCTCTCCGTCCCCCTCGATCTCCGTCCCCCCTCTCCCGTCCCACTGCCCCTCTCTGCCGTACCCCTTGTATCCCCCTCTGCCCTATCACTGTATCTGCCGTCTCTCATTCTCTCTCCTCTCTGCATCCCCCGATTCCCCCCTGTCCTCCTCTCCCTCCCCATCCCCTCCACTTTCCCGTATCGTCCACTCTCCCTCACCTCCACATCCTTTCCCCTCTCCTTCCCCCCTCTCTCACCCTCCCCCCCCCCTTCCCCTCTCGCCCTCCCTCTCATCTATTCAAATACTTCCAGTAATAGGGAGCATCAGTTTTTGTTCGTTCCACAAGTATTTAATGATGTTTAAATTGAATTTATCATATGATCAAATCCATTTCAACATATATTCAAATAGTCTATTTCATCATATCATTAAATCCATTTAAAAAGATGATCAAATATAATTTTACATGTTTAAATGGTGTACCATTTAGAGATATCATCAAATGCATTTCATGATGTCTTCAAATACATTTTATATCATTAAATCGATTTTGTGATCTCATCAAATATAGAATATTTAAACATATCATAAATTATTTGAACAGATCAATAAATACATTTAATGATATGATAAAATCGATTTAGACATATCATTAAATATATAATGATGTCTAAATACTGAATAAAACAAATGGCATTCCATAACATATACAGTAAACCCTCTCCAAATCCGACCGATCACGGGACCGACTTTAAGTGGTCTATTTAGGGAGGTGGTCGGGTTAGAGATTTAGAATATCCTTACAATGGTATTGTTGAGACCAAAATAAAGCGATCGATATAGGAGAGTGGTCGATCTGTGGAGGGGGTCGGTATAGAGGTTTTACTGTATATATTATATTTATAACTGAGCCACCACATACATGAATAACTTCCGGTATTTTTCCTCGATTCCCGAAGAGAATTTCCACATCTTCGCAGGAATTTACTTCCATTCAGTAACTACTGCGTCCCCAGCATGGGGAAGTTCCACGCTTCGAGTGTTTTGGGAATTTTGTGTCGATAATTAGGTAACAAATGATATAAACACATAACATTCGATTGTGTTTTTTTTATTGGGGTTTTATGACTTAGATATTTTAGAAATAACACAAATCGCAGATTTACCGCGAAATCGCGAGGATCTTTCATCCCTCAAATATAAACACATTCTCATATTAAGGTTAGCCAGTCTGTGCATCGTTGTTTTAGTATTTGTCAAATTTTGTGGGGGCCATTATTTCTTGATTAGACCGAGCACTGCCCGGATCATCTCGCCGATCCCGTCGTGAACTTCGTGCATCTTCGCGTTACACATGAAGGCTGGTGACGAAACCACGTTGTTTGTGGGGTCGACGTAGGCTTCCTGGTTTCCAAGGTCAAGGTCACATAATCGCGCAAGATTAGGGGAAAAAATTAGTGCTGCTAAACTATTCCCTATGCCAATATCCGTTGACCTACTTAGGGGATACTTCAAAATTATAAAAATGTTCACAAGCTTTCGAACTGTATATTGGCGGGGGAGGTGGCTGGAACCCGTTGACGTCCATTAGCCAATGATGAAGATCAATGTGTTCTAGAGGCGTCGTTAAAGCTGCATAGTCTGATGAAAATATCAAATTTTCAAAACCAAGAAATTTATCTAGATTTGATTCTATATATCTAACTTAGATACTGGTGCACTTATTAAATATTTGTCATCACACTGAAGGAAATACATATGCAATTTAAGAGAACCTGTTACTGCATACGCCTATGGTGTCAGTTTTGGCATGCTTGCCTAAATTAATTTTGCATGGTTGTACTTCAAATACCTCCAAAGTTAAACATCTAAAATAAAAGTGGCTTCAAACTAAAGTAAGGTAGGTTATAGCGATCAATCTAATGTATTTATCTCAGAAAATGGCAGAAACTCTAAACCATCGGACTATGCAACTTTAAATAAAACAAACTTTTGGGGGCTAAGGCCCACCATACACTTTATCAAAATTACAAAAATTATAAAAATGTTGGTTAAATTATTGTAAAATATCAACCACAGAGATCTCACATCCCTGCGCATCATAAAGGATACGGTAACATTCTTCTTGATGTGCCTGGCTCCCATCTTCACAATCTCTGCCGCTGTGCTTGCATAGGGCCAGCGTCCGCCTTCCTCCTGGTCGGACCCCACCGTCACCGTCACTCCGGACAGCGTCTTGGCCACAAGCACAGGGGATATACAGGCCACCCTGAAGCAGAGATGGCAATCGATTTGTTTGTTTGAGTTTTACGTCCTGGCAACATCTAAGGTCATATCAGGACGGGTACGATTTTTCAACGGATCTGCACGAATTACAAGAATGACTAATTTCATTATTAAAACCTCGGAAATATACGAATCTGCAGGAAAATCACATTCCTGAGTATTTTTAATAGCTGGATACAGACAAGATATTACAACACCATTTCATCATCTCATCCATAAAAATTGAATATTCATGTCACTTGTAACTGTAAGGAACACACGGTAAAATCAGGCACCTAGATCTTTAATGCTGAACGGCCAGACGAGGGAAATAATAACGAATACCTCAGTGGATAACATTGGTTTGTTTGTCTGTCTGTTGTTTTACATCCTAGCAACATCTAAGGTCATATCAGGACGGGTACAGACTTGCAGCAGTGCGCACTGATAGCAACTTTATAGTGCAGCCCCATTGGGAAACCAGGCAACCAACACCAAAGACCCTATAAACCTAAGACGGCTCACTCCCTATCTCTCCCATCTTAATGTAAATTTTGCAGTGCCATCTTGTGGTGGGTTTGATCAGCCTGGCTGAGGCTGGTGTTTAACATGTGAACACAGGCCTACAAGGCGAGGGGGTGAGTTTTAAATTTTTAAAAGAGAGATGGCCTGTCATTTGGATTTGGCCGATGTTGCGCGTACGGCCTGGTCCCCACCTCCCTCTGCCTCTCCCTCCCTCATTCCCCCGCCCTCTCCCCCTCCCTCTCCCGGCCCTCTGCTCTGTCCAACCCTCCCTCCTCCCAGCTTCACTGCCCTTTCCCCTCCCTCCCCTTCCCTCCCCTCCCCCCTCCGTCCCACCCTCCCCTGGTCTCACTGCCCTTCCCCTCCCATTCCCCCTCCCACCCCACCCTTCCCTTTCTCTCTCCTCATCCACCTTACCCAGTGCTCTCACAGGACACCTCCCTCCCCTTCCTCTCCTCTCCCTCCTCACCTCTTACACTCACACCTCCCCCCCTTCCTCCCTCTTCGAATCCCCCTCCCTCTCTGCCTCCTCCTCCCTCTTCCTCCCCTGCACTCCCTTTCCCCTCCTCACCCACCTCAGTTGTCGCTCTCACACCACACCTCACAACGCCCTCCCTGATGTAAGCAGGGGGGGGGGGGGGTCCCAACTGGTTGCGTGTTGCTACCCCTATAAAACTCCCACCACCACTGCTAACCCCACCTCTCCACCGCACCCACCCCTGCCACCATACACACATTCTGTGTGGTGGGGGTTGACGTGTGTGTGGTTGGGGTGTAGGTGGGTATGGTGGGGGTGTCGGTGTGTGTCATGGGTGTGTAGGGTCTGTGTGGTGGAGGTGTAGGTGGTTTGTGGTGGAGTTGTAGGGTTCTTGCCGAGCAGCACCTCACAATCTTTAGCATCCTTAAACTCCCACCACACACCTACACCCTCACCACAGCCCTAAACCTCCACCACACACACCTAAACCCCTGACCACATGCCTAAACCCCCACCACACACCTACACTCCCACCACACATCTACACCAACACACACATACCTACCCCCCCCCACCACATCCCTAAACCCCCACTACACACATACCAAGTGACAGCAAGGTTTCTGCTGACACTCCAATGCTATCAAAATGATCAAACCCACCACCTGGTGCGCTGGCTGTTCTCTTGATTACACAGTACAGGCTGAGTGAGCCGTCTTAGTGTTATAGGGTCTTTGCCGGCACCATGACCCGACATCCCACAGCGTCACATTATCTTGATACTGTGCTAACCAGTCCATGTCCTATCCTATTAATGCTGAGCTCTAGGCTAGATAGCGACAAGTATAAATCATTGGTTTGACTCGGCTGGGATTCGAACCCCCGACCTTCCGCACGGGAAGCCTGCGCTCTACCGATTCGGCCACCGTGTGCGGTAGGATAACATTGGTCATGTACACACCCAATTGGTTTCTTATCGGAATGGAAGTCCTTGATGACGTGCTCCACCTCAGGAATCACCATACAATGACTACTGTCCACCGCAAATGTGCTCCTGCAACAACAATGGGCCGTAGTTAAGATACATTAATCATTCTAAGAGTCAAATGCCCTTTTTTTTTCTTCTTTTTAATTCTGTAACGGTGCATAACTTAGCAAAATAAAAATTCCATGACACATTTGCACCTTGACCTGATTGAATCTATAAAGAATATAAAATGACATATATATCTATATATTTTTTTTTAATTCGTAGCAAAATAAGAATAACAAAAAGTTGAAGTAGCTTCATCCAATGGAACCATATTCAACGTCGGCTTGTCTCCACCCCCCCCCCCCCCCCCACCAAACCTCATTTTTTTCCGGTTTTTCTCCCCCACCCTGTCAATCCCCAAGAAATCCAGGAAATTTCATGCTGATAACTGCAAACATTTAGCGCCAAATCGACCCGGAAAACAAAAGGTGGCATTAATAACTTACTGGACGGCATCATGAATGGAGTCTGAAGGGGGCCAGAAATTGCATCGATGACCACGAAGGAAAACAATCAGGGTACATTGTTTAAAACAGAACTACATTGGGATCAACGTCAGAAACTGCATTCGCGTCTCCAGGGAGCCATATTCAACGTCGCTCTGCTTCCTCTCATACCCCATCTTTTCCATCTTTTTTTCTCCCACCCCCACCAAACCCCAAGAAATCCAGGAAATTGCATGCTGATGACTACAAACATCATTTACAGGTTCTTGGCAGCACCGAATACACCCGGAAAACAAAAAGTGCCGTTAATGGCTTACTGAACGGCATCAGGAATTAAGTCTGAAGTGGGGCGTAAATAGCATCACCATCGATAACCACAAAGTAAATGGATCAGGGAACATTGTTAAAAACAACAGTGAGAACTACATCGGGATCAACGTCAGAAAGGGCATCTCAGCCGTCTGGGGGCCAAATTCAAGGTCAGTCTGCCTCCCTCCACACCCCATCTTTTCCATTCTATCTCCCCCCGCCCCCACCAAACCAAAAGAAATCTAGGAAATTGCAGGCTGATGACTGCAAAAATCACTTACAGGTTCTTGGCAGCGCCGAATCCACCAGGGAAGACGACGGCGTCAAAGTCGCTTGAATCTAGTTCAGAGAGAGCACTGATCTTACCCCGAGCCAGTCGGGCCGACTCGACCATCACGTTCCTAAACAAACCAAGAAACATTTTGTCCTGAAAAATTCAAATTAGCCAATACACGTTCCAAGTTCCACTGGTCCGATAGGAAGGGTTAAAGCCGAGCCTCAATTAGTTACTCCCGCAGTAGTGTCTTGCCGACATCGATTACCACGGTCTTGACCATTCGAATCATCCCGGTGTAAAGATTTCAAATTCCCCCCATATTCAAGTTCCCCCCCGGGAACTTGAAAACGTTTTCAGATTCCTCCCAGGGGAATTTGAAAACGTTTTCAAATTCCCTCCCTCGTTTTAACTTTCCCTCCCCCCCATTTTTGGGGAATTTTCTTTATTTTTGTTATTTTTTGTTATTTTTTTATTATTTTTCATGACAAATATTATAATATACAGAGAATAGCATAATGGAAATTATTACTAGTACAATAAAACATATTTAACCACAAGTGACACAAAAAGTCTCCAAGATGGTTAAGAAAAAAATATTATAGGTCTGAAATTTAAAACGTTTTTTAAAGTATTTTAAACAATTTTAAATTCCCGGAGGGGGGAATTTGAAAATAGGGGGGGGAATCTGAAAACTGTTTTTAAGTTCCCCCCAGGAATCTGAAAACGTTTTTAATTTCCCTGGAGGGAAGTTAAAAACGTTTTCAGATTCCCGGGGGGGAACTTGGGAAGGGGGGAAGTTGAAATCGTTACACCGGTCGTCAGAATTTCAAATAGTACCCCTTGAAGTTTACCTTAAAAAAACACGGCCATGTGCAAAATGATCCGACCCAAATACCTCACGTCTTGGGTGGCGGTATCAGGAGTAATGACGTCACATTTGTGCTGGTACCCATAGTGCCAGCCTGTACCAGCTACCAGTGCAAGTCCCACACATTTGTTTTTTTGTGTATTTTTTTTTTTTTAATTTATAAAAATATAATCACCCAGATTAATGAAATGGACATATAACTAAACTATGCAATCATAAAATACTTTAATACTATCTTGCTGTAGTTATATTGATTATTTTTCTTTAAAAGAAGGTTTTGGATTAATCCCCCATTTTTTCTGTCCTGAGTGCATTCGTTTATGCGACCCGAATTTGTATGATCTGCGCATGTGCAAACAAATGGTTGACATGATCCGAGGTGATTAATCGATATCGGCCTCTGTGGGACAGGGGTGCTGAACAACCCATAGAAAAAGTGTTGGAAAGCTGAGTAAATGAAATTAAAACACAAATTCTTAATCTAAGAAGTTATATTCTTCACATAGGGCCTACTTATTTATATTTACCCGCTAGTCTTGAATAAAGAATTGATTAAATAATGTAGATTAAAACAGCTTTAAAATTCAAATCGAGACCCTTTTGAGGTCGCTATCTGTGATAACATAAGCCGTGTTTGCCTAGATCGATTTACATTTGCCGTGTAAACGCGACGCTGTGGCATTTTAGGGCTGAATTGATTCATATAAATCGGTACATGTAAACCACCTCGCGAGGTGGTTTATATGAAGCTAACTGGCTTAACCACCTCACACGCATGCGCAGTCGAGACCTTAGTTTGTTGACTTTCCGGTCGATCAAAAGCGCATATTATAGAATTTAGTCTATTAAACCGCTAGCTGTCCACAGATATTTTTTTCATCATTTATTTTTAGGGTTTCACTGCCCAGCAGAAGTTTTGACCGTTCCAAACCAATACGATTCAGTCCATACAGATCTAGGTCGAACCCACTCTCTACTGGCGACGTCGACTAACCGAAACTGGCGCTGGTTCGTATGGACTTGCTCATGCGCAGATATCGATTTCCGCCTTCAAACTTGGTGCGTGTAAACGCGCCACTAAATCGATTCATATAAATCGCTTTGTCTTAAATCGGTTTGGAATTGCCCATGTAAACACAGCTTTAGAAACCGCTAGCTGCGCGCAGATATTTTTTTCATCATTTATTTTTAGGTTTTCACTACCCAGCAGAAGTTTTGATCGTTCCAAAACAATATTATTCAGTCCATACATATGTAGGTCAAACCCACACTCTCTCGTGGCGACGTCGACTAACCGAAACTGGCACTGGTTAGTATGGACTTGCTCATGCGCATTTCCGGCTAAAAGTACTGCATGTGTAGACACGACACTAATTCGCTTAATTTATTTCGCTTTGTCTAAGTCGGCTTACAATTGCCCGTGTAAACACAGCTATAGGTAAACACCCTCTACAGTTAATTCCTATTTGAAGCAGGTTTTGCTCAGATTTAGCCATAGTTGTCATTCACCCCATCTCAGGGTAAGGGAGTCTTTAATCTAGCCATGTCAAGTCGCAGCTACAACAAACATGGGTGGAAGATGGAGGAGGTGTGGAATACACATACACAAAGTGGTATTTTACTTAAAGTAATACCCACCTTTTCTCACCCTCCATAGGTTTACCCTTTATATGGTCGATCACATCCATTTGCGGCTTGTCAGGTGCGAAAATAGAATACTCAGCATTAGACCGGCTCAGGTGAACCAGGACTCTGAAATAGACAACAGTCAAAATGCAGTGTTTGTACCAAGGCAGAAATAAAAATCCTACTTTTGTGCAACCAAAATCTTAGTTTTCCTCTGAGTCCAATACTTAAAATATGAAACCAACTAAGCTGTCAGACAATTAACAATATATATATTCTGAATAAAGTAATTTATTTCATTAGCTTTCCAAAGAATTTATTACATTCAAGTTAAGTTTTGAACAAGAAATGTAAGCAAAATCCGACTGATTTTTTTTTTTTTTTAAATGACTATCCGACCAATATGTGAATATCCAATGACAGTTGGATAATCCGACTCAATGGACGGACACTCAACTCATTCGACCACCCCGTCTGGTCCCATACTACTTGTTTTGGAAGCTACTTCATAGCAGATGAAATATTCAAACATAGCTAGTTTGTAAAATTGTCAGAAACTATGCAATATACTTCACTGGTATATTTAGCTACTTTAGCAATTAAACATTTGCAAGATTAATATTTTTGGAGTCCTTTTTTTGCTAGTATTTCAAACCAAAGCCATGCTTTGAAGAAACATAAGCAGAGGTTACACCTAATCTTAGTGCATTTTGAACTATGATTACTAACTTAACTCTAAACTTAATTTTGGAAATTATGGAGCAAGGGTGTAGGCTTACTTACGCAGAAACTTCATGACATTCACTGCCATCGTACATTCCACATCCCGATAGAATCTAAAACATCAGAGCAACTCAATGGTGATGTGCGTAATGTTTAACTATTTATAATACATTGTACTAATGCATTCCCTCAGTTGTTAGCTTTACACATCATAGAACAATAAATAATTTTTCTGGTCAGGATTTTACATGAGGGTACATCCCAAGATAAAAGATTCACCCGTTAGGATATAAGATTCACCCGATCTAGAGTTTTAAAGTCTATTATTATTAATCTCTATGAGTTATTTGATTCTACAATTCAAAAGTAGAGGGTAAATATAAAGAGGTATGTGAACAAATATATTTTGCTTCTTAGATTAAGAATTTATGTAGTCCTTTCCTTTACCCAGCCTTCCGACACTTTTTATAGGGGGGGTTGTTCAACAGCCCTGATCCTTTGACAACTAATGTTGGATGATGAGGCCATACTATATTTTATATGGGACTAGCTATGGTTATATATCTCGGGGGGGGCACTTTTTTTTTTTTTAACCTAGGCTTGGGTGGCACTTTTTTTTTTTCTTCTTTTTTTTTTATTAGGGAGGCATTTAAAATTTATTAATTTCCTGTCTTGGGAGGGAGAGGGTATTATTATTTATATATTTTTGTGTATCTGCAAGGAGGGTATTTATTTTTCACCTTGGATTTGTTGGGGGGGGGCCCTTTTTTTTTTACATGTATTATTACGGGGGGAACCTATATATTTGTTTATTTCCTACCTCGGGAGGGGGAGGGGATGTGCCAGCTCTTCATAATAAAAGGAAGCAGCTATTGGCATAGCGGCAGTACAACTATTCACACAGCAGCTGCATGAATACTGGTCCACATTTCCAAGTCATACATCCATACACAATTTCCTACCTCGGGATGGGGGGGGGGGGGCGGAGAATATTGGTAAATTATTGTTTTATATATCTTGGGTGCACTTTCATATTTATTTATTGATTTGTTTTACCTTGGCTTGGGGGGGGGGCACTTCTTTTTTTACCTAAGTATATTATTATTATTATATTATTATTATTATTAGGGGGACACTAGGGACTCATTGGGGGGGGGGGGGGCTCGGGATGTGCCAGCTTTCATTAATAAAAAGATTATCAGGGGATTCAAAGTGTATTATAATTATATGCATACTGGGTTGGTGGGCCTCTCCCCCCCCCCCCCCCCCCCCCCCCACACCCTAGCCCCCGCGTGCCTGAGGCAGAAGGTCAGTCTCAATGTGCCCCTCCCCCCCCCCCCCCCATGTTGGGTTCCAGTACCTATAATGGCCGCTAGCCCTCCCCCTCCCCCATGGCGAATGAGGTGCTTAGTTTGGTTGTCTGCCGCTGTGCGAATAAAGACACTACATGCCACTATTCGCACCCCCGCTGTGCGAATAGCCGCGTCCATTTTATATACAATTAAACTAGTTATTCATAAATATATGTAGTCCTCTCCTCTGTATTGAATTTTCATAGATGCACACACACACACACACACACACACACACACACACACACACACACACACACACACACACACCACAGACCACTCACTGCTATTTGTACCTACTCCATGGTCCTCTTTTACTAACAACACGTCCTGCACCCCACCCTGCCCTCGTACACATACACACACACACACACACGCACGCACACACACACACACAAACACGTGAGGCTAGGTATTCGTTTTGATTGGTCAAATCAAGCATTGATTTAATTTCGTTAATAAATATATTTCACCTTTACCATTGAGCTTCGCTCAAATTAAATTTAGCCTAGGCTTAAATGTTATATTTTTGGGTTAAAAAAATATCAAACCTCTTGTTGGTGCCTGGAAGTACTTTGTAAACCAATGGCAGTGCATGCCATCGACGTTGTGTGTAGGGGCGTAATCGATTAATCGACTCTGGTCACCCGAGCCACTTTTTGGCGCATGCGCACATCCTACAGACTCGGGTCGAATAATCGAATAGGATTCTCCGCGCTCGGGTGGACACTTTAGTATTATTTTTTTAATAATCGATAAAACTACAGCAAAATAGGATTTAAAGTATTTTATGATGGCCTAGTTTATCTATATTTCCATTTCATTAATCTAAGTTATTCTTTAAAAAAAACATGTATGACTGGTACTGGTGGCTGTTATCCTGCAGGATGGTACCAGCACAAATGTGACGTCATCGCTCATAGTCAACCCCAGCTAGGAGGTGGGTTACTTGGGTCGGATCGTTTTGCACACGGCACGTGTATTTGTCGACTCTACTCGCAGTGTTCGATTTGAAATTCTGACGACTCGGGTGGCCCTAGTCGCTCGGGTCGTGTTAATCGATTACGGCCTAGGTGGGTGGAGGGGGTAGTTAAAATATTCACCCCAACCCAACCCAGGATGTATTCGATTAACACGACCCGGGTGACTCGGGTCACCTCAGTTGCTAGAATTTCAAATCGAACACCGCGAGTGGAGTCGACAAATACAAGTGCCATGTGCAAAAAGTCCCGACCCCAGTAACCCACATCTTAGTTATTTTTAATATCTTGGACAATTTTGTCCTCAAAAGTCTCTTTGTGTCCACTGACAATTTCTTTGTGGCATTCCTAGCGATAGTGTATTTTTCCCAATTTTCCAATGTCTTATTCTTGAAGTAGACATTCCACGCTTTGTTTTTCAATTTTCAGGCAGTGGTAATATCCATGGAGTACCAAGGAGGTTGTTTCCTGGTTGTGAATTTTGTTAGTGGTACATGCCTTTCAATAGCACCTGATAACACATTTTGAAACAGGTCCCAGCACTCTTACACATTTTCGTTCCTTAAATATATTTAGCAAGTCTTGGGACATGATATCATTACTCATGGGAATGTAATCCCCTCTATAATATGAGTATTTTAGTTGGACGGTCTCATTTTCTGTTTCAACATCAATTTTGAAGGATATGACAGCATGGTCACTCTTTCCAATCGGGGCACCTATCCTGATGTTATCTATAAGATTATCCTTATTGGAAATGACTCAGTCCAAGGGATTTGGGGTCTCATTTCTTCGGAACCTGGTTGGTTCCTGAATAAATTGGTGCAGGAAACACTATCTAGCTCACTGCTAGATGGGCTATTGTAAATACATCCTAAAATGGTTACAACTCCATCAGTAAGAATTTCGTACCAAATTGATTGTCAAAATCGGTTTTTGGTGTGAAATGAGTTGCTATCAAATGATTTGCAACATACATTATCGTACCTCTTTTCTCTAATGAGTTGGTTAAGTAGATAATATCCATTTATTTCCAAGCTTAATTTACTGATCTCGTATAAATTATTGTTCGGACATACTTTGTTGATGCATATAATGTCAGGTCTCAAAGAACTGATTTCAACTTCCATTAATGACTTTTTAGTCCTAGTTTCATAATTTCTAAGGTTATATTTTGTTTACTTTATAGTCTATTCTATGATCTATTTTGCCTGACTTTGCTTCCTTATTTTTAACTCTTTTATGTTCCAGGGAGGACCCCGGACCTTGTATATCCAGTTTTTTGATCGATCAGTTTTTTCCTTAGCAGCTTGTACATGTTTGTTAAGAGCTTTACGATCTTCTTTGTCGAGATCGTAACATAAGTTCTTTACTTTATCGGGAGCTTCCTTGAGTTTGTTCAAGTTGCTTATAACAGCCTCCTGTGTTTCGACTGAGTCGAATATAACTTTGAGGTCTGTTTAATTTCTGACCCGAGTCGGAATACGTTTTTCAGTCACGCTTCTATGCCGATGGCTTGTAGCAAATCGTCTACCAACCCTAGATCATGGGTTTTTCTGGCTGTTGATTCACTACTGATTTTTCGGGTGCCCTGTGAATGATCACATTCATGGCCCTCTCTTGGCCATTTTTTTCAGTCGCTTTCTCTGCGACTTTTTGAGCCACAGGGGCTTTTTTCACAACTGCCTCTATGGGGCTGGATTTGGCGATGGAAGGCGTCTCTTTTTGTTCCCTGGTCGTGTTTCTTTAAGCTACATCAGACCAGAGTTTTGTTATATTTTTCTCGACGGATGTGTTTACGTCTGCCTCCAGTTCGCCGAAGCACTGCTTTATTAGAGTTGGTAGCGCCTCTTCCATCGACTTAGATATTTTGGCTTGGATGGATGATTCCAAGTCCTCTATTTTCTTTGCCATTGTGCTTAGGTCAGGTTTAGGTTGTTTCTGGCCAACTATACTTTCTCTAGCATTTAGCAGCAGTGTCTTTGCCGATTGCTCACAATAGCTGCATGCCCAGAAAATGCTGTTTTTTTTTTAGGAACACTGCCTCTTCTTCGTTAAGTTTCATGCAAGTGTTGCACATCCAATTAGGACTGAAATTGCATTCTACCCACTTTCCATTTGATTATGTTGTGCTGCACTCTCCACAGCAGGAAGACTGTGTAGAGTCACATTTGTTTTGTATGTCAAAGTCAGTGACGGCATTTTGTTTGTCACTGTCAGTGACGCCGATTTCAATGGCTTCCCTAGCAACGTTGTCATCTGGTGATGTTTCAATTGTTTGGCCATCTTTTTTGTCCTTTTGCGCTGCCAGTCTCCCCATTCACGTTCTTTTTACTCCCTTGATCGGTCCACCAATTCCGATCACCCTGTACTAGATTAGCCTTAGGTTAACCTAGCAAAGGATATATTACTGTAACAACCCGGTACTTTGTATTCCATGTACCAGTATAGTAACAAGGATCGTATATCCCGAACAAATGCCTTCAATTATAATCCCTTATGGTACCCTACTTCGTCTTCACATTTGCTTCGCATGCGTCAGAATCCAACAGCGTCGTCTGCGCATGCGTCAAAACTGGGCCAGTCTCAAAGGCCGTAATCGATTAACACGACCCTGGCGACTCGGGTCATCCGAGTCGTCAGAATTTCAAATCGAACACCGCGAGTAGAAATGCAGAAGCCTAACCATATAAATCTAATATAATCTATTCGTTAAATATGTTTTCCATATGTGCACCAAGCGGTTTGTCTCTAGGTGGTGTATTTTTAGAGATATTTCACTTTTTCTGTATGAAGATTGCTCACGGCCATTGACAATGCACTGGCACTGACACTCAGAATATCCCAACTTTCACTATTATCTCTGTTTTTAATACTTTCAGCGTAAATTGCTCTTAGGTTACATTAAATACTTCAGATCTTCCTCTTCAATCGCGCATTAAGATATTTTTAATCGATCCAATGAAAGCTTTTAAACTTATTTTACAAAAATAAATGCCCCACATAGACATAGCATTGCCGTATTTTACCCTTCGCGGACTAACCCGCGAAGGGTAAACACTGCAGCAATGCTATGTCTATGCAGAGCATTTATTTTAGCAAAATTAATTTAAAAGCTTTCACTGAGTCGATTAAAAATATATTAATGCGCAATTGAAGAGGAAGATCTGAAGTATTTAATTTAACTTAAGGGTAATTTTCTATGAAAGTATTAAAAACAGAGATAATAGTGAAAGTTGGGCATGGCAAATCAGCCTTGTGGCAGCTGAGACGGCCACAATCTGCAGTCTCCATTCGTCACTCGAATCCGCGCATGCGCAGAAGCGACATTTGGCATATCAGCCTTGTGGCAGCTGAGAGTCTCAGTGAGACGGCCACACCAGTCTGTACTGGGATTCAAAGATGGCGGTCCCCAAAACAATGTCAATGACATTGACAATGAGTTTGATTTGTAGTTATCTTACACACGATCTACAACTCATCCTCTAACAGTTCTACTCGGGACGTACTAGCAAATAAAAACACGATTTACTAACATCTTTATCCGGCATATCCCCAACCGTTACATGAAAGTTCAGCGTTAGAACACAACAATTTGTTTCCCACGGCCACGCCAATTAATAAATTATGTTGCCTACAATTTGTAGTACAACCCCGGAGAAGTTCCACAGGGGGCGGATCTGGAAGGTTCACATACCTACACCATTGCAAACCACTTACCACTGCAACTTTGGCTGGCATGGCTGTTGCAATGTGAAAAGAGTTCTTAGACGCATCTAATGCAAACCGTGTTGTTTGCAGGAGGCCCCTGAGGCCAAACGTAAAACCAGTCATCTCAACTGCGGTGAATGAAAAAAAAATACTCAAAGAAACTTATTTTAATCACGCAGGGTCCGAGAACCAGGCAGAAAATCCTCACTACGTGGTTCAGACTTCAGTGTACTGAGTTATATGTTTATGGCATCGTTTAATTGTTCCTATGATTATAATTATTACAAAAACAAAATGTGTTAAGATATAATTTTCACATCGCACAGTTTGTTTAACATCTGTCATCGGTGATTCCGCTTTGCTATGACGTCATTTAACAGGGATTCCCCAGGCTCCTTTGACACTTGACTGTCAGGAAAAGCTTTTCCAGAATAAATGGATAATGTACGTATTGATGTATTGTGTTGTGTTAATAGAGGTCGGTTGGGAAATGATGTTGCGGTGGTTAGAATTAGACAGGTGATTGTGGCGTGAGTTGGTAAATAATCGCAACATCGTCGCCGGGCTGTTGTCTGATAGATCAAAGTCTATAGTATAGACGGGGTCTCGGCATGGACATACAGGCTACACTAAATATTAAATAGCACTAGTATCTTGAACAGAGCCAGAGATGAATCCTTTATCTAAAACAATGCCGAAGACTGGCAGTATTGGTTTACTAAAGTTATAATAGTATACTGTATAATATTATTAGTAATAAAAATAGACTGGCTTTGGTGGATGACAAACCTATAATTTATTATTAATTAACTGTGCATGCCCTGTCCATTCATTCAACAGTCTCTGAGTCTGAAGAATTTCAGATTGTGTACGTAACTATCTTACTATATTATAGAACTTATTCGAGATCTAATCAATCTTCCCGTTTCGTTCAAAACCCTTTATTGACACCCTCACTCCAGAAGGTGATATTCACCATTACATCTATTTTGCATTTGCATAATTTATCTTGCATTTACGTCGGGTTTCAGTGGCTCCTCCTGCTACAGGATGGGGCTGAGTGTAATCCGCACGATGATGACGTTGTCATTCCCGGCCTTTCTATCTATGGTCGTGTGGCAACTGCTGAACCCTCAAACTCAGGAGTTTATCTGCCACAAGGTAGGTTGCATCTTCATAAGTCTAAAGGTCTATCTATAATGGACAATGGTTTTATGCCTGGAAATTGCAATGAAGTATGTTGAGATTTAATTAAAATATATGAGCAAATGTCTCCCCTGATTTTCTCCCTTAAAAGAAACAGCCCAAACCGGTATTTATCCATAACAAGACATAACTATTGATACGTTGTTGAAAAGAAGTTTCCGTTCATAACAATAATTTAACTGCGTCATATTGTATTGTTAACTAAGAGATATACATATAGCTATCAATGTATTACATTTTATAATAACTTGGTTGATACACATATTATAAAGAACAATACATATGTTTGACCATGACCACCTAAGGCATCGCTATGGTCTATCGGGGAGGAGGGAGGGTACGTCCTGGAATGCAGGAAAATTATGAGTTGCATATAATTCAGCAGGTGATGCATACATGCGTATCTATCATATTACATAATAATTTACAGCTATAATTTTATTGGTTGAACTGATAGCAAGGGTAGTTATCAGAACAGCTTAGCTACATATTTTGCATTTTATTCAGGATCTTGGGAATGAGGAAAAGATCATGTGTCGACCAAAGTGTAGCCATGGCCAGTTCAGCTTGTCGTGGATGCAGAGCTGTGAGCCGTGGTTGACCTGTGAACAGATCGAGGGTGAAGTCAAGGTTAAACATCCAATCGGAAATGGCGCTGTCAAAACGGTGTGTTGACCCTTTTTATTTCAAACATAACGAAATCTTTCCCTTTTTTTCATTTTCTCTCTTTGTTTTTCTTCACAATATTCGTACCCCAAGGATGTCGATAAATAGAAACTTCCCCGTGTATATTTATATATATTTAAAAAACCGTGTGCATTTTATTATGGATTTGCCATATTAAAAGGTTTAAAAAAAGAAAAGTGGTTAATGCCATGACAATTCTATCATGCTGCCACATAGACCTATCAGTTGGTCTGGTGGAATCGTCCCTATCGTTTTATATATGCCAAATGTGCTGATTTGAAATGTTAAATTGATAAATAACTACAACAGTAAAGCTGGTAATACCTTTCCAATGCAACTTTCCATCTCTCTCTCTCTCTCTCTCTCTCTCTCTCTCTCTCTCTCTCTCTCTCTCTCTCTCTCTCTCTCTATATATATATATATATATATATATATATATATATCTAAGCAACCACCAAACCAATGATTATATGATAATACTGTAGCTGACACACAATGCCATAACTAAACCATTACAGTTATTGTTATTATTATTAGCAGTAGTGGTAGCAGCAGCAGTAGTAGTAGTAATAGTAGTAGTAGTAGTAGTACTAGTAGTATACACTGCTGAGTTCCTACATAATGCCAGAACCTGCATCTATAAATATATATGATTATGCTACCGCTATGTAACTAAACTATATTTATCTATATATATATACACATGATCGGAAGATCAGTTCATCGGCGATGGACAAAAAAAAGTGTTCAGCTAAATAACCATTTTGATCAACAACAGGCCCACCTGGCAGAGTTCCGCGAGTGGGAGGTGGTGTACAATACGTTGCTGGAGGCCGACTTCGACGACGACTTCCAGCACGGTCTACGCATGCTCATCGGCCTCCAGCCACACCTAGAAGTGGTCCAGCTGATTGGCTACTGTTCGAACACCTTCATTACCGAGTACCACCCTCTCAAGTCCACCTACAATGCAAACACGGTGCTGGCACGCGACGACTACGCCAAGTATGACACGCTGGCGACGCGCTTCGGCTGGGCGATCAAGTACGTCCATGTCATCCACTTCTTGCACACCAGTCCGCTGGGCGTGCGCGTTATGTGCGACAGCAACGATCTACAGAGGACGCTAAGCCAGTACTTGCTCACCTCGGACCTCGACATCCTCCTCAACGACGTCGACGCGCTGCCGATGGTGAATCACACTTCCAAGGAGCTCATCAAGTGTGGTCATCGACAGCTGTTTGGGGATTTTGTGGCGCCAGAGCAGCTCTGGCCGCACGGCGAGGAGGAGGAGTTCTCCGACGAGCGTATGGAGGGCTACGACGAGAAGACGGACATTTGGAAGATCCCCAACCTGTTTGAGTTCTTCGTCGGCGAGGTGAACGGCAGCGAGAGCCTCAAGTTCACACTCTATGACATCCACAAGCAGTGTAAGAGTATCGACCCAGCCGACCGGCCCAGTGCCGCCCAGATTATTGAAGCATATGACAAGGCCTGGGAGGACTTTGAATTGTCATAAGACGCCGCCGTGTGGATTTTCTTCAGCGAGAATCTCCTCTTTGTCACCTGTCACATTTAATAAGCCTGGTTTATTGATGATGAGCACTACCATCTTGTGACCATTGCGTGATGATATGAAGATCACCGTTCAAATTTACATCAAAATTTAATTTGTAGTTGATTTATATATTGTGGGTTTAAAAAAAAAAAAAATTGTCCTTGCTTCAGGTTGCATCGGATAGTTTAATAAGGCAAAGAGCTATGCTTTGCTTGACCCAATTCTGAAGGTCAGGTGTTGATATGCTGTGTGTGTATATATATGAGATATATATATATGAGAGATATATATATATATATATAAGATATATATATGAGATATATATACCACCCAAACTATGATATAATCGGGTCTTACACACCAGGAGAGGGAGCTACCATGCTCTGCCCCTTACAGACGGATACATGTAGCCGTAATATATATATATAATATATTTTACCTCGGTACTACGCCTCTGGCTACTCATAGCCCAGGGAGAAGGAAGCACATCCGGGTCCAGCAATTAGCATAATCAGCTCACAGCAGGAGGATGTCTTGTGAGCAGCTCTGGCAGTTTTTCTACATTTACTACAAAACCAAACAGGTTAGTATCTTTCAAACTCGATAAGTTTGTTTAGTTCATGTTAGCATTCACATACAAACTTTTATGAAACCTTTTGATAAGTTATTACTGTTTTACAGCTTAGTTTAGGGATTCATTCCCTGGATTTCATTAAGATTCCCCATTTGTGATTCTTGTTATGGCCTATAGTATTTTCTTCAACTTGGTGGTGAAGAAAGCCACAGGTGGGAGAAGTTTATGGGTACTTAGAGTGTGGGAGGGCACCACTACACTGGTCCCTACCCCTCGTTTACATCGGTTGGTTACTCATACCGTCATCCTGCGACTGTCTGTTAGCCATACGCCTGCATTAAAAATTAATTTAACGGCATAAATACACCTAGTATAATTATATTCTAATTATCAGTATGCTATTCCACCTAAGACAATGCCTAATCATTGTTCGTCTTTTTACTCAGTCTCAGAGCCATGGCTACGAAGTGGAGTACGGCAGAGGTAACTCACACACTCAGTGCTGATGAAGATGCCACACCACTGGTGTGGGTACAAAGGTCGCCATCGCCAGAACAAAGGGATTTTGAAGAGGTGGGGGGGGGGGGGGTACGATAGAGACCTAGACGAGCAGGTTGCCAGGCTAGTGCCACAGAAGATGGAAGAAATGTTACCATTTAGAGAGGGTACATCAAAGAAAAGGCGAACCAAGGTTCCGCGAGACTCCGATGTCTCGGAATGGGAGGACCTCTGTGCAGATCAGGCCTCAACAGACGACGACTCAGAGGAGGAGGTGTTTTTGTTGGCACGGAAGCGCAAACACAAGAAAATAGACAATTCCTCAGAAGGAGATGAGGGCCCGTAAAAAGAAACCCCTCCTGAAAAAGAGTAAGAAAAAGTGTAAGAAGAGGAGGAAATGCAAATCCTCCTCTGCGGACTCATCGTCAGACTCATCGACAACGAGTTCAGACTCCGACACCAAGCACTTGTGCAAATACGCTAAATCGTGCAGGAAAGAAACGAAAAAGTGTAACATGCAGAGACTCAAGAAAATTCACATTACAACTCTCATGAGGAAGACCATTCAAGGGCACTTTAATACCTTCAAACCAGCAGAGGTCATAATCAAGATGGCGGAGAAATTCACAGGGATTAAAGGGATCCCGGAATCCGTCATCAAAGAGATGGATCCTGAGGTGAAACTCAGGGAAGAGAGGAAAAAGTTTGAGACGGCTCTCCACATGGTACACAAAGGGGTACTCTCGGATCTTACAGCCATTGCACCCATCGCCAACAGGCTGATGGCAGAGAACAAGTTCTCGTCACTGTGTGATGATATGAAAGGAGGGATTGCGTTACTAACAGCAACCAGCAACTTCCTCTCCTACAGATGGTTTGAGAACGTATTTAAAGCGATTTGCACAGATGCTGGAAAAGAGGTGGTGTGGTCCAAAAAGATTACAGACAACATTGGGACAAGACCAAGATGTTTGGTGGACAGCTGAAATACTTGTTCAAACAAGTGGAGACCATCTCCAAGTGCGGAAAACAAATGGAAACTGACAAAAAGAAATCGGCTGACAGCAACTCCAACCGCTTCAAGAAGCTAAGGCAGGATTTTCATTTTAGAACCGAAGAACTGGCCAATGGGGAGGCCGGTTCAGAACCAACTTCAGCTTCCAAGCCAGAGGAAGGGGCCAGAGGCAGTCATTCGGCTGGAACGACGGGAACAGGCTCTTCAGAGGGAGCTCAACACTCAGAAGCCATTACCCCACCCAGGGAACAAATAGAAGTGGTGACTCAAACAATAGCAGTAAACAATACCTTTCAAGCGGGTAACCTCAATAACTGTCTTTCGGAATGGAATAAAGTTACAGATAACTTAACTATCATTAGCTTAACAGAAGGAGTAAATATCCCGCTAATAGAAGAACCTATTCAAAATACAATACCATTTCCATATCGGTTTCACGGTTCAGGACGTGAAGCATTAAACAATCAAGTCCTCAAGTTTTGCAGAAAGGGCATTATAGAAAAAACACTACAACTTGCTGGGGAATTAAGACTGAAACCAAACTGAGATGGTAGACTAATTTTAGACCTAACTTTATTTAACAAATTCTTAGAATACAAACATTTAAAAATGTTTTCATTAGAAACAGTGAGCGACTTAGTCACACAAGGCGCTTGGCTAGCCAGCGTTGACCTTAAAGATGCTTACTATGCGGTACCCATCTATAAACATGATCAAAAGTATTTAAGATTCTGTTGGAACCGCAAACTTTATGAGTTCACGTGTATGCCGAATGGACTGGCCTGCTGTCTATGCATTTTCACAAGGTTACTCAAACCAATTTTTTCCCTTATGGCTAGGAAAGGACATATCATGTTTCCATACATTGACGAATCATTTATTGTTGTGCAAACACAACAACAATGGCAAACAGCAGGAGATGAATTATGTAAAATGTTTACAAATTTAGGTGTCTATATACATGAAACTAAATCAGTAGTAATGCCAACAAACAAACTAAAATTTCTGGGGGTCTTTATTGACACCATAAAAAATGACTATTTCATTAACAGAACAAAAAGTTGATAAATTCACAAAAACAGCAAACCAATTACTACAATTGAACAAACCAAAAATATGACAAATCACAGTCTTGATAGGAATAATCATAGCCTATGCACCAACTATCTTATATGGCCAGGCCCATATCAAATCCTTAGAAACCCACCCAAACCTAAATACAATAGGTTTTAGGATGTGTCAATAGTATTCAAGTTATTCAAGTCATGGCCTAGCAACAGACATTTGTTACAGGACACAGAAGCCAAACCATTGTGGCACTTTCACTAGATGGACTAGAAATAGATAAGGATGAAGCTACATTTGATTTACAGACATTACTTAAATCAAATCATACAGGGGACCCACAGTACATGTTACTAGTTTTCCGGAGGATAAACTGATATGTGTAGTTTCAGCCATTAGGGCTTATATATCCAAGTCACGTGGAAGTAGAAATTCCAGACAACTACTAATCAGCTTTATACGGGCACATAAAGCTATCTCGAGAGACACTCGCAAGGTGGACTATCAAGCCGCTTAAACAAGCAGGAGTCAACACTGGATGTTATGTGTCCTACTCAACGCGTGGAGCCATGGTCTCCAAGGCAAGACAATTAGGAATCTCAGTCAAGAGAATTCTTGCACACGCTGGGTGGAAGACAGCTAGATCGTTTGCAAAACATTACAACAAACGACTGGAAAAGTCAAGCGGCATGGCGACACGCCTACATAACCAACTAAAAGCAGGTGAGAAACAACATTAAATTATGTACTCATATACACATAGAATGGTTACAACATTAAAGGATAAAAAATTAGATTACGTAAAATTCTCCCTGGGCTATGAGTAGACAGACGTAGTACCGAGGTAAAATAGTATAGTTATTTGAATCTTACCTGGGTACAGATGATGGATAACTGGTGTTTTTCCGGGAAAACACCAGTTATCCATCATCTGTACCCAGGTAAGATTCAAATAACTATACTAGATATAATATATATATATATATAATATATAGATATTGAGCATGCAATATATATATATATAAAATGTATTATATATAATATATATTATGTATCTATATATATATATATATATCGAACAGTGATGTGCACCGAATATATACCCAGGAATGCAGTGCCCCCACGCGGCATTGCAACCCGGAACGCAATTATGCAAGTTTCCCCTCCAACACAACAAAGACCCTATAACACTAAGACGGCTCACTCAGCCTGTACTGTGTAATGAAGAGAACAGCCAGCGCACCAGGTGGTGGGTTTGATCATTTTGATAGCATTGGAGTGTCAGAAGAAACCCTGCTGTCGTTTGGTAGGTGTGTGGTGGGGGTTTAGGGATGTGGTGGGGGTGTAGGTATGTGTGTGTTGGTGGTGTAGGTCTGTGGTGGGTGTGTGTGCTGGGGGTTTAAGTGTGTAGTGTATGTGTCATGGGGGTGTAGGTGTGTGTGGTTGAGGTGTAGGTGTGTGTGGTGATGGTGTAGGTGTATGGCAGTAGTGTAGGTGTGGTGTGTGTGTGGTGGGAGTAGGTGTGTGGTGGGGGGTGTCATGGGGGTTTAGGGATGTCGTGGGGATATAGGTGTGTGGTGGTGGTGGTAAGGGTGTAGGTGTGTGGTTGGGTTTAGGGATGCTAAAGATTGTGAGGTGCTGCTCTTCAAGACCCCTACAACTTCACCACAAACCACCTACAGCTCCACCACACACACCCTACACACCCACCACACACACCTACACCCCCACCATACCCACCTACACCCCAACCACACACACCGTCAACCCCCACCACACAGAATATGTCTATGGGGCCGGGGTGGAGAGGTGGAAGGGCAGGGTGGGGCTAGTGGTGGTGCTGGGAGTTCTATAGGAGTCGCAACATGCAACCAGTGGGGACCTCTCCCTCCCCCCCCCTCCCCCTCTCCCCCCTCTCCCGCCCCCAACCCACGCTTACATCAGGGAGGGGGAGGGGGTCGTGAGGTGTGGCATGGTGTGAGAGCGCCGACTAAGGTCGGGGAGGAGAGGGAGTGTGTGGGAAAAGGGGGGTGGAGGAGGCGGAGAGGAAGGGGTGGAGGGAGGAGGAGGAAGGGGGAGGGAGGTACGGTGTGAGAGCACTGGGAGTCTACTGGGGAAGGTGGTTGAGGAGGGAGATCGGGAGAGGGAAGGGTGGGGATGGGAGGATGAAGGGGAGGGGAAGGGCTGTGAGGCTGGGGGTTGGGTGGGGCAGTGAAGCTGGGAGGAGGGAGGAGGGAGGGCGGGGAATGAGAGAGGGCGGGACAGAGGGAGGCGTGGACCAGGTAGTAGACACAACATCAGCCAAATACATCTGACAGGAAATCTCTCTCTTTTAAATTTTAAACTCACCCTCTCGTCTTGTAGGCCTATGTGTTTACATGTGAAACACCAGCCAGCCGCCGGGCTGATCAAACTCACCACAAGATGGCACTACAAAATGTACATTACCATGGGAGCGATAGGGAGTGAGCCGTCTTAGTGTTATAGAGTCTTTGAACACGATGAGGGTTGCCACTGTGCTCCGCCCTTACATCTATATATACGAAGGTATATATTCGGTATAAATACACCCACATACACATGCACACGTTTCAGAAGCGTTATAGCGTGATCGTTGGGGGTCCATAAAATGGCAACGTGAATAACAAGTGGGGTCACGCTAAATTGGGGCCTAGTTTATTTAACTACCTTTAGTTTAGCAAAATTCCGGGTTCAATGAATCATCGCGTTATATCCAATTTGTTTTAAAATCGGGACGCGTAAAATTGGGGTTTCACTATACCTCATCAATTCTACAAATCAAAATTGCTATGGTTTGGAACCTAGTCATTTTAAATGAACAGTTGGCCACTCTAATATGGGTCCCTCGACCCTCATGAGTTCCTATTGACCTTGACTTCACCTCGGCCAATCGCCACTCCAGAGTCTTTGTGCCTCATGCTCCATATCAGGCAACATGCTTATCTAGTATTGTCGGCTGGTGTGCATATTTCTTATCATGATCTTCGCTCTCACTAAGTGACTTAGACGTACATTCAATGTATGTTCGACGCAGAAAATGTCATTCTGTAGCAAAACTGCCAAAGTATCCTTAAGTTCAGATATATATTGGTTGTGTTCTTAATCAATAATATCGGAATGATTGCACAGCTTACACGCGTATCAGGTTGTGTTGATAGAGAGTTATGATGTGATATACTGTCATTAAACCGTTTACAAAATATGCTTATCTTTCATATGTTACCTTAAAGGTGTTTTTTCCCCTCAAATATATTTGATTTATATTCATTGATTAAGCAGGAGAAATTTCAATCACAGATAATTGGTCTTCCTCATTCCACTCATTGCCCTATCCCAGTAATTTTGAGTGTCAAGCTAGGTAGCGATAAGTATAAATATTTTTACGTTGTTACTTTCGCTTAGCCATGGTTTGAATCCCATGAAGTAGGTCATGGGAAGCGGGCACTCCACTCATTCCACCATCCCGTCTGACTGGTTATCTACTCATTTTCTCACTTCATGTATCATGTGAAGAGCGGGTGTGACATGATGATAATTCTTGTGGATTTGTTATTATGTGAGAAGCATTGTTCTAAATTCGCTGAAGGCGATTGATGTTATATTCAGATATGTAATGCAGTACTATTTGTTCCAGGTGAGAAACATTTACCACTCATTAGGTGCAAAGAGGATAGTCTACACAAATACTAAGCCGAATTGATCATTTCAACCTACTATATTGCATGTGTAATAGTCTGCACTGACCCTTCAGGCAAGAGGCCACATAGACAGGTAGGCGTGGATAGGGTGATGACGACAGGGATCCTAGGTGGTGAATTGGTTAGCACACTAGCCCAGAATGCAAGAGGTGTGGGTTCGAAACCTGCTTTCTGCGCAATATTTCCCATTTTCATCACCCCCATGACACAGTTTGAGGACTATATTTGTCATCACTAGGTTATGTATAAAGAGTCCTGAAAAGCCATATATCATCCCAAATGATCAGTCTAAGAATAACTGTTTTTGGCACTTTGGTTGAGTATCAACTGAACTTCGAATATAATTAATAATGACATCATATAAGATTGCTTAGAGATGATCTATTGATATATGCAGTGGGTGTTATAGTTGTGAAGATTTTTTAGTATGTTTAATATTGTGAAACCTTATATGAATCAAAGTAATTATTGGGGGAAAGTGTGCAAGATCTATTTATAGTATATTATGTATATTCATAGAATATGGTGTGCAAAATCTATTTATAGTTATATTGCTTATACTCACAGATGTACAGTTCTATATATGCATATGTAGTGTTGTGCTGCTATTTGACAAAGCACCTACTGCTCGGTATTCCCTCCTTTCTCCCACCCCTTCACCCTCACCTTGTATTACAAATTCCTTGCCTAGACATTGCTAGGAATTTGTAGTACCCCTCGATTCCATTTCTTCATTTAATAAAGCATTAATAGGGGTCAGACTTCATTTGACCAAATTCAGCTTAAATTACTACATTTCTGGCTCAAACTTTCTAACATCCACACATACCATTGATATAAGATATTTTGAGTGCAAGAACGCTCATAGACTTTCAATCAAGTATTAGATTTATCGGTGCAATTTATCACTTTTACCTGCAAGTCATTTATCATTTGTACTTCTATCAAATTTCATACCACATACATTTTACATGTAATTTATACGGTATTATCGAACTGTAAATATTTATTGGCTCTTATTAAGAGCAAGTAAATAATAAGTCTTAATTTAAAGGTACTCTAATATGACAAAAACACAACTTAATTGAATTCACAATTACTATGTTCTAATATGACTAGTCTTGATTTGTATAGTTTGAAACAACCCATTCTGTATGAGTTATTTAAAGTTGCATAGTCCGATGGTTTTGAATTTCTGTATTTTTTCTGATATAAATATATTAGCTCGATCACTAGTATCTTCATTACATTACTTCTAAATTACTTTTATTTTAAATGGTAAACTTTTGATATATTTTGAGTGCAACCATGGAAAATTAGTTTTGGCATGCTTGCCAAAACTCTGACACCATAGACTTCTGCAGTAACAGGTTCTGTTAAATTGACTGAGCATTGCCTTCTACGCTAAAACAAATGCTTAATAAGTGCATTAGTATGTAAGTTAGATATGTAAAATCAAATCTAGATAATTGGTTTGGTTTTGAAAATTTGATATTTCATCGGACTATGCAGCTTTAAGGCACAACCATGGTATGAGGATCTCTGGTTATATAGTGCCAATCAGCCGTAATGACTGCCCTTAGTGCCATAAGCTGGAGCATATTACAGACTTGGAAAGTAGTCCAAAATCTACTACTATTAAAAGTTAATTTGAAGGTTTTTGAATATGCCTTACAACCTATGCAAGTCCACCTTCTCCTTCCTTGTGTGACATCACAGAACTACTAATAATACTATTGTGATAGCCATGGGGTACTCAAAGTCTGATGGTGCTTGGCAGGTCAATCCTGTCTTAGTGGGTTAGAGCTCAACTTGCGCACTGCAAGGGTGATCTTTCATTAAAAAGATACACCAAGCATTCGTTTAGGAAACACATGGTACAATCACGTGACCAGATCTTTAAGCTACCATATTTATAAGCTGAAATAAAGTATTGAATTGAATTAAAATAAGCACACCGGCAGTCATTACATGTACAGTTGCCTCATACCTCTGCCCTTCTTTGCAGTGTGCAGTGCTTTAAATAGCAAACTAACATAACAACCTTACATGATGCCTGACGTACATTCAAGTCATTTTGATTGAATGTTGAATCGCAATAGATGGTATCATTATGTTACAAAAATAGTAATTTCGGTATGTATATGTATATGTGTATCTGATGTGAAGTTATATAATGAAAGATGAGTATATATTGTGGACAAGTCCTATGGAGTCAAATTGAAGCTTCTCTGATGTCATGATGGTGGAGAATTATCAAATTACTGGAGTCTCAGAGTAGACAGCAACACCAGTGGCTAGTGATGTAAGCTCTTTAAGGAGAGGTCCAGTCTTGAGGTCAGGAAACACTCATTTTTCTTCACAAGTGACAGATCCATGGAAGTCTTCCATACCAAGTGGTTGAAGCACTGATGATAGAACATTTGAGACAAGGCTGGATAGACATTGGAGAGGACACCCACAATTATATGATTTCAGCGCTCCATCCGCCTCCAAAAGTGTGCTAAAAAATAGTTCTTTTTTACTATAACAACTTAGCAAGCTGGCATTAGAGGCCCAATAGGGCCGAGATCAGCCAGAAGGTGATATGTAAGTTAATCTGCAAGTCAGATTCAGAAAGCCGCTTGCAGGTGGAATCATTTTAGTGGTTCTTTACGAACGGCACATACAGATGGAATCATTTTAGTGGTTCTTTTACGTTGCATAGTTCAATCAACATTGTTTCCACCCGCCGAAGGCAGATAATTTTGACGTACTTAAAGAGGCAAAGCCAGAACAAAATCATTTATGATTGCACCTGTATCGAAGTTAGACGTGTTGGATCAAATCTAGGTTAAGTGTTTTGATTTTGAAAATATGCTTTCATCGGATTATGGAACTTAAGTAATTAGTTGAACTGGCTTAAATCTAACTTGTGAATATTGCTGTTTACATTAGTGCTCTTAAAAGTTTATTATTATTATTATTACAAGACATTCCATGCATTCTAGATTTATCCTGGTTGTGTGAGATCATAACCTCTCTGGACAGCGGGTTTTTCTTCCATTTTCTTGTTTGTTTGGAGTTTTACATCCTGGCAACATCTAAGGTCATATCAGGATAGGTACCGACCTTTGACAGTGTACACTCATGGCGACTTTATAGTGCTTCCCCACTGGTAGACTAGGTCACTGGCACCATAACCCAATTTCCAACTTAGTTACATCATCCTGATACTGAGCTAACCAGTCCCTGCTCTATCCTAGTAATGCCAAGCGCTAGGCTAGGTACCGACGGGTATTAATTTTGTAGATCATTGGTATGACTTGACTGTGAATCAAATTCCAGACCTTCCACGCAGGAAGCCTGTGC
This sequence comes from Branchipolynoe longqiensis, assembly GCA_030323885.1. Lineage (NCBI taxonomy): Eukaryota > Metazoa > Annelida > Polychaeta > Phyllodocida > Polynoidae > Branchipolynoe > Branchipolynoe longqiensis. Next base: position 67,671,241 of record CM059190.1, on the reverse strand, counting down.
TCTACCGATTCGGCAACCGCGTCTGGTTTCCATTTTCTTTTCTATCAACCGGATTTAGATCAACGTTAGAGTGTCACTTCTTGAACAGTGTTCGTTATGTTCTTTATCGTCTACTGTGTCAACTCACTTCACCAATGTTTTGTACAAGTTATGAATAAAATGGTTTTACATATCTAATTTACATGATATTCCAACTGCATTTTGTTGTTGTTGAGAAGCCATATGAAAACTAGCCTCTTGAAAACGACTCAAGACTTTATGACCTAATTTAATAACGTTTTCCTGAATTGGTAATGTGGTCATACTTAATGGTGTCTATATCTTTCCTTTATTTACTTCTAAACTATTAATCGACGATGAAATCGGAACGCTTTAAATTCCATACTTTATTCCATTAAACGCTATATTTAGTGAAATAACATTAAATCCAATATCACATAGGACAATGTACGAATAGACAGATAAAACAAAATTAACATTAAAACCAACTTCACTTGTTCATAGGTTAATTCCTATAGTTTTTAATTTAATGCAAAACAAATTCTAGCAGATGGTAATCTGTCACTGGAGGTAGCCGCTTCCGGAATGACTAGTGGCGCCCCCTATCATAGCGGAAGTGGGCAGAACTAGAAGGGTGCTGGTTCCGGTATCACGATTGACGAAATAGAATCGCCCCCCTCAAAATGTTCTTCCCAAACGAATTTATTTAGAAATAAACCCCCCCTCTTTAAAATAGAATGGCACTGCCCACGAAATTCAGTTTATATATATATGTGTGTATGCAAATATACCGGGGTTTTTTTGTGGATAAAATAGAGGGAAATGAGGAGTGGGGTTGAGATGGGAGGGACAAGGGAGTGGTGGTTATACTTTATAGGGAAAGGAGAGAGGGGTTATGGGGCAAGGATAAAAATGGGTCTCTGGGAGAAAACGCAGGAGATTATTATGCCGATGGCGAATTTCCGCGAAAACCGATTTTCATCCTTAGGATTAGCATTGTCAAGGAACCGCGGGAAAATGCTGGAAGTCGGCTTACAGCTATCCTAGTTGTGACTATATTATCGCCAATTATTAACTCTTTCTTGTTTGGGTTTTATGTTCTAGTAACATTTTAAGGTCATATAAGAACGGAATTCGAACTAACCAATCCTAATTCATTGGCATTTTGTTTAATGTTAATTGGTCAATATATAAAATCGCTGAAATCTCCTAAATCGTGAAGATCTTTTTTTCCGTAATAGAGATAGGAGAGAGTGATATGCAGGTTGGAGGGGAGGGGAGGGGATGAGAAAAGGATGGTGGTTTATAGAGAAGGGAGAGAGGGAGGTGGGAAGTGAGGGTAAGAGGGAAGCAGGGAGTTGATGATGGGAAAGGAGGGGGGGGGATTTTATTTCGAAATAAAATCGCCCTAAGTGATTTTATTTCGAAATAAAATCGCCGGTGATTTTGTTTCGAAATAGAATCGCCAAGGGAGAAACTTTTGAGGGGACGATTTTATTTCATGACACCTGCTAGTGAAGACTCAAGGTCTAGCACCGCTCCAGTTGTAATATTATTGACATCTTAAAATGTACAACACAAAATATGACATATCGACAGTACGTAATCAGGTACCTTCAATTTCACAATGAGAACAATGTTGAACATAAACAATAACAATTAAAAACGTTAATATATTTTTTACATAAAATGGACGGCATAAAACTGTATTAAATGTAAGTGTCTGGTAATAGCCTCGTTTTGATTTTTGTTTGTTTTGGAAAACCCAAAATGATCACTGACACTGTATTCTGTTATAAGCAAATAGCAGAATTTTCATAATGTCAATTATGATAAATACAAAGAATACAGCATTATGCACTATCTACAAAACATTAATGCACTATGGGTAAATATTGGACGGAAGGTATCACAACACCACATAGATATCATATCGGCAAAAAATGGACGGGAATTAATACCAGCATTTACTGGCAATACAATCACATAGGTCAGTAACTAGACGCAGTGTGGCTTTGTGCACATATGTACATACCTCAACGACTTTGTCTTATTCATAATACATATTGAGAACTACTGTAACAACGCTTAATTTATTAAGGAATTCAATTAAACATAATTGTGGCAGATACAGTGAAACCCCATTATAACGCGATCATTGGGGTAAAAAAAATGTCATCGCGAAGACAGCGGGGGTCACGCTAAATCAGGGTTTGGTTTATTGAATCACCTTTAAATTAAAGAATTCTGGGTCCAATGAATCATTGTGTTATATCCAAATTCGTGTTAAATCGGGGTGCGTTATAATGGAGGTTTCACTGTATAACATAACTATCCTGTCACAATTATTTACCACATACAAAGTGGGAACTGTGTACATGTGTGTTGTACTGAATAGACGATTTCCACGGGACATGCACACTCAGCTGAAACTAAATAGAAGACCCTGCCTTTGTAAAATGTGTTATCAAACTTGATATTTATGTTCTATTTTCTTGTAGTTTTGTGCTGGCTTCTGTGGCATTGGATACTATCCATGCAGTAGTTTTGAAGTCCTACCCAGAACTCAAGTTCTTGCCACTGCCGCCAGAGGGCGGGTTGGTGGCGGAAGTCGTCTATTACTGATGGGAATACATATTCCCATAGAATACAAGCACATATACAGAGATATATATTATATTCACATACATATATGATATACAATATATAACTATCCCAAATTACAAAGATGAACCTTACAACAGTAGGAATGTACTTTTATGATGAGCAGTTGTTCCCATGGGTCACTTATACAAACATATGGACGGATAATATTTCCTGAAGTACATAAGCCATAAAACATGGTCATCTATGTGAGCTGCACTGAGCTGAAGGAATCCGGTATAGCCCGCTGAGATTGAAACTGTACTCTGACAAATGCTCTCCAAACACACCTTTTCAGTTTGTGTAACTGAATATGTGGAGGGAGAGCACCACAATGGCTACTGTGCAAGTGCAACCTAAAGGGGTTCTCCGGTGTTCTTCAGTTTGTGGCAAACCATATTTGGTCATGTAAGGGAACCACATTAGGTCATGTCATGACGGAATCCCACCCGTGACATCATTCCTAATTACATTCGGAGTTAGTTTGTCATCTAAGAGGATTATACCGGGCAACATTTAAGTCTACATGGAACAATCATCTCGAAGCACTAGATCTCGAGCTGCGAGGTTAGAGTTCACCAAATGTGGGGCAAACAGTAGATGTGTCTGTAATTTACTTAGTCTGATCAATAACCATGGAATTCTTCTTATGCGAGGAAAGCAAACTCATCGATTCCTGGGCAACATCCTGCATGCACATATAGAGAACATGGCGGCATACAGATTTCCCAGTGTGAGAGCAGGGAGAACAACCATACTATGAAGAGGCAACCTATGTTGCCTTATACGGAACAGAAAGTATAAAAACTATCCCCATAGTGCTTGGTTGCACTTTTGTTTAGACAACTATATAAAGACTAGTCCCTGATCGACTATTAGACATGCTCACATTGTACTGATGCTGTGGCACACGTGTGGGTTAAGCACTTCAGGACATAACTCCCTATCTGTAATATTTAATTTTTGAGGAGATAACTCCCTATTTGCAAAATTAAATTTGTGAAGACAACTTCCTATTTGCAATATTTAATTTTTAGTACTCCCTATTTGCAATATTAAATTTTCTAAGACATAACTCCCTATTTGCAATATTTAATTGTTGAGAACATAACTCCCTATTTGCAATATTTAGTTTTTGTCAGGACATAGTTCCCTATTTATGCTATCCAATTTTCGATAAGAGGTGAGGTTATTTCGCTATAATTATGATTGGCACTAACGGAATTGACTGAATCAAGCAAATACACATTTTGTTTCTCAACAGGTGCATAACTATTGAGAAAATAATAGAGCCCTAAGGTAGCGAAGCATATTTAACTGGAGATTCAACTTTGCACCTTAGCAATACGCCATTGTTACCATAACCATGTCACATTACTTGTCAAAGCTGGTCAGTTTTGTTGTCTTGATGTTCTGAAGGTGCAAAGCTTCTATAAAAGTGATGAAGGAAGGCACCAGTATCTAAGTTCGATATGCTAAAACATCAGCCAATAATCCCTTGGAAATGCCCTCAAACAGTTCATTTTAAAGCCCCACCCGGCCCCCCTGCTCCCCCCCCCCCCCCCATGCGCAAGCTTGTTTCTGCCACCACTGGTGTGCCACGCCCATAACGCAAAACCTCATGTATTCTCAGTACCTCCAGGTTGGCAACACTGAGATAAATGTCTTAGTTTATCACAAAATGCCTTCCCCAACGGGTGATCTTCCGGTCGTGTTGCAACCAATGTTACATTAAATTAAAGTTCATACTCATGCTAAATACATTGTTACAACAAATCTGCAATTGAAATCTTTATCTAGAATCACATATATCCCTTGAAGGGAGGGTGATGGTGGTGGATTAAAACATTTATTTATCAGCGGGAACAGATCTTAAGTTGAGTAAACAACCATCCTCCTTCCACCGCTCTAACAAGGCAGATTAAAATTCCTTTGTTTTGTGTGTGCTAAACCCATTGTGGTTGGTATTTGCATTCTTACCAAGTTTCCTAGAAAACCAAACAATTGAACAATTTATACCCTGGCTTTTCCAATTTTCCATAATATTTCTAGATGCTAGTGATAAATAAATCACACTTTAAAAGAAAAATAAATTTTGTTCTCAAAAGGATCAGTTCTCAACAATCAATTGCTCGGTGTAAATCCATCTAGTCATCATCTAAAACATCCTGCGCTGCCCTTCGATGCTCACCCACCAGCACTCAACCGCTCCCCTCATTGTGCGCACATGTACTCGCGCATGTACATGCGCAATGAATGAGGTCACCGATTAAGCAGATGCTCGAACATGTGCAATCAATGACGTCACTGACTGAGCGTATGTGCTTGTGTGTGCGCTATCAATGAGGTCACCAGTTGAGCATGTGCTCACGCATGTGCAATCAATGAGGTCACCAGTTGAGCATGTGCTCACGCATGCACAATGAAGTCACCGATTCATGTGTGCTTGTGTATGGGCAATCAATGATGTCACCGGTTGAGCTTATCCTCGCATATGCTCAATCAATGAAATTACCGATTGAGCATGTGTGCTTGCATATGCACAATCAATGAGGTCACAAGTTGAGCATGTGAACTCATGCGTGCACAATCAATGTGGTGACCTGCTGAGCGTGTGAACTCATGCATGCACAATCAATGAGGTCACCAGCTGAGCTTGATGTGCTCGCGCGTGTGCAATCAAAGAGGTCACCGACTGAAAGTGGTGTACTCGCACGTGCACGATTAATGAGGTCACCAGCTGAGCTCTGGGGGCTGCCCTCTTCCCTCTTTCTCCCTGCGCTCAGTCTTCCTCATCCGGGTAGCAGTCGGCCAGGGCGCTCAGCTGGTCGGTCTTGTAGTTGTGGCTGGGTGTGGTCACCTTCTTCTGGCGTGCCTCAAGGTGCAGGCCCAGCTCGACCAGGGTGCGCCTAGGGTGCTTCTTGACGAAGGTCTCCACGTCCCTGAGCACGAAGCCAGAGTCGGAGATGGTCTTGTGCTGGTACTTCCAGATGCGGTACATGCGCAGGAAGCAGGCAGCGTAGAACTCGTTCACTGTGTTGATCACCTCTAGGCGGCTGTTGCACTCCCTACAAATTACAAAATACCTTTTAACATGTGCCTGTTTGTTTGCCTTGCTTATATAGTTGGTTGGTTGTTGGAGTTTTACGTCTTGGCAACATCTAAGGTCATATCAGGACGGGTACCAACTTGTGACTGCGCACTCATGGCGACTTTATAGTGCTGCCCCATTGGCAACGTGGGCTTCAAGTGGGATACGAAATTGATACGATTATTGTTTATAATTCAGCTTTGTTTAAAGTTGCATAGTCAGATGAAGCATCAGATTTTCAAATCGAAAACACTCACCTAGATTTGATTTGACATATCTAACTTAGATACTGCTGCACTTATTAAGCATTTGTTGCTACATAGAAGGGAATACTGAGCAAATTTAATCAAACCTTTTACTGCAGAGGCATATGGTGTTCGAGTTTTGGCGTGCATGCCAAAACTAATTTGACGTGCTTACACTTTGAATATCTCAAAAGTTAGCCATTTAAGATAAAAGTTACTGCAAACGGAAGGAAGATAGATAATAACAATCAATTTAATATATTTAGCTCAGAAAAATAGCCGAAACTCAAAAGGATCGGACTAGGCAACTTTAATTTAAGAAACACAAATTATTAAACCATGTTCTTAATATCATAATTGCACTGAACAATGCTAAATCCTACAGCAGATCTTTATATATATTACAAGACGAAAAAAGATTATTTAGCTAGGGGCCATCCAAAGTTTTCAATATTGGACATGTTAGTCCTAAGGTGGATAATTTGCGGGCAGGGGTATGGCGGCTATTAGTATTACCTATCGGGGTATTGCGCCACCTACATATACCCGACTCGGTCAGTGGCCCCTCATGTTCGGGTGGTGCCTCCTTGCGGGAACCACACAAACATCGACCTGTGGACGACGGGTGTCGCCACCCGTCTTTCCCGTCAAAATGGTCACATGACTGCTACACGAGCAACTCAGTCATATCAGTCATATCAGTCCTGACCACCATCCGGGCCTCACCTATATTTAGCCGCACCCATCCTCCCACAATTCTTTATAAATGGTTAGAGAAGGAAGGGTTGAGGGTTTGGAGCTCACTCTTCGGGACATGGTCCCTCCAATGGCTGGTGGGAGGTTGGCTGGGGTTAGGGGGGGGGGGCACAGGACCAGCACCTCCTCTGCCTTAGTAAACTATCATAGTAGCCCAAAGCGTATGACATTGGGGGGGTGGGGGGGGGGGTGTCAGTCAAGTGCGACTTTTCATTTAATAAAATACTGATATTTAAAACATTCATATTCTTGTCATGTTCTGTAGTAACATTTTTAGGTGTACTACTTTGGATGGGGAGGAGGCAGTCTGGAAAAGTAGTACGCTTGTATGACACTGTAAATGTTGAAAACTCTGGGCAGCCCCTTATTGATTCATAATATAAAAGTTAGGCGTACTTGTTGAGAAGATCCTCCCGTAGTGATTGTATGGCGAGGCGCGTAATGTTTATGCTCATTAGAGCCAGCGGGAAGTTCTGAAAACAGAAGCCATTACTCAGAACATTCAGAGTGAGTGAGGGAGTGAGTGTGCTTAATGTCCTATTTAGAACAAACATTCATTCATGGAAAAAAGAGTTTTCAAAATTGATCCTGTCATATTATTATTAAACCATCACTTTTACACAGGTTGAAAAAGTTCAAAATTAATTATAAAAATGAAATGTGAAATTTTAGTTAAAATACAATTGAATCAATTTTAAAGGCTACTAGAGCAAATACATTCCAGCTGCCCCTTGGAAAGCTAACATTTCTGCATAATTTTAGAATAGTAAAACTATTTCGCATTCTATTGTATTCATTTGGCCTGACGATCTACACAATTTAATCAAATGTTTTTGAGTGTCAGTGGGCAGTGTTTGTTTGCTAGGGTGTTATGTCCTAGCAACATCTATGGTCATATCAAGACGGGTAGTAATTTGTGACAGTGCACGCTCATGGCAACTTTATAGTGCTGCCCCACTGGGAGGCCAGGCCACTGGCACCATGACCCGATATCCCAGTCACATTATCCTGATACTGTGCTAACCAGTTCTTGTCCTATCCTATTAATGTCGATCGCCAGGCTAGGTAACGACAACTATCAATTTTATATAGGTAACGACAACTATCAATTTTAAAAGTCAGTGGTTTGACTCGGCTAGGATTCGAATTCCCAACCTCCCAAACGGGAAGCCTGTGCTCCACCGATTCGGTTCCCGCGTCCGGTTCCAAGAGTTTGCTTTGATAATCATCAGTGAGTTGTTTTTTAAAGCTATCCCTGTCCTTCTTACCTGAACCTCATCTTGTGAAAGCTTGTAGATGTCACAGGCCAGTGGATATGTACGCGGGTTGGTGATCAGGTATAGCAGGTGAAGCAGGGCCAGGAAGCCAGTGCCCCGCAGGTCCGACGCAGGGTCGTTACCTATTTATTGGTCAACAAGGAATGGCAAGGTTGCATAATCCGATGATCTTGAATTAAAAAGAACGTTGGTTATTGGAATTCTATGTCCTCGCAACATCTAAGGTCATATCAGGATGAGTATCGACTTATGACAGTCCGCACTCATGGTGACTTTATAGTGCTGCCCCACTGGGAAATCAGGACAGCAGCATCATGAACCGATATCCCACTAAGTTACATTATCCTGACACTGAGGAAACCAGTCCTTGCCCTATCCTATAAATGCCAAGCGCCAAGCTAGAAAGTGACAAGTGTCAATTTTGTAAGTCATTGGTTTGACTAGCCCGAGAATCGAACTCCTGATTTCCCACACGCGAGGCCCGCCGCGCTCTACCGATTCGGACACCGCCCCGGTGTAATATCGTTGTGGATGATGTAGCTCAGGATTGTGAGGGTTTCGATTGACGATGAAAATTAATTACAAGTAAGTGGAAAAGATCATTACGACTGTTGTGGGGGTGATGAAAATAGGGCACATTGCACCTAGAGCAAATTTTCGAACCCGCACTTCTTGCCATTCTGGGGCTAATGGGCCAACCATTACACTACCTAGGCTCCCTGATGCAATCACACCACCTGTCTATGTGGTTCCTTGCCTGAAAAATCCGGGCAGACTTCTATATTACATTAACTAGGCCACATGAGCACCTGTCTAAACTAACAACGTTGACATGCCTACGGGCCAAGGCCACAAAGAAATGATTAGGAATGCTTCAGTATCTCAGGTGGAGATGGAGTACAAAATCGAAAAAAATTTGTTTTTTGAAAATACTGAGCGTTCATAGGATTATGTGATTTCATGGGTTACTGTAAAACTCACCAAGAGAGAGTACAAAGTTCATACCCATTTTGACATCAAATTCCAGGACTTTCCATGAAGAATTCCATGTTTTTAAGATGTTCATTAAATTAAAGTACCCCAAAACATGGCCATATTCGTAGTTCCTTCACTGTGTAAGAGGTGAAGTGTAAATAAGCGTATAAAATAACAACGAATGTATATAGTTTTAATATATAGATCAAGAGGCAGGATAACAAACCGATAAAATGTTGGAGGTGTGCGTTGTTGGTTTTGTAACTTTGATGCCTTCATCGGACTGTGCGACTTTAAGCCTTAGATTTGTTTGTTTGTTGTTTTAGATCCTAGCAACATCTAAGGTCATATCAGGACGGGTACCGACTTGTGACAGTGCACACTTATGGTGACTTTATAGTGCTGCCTTGCTGGGAGACCAGGCCGTCGGCACCATGACCCGATCTCCCACACAGTCACATTATCCTGATACTGTACAAACCAGTGCTTGTCCTATTCTAGTAATGCCGAGCGCTTTGCTAGGTAGTGACAAGTATCAATTTTATAATTCATTGGTTTGACTCGGGTAAGGTTCGAACTCCCGACCTTCGTTTACCTTGGAAGCCGATCAGCTCCCAGTGTGAGCCGAACCGCTGTGGGTCAAACTTGGATCCGGTGAATTTACGGTAGATGGTCTTCAAGACGCGAAAATGGACTGGGTCATCATTGATGAATGGACCTGAAGAAACACATGACATAATGTACAACCCGGCATCATTAACAGGTCCACAACAGTTTATTAAATTTAAGAGCTTACAGAGATATGATATTTTTTGTAACGATCACGATGCTCTTAACTAAATTTATCAATAATTTGGGTTATTTTTAGGTCGCACCTGTGACACTCCTCCCTAAGAACTAGTAGTAATGGCAATTTACTAACTATGATTATGTAGGGGATGGGAGGTTAACTTTAGGCTCAAGAAATACCTTAACCGGGCTGTAGATAGGATGACTTGGAAGTGACGATATTCAAACCGACCGATACCAACCCAACCTCAAACCCCTATATCCGACAATAACTGCTTAATATAACTATAGAAGCAAAACCCAACTTAAAAGTGGCCATGCAGAACATGAGGTCCTTATGCCGTGTGGTTTAATCTCAAACCCCAATATCAGACAATAACTGCTTAATATAACTATAGAAGCAAAACCCAACTTACAAGTGGCCATGCAGAACACGAGGTCCCTTGCAGTGAGTGAACCTCAAACCCCGATATCTGACAATAACTGCTTAATATAACTATAGAAGCAAAATCCAACTTACAAGCTGCCATGCAGAACACGACATCCTTATGGAGTCTGGGTAAACCTCAAACCCCGATATCCAACAATAACCGCTTAACATAACTACAGACGCAAAACCCAACTTACAAGTGCCCATGCAGAACACGAGGTCCCGGTCAGCACGGAGGTCCTTTTGCAGTGTGGGCGGACCAAACAATGAGAAACAGAAGGAAAAGAATCCATGGCGAGTCACTGAAGTCTTGATCCGCGCCTGAAATGACAAAAGTAGGGTCCCCACATTCACACCTGTAGCGGTCATACCAACTCAGGAGCTATTCACAATCAACACCATCAGACAGACTTGTTCACCCGATCTGGCAGCTTTCAGTCTTGGTTAGTTGTTTGTTGGAGTTTTACATCTTGGCAACATCTAAGTTCATATCAAGACCGGTACCCAACTTGTGACAGTGCGCACTCATGGCAACTTTATAGTGCTGCCCCACTGGGAAATCATGCTGCTGGCACCATGACCCACTATCCTACTCAGTCATATTATCCTGATACTGAGCTAACCAGTCCTTGCCCTATCCTATTAATGCTGAGTGCCAGGCAAGGACATGAAAATGAATGATGGCAATAGTTAGTGGCGGGCGGGGGGCATAACTCACCCCCCATCCACCCACCCCTGATGAGTTTTTTCTTTCTGTTATCTCATTCGAAATAAAGACGGATATTAAAAACAACATGAAAGTTTAGAAAACATTTTTTCCAAAATATTAACATCCATAATTTTTAATGACTTATAATACTTTTTGTATAATTGTCGGACTTTTCCGGACTTAATATTTGCATTTTCAAAAGTTAGTACTCTTTAGGTTTTCAATGACCAGTACGAACCCCGTAAAGAACTGCACAAAAGGTACTCACCTTGTACTCAGTAAGATCCATACTCTGAAAACGGCGGATCACCTCGTCTGCTTTGATAAGCTCAGCCACTTTCACCACTGGCTCTTTTTTAACTACTGATTGAGAGAGATTGAGAGATTGAGAGAGATTGAGAGAGACAGATTGAGAGGTGAGAGAGATTGAGAGATAGAGAGATAGAGAGAGAGAGAGATAGATAGATAGATAGATAGATAGATAGAGAGAGAGAGAGAGAGAGAGAAAGAGAGAGAGAGAGAGAGAGAGAGAGAGAGAGAGAGAGAGAAAAAAAAAGCGGGTTACATTAGCCACTTACGCTCATTCAAATCACACTTTAATAATTACTGCAAAACCCCATTATAACGCGATCATTGGGGGTCCATAAAATGTCATCGCAAAAACAGCGGGGTCGTGCTAAATCGGGGTTCAGTTTACTGAATTACCTTTGAATTAAGGAATTCTGGGTTCAATGAATCATCGCGTTATATCAGAATTTGTGTTAAATTGGGGCACATTATAACGGGGTTCCAGTGTACATTAAAGTTAAATCTACTATCATATGTATAAGAGAAGAGACCCATGTTACTTAGATCACATTGACAGATGCATTAGAATATGCCAAGCACAGTCTAGCCAAAGCTGCTCTCCACAGAGGAACCAAGATGTGGAATGTACTCCCTTCCACCCCGGAGTTAGAGGAACTCCAACATACCTGGGATTTAATTAAGTATACCAAGATTAAAACACTAATCCCATAGGACACAAGGTATTACAAATATTGACTATGTACAACATTATAAACAAAATACAACATAAAAATAATTGGGAACTCCCCGATCTGACAGAAATCGATCCATATGAATTATGACACATCATGGTGATTTCACAATGTTCCAAAGTAAAACATTGTAAACTGTTTAATACAGAACGAATAGTATAATCTTACCTGGTTCTTCAGTAGGCTCGAAACCTACAAGGAAATTAATTGATAAAATATGAATTTTCAAGAGGAAGTAAACAAATCATGAACATGTGACATAAATAGATGAGTCTATTGTTGCCCCAATACATGAATGCAACCTTTTGATACACAAATGACCTATATGATCATATTCAAAGTGCTAAATGATGGATAACAATTCTTTAATCAAAATCAGATGACATTTCAATTGTCAAAGTATTAATCTCATTAACTCTCGGCTAAAACTTAGTAAAAGGTGCATTGTTCGCTGAAAGCATAAAGTTTTCATGACCAAAACACTTACCTACATTTGACCCTACATACCCACCTCAAATAATGGTGTACGGTTCTTAAGCATTCGTTGTTGCATAGAATGCAATACTAAGTCAATTTAATAGAACCTCTTAATACTGAATCCTATGGTGTCAGCATTTTGTGCGCCTAAATTAATTTAGATAATAATAGATGGAAATCTTTTCTTTTTAAAGCAGGGATGAAAGTGGTATCCGGCTGAAAAAGCGGACATCAGGTCGAGACCTTGGCAGGTCGAGACCACCTAGCGGGTTCCAGTAGAATTATACTGTGACGGCAAAAATACGTGGAAATAGACGAGATCACCGTTGCGAGTGTGTATGCGCTGAAAACGGCGTTGGCAACAAAGCAAGGACGTACGGCCATTGAGTTTGCCGGTACGTGTAGAGCAAAACTTCGATTTTATTCAAAATTAATAAAAATGCATAACAATTTGCCACAAACATGAATGGATGAATGCAATATAATAATATAATGAATATGTTTAAGACACAACTCTCCATAAATAAGCATTTTGAGCTAAGAAACATACAATTTCAGTCACTTTACAGGCTGATGTTTACATCACCATTCGGTCCATTGATTAGACATAATAAGTAAGTCTTGTAATTAACCCGACACATTTCCTAGCCCAACAAATGTTATTAACCATAGGATATAAATAAAAACATGAATAAAATGAGTAAAACTGACTCTGGGTATGGCTCTAACACTAGTCTGAGTGCCGAGATTTTTCTCAATCTAAATGCAGATGGTATAAGATGTGCTGATTATATTGATCTAAATGCAATGCTAGATATAAGATGAACATATTAATTTATTATATATATTTTTTTAGTTGGTATTCTATGTTTCACACAAGGGCTGAGATGCGCTGAAACTAGCACATTTCATAGCTGTATCCAGTGTCTTAGCATTAGCCATGTGCTTCGTGGGTGTTTGTTTATCTTCCACACATCCCACAAGGCACCGCGCGGCTGGAATGGCGATGTAGTCTATTAGGCTGAGACCCAGGCGCAACCTACCGGGTGGCTGTATTATCACCCATGCCGAACTCCTTCATGTTTGGGTTTATGTTCTAGCAACATCTAAGGTCATATAAGAATAGGATTCAAACTAACCATTTCCTGTCATATAGATTGGCATATTGTGAAGTTAATCTGTGAATATAAAACTTTGCGGAAATCCGCAAAATCGTGAAGATCTTTCACCCCTGTAACAGAAAAGAATGTTTCAAATATTTTGTAAATAACAGAAATCGTCAAATTATCATGGATATCTTTCATCCCTGCATATTTGACATTCCCAGACGATAAAGGGGATTCTACATGATAAATGTGTATTCATTTATTAATTAAAATATATTAAATAAATAAAATAAATAAACAAAATAAATAAATAAAATATATAAATAAAACTAGTTATTGGTACTTACGTGCCGTTATCTGTTCCACATTGTCCCATTCTAACTGTGCTGCTTCAACATCTGGGTGGGTGGAAGAGGACAAATATGTCAAATGAAGCATTCAAGTTTGAGATTTCACAGTAGGTTATGAGCTTCTACTAGTGATTCCCAGTTATCTATTAGGGATCTCACAGTATGCTTTATAAGCTTCTATTAGGGGTTTCACAGTAGGCCTATAAGCTTCTATTACAATAGGCCTTATGTGCTTCTATTAGTTATTTTACAATAGGCTGTATAAGCTTTTATTGTGGATTTCACATTAGGCCTATAAGCTTTGTATTAGTTATTTCAAAATAGGCTTTATACGCTTTTCTTAGTCAATTCATAATAGGCTATACAAGCTTCTATGAGGGGTTTCACAGTAGACCTATAAGCTTCTATTAGGGTTTTCACATTATACTTTATAAGCTTCTATTTCTTATTAGTTACTTCACAATAGGCTTTATAAGCTTCCATAAGAGGTTTCACCGTAGGTTCGAAAAGCTTTTATTAGGGATTTCACAGTTAGTCTGAACAATGCGCAGAAAGCTCCAACACTATACCTTTTGGCACGTTCTGTGGGGAGATGAAGCTTTGTCTGTTTCCGGAAATCTACAATAAAACAAGAAAGAAAAGAATAACATCACATGCAATATCCTTGAAACTATGTGAAACCATATTTGACCCATCTCATCGAATCGGGTATTGGGTAGGATTTTGGACAACATGAGCTATACACATATTATTTTATATTATTACGCAAGTAGGAAGACAATACAATAAGTATTAGCATAACAAGTTATACGATAGGATATTCATATTTGTTATGCAATAAGCATCATGTTGATACCACTGATATCTCTGTAACCCTTCCTAGTGACTGAGATATCTCCATTTGTTATGAGGCTTACATAATAGCAGGGTCCGAACACATGTGAAGATATTCAATTCAAGGCTTTTTAAGGCTGTTTTTGTTAGGAATTCAAGACTATTTTCATTTGGATTTCAGGGGGGAAAAAACTATATCGAATGGCAGTTTCGGACTAATTTAGATCAGTGGGGACAGTTTAATAGAATTCAAGGCTTTTCAAGACTAATTACCCAAAATAGATTAAATTTCAAGGCTTTTCAATGCCTGAAATGGGGCAAATGAAATTCAAGACTTGTCAAGACTTCCCAGGTATCATACTGACCCGTAATAGGCAATTCTATTGCGACTGAGTGTTCAATACTAGACCCTGCGAGCTACTTCGCGATGTGATGTGGTGGGTCACATATGTGATTATATATACTGTAAAAATTCGCAGTTAAGTCAAATAATGTTATGACTTATACGCGCCTAATATTTCCTCCCTTTTCCCTATCAGATTACAGTTAAGTAAACAAACTTATGTTTTACATGAAAAAAGTTGAAACAAAGCTTTTTTTAAAAGGCTTGTGTAAATTTGTATGTAAATGTACTTCGATACATTTTGTGGGATAGATTAAATACACACAGTGTTGCTAACATACTTAATACACAGAGGCAACCATAATTATTTGACTTGCTACTAACATAATACAAAATTAATTATGTCCATGGACATCAAATATGTGGTACCTGTGATGTATGTGTGTGTTGACATCAATACATTACAGTACCCAGCTTCAGAGAACGACCCAGATGCAAAAGAACTAGTCATTGTCAACTTACTGCCTTCGGTGATGCGACATCTGGTGGATTTTGTGGTAATTCACATTCAAATTCGTCGGACTAAAACAGAGTATTTATATACTCATTATTATATAAGATGTACAAACTAAATATTGCAGAATTTATTGATTTAGAAAACAGTACAGTAAATATGCATCAATCCAAAGAATATATAACTGACTTGATTGTAAATCATAGTTCATTCATTTATAACATATATTAAGATTGCATAGTCCGATGGCTTTGAGTTTATGTAAATTATTAAAGGAAATATATTAGGG
Source organism: Branchipolynoe longqiensis (assembly GCA_030323885.1). Classification (NCBI taxonomy): domain Eukaryota; kingdom Metazoa; phylum Annelida; class Polychaeta; order Phyllodocida; family Polynoidae; genus Branchipolynoe; species Branchipolynoe longqiensis. Next base: position 67,655,373 of record CM059190.1, on the reverse strand, counting down.
TAATCGTTATCATCTACCTTACTTTAGCTTCAAGTAACTTTCATTTTTAAAGCTAACTTTGCAGGTATTTGAAGTGCAAACATGCCAAATTAATTTTGGCATGCACATAAAAATTCTAACATGATAAGCATCAATAGTAACAGTAAATTGACTTAGTATTCAATTCTATGCAACAACAAATTCTTATTAAATCCACCAGTATTTAAGTTAGATATGTGGAATCAAATTTAGATAATTGTCTTAGTTACACAAATTTGACGCCTTCTTCGGACTATGCAGCTTTAATGGCCTGCTGGGTCCCAGCGTCAGTATCTGAGAAAACTCTTAGATTCTAGACTTTACATAAGAACTGAACACTCAATCGACAAGGAGCTCACCTGCGTTTGTGACTGGTCTGAAGACAAATAAAAGTCCAATTCGGCGAGCTGAAAGACATAGGTGACATATATCTTATTAGGCAGTTTAATATCACTTAAATGATGATATGGTGCATGGATGAAATCATGATCAATGCGTAAATCTTCATTTATTCTCGATTAGTTTTGGTTATAAGTTAGCTTGGTTATTTGTTGGGGCTTTATGTCCTAGCAACATCTAAGGTTATATCAGGAGGGGTTATACCAGAAGAGGAGGCGCATGTCCAACAGAGAATCGTCCGTAACATCGACGTCTACGTCACGAAGTGAACGCCACACATCTTCACGACACAAGAAGCACCGTAGTCCAGCACGCTCATCTTCAACCAAGGAGCGTCGCCCCTGGCACCCAGCCAACGGGCACCATGACTCCAAAAAGACCCGCAGCCGGTATGAGAATCACCGCCACAAAAACTGATGCAGCAAGGACAGACGCTGATCGTCCTCATCCGACGAAGATGATTCAAGACACCTGGAGGTCATCAGTGACATCCTTGATTCTAACAGCTCGTACGGCAAGAAGCGCAGAGGTAGGAAGCCATTTCTACCAAATCACTTTGTCATTTGTGGGTACCATAAGGGCCTCGGCGAGAGTGCGTGGCACGAATATCTGGCTGCCATACACAGAATGGCTAAGGATCCGTCGGTCCCACGTTCATGGGCTGAACCCCGGAATGAACATTCCGAAAGTATTTTGAATATGGCAGGCGAGTGGGATTGGGAGAGCGAGTGGGATTGGCATGGTCCGAGCGCAACTTCAACATGATTGACGACGGACGGCTCCCCAGAGGATGGAAGGACGCAACGGCCATAAAAGACACCCAATGTGACGCTTGACGCTTGTCTAACAGGCACAAGGAGCGCCCAGGCTCAAAACCCATACAACAACTGCCACCATCACTACTCCCCGCAGACCCGCCAGGACGACGCCAACTACTACCGGAGTGAACCCAGCACCGCCACCACATACCAGCCGTAAAAACGCCCAGAGTTCAACCATGACACGGACGGCCGCCAAAGTCACAGGTGGAACTCGGGCCAGGATTGCGGCTTCACGGCATCTCACGGCACTGGAAGTGAACGGTTCGCCCACGTTTGCGCATGGTACGCGAACAAATACCACCGGGCGAACAGTCATAAAGAAACCGATTGTAATAACAAAAATTTCCAGCTCGACAAAAAAGCCAAGACAGACACCCCAGACAACAACGAGAAGGCGGATTTTCGTTGAACGGTTCGGCCAGAGCCGTAAAATCTGCCGCACACCAACCACCCACACACAACAAACACCCAGCCAACGGCCACTAAGAAAAGCCTTCAGATCTCCAAAACAGCAACGACTCCACCCACACCGACGCCGAAGTCGCCAAAAACTTAAAAGAAGCCGGCAGCGGCGATGCTGAAAGCGCCCGCTCGCTCGGCGGGACCCCCTAACGCGAGGTAATCCCCACCCGGGCCTGCTGCTATTCCTGTCACCACACGACAACCCCTCAGATGTCAAAACATCTGAGCCTCCACCACCCGACGCAAACGCAGCCGCTGTACCAACACTAGGCGGGACGAGCCAAGACGCCCACGCCGCCCCTGACACCTCTACCCACACGAGTCGCCTCGCCGCCAGCGCTAATCCCCCCCGGGCCACCACCTCAGGCCACCACCTCAGCCCATGTCACAACATCTGAGGTCCCACTGCTCGCTGACAGCAGAACCACAACAAAACCAGGTGGGACCGGACGTGACATCGCACCCACATCAAGAGGAAGCAAGAGTCTTCTCTTCATCTTCAAGCGGTCCGCCAACGCCCCATCCCAACCCAGCCCGCCAACAGCCGCCGCCGACCAAGGTGTCACTTCTGGGGGAGCCCAACACCAACAAGGCATACCTTCACATCTACCAACAAGTCAGGAAGACCGGTCTCCCCAATCACATAGCGGCTCGGGTACCGGTCCCATCCGCCCTGAACATCCCACGCTGGCGAGCCTTCCTCCAGGATTACCACGACCAACAACTGGTTGACTTCCTGGAGTTCGGCTGGCCAGCCAACTACACCGCCGACGAGCGCCCAGTACCAGTCACCACCAATCAAACTGAGGATCCGGACCACCTCCAGTGGATCCGGAAGTATGTGGATAAGGAGATTGAGCATGGCGCACTACTTGGAGTGTTCAATTCCTCCCCATTCACCCCTTGGGCACAGACCAGCCCCATGATGACTCGCCCCAAAAAAGACACCGATGAGAGGTGCGTCATCGTGGACCTCAGCTTCCCAAGGGGCGCCAGTGTCAACGCCGGGATCAGGAAGGGCTACTTCCAAGGAAGGCCCACCACATACACTCTTCCCGGAATCATGGACATGGCTAGCAAGGTGACCAGGCTCGGCCAGGACTGCTACATTTGGTCTGCAGACCTGGCCCGAGCCTACCGTCAGCTCCGGGCATGCCCACTCTCGGTACCACTCATGGGCATCACAATAGACAATAAAGTATACTTCGACATCGTACCAGCATTTGGGTGCAGGACCTCCTCCATGGCCTGCGCCCGAATGACCAACGCGGTGGTCTACCTCCTGTGTCGACAGGGACACTTCGCCCTCTGCTACCTCGACGACTTCATTGGGGTAGCAGCCACAAAAGAAGAAGCAGTAGCAGCCTACACTGACATGCAGCCTACAATAGCAAGCGACTTCGGACTAGCCCTGTCCCCAGCAAAAAGGTTCCCCGCCCACCCACAGGCTGGAGTGGCTCGGGTACAAGGTCTGCACCCAGCAGATGACAGTGAGGATACCCGAGGACAAGCTGGCCGACATCATCACAGAATGCCGGACATGAAGATCTCACAAAAACACCTCCAGCACATAGTCGGACGACTACAGCACGTAGCCCGCTGTGTTGCGCCTGCAAGGCACTTCATGAACCGAATACTGACGGCCTTTCGTGCCGTCCCACACTTCGGCAAGCACCCAGTCATCATGGATCTCATCAGGGACCTGGCCTGGTTCGCAGAATACGCAGCTGCCACCAATGGCATCGTACTACTCAAGCCCCTCTCGAAAACCCACTGGGTGACGATCGAGTGCGACTCCTTCCTCCTGGCCGGGGGCACCTACTCCAATGCAGGTTACTTCTCGGAGGAGTACCCAGTGGAGTACCTCGGCGCAGATCACCATATCAACTGTCTCGAGGCCATCATCCTGGTGAACACTGACAACCATGTCTCTCAATCAGTCGTGGCCATCGCTGCAGGAAGAGACCCGGTACTGTGCGCCTGCGCCAGAGAGCTCTGGAGGTTCGCCGCCATCCACTCCTGCTCAGTTGAGGTAGTCCACAAGCTCGGCAAGGACCTGGTGCTCACCGACACCCTCAGCCGGGCACCATTCGACCAAGCCGCCAAGAGAAAGGCCGAGCGAATGTGAGAGAACCTCAGCCTCCAATGGATCCGAGTCCGCCTCACTGATGCCATCGCTCAAAATGCCATATAACCTGGGAAGATCATAAACATTTGCCTTTCTCTTCCCAGGTAACAACGATGACAATGAACACCGCCGGATCACCACCCTCTTCACTGCCGGACTGGCACCAGGGACGTGGCGCAACAAGGGCTGCCAGGTAGCGCGCTACCTCCAGCACGCCCAGCACAACCGCTACAACCCCTGGCGCCCGACCCAGTTCTAGTCACCTCACCGAATGATGAGCTCAGGTCCCCCTCCGCAGTCTACAACTACATCATCGGGGCTTGAACCTGGGTTCGTCTCATGGGGGGCTCTTCAGCAGCATTCGACACGTGTCCGTCATGAAGACGGGGGTGGCCCGATCGTCACTCCACGTCCCTCGAAAAGCCCCACCACTAACAGTCGCACTCCTCGATGAAGCGATCCGCTACTTCTGGTCGGCTGGCTCAACCGCCGAGGTCCTCTCAGCCACACTCCTCATGGGTTTCTTCACCCTCCTGCGCCAGGGGAACCTCCTAGTCACGGATCGGTCCCACGACCCGGGACACACCATCACAGGCAGTGACGTCGTCGACACCGGAAGTGGGCTCAGGATCCACGTCTGTTCAACCAAAACCACCAGATCGACATCCGACGCCTTCACCATCACCATCTGCCCTCTCTGCGGATCGTGCTTCTGCCCTGTCCGTGCCTGGTGCACCTAGAAGAAGTCAACCATGACAACGCCGGAAGCCACCGGCCTTTCTACTTCCGGGCGGACTACCCCTCACAGCCATCACCCTGACATCCGTCCTCCGGGCTGCGCTCACTTCCACCCAACATCCTGATCTGACATCCTTCACCCTACACAGCATCTAGCAGGGAGGCGCCCACGCCGGCGCCCAAGTCGACGATGTCCGACAGCTCGGCAATTGGCGGTCCACAGCTGTACACACCTACGTTCCCCAGGAGGCGTTCTCCACAGCAAACCAGGCACTCTCTACTCACCTAGTTGAGAGCCTGATTTCCTGATATTGACTTCATTGATTGATTGTTTTTCATTTGATTGATTGACCCGAAAGTTATTACAATTAGGAGGAATATTTGTACGATGATTTATTATCAGAAGACATTCTTTTCGAGGGTGATACTCACAGAGGATAAGCCCCAATAGCCGATGTTCACTTTTTTTATATGTTAAAACAAACAAATACTCACAGCGCAATCGCCAGTTCGATTAGATTGAATTGGTATGGCTTCATCCGCCTGGAGAAAAAAAAAGAAAAAAGATCAACACATTAAAGAAAGATCACGGGGGGGAAAAATCAACTTGGGTTTTAGAGGTTCTAGACATGCATACTGTCAAAACCTACACACACTTCCATGAAAAGAAGTAAAGATTTAAGGGTCAGATGCTCAGCAGGAGGAGGAGGAAGCTGAAGGCTGAAGCTGCGACCTGGCTTGCTGGGACCCAGCTTCAGGCCTTCCGGATGGACCAGCGGAACTAGGAATACCTGTAATAAAGTTGCATAGTCCGAAGATTTTTGAGTTCCTACCATTTTTTATTTTTAGATGTATTAGGTTGATCATGATAACCTAAATTACTTTAGTGAGAAGTAACTTTGAGCTAAAAACATTATATTTGGAGATATCTGAAGTGTAAATATGCTACATTAATTTTGGCGTGCTTGTCAAAATTCCATAAGCTTCAGCAGTAACCTGTTTTATTAAATTGAATTAGTACGCCCTTTAACCTGTTGTATTAAATTGAATTAGTATATTCCCTTTTATGTGTCAATAAATGCTTAATACGTACACTAGTATCTAAGTTAGATATGCAGGATAAAATGTAGAAAACTGCTTTGCTTTACAAAATTGATGCTTTCAGACTTTAGGTAAAGCTGCATAGTCACATGAAGCATCAGATTTTCAAAAACAAAACAATTATTTAGAATTGATTCTACATATCTAACTTCCTAAACAGTTGTTGCCAAATAGAACGGAATACCGAAGAAATTTAAAAGAACCTGGTACTGCTAAAGCCTATGGTGTCAGAGTTTTGGTGTGGTTGCCCAAACTAATTTGACATGTTTGCCCTTCAAATATCTCAAAATTGAATCATTTAAAATCAAAATTACTTTAAACTGAAGTAAGGTAGATTATTACACAAACTATTTATCTCAGGAAAATAACAGAAACTATGAAGACCCTGGCCTTTCCCTTTCCCTTATTTGGGACAGCTGTCCTGTGTTAGGAGGTCACATGACGCTGCTGCCAGTGTTGATGTTTATCACCGTCTCCCTGTGTTCACCAAATCAGGTTTCTGACCATCTGGTGGCTATTTATAAACAACTGAGTGAATATTTCCTATGGTGACTGACCTGTCAATCATTAGCTCTACCAGTTTAAATTAAAATTGTGTAGAATCATGATTTATACTATATATATTATAGCCGTTAGGCAGCATACTAACTACATAGCTATTTGCATGTACTGAATGTTTATAAAGACATGGAGCTAATATTATGTTAGGACAAATAGAAAGCTGATGCTAAGGTTATTTTCAATCTACATTGGGAGTTGTGGCAAGGATCAGTTGGCAAAGGGAGACGGGGCAGTATCAGACTGCATGTTTGTTAAGGGCTTTAAAGTTTTTTTATTTATTAATTTTTATACAATTCAGGGTAACAATAGTGTGTAGGTAACGATAGAGCACTGGCCAAAGGTAAGCTCTATTACTGACAGACATATGAATGTGGTTGGAATCGGCAGAGAAAAATCTCACCTTATTTGTTTATTTGTTGTACGTACAACGCACTCATGGTAACTTTATAGTGCTGCCCCACGAGCACCATGATCCAATATCCCACCTTGTCACATTACCATGAAGCTGAGCAAACCAGTCCTTGCCATATCCTAGTAATGCTGAGCACCAAGCCAGGTAGCAACAAGTATTCATTTTCTAAGTCATTGGTTTGACTCAGTCGGAATTCAAACGATCGACCTTCCGCACGCGAAGCCTGCGCTCTAACTGTTTTCAGCCACCGCATCCGGACCTTCTGATTCATTTAAATCCCGGGGGTCACTTAGATAAATGCAAACTAGACATTTCTTTTCTTCAATATTGTTTCAAATCTTCTACTAAATGTTTTTAGTTGAATTAATTTCATTGCATCATTGCTTGATGGATAGCCCGATGAAAGCATCAATTTAAAAACACGAAAAACTAATTTACATAGATTTGATCCGACATATATACATATACAGTGAAACCCCGTTATAATACGCCCTGATTTAACGCGAATTTGGATATAACAGGATGATTTATTGGACCCAGAATTCTTTAATTCAAAGGTAATTCACTAAACTGAAAACTGATTTGAGGCGACCCCACTGTTTTCGCGACCCCAAAGACCCGGTTAGAACGGGGTTTCACTGTACATAGATATTGCTAGTATGGAAAACTCTAATAAGCAAACAAGAAAACAGAAGGGTATTACAAACAGAAAGGAACGCGCATCTGCAATGAATATTAAAACAGACCAACCATGGGTTCTTTTGTTGGAGAGAATTCTAGATCAATCTCATTGAGGCTGGCTTTCACTGAGTGAGACTGAAAGATTCAAAATGTTGACAAATTAGTAAAAGATTATTACAGTGTAATAATCCAATAATTGTATAATAAGGTCAATAAAACACCGGTGATCATCCAATCAGCGAAGCTCAGTAACACTGAGCCTCATAATGTTGAGCGCCAAGCTAGGTAGCGACAAATATCAATTTTGTAAGTCACTGGTTTGACTCGGTCGGGATTCAAACTCTCGCCCTTCCACACGGGAAGCCTGCACTCTGACCCATTCGGCCAGTCTCCAGTCCTTTAGGATGCATTTTAATGCTGGTGGTCATTTAGGTAAATGCGAGCTTAAAATCTTTCTTCAATATTGTTTTAATTTTTCTACTAAAGGTTTTTTTAGTTGAATTAATTTTGTTGAATGATTACTTGATGGATAGTCGGACGAAAGCATCAATTGAAAAGAAAAAGAAAAAAAGAATACCACACTTACATAGATTTGATCATATATGTATTATATATATATAGATGTTGCTAGGATGCAAAATTCCAACAAACAAACAAGAATACAGACAAATATTACAAGGTGAAAGGAATGTTGATCTGCAATGAGTATTTAAATGGACTAACCGTGGGTTCTTTTATTGAAGAAAATTCTAGATCAATCTCATTGAGGCTGGTTTTCATTGAGTGAGACTGAAAGATTCAAAATGTTGACGAATTAGAAAAGATTATTCCAAAATAATAATCCACTATAATAGCCAAGAAAACACCAGTTCTCATGAGCGAAGCTCAGTAACACTGAACCTCATAATGTCAGGCGCCAAGCTAGGTCGCAACAAGTATAAATTTTGTAAGTCACTGGATTGACTCGGTCGGGATTCAAACTCTCGACCTTGCACCCAGGAAGCCTGCACTATTACCCATTCAGCCACCTTGTCCAGTCCTTCAAGATTAATTTAAATGCCAGTGGTTATTTAGGTAAATTCAAGCTGAAAATCTTTATTCAATATTGTTTTAATTCTTCTACTAAATGTTTTTTAGCTGAATTAATTTCGCTGCATGATTACTTGATAGATAGTCCGATGAAAGCATGAATTAAAAAAACACAAAAAAAACCACACTTAGATAGATTTGATCCTACATATATACATACATAAATGTTGCTAGGATACAAAACTGCAACAAACAAACAAGAATACAGAAAGATAGTACAAAGGGAAAGGAACATTGATCTGCAATGAGTATAAATATGGACTAACCATGGGCTCTTTTGTTGGGGAAAATTTTAGATCAATCTCATTGAGGCTGGTTTTCAAAAGGCGGGACTGAAAGATTCAAAATGTTGAAAAATCAGTAAAAGATTATTCCAGTGTAATAATCCAATAATTGTGTAATATGTATAAAGAATATGTATAAACTTCTGCTTAACAGTTACATGCTAAATATAATGAAATACTCACATCGATCTGACTAATATTGATTATTGAAAATTGATGTAGTCATATGCCATTACTGTTGCGATATTGCTGTGGAATTTGTGGATAACAGAATTCCATTGTGTTATATGCTGTAAATTGTGTGTTCAAGTTATTAAATACCTTACAAATTGAAAAATAGCAGGAGGACCAGTGCTTTGGCACCTACAAAAGAACTTATTCAGCAGATTAAACAGGGATGAAAGTGGTCTCCGATAAAAAAGCAGAAATGCTGATATTCTCCCATAGGTTTAACATTGTCAGGGAATCGCGGAAAATTTCTGGAAGTTGGGTTTCATATATATTCGTATATGCTGATAGTGCTGCAGCGTTGGAAGCATATATTAGTAGTATACGCTGATAGTGCTGTGGCGTTTGAAGCATTTATTAGTAGTATACGCTGATAGTGCTGTGGCGTCTGCACCACATATTACTATACGTTGATGGTGCTGCAACATAAAACAACGTATTAGTAGAGTGTGATGATCATGCTGCAGGATTGAAAAATCGCGGAAATCCGCGAAATCGCGGAGATCTTTCATCCCTGAAACATATTTACCAGAAAAAAAAGAAGGTTATCGCACATGATAACGCTATACGCCATACATGACTGACGTTCCCTTCGCCTCTATACCGTCCCACCTTATCGTACGCATTGCACAGTGGTGGCGAAGTCCATGCCAAGATCCAGCAGGCAATTGCACCACACCAAGATCTCCTAATGACCATAAAAAGATGCAAACGGCAGTGATATGGCCATATTTCCCGTTCATCAATCTGGCCAAAACCATCTTGTAAGGCACAGTTAAAGGGGGAAGAAGACAAGGCGGACAAAGGAAGAGGTGGGAAAACAACATTAGGGAACGGACATGGCTGGAGTTTGGCAAGTCCCAGAGGGCAGTGGAGAACAGGGGAAAAACTGGGTCACATAGTCATCTGCGGTGCCCCAATGACCCTCATGATTGATGATGATGATGATAATGATGATTTGTTTGTTGTTTTACATTCTAGTGGTATCTAAGGTCATATCAGGACGGCTACCAACTTGTGGCAGTGCACACTCATAGCAACTTTATAGTGCTGCACCACTGGGAGACCAGGCTGCCAGGACCAGGACCTGATATCCCACTCAATCACATTATCCTGATACTGAGCCAACCAGTCCTTGCCCTATCCTAATAATGCCGAGCACCTGGCTAGGAAGTGACAAGTATCAATTTGATAAATCATTGGTTTGACTCGACCTGGAACCAAACTCCCGAACAGGAGGCCCACATTCTATCGATTCGGCCACCGTGCCTGGTCGATGATGATGATGATGATGGCGATAATGATGGCGGTGACGATGATGACAATGGTGAAAATTTGGAAAACTTTCGATGGCCCAATACATGTTCTCTCTTTACGAAGTAACCAATGTTCCACTATGGAAGCCACAAACTTACTTTGAAGTAGCTCTCTGAAGTCTGTGACTGGACCCGCTCCATCTCTGGTTCAGCGGACATCAGAGGCTGGTAAGTACAGAAAGCAAGGGACATCGTGGTCACGCAAAACAATAGTTCCAGCAAAAAGGGTTGGTTTGTTTGTTTGTTTAAGTTTTATATCCTAGCAAAATCTAGCCTTATATCAAGATGGGGACCTAGAGACCTGTGACAGCGTGCACTCATGGTGACTTTATACTGTTGCCCCACTGGGAGACTGGGTGACCTGCTCCATTAGCCAATATCCCAATCAATCACAGTATTTTGATACTGAGCAAACCAGTCCTCACTCTATCCTATTAATGCCAAATGCCAGGCTAGGTAGCGACAAATGTCAATAAGTAAGTCTTTGGTTTGACTCGGCTAGGAATCAATACTACATCCTCCTGTACAGGAAGCGCACCTTACCCACCCGATCATTTTTATTTGATGGAAGTGACAAGTAAGTAGTGGCAACGGTGACTGTTACTAATAGGTGTGATAGCATTCCACCTAATAGTATTAGGTAGAATGCTATCACTCCGCCCAACACACACCACACACAGCCACATACCATGTAAACAAAACACATGAAACCAAAAGTGTGGGGGGCGGAGGATTCTGAACAAATTGAAGGGAAAAAACGAAGGGGAGGAAGAAGAAGAAAAAAGGTTACAACTCATAGCATCCCACATGATTCCCACCATTTATTTATTTACTTAATATCGGGGCAACATCAAACAAATGTATCAACACTGTATCGATATGTGGACATATGGCTAGTATAGTAACTAGAACCACTCTAGAAGCCACCCCACCCCATCCCCACCTCAAATGAGAAATCACCCATTCAAATCCCTAACACTAGTAACAGCGACTAACAGAACAACCTCTTCACACAACACAACTAATTAATAGTGTAGTAGTCTGTACATGAGCTCTACTACCACGCGGTAGCAGCAGAGACTACGCCGTACACCAGCGCAGTATCACTACACTGCGCTAGGTGGCGGCATGGGTAGCCACCGGGCAGACCCCAACTGGGCTGCCCTCTACTGCGGGTGGTTGACCCCACCCCCCCACCCCACCCCCCCACACACACCTATAGAGTCGAGGTGGGATCTGGCGAGTCAGGGGGTGGGTCAGACAACTATTGATGCCGCGGAGAGCAAATGGTTCAATAAACCAGGTTGAAGCATACACTAATTGAATCTTGGTGTTCTTCCGTGTGTGACCGTGTGAGTGAGAGTCGGAGGGCCGTGGGCCATTACAATACATTTAGTAAATCATGGGAAGCGAGCACTTCATTTATTTCTGGCCGGTGTAGCACCCCTCCACCTCCCCCCCTAAACCAAAATACAACAAACCGTCCCTCTCCCTCCCCCCACAATTTTTTTTAACCACCTCTTTATTTAAATTTAATTCAATGACTCAGCTAATGCCTTATCATGTTATTAACCATTGTACAACATAATTCACCTTCGGAGTGGCATCTGGAAAACTGGTGGGCACCACGTGATCTTGCTTTCCAAAGGTTATGGCGTCAGAATCCTCTTTGGGCAATAGAGCGACATCCTCACGGGTCTTCGGCTTAATAGCAGAAGCAGAGAAATTAGAAAGACGTGCCAAAAACATATATAATGAATTAAATGCACCACTTATCAACCCACTTCTCTCTGTTTCTTTGCTTGCTTGCTTGGTGGGGTATTATATCCTAGCAACATCTGAGGTCATATGAGGACGGGTACCGACTTGTGACAGTGTGCACTCATGACAACTTTCTAGTGATGTCCTATTGGAAGACTAGGCCACTGGGACCATGACCAGATATCCCACTCCAGTCACATTATCCTGACACTGAGCTAACCAGTCCTTCCTCTATCCTAGTAAAGTCGAGTGTCAGGCTAGGTAGCGAGAAGTATCAATTCCGTCTGGTTTTCAAATTCCCAACCTTCCGCACAGGAAGCCTGCGCTCTTACCGAACCAGCCACCATGTCCACCATACAGGGGGATAGTAGCACATGGTGGTAGGTGGCGCCGCCTCTACAGGATGGACAGTGGCGAGTCACGGAACTAATGCCCGGTACACACCTCCCGTATACGACCTAAAACTGCCCGTTTCGCGACTAAGTTTGAGTTTTAGTCATTAGGTGTGCAATCCCCTAGCACACCAGAGCCTTGCGATTCGCGACTAAAAACTCAGTTTTAGGGCTTAAAACTCGAATCGCAAGACATTCGAAAAATGAGTTTTACGTCGCGAAACGGGACGGGTCGGGTTGTGAAACGCAGTCAGTTTTAGCGCGTGAATCGTATACGGGAGGTGTGTACCAGGCATAACCAGGCAGCACCATGCCATTGGTAATAATATTAATATCGACATAGTAAAATATACATGTAGTAGATAAGGCATTCAAATAAAATATGGTTTGTAATACCTCTTCGCATTGGGCAGTTCTTTCTGGACTTCTCGACTGGTCCATGTCCTTGGTGTCACCACTTCCGGTTTTGTCACACTCCTCGTTGGACACTTCAGAAGTGTCCTCTTTGATGCCCGCTAAGATCTTATTTTGACAAAAAGAAAGAAGATACTGCTATACACACAATTTAAGTCCGGAACTCTATTCAAGAAGAACTCAAGAATCTTGTTGGGCGTCTTGCACCTAGGAAATATGTCTGTGCTTTTTTCTGACATCGGTGTGAGTGATTGGAGTTTACATCCTAGTAATATCTAAGGTGATATTGTTTTATATTGGGGTCTACATCCTAGTAATATCTGAGGTGATAGTGGGTTATGTACCGACTGGTGGCCGTGTGTACGTTTGGTGGCTTTATAGTGCTGGCACAATGAGTTACATTGCCGCCGGATTTATAGTGCTGCCACAACGGGTTATATTGCCGCCGGCAGCATGAGACAATATCTCATTCAATCACATTGAAATCGGATATTTCACATTTAAAAAAAAAGAATTAACGAGTGATTTCAGTGTTTGATATGGAACCATATCCTAGTTGCACAATATAATTCATGTGCATTCCGTGTAATTGTGTAGAAATGTACACATTAAGGACACTGGGGTCAGAGAGAATTAACTCCGAAGAGTAATGATGAAATGTACATGTGTTTTGAGCGTGCAACTATAAATAGCTCAGGGGCCGTATGCACCAATCGGAGTTAGGGCCTTAACCGCGGTTTGACTATCTCCACAGGGCTAACTGTGGAAAATCCGTATGCATCAATCGGTGCCAGCGCTAACCGCGGACCATAGCCTAGGCTAAGCTACCCCAGTTTCAAATCGGGTTTAACTGCTAGCCGGGGCGGTTAGTGTGTGTGTATGGATGTCAATCTATTCAATGCGATCATATTTGACAGAATTAAATACGCAATAAGTGAAATTTGATCAATTTAACCCTAAATCCGAAGCGAAATTCACGCCGCCGCTACTTCGGTGGAGATATTAATATTTTTGAATCGACGAATGTAAAGTAAACAAATCGCTGCCGCCGTAGTGATGTCGATATCCATACTCTCCAACGTCAAATAAACATGGCCACCGCCGTCACATCGGCGGGAATATATTAGGCCCAAATCTATTAAATGCTGTCATATTTAACAGAATTACATATGCCATAAGTGAAATTTAATCAAATTAACCCTAAATTCGAACAAATATTAACGCCACCACCGCATTGGCGGCGTTATTCATATCGTCGAGTGGAGGGAATTCCCAAATCTATAAATAAACTCACGGTCAGCTACCCACCCCGGCTAAAACATTGGTGCATACCACTTTACCTTTTTCGCGGAACCCCCAGTACCCGGAGCTAGCTGACCGGAGCTAGCGCCTAGCTCCGGTTAAGCCTAGCACAACTTGGTGCATACGGCCCCAGGAGGCTAAACTATACAGCTGATGTTTCCTAAACCGGAAATGATGGCTAGTTGTTGGCGTTTTACGTCCTGGCAACATATAAGGTCATATCAAGACAAGTACTGACTTGTAACAGTCCACACTCATGGCAACTTTATAGTGCTGTCCAAATCAGACTGCCAGCACCATGACCCGATATCCCACTCACATTATCCTGACACTGAGCTAACCAGTCCTTGCCTTGCCATAGCCTATTAATGCTGATCGCCAAGCTAGGAAGCGACAAGTATCAATTTTGTAAGTCATTGATTTGACTCGACCAGGAATTGAACTCCCAATCTCCCAATAATGCAACTAATAACCCAAAAATATTTAGTATGGTTTAGTACAAACGGAGGGGGCGTATCATGACAATAAAACAATGATGACAACAGTACAGAGAATGCATACTGGGACATGCGCATAGACTGGTCGATGCATGCGGTGGAAGTGAGATGGGTAGGTATTCCAATCCCATCAACTTTTGGATGCCCGAAAGGAAGCTCCATTGGTAGACATCCCGATACTTTTACACCACTGAGGACTATCATCATAGACCAATCCCCAGGTTTCACATGCCTAGTTAGTCTGCATAATTCTACAATCATAAAGAGACACAAACTGCGGTGGTATGGCTATACTTCTCGTTCATCAGGTCTGGCCAAAACCATCTTGCAAGGTGCAATGAAAGGGGAAGAAGACAAGGCGGACAAAGGAAGAGGTGGGAAGACAACATCAGTGAATGGACAGACCTGGAGTTTGGCAAGTCCCACAGAGTAGTGGAGAACAGAGACAAATAGTTGTAAAGTCATCTGTGGTGCCCCAACGACATTCGTAGTTAAGGGATTGATGATGTCGATGATGATGATGATCATCATCATCATGACAATTGTACCAGATACTTTTTTTTTAACCATCAAACTGGACCAATTTTGCTTAGCAATGAAAAAAGTCAAACTTGTGATAAACAAATGAAACAATTTTAAAACAAAAATAAGCATAACTTGTAACCTTGACCAATAAGGTACCTTGTTGAACGGAGACATTTCCTCAGGCTTCTTAGCCTTCCACCATTTGAGAGGCTCACTGATCATTCTGCTACCACTCTCCTCACTAGTCGTCTCAGCTACATTTTCTGTAGGTTCTCTCTCTAGCTAATCACCAGAGAGATAATAAAAGGTTTGATTATGTATATGTGTGTGAGTGTGTGTGTGTGTATATATATATATATATATATATATATATATATATATATATATATATATATATATATATATACACTCACACTGTGAGTAAAATCTATATATATATATATCAAGATTTAACGCACAGTGTGTGTGTGTGTGTATAATGTGTTTAAGCTTAACTGATCCAGAGGTACTATTGTATAAATTGACCTCACTTGTCCTGTGGCCATTTGTCCTAAAACAGGAACAAATCGAACTAAAGCTGATTCATGTAATTGCTATGCTATCTATGTAACTTTGACATTACTTGTCCTGTGGCAATATGTAAAATGCTTGCATGTATGTATGCATACAGAAGCATATCTGATTGTATGTAAGAAAAAAAACACTATCAACTGACTTGTTTTCACAATGTTTCTTGCATAAGTATGAAAATTACAGCGACAAATGTCTCCTAAAATAAGAAGAGAAGAAATTGGGCAAAAGCTATTCGTGGAGTCACTATTGTATAACTTTGACATCGCTTGTCCTGTGGCCACATATATATGCATGTGAAATGCTGACATATATACATACATGCATACAGGGACATATTTGATTCTAGGTAAAGATTTCAATTGCAGATTTGTTGTAATAACAATGTATTTTGCATAAGTACAAACTTTAATCTAATGTAAGACTAGTTGCTCAGCTGGAAGATCACTAGTTGGGAAAGCCATAGTTACCTTACTACATGTTTGTGGTTAAATAAAACTCAACTCAACTCCGAGATTTATGCATAGGCAACTCACATACAGTCCCTCTGCTGTCTGGAGCATAGCATCCACAGTCTGAGAATCTGGGGTTTCCTCCTCCGCCTCCTCATCCTCCTTATCACCAGCTTCCAACATCTCAGTTTCTAGCTGTTAATGTTAATGTTAATTAGCATGAAGCTCATCTGGGTATTTCGAGTTCCGCTGGTCCCTCAGCAAGGACTTAAGTTGGGACCCAGCAGGCCGGGTCACACCTACAGCTCACACAGCGGAAGGTTGGGAAGGTGGGGGGTCGGGGGGATCATTCCCCTCCCTGCCCTATCCTACAGTTTAAACTCACTTGGCACCTAGACCCACACGCCTCCTGACGAGACAAGTTGGTAAGGTTACTGCCATACATTTGTCTCTCATGCGGTGAAATTGTCCTGGCAAATATTTCAGATCATATAAAATACCACTTCTTCTATCATGACATAGGTGTATTAACCAACTCCCCCCACCTTCCGTGATGTAAAGTATAGCTGTGACCTGGCTTAAGCTAGGATTCCTTACACGTGGTATGCGGTATGCGAATGCGAATGTGGCAAAAAATCGAAAAGCATCTAAGTCAATGATGGTGATTCCATGCATCCGAATGCGAATGCGAATGCGAATGCGGCAACTGAATTGATCCATGTAGCCATCGGTGCGGCATGCGAATGCGAATGCTGCTGCATTTGCCATAGAAAACAGTGGTAGAGAAACCTGACACTATGTGTGGGTGTGGGTGTTGGTGAAAGGACCCAACCCGTTCGCATGCCGCATTTGCATTTGCATTCGCATGCCGCATACCGCGTGTAAGGAATCCTAGCTTTAGTGGGTCACAGCTTCAGTCCTTCCTGAGGGACCAGTGGAACTCGTAACACATGTATTTACAGCGTGGTACCTTACTCACTCAATATCCATTCATTCATACAAACACCACTAAAAGCATTGTATACTATTAGAAGCAAACAAACAAGAAATTCTAACAAACATTGAAACAAACATCGGGACATGAGATTAAATTTCTCTTCCCCGCTTGCAATAATATCAATATTGAAGTTGTTCGCGTGAAAACCAAGGGGTTTTCTTTCTTCAAAGAGCACACATGAAAAATAAATCTCAGTTGGCGGGTAATCAATTGTCTATAGAAGTGATTTAAAAAAATGGAATATGTCTCATTTTAAAAAGCTCTAGAGACAATAGTTTTAATACAAAATTAATTCTACACATCGATAGAAATGGTGGCAACCAGTGTATATGGAATTATTGGGGATCCTATTGGAGAATCCTAATACTATGCAGCCTTGAGAACAGAACACAAATAAATTTGTTGTTATCTACATATGTCAATGTCCAGATTTGAAATTAGGGAGAGTAAAAAATAAAACCTCATTGATATCACTTCTTGCAGCTAATTTGTTTCCGTTCCTTAGGGATTTACAAAAAGAAAACAAAATAACAGCAAAAACAAACTAGCACAGATTAGTCAATTTTGTAACCAGAGAGTTGTTGACAAGATCTTCATAATTTTTCTTTTAACCTAGGTTATCATGCAGAGAATCTATCTCATATGGGAGTATACAACAACAAAAATCCTTCAAGTAATTTCTCATATGCGCAACATTGTGTGACGACAGTATATGACGAAATTCCCATAGTTTACATGAACCGAGCGTTCTGGAGTTTTGGGAAAGACCACGTGATACATGTTCCTTACACGGGCTAAACCACACTAACTGCATCTACATTTCTAATAATATTAGCATAAAACATGTTTTATACCGCACCTAGCACACAATCCCTCCTTTATCATACCTGCCTTCTAATCACAAACCTTCCACTTCTCATTCTACCCTCACACCACCCACCTTCTAGCCACCCACCAGTTATTTCATTATGTGCTATATAAATACATTATATTAATATTAATAACGCAGTGCCAGTAGTGTCTAATCCACCGAACCCCTCTCAGCAGCAGCGACTTGGGTTTGTGTGCAGTGAGGCAAATCCACCGTGAGTAGCCGCCGAGCTGGTGGGAGCATCACTATCGCTATCACTCCTGTTGGAAATTTTGACCGTAAGAAATAAACGGTAGGCTAGAAATGTTAGCCAGCCAGAGTTAACATTCTCAACCAAATAATTGTGTCTGTGTTATGTGTTACGGAGTGTCAAATAATATGCTATGACTTTGTGACAGGTCGTGACATAGAAGTATGGCCGGTTCTCACCCAGTCTGTAACCGACACAGCGGAAAGAGAAGACAAGGAGAGAAATGTATGCTTCACTGCTTAATCCCTTACTCCACCCACCGCAGCATCACAGATCCAAGTGACTCGCTCCCTGATCAACAAGGTCAGAGGTAACCTCTCATGGTGGGGGAGAAAGGGGCGGCCGCTAGCCAGTTGCAGAGGAGGCGGGGGGAGGGGGGGGGCACCCAGGGATCGCCTCTAGCTAGCCTCCTGCCACCTGCCACCACGGCATGGTGAGGCTCATGTACAGACTACTACAACTTTATATTCTATTTGTACATTTCAATCAAACTGGTTGAGAAGTCTGTAGAATTGTATATGTCAGTCCAATGGGTGCATAGAGAATAGACCCCGCCAGTTAAAGCTGCATGGTCCGATGACAACATCAAATTTTCAAAACCAAAATAATTATCTAAATTTGATTCTACATATCTAACTTAGATAATGGTGCACTTATTAAAGCATTTGTAGCTACATAGAAAGGAATACTGAGGCAATTGAATAGAACCTGTTATTGCAGAAGCCTATGGGGTCAGAGTTTTGACAAGCTTGCCAAAATTAATTTTGCATGGTTGCACTTCAAATATTTCAAAAGTTAGCCACTTAAAATAAAAGTTACTTCAAGCTAAAGTACGGTACATAATAACGATCAACCTAATGTATTTATCTCAGAAAATTTCAGAAACTCAAAACCATCGGACTATGCAACTTTAAGCTAGTGACATCTATCGGCAGAATTGTATCCTTGTAATATTTTCTTTGTTTCTTAAGACAACTATATTGTATTTTTCTTCTGGGTTTCACCACCGCTCTCTTCACATGTATTAAATAAAACCCATCAGTGAAGCTAGTGACATCTATCGGCAGAATCTGGAACCAATCTAGTCGGGTACTTTCCAGCTTAACTGGCGGGGTCTATTGTCCCCTAAAGAACAACATTAAAATGTACATGTTTTTCTTTTTCCATGAAACTAATACGATTTCTCACTCGTGTTAATTGTGTGTTTAACTCTGCACTGCGTGAAGAAAGATTCCAGGGGAGAGGGGGGGGGGGGTGAAGGGGGGGGGAATATGAACTTAGTTAAAATTATTGCTAGATTTTTCAGATGGATAGCTAAAAGCAGAATATAAATGATCTTCTTCTCACATTTGTTGATTAAGCAGGAGAAAATTCAATTTGTGGACAATTGTTCTTCCTCATTCCACTGCTCCTTTCTTGCCCCATCCTATTCCTAGTCATGGCGAGCACCAGTTAGCGACAAGTATAAATTTGGTTACTATTGGTTTCACTCAGCCAAGGCTCAAACAGAAATGACGGGAAGCGGGCACTCAACTCATTCAGCCAATACATTTGGTTAGTTATTCAACAAACCCATTCGAAATTGTAAATACTTAAGATAGTAAAGACAAAGGGTAAAGCTAAGATTCCTTACACGTGGTATGTGGCATGCGGTATGCGGTATGCGAATGGGAGGATTCCTTCTACGCGTTATGCGAACCCGTAACCCCACCACCACCACATCCATATGTTTCCCCTCTGAACCCTGGTGTGTGACCTTTCCGTAATGCTCAGTCGCCTCTCCTCGTCTAAAACCAATGGGCAAGTGCGACTGACGTTTCTATTCGCATACCGCATGCTGCACCAATCGCTACAGGGACCGATCGAGTTGTCGCATTCGCATACCGCGTGTAAGGGTTGTAGCCCATTGACTTCAAGGCGTTTCGATTTTTTGCCGCATTCGCATACCGCGTGTAAGGAATCTTAGCTTAACAAGGATAAAAGCAACTATGATAAGACCATAAAATGTCCAATAATATAACTTTGCAACTTTAACAAGTAAAGAGTACCTGGTGGAATGGTGACATTTCATCAGGACTCTTAGAATGCCATCTGAGTGGGTCACTAATCATTGTGTTATCACTGTCCTCACTGGAAGTGTCAACACTACTTTCCATACTGACATCCATCTAATAGCCATGGGGATAATAAAAGGTTTGATTAGGTATATACTTCAGGAATATCATTAAATTGCGGTTCGCTTATGAGAATGAGAAACTTGCATTCTTTTTATGTGTTTAATTACGGTGCTGCAGAAGTAATTAATTGTGAATAACATGCTGCTTTCACACATATTGTGCACACAATTTAATTATTTTCTTCTTCTAGCTCAAGTTCTTTTGTAATATTATCAAAGTGGGAGGGTTTTTGGGTGGTGTTTAAAAAAAAGAAATTAAAAGGGAAATGTTATTCTTCAAATACATTTTAAGCGGAGGGGCCGATTCAACAAATATTAGCATAGCATAAATGTGTCTGAATGATGACTAAATTTATTTTTCAATCTGAAGTCAGACTTCAACAGCATTTGATAAAAGGGTTCTGCAAATTGATATAAGCTAAGGAACTTTTTGTAATCCTACTTGAAATCCTGAAAATACTGGGGTTACTTTTTTGCGGGGGGGGGGGTTCTGGGTTTTTTATTTTATTTGTTTTTTTAATCTTTACGGTAGCCACTCCGCCCTTTCAAATCCCTATCGACCTATATACATTTATTTCATATCACCATGACCAATTGAGTGGGAGAACAGAAAATATTTGCTTTTTGCTTTATAGTTCAACAAGGTTAAAAAAAAGAAAAAATGAAATCCCACATCATTTACAGCAGTGATTTATTTGCTTCTATAGGGGTTTGTAAAAGAAACAAATAACCAAAGCAAAATAGAATATTTCAGTAAAATTTCTATTTAAAAAAAAGATTCGCACAAACAGGGGGCGAGACACGCAACTGGAGATAAGAAAGTGTTTATTGAGGAACATGCAATGCAAAGCATTACAACTAAAATTAAACAATGAACCAGAATGTGAAATCATGAAGATCCTTGTACAATATAGTTGTATAATCCGATGAAAGCACAATGTTTTCGAAATTAACTAGTTAGATATTTATTAAACATTGTAGCATAGAAGAAATATTAAGTAGTTTGAATACAACCTGTCCCTGCTGCAAGATATACAGGCCTTTCACTGTGCACACCAAATATATTTGCTAATGCTATGCTTTCACTTTATTTGGAGTTTTATGTTCTGGCAACATCTCAGGTCATATTGGTCGTAATGCGTGCATTGCGTTTGATGCGAGGCAGGGAAGGAGTACACCCCCCTCTGCCACGCCGCGCCAGCTTTCTCACCTCCCGCCGTCATCTTCCCCTCGGCTTTCTCCCCTCCCACTCTCTCTCCCTCACAGCTTTCTCACCTTCCTGCCTCCTTCCCCCTTATAAGCCGCCCGCCCGGCCGCCTCCAGCCACTCGCCCTCCTGCCACCCTGCATGCTGCTTCTCTTGCCATTTTCTCTTGGCTCTACACCTGGCGCTTCCCGGACACTCGACGCACTCTCCCGGCCGATGCAGCCCTCTCGACTGACGCAGATGTCCCGGCCGACTACCACACACCATGCCGTCCAGCAGAAAGGGAAAAGGACGCCGGGCAGCTCGGAGGGGCGCACAAAGGATGCCAGATATCAGCTCGCCCCCATCCTCCACACCCTCCTCGCCTCCTGCCCACCACACTCGCCCCACGGCCGAGTGGGCCAGTAACGTGGAGGCGACCATGCATGCCACCGTCCAGGCACTGGAGCGCCTCTCATCACGCTTCGGCGCCCTGAGTTGCCGCACCGCGCCCGCGCCCGAGGAGACGAGCCCCGCGACAGCTCAGCCGGCCTACACCACCCTGTGCGCCTGCCGGCACACGTAGCCGGGAGAGCTTTCCCTCTGCCCTGCCTCAGCCGCCGATCCCGGGGGGCGGTCCACCCACAGTACGAGCGGTTTACAAGACACGCCTCCCAGCCGCCGCCGCCCCCGGCACCCTTACCCGCGCCGCCCCTCTACTAGACGCCGTCACACACACCCCCGCCTCCGCCGTGAGGGATATCCTCGCCTCGGCCGAGACTCAACACGCGGGGAGGCGGAAAGGTATTTCACCTCACTACATCTTCCCCTCCGACCTCATCTAGAGAGGGGCCGTGAGAAAGGCGGTCAAGAGGGGGGAGGCGACTAAGGACGAGTATAGCCTCGCCCTCCGGACCCTGGAGTCCCACCCCGCCTTCCCCGTCCACTCTCTCCCCGGACTCAACCACCACGCCCTCACAGTGCTCCGGGACAACCTCGTCTATCCGTGGCCTACCATCCGCCACTACTCAGAGACCATATTCACCTGGATAGCGGACGGTAGGCTCCCACACAGATGGCACGACCTGATCGCCATAAACATGGTGAGAATGGAGGCCCTCACCATGCCGATTGCGACCACCGCCTCCAGCCCCTCAGCCCCAGCATACCGCGCCACAGACCCCGCCCGACCCCGATCCCAGCCCCGGACCCAGACCCACGCATCCCCTACAGCAGGGAGGCCCACGGCGCCCCCTGCACTGCCTGGAACTGTGACACGGCTTCATGCAACCGAGCAGCCGCCGGGGAGGCCCACAGCGATGCAGGGGCCAGACAGCGGCATGCCTGCGCATATTGTGCAAACGTGAGGAAATCATCTCAGGTCATATTAGGATGTGCACCGACTTGTGAATAGAATCAATAAAGCTGGAATACTATTCAACATGAAGATGAATGCCAGGAAGACCAAAACAATGGTTATAAGTAAAAAGACAGATAAACCAAATGTCAATATAACCATAGATGGCACAAACATAGAACAAGTATCCGAATTCATATATCTCGGACAAAAGATTACAAATGATGGGAGATGTGAGGAAGAAATTAAAAGAAGGATAACAATAGCCCGAACAACATTCTCCAAAATGTATAGAGTGTTAACATCAAGTAAGATATTAATACAAACAAGGAAGCGTATTCTTCAGTGTTATGTGTGGTCTACTCTAATGTATGGGGCAGAGACATGGACAATCTCTAAGAAAATGTACAAACGTTTAGCAGCATTTGAGATGTGGACTTATCGAAGGATGATGAAAATATCATGGACAAAGAAGATCACCAACAAAGAAGTTCTCAGAAAAATTAAAAATAAGAAAAGCTTGTTTGCCACTATACAGACAAAGAAACTTATTTATTTTGGCCACATCATTCGTCAGAGTTCAATATACCGTACATTGTTGGAAGGGAAGGTGAATGGCAGCAGAGGGAGAGGGAGACCAAGAACATCATGGTTTACAAATATTTCACAGTGGACAGGCTTGAATTATTCACAGTCTATCAGAACAGCACAACATCGGGACAAGTGGAGAACCATTGCATCCAACCCTCGACTAGAGGACGGAACTATTGATTGATGATTGACCGACTTGTGACAGTGCACACTCATGGCAACTTTATAATGCTGCCCCACTGGCACTGGGAGACCAGGCTGCCAGCACCATGACCCGATACCAGGCTGCTGGCACCATGATTTCCCACTCAGTCGCATTATCCTGATACTGAGTTAACCAGTCCTTGCCCTATTCTAGTAATGCTAAGTACCAGGCTAGGAAGCGAAAGGTGTCAATTTGTTGAGTCATTGGTTTGACTCGACCAGGTTTCGAGCTCTCGACCTTCCGCACGGGAAGCTTGCGCTCTACCGATTCGGCCACCGCGTCCAGTCCATGCTTTCACTTCAAATACCTCCAAAGCTAGCCAGATTTAGTCCCAAAAAGTTTGTAAAAAAGCGCAGAATAGTTAGCCATTTTTAATATTTTAAAAAGTTACTCCAAATTAAAGTAAATAACACTATAATGATCCACCTAATATTTTTATTTGTCAAATATGGAGGAAATTCAAAATTCATCGGATTATGCAACTTTAATATTATAAAAGAAACAAATTTAAATGACAACTGGCTTACAGAGCTTTAACTTTAAATCAAATGATCTCAGCTGATACCTGATCAAAAGAAGGGTCATCATCAGGAATCCTAGACTGAATAATATCATCTAGGTGGTCATACATGACGTTGCCAAACTCCTCAGCAGATGAATCGGGCAGAGTATCCTTTATTTCAGTCACCAGCTTATCGGTAAAAGATAGAACACATTAGGTCTATAATCCTCCAACTCTTGAGATGAACCGAGGGATGAACAGTTATTGGAACTGAATGAGAATTTAAATAATCACTCTTGTTTCAAAATGCTAATGACAATAAAACGGTTAATTTCTTTCCCTATTAATTGGAACTGAATGAGAATTGAAATATTCACTAGTTTCAAAATGCTAATGAAAATGAAACAGCTAATTTATTTCCCTCAAAGTGAACATTTTCCAGAATTTTTCCCATGCTTAAGGCGATTTACACCTGGTAAGTTTGGATTAGTACAAATATGTGAATGCAGTCAGAATAAAATACAAAGTAAATCAAGGGTCCGTACACATGTGAAAGATATGGAATTCAAGGCTATTTCAAGTCTTTTCAAAGCTGTTTTTGATAGGAATTCAAGAATATTTTCATTTGGATTTCAAGAGAAAAGAAACCAATTGCAAACGGTGATTTCGGACTAATTTAGATTATTGGGGAGCTTAATGGAATTCAAGGTTTTTGAAGACTAATTACCTAAAATAGGTTCAATTCAAGGCTTGTCAAGGCCTTGAAATGGGGCAAATGAAGTTCGAGACCTTTCAAGACTTTCCAGGCCCCATACGGACCTTATCAATCGGATGAAATAGTGAAATAAGCAAAAACTTTCAACTCTGACAATTAAAGTACCTGTGAGAAGGGCGTTGGCTTGTGTGGAAATTCAGCTTGGATCATTTGATCAGAATCTCCAAGCACTACGTTATTAATCTCCATATGCAGGTTTTCCTTACTGTCTGTCGTTAGCTAATCACCATAAGGAGACCAAGAAAATTGGATTAGATATATTACAATGAGGTTGGTTCTCCCTACTCCAACCTTGGAACTGAAAAGAAAAGTCACAAACACGAAAGTGCCAGTTCTTGTCTTCATTCACCCCTCAGCCACCCCAACCCTTGAGCCGAAAGACTGGGTGTTTCATACCTGTCACGTCTCCCGATTTGGGCGGGAGCCTCCCGATTTTAAAGCTGCATAGTCCGATTAAATATCAAATTTTCAAAACAAAACCAATTATCTAGTTTTGATTTTACATATCTAACTTAGATACTGATGCACTTATTAAGCATTTGTTTCTGCGTAGAAGGCAATACTCAGTCAATTTAACAGAACCTGTTACTGCAGAAGTCTATAGTGTCAGAGATTTGGCAAGCATGCCAATAAAAGTTACTGCAAACTGAAGTAAGGTAGATTATATCAATCAATTTAATATATTTATCTTAGAAAAATTACAGAACCTCAAAACCATCGGACTATGCAACTTTAAATACCCTGATCTAGTGGGGAGGGTTGGTCACCTGATTTCGCTGTAACTCTCAGCTCACTTAAGCCCAAGTTACACTACGGCTTGCGACCACTGGCGACCATTTTGTGACCCGAAGGCCGACTGGTTGGCGATGAAAATGGTCAGCCGGAGGTCGTCGACCAGTTAACGACTGATCGCCGACCATTGTTTTTCACACCCTTTTTCTTTTTGCTTTGGAATTAGCATCAGTACCAGCACATAAAATACACACACGACAAGCCAAACAAAAAGAATACTTTGATAGGCAGGCAAGCACGCAACACCCAAAAATACCAGTAAACACTGATATCAGACATCTGGACCACCAGGGATGATGGTCCAAAGGAACAATAATAGAAATAAACATACCAGGAGCCCGTGACTATACCCTGGTCAACAGTCAGCGAAGAATATTATGCAGAAACAGATAACAAGGCGTACACGGTCAACCGGTCAACCGATTGGGATACTAGATCTAAGTTTGACATTGTCCTGTTAAGTCTTTACCTTTTTGGAAACTCGATATAAGAAATATTTATTTCCTGTACATATTTATACAGTGTTAAAGTGCATGTAACACTAACAAGATGCAAAATGTGTATTTGCAGTATTTATTGGTTTTGACATTCACATGTTAAAACAATTATTCAGTATCTTATATTAGCAAAATAAGTTTACAAACAACAAAATGTATGTTCGCGCATATTTCAGTGTCATTTTCACAATTACTGTCAGATTACATTAAGAGCACTCGTTACGACAGTCATTCAACTGACAGACCATACCATTGTACAATGATAACCTTATTTCACATGTATAACGATTATCACATATCACTTGTTCCAGTGTATTTAATGTTAACTTATTAGAATTAGTGCCATATTGCCATAACTGATTACATAATGTTATACACCCTAAGTAATGCTGTTGGAAGAGTGGTTGAACCAAACATAAAAATTACACATGTTTTGATTATTTAAAGGAGGATGTAATGTATTTATATATAGCTGCGCAGATTGGATCAGCATGACTGATCATATGACCAACATGTAAACGTGACGCGTATGGAATAAAAGAATCACTTGTGTTACATACTTGGGTGAGTTAACATCTTGCTTACATTACAGCTGCCGCATTCCTGAACGCCAGCTACCACGTGAAGAACAGCAAGCCCCGACCCCAGCTCCATGTTTCTACCTCGTGGAGAGGTGAGAACCAGCGGAACCACAGGTTCAGGAGCGGCAGCCACCAGAGAGGGTGCAGGCCCGTGCGCAGCACACTGCTGCCGCTATTGCAGACCTCATACTGGACACCTCTACGACGTTCAAGAAGCAAAAAGGTACCACTTTCCTTCCACACTTGCTCATAACCAGAGGGGATGCGTTCAAAGGTATTGGGATGGGCGAGGCTATTTGGTCTGGATATTTTGAAGCCCTTAAAACTCTTGCTGCCCTCCCGAATCTTCCCGCGCCATGGTTTAAACGTATCATGAACCATGAGCAAGACCTGGCGATTATGGCTAAGACGTGGGACTGGCCAATCTGTCGCTTGTGGTCGGAAAAGGTCTTCAAACTAATTGCTGAAGGTCGCCTTCCTCAGGAGTGGGAGAATCAAGCAGCAATTAAGGACCTTCAACGCGATATATGTACTGCTGCTGGGAGATCAACTATGTCTGCTCGAGCCCATCAGTTCCTGGGTCAAGCGTTCGCTTATTCCCCACCCCAGGTAGCCGCGCAAACGGTGACCGCTTCCGACCCCCAATGTACCGATTAATGTGAGGAATGAGTACAACAAGGAAACGGACGGCCGTCCGTGCAATAATTGGAATTGGGGACGGGAGTGCGGTTTTGGGTCGACTCATGGTTCGCTTCCTGCTAAATTCCTACATAATTGTGCTTGGTGTGCGTACCACCTGAAGAAGCTCCATATTCACCGAGAACAGAATTGTCTTAAAAGGAGGGTGTTCCATGACAAGAAAAATGCTGAAAACGCGGGCTCGGCTGGGCCTGCTGTAAGTCTCCTCCCCTTTTCCGTTCCCGCTCTATGCACATGCCCTGACACCGCCATGCCCCGCCCCCTGCCCAATGTTGACACTCCATGTGAACCGCCCCCTTGGCCGTAATCGATTAACACGACCCGGGCGGCTCGGGTCACCAGAGTCGTCTGAATTTCAAATCGAACACCGCGAGTGGAGTCGACAAAAACATGTGCCGTGTGCAAAACGACCCGACGCCAGTAACCCACCTCTTGGCTGGGGTTTGCTAGGAACGATGACGTCACACCTGAGCTTGTACCTGTAGCTACCACTACAAGTCCTATTCGTTGTTTTAATGCTTTTTTTTAAATAACCCAGATTGTCAGCTTATACGATCCTAAGATACTTTAAATCCTATTTTGCTGTACTTATATTGGTTATTAAAACAAATAATTAGGTTTTAGATTAAGCCACCATTGTTTCCAACCCGAGCATGCAGAAGCTTATTCGGTTATTCGACCCGAGTCTGCAGGATATGCGCATGCGCCAAAAAGTGGCTCGGGTGACCAGAGTCGATTAATCGATTACGCCCTCTGTTTCCCGCCGGCATCTCAGTCCCGCACCTCTCAACCGGGTCGGGCCAACATTCCAGCCATCCGGTCATGCACAGTCAGTTCTGCATGATCACGTGTCACAATCACCGCCCAATTCCCCACCTAATTCACCGCATGTCACTGTAATTAGCCTGCCCACAGTGGCAAGCGGTCACACACTACCTACAGGTGCACAGCAACCCCTGGCGCACTTGTACGCCACTACTGTGTTGTTCACGCCCCACACACCCTCCCCCCCCCCGTCACCCGGTCCGCCCACCTCCCTCACCTTCCACACAACCACAAGTAACCCGAGCTGTCGTGACCATTCCATTCCCTGACATTCCGAAAGATATGAATGGGGATAATGTTATTCTTAGAAATGAGTTACCGATTGAGATAGAATTCGACTGTTTTAATACTAGTTCTGACTGTCTGTCTCTACTTACAGATCAACTACAAACCAGTCGGTTTGTCCCGCCGTCACCTCATGAATACAAGCCGACTTTGCTGCTATATGGCCACTTGCAGCGCCGGCTACATTCCATAAACACCTCTCATTTGCTAAGTTGTACCAAGCAGTTAGAGCAACAGCTCTTCCAAATTATGTGTTGGCAAAATTGCTGAATATCCCGGCCTGGTGCTCGGTGCTTGTAGATTATCCTGATGTCCAGCTTCTAGATTTTCTCGAGTATGCCTGGCCTGTGGATTATACGTCTCGGTATATTCCAACTCCCACCCTTAAGAATCACACCCGTAATGCAGATACTGATCCTTCTATTATTGCTTTCATTGATAAAGAATGTGCTTACTCCGCAATGCTAGGACCCTTTAACGACCCACCATTCATTCCCTGGTGCAAAGTGAGTCCTCTAATTACAAGGCCAAAAAAGGATTCCGACCTTAAAAGAGTTATCTTAGACCTTAGTTTCCTTCAGGGCAGAAGCATCAATTCCGGGATAGCTAAAGGCTATTATCAAGGGATTCAGCTAAATTTTTCGCTACCTTCTGTCAGCACTCTCACAGACCAACTTACTAGGATAGATAGGGACTCCTGGCTTTGGTCCGCAGACTTAGCTCGGGCTTACCGCCAGCTGAGGGTCTGCCCGCTTTCAGCACCCCTGCTCTGCATTATGTTAAATAATCAATATTACATTGATCTTGCTCCTCCCTTTGGGTGTGGGACTTCTGCGTGGCCTGTGCGCGGGCAATTAGGGCAGTTGTCTGGTTATTAAGGAAGCAGGGGTTTTATGCTCTCTGTTACCTCGACGATTTCGTCAGGGTCGAACCCACACTTGAAAGGGCATCTGAAGCTTACAATGCGTTCGTTCCTACAGGTGACCCGAGATTTGGGTTTAGTACTAGCACCTGAAAAATGTTCTCCCCCAGTTCAACAGTTAGTATGGCTGGGTTTTTCCATAGACGCGGTCACCATGACAGTAACCATACCACAACATAAGATTGATCAGGTTCTTGAAGAATGTGCTACTTGGAAAGAGAAGAGGTTAGCGTCATGTAAGCATCTCCAAAGCTTGGCAGGGAAGCTTCAACATTTAGCGAAGTGTGTTAAGCCTGCGACTCGCTTCATGAATAGAGTCCTTGCAGCTCTCAGGGCGGCTCCGCAGGTAGGGTTGCATCCATTTTCACCCGATATCCCCAAAGACTTAGATTGTTTTTTTAAGTTTACCTCCGCCCTGAATAATCCTTCCCACAGCCCCTCCACCACTATGGGAAATTGAGCAGGCAGGGGGGGGGGGGTGCCTTCTCACAACATGCTTGCTATTCAGCCGCATACCCCGCAGAAATCACCAACAAGCTCGCCTCGATTAATCAGTTAGAAGCATTTAACCTTGTCTTGGCATTAACTTGCCTCTTGCCGGCACAGCCTCACAATTACACAATCTCAATCAATACCGATAATCAAACCTCACAGCAGGTCCTCTCTTCTGGCTCGGGGAGGGACCCTTTCCTCTGCGCTTGCGCACAACAGCTTTGGCTCATAGCAGCAAGAAGTAATACTAACCTAATAGTCAATTATAAGCTAGGAAAAGAGCTAGTGTTTGCGGATGCACTCAGTAGAGCCCCTACAAATCGAGTTGCACAGAACACAATGAATGTACAAATTGCCTCTTGTAACCTCAAGCAGATCTCAGTCACTCCGTCCCTCTCTGTTATTGATTTTGAGCTGTAAGATACCTTATTTTCTTTGGTTATATCTTCCAGGCTACTCCATGATCCAGCACCTGCAACTGCTGAACGCATACAGCAAGGCTCTCGCGCAAGGGACCTGGAAGAATAAGAGGCTCCTCATCGCAGTTTATATCGCCTTCTGTAAGGAGAATGATGTGCAGCCGCTCGCTCCTGCACTGTATGACATTCTAGCTTATGTTACCTACCTTGCATCTAGACTTTAATCTCCGGGGTCGGTCTTCAACTATCTCAGTTCAGTTAAAACATGGCACACTCCGATTTCCATGTCAGCGAATTTGTTTGAGTCATATCATTTACGTATTTTGAAGAGAAGCATCCTTAAGAACTCCCAACATGTAGTCTCCAGGGCGACTCCGCTCACCCCTTCTGACCTCGCTCGCCTCCTCCTGTTTCTCGATAGGTGTGGCTCAGAAGCCTCCGTTTTCCGGGTGGCACTTCTCCTAGGTTATTTAACCTTAGATAGACAATCGAACAAGGTCTCTCTGACTGAGACTACGGTAGGACCCCATACCCTTATGTTCTATGATGTGCTTCCCTCTAGTCATCAGTTTCCGGTCTACCAAGACGTGGTTTGCCTCTTAGCACCCCCTGCTGTTTTCTATTCCGGCTCGCCCTGGCTCTCCCTGTTGTCCCCTAGCTGCTTGGTTACACTACTCTGCCTCTCTCCGCCCTCCTAGGCACTCCCCCGCTTTCCTCCTCCCGTCAGGGGCATTTTTGACAGCTTCCACACTCTCCCGGGTCCTAGCTTTGGCCGCTGCAGCAGTTCTTCCCCTGGCCCCAGCGTTGACCCTACATAGCCTCAGACACGGCGCGGCACAAGCGTGTCTCGCAGCAAAGGTTCCCCTCTACGATATCCGAGAG
Source organism: Branchipolynoe longqiensis (assembly GCA_030323885.1). Taxonomy (NCBI): domain Eukaryota; kingdom Metazoa; phylum Annelida; class Polychaeta; order Phyllodocida; family Polynoidae; genus Branchipolynoe; species Branchipolynoe longqiensis. The sequence continues at coordinate 67,623,919 of CM059190.1, read as the reverse complement.
GCAGGCTCTTGGTCGAGTGATGCCATCAATAATTACCTGAAACAAGCCCCGATTACCATTGCTTCATCAGCACTTCTATCATTTGGGTTAGGTGCTGATTACTGACACTGATTGTTATTGTTTTGATTATCAACATGTCAACTTTATCTCGCTCCAGAAGCCATAACCGATTATCATTATCCTGTCCTCCTTTGACCAATCACTCCTGACTATGAAGCTGACATCTTCATGCCTGATTATCCTATTAATTGTCTATCTTTTGGTAGCAAGTCAAATAATTAGTTGCCTCTGTGTGCTAAGTATGTTAGCAATACTATAGGTATTTAATCTATCCAACAAAATATATTAAAAGTATGCTTGTATAATTTTGTGCTAAAGTGAAAATTGTCACATCGACAACATGCATTTTCCCAAACTTTTTTCATTTTTGTTCATGCAAGTCATAACCTTTTTTGATTAACTGTAATCAATATAATCTTGCTTTAATTTGTTGTGTATGCTAAAATGATATTTTGGAAGTGTGTTTGATTTCCATGTTTGATAAGTGAGTTTAGCTCAAGCTGTATATCAAAATCAAAAAGCGAAATAGCCTTTTTTTTTTTCCAACTCTGACATATGCACCACACGTAAACCTCCATATGAACAAGGGTTCTGCTATGTTATAGAATGTTTTCTGTTATTATTTGGAAAGCTTTCACTTTTGGTCGACATTGTCCCACTTTCGTGCCCAGTTTCAGAGACCAACCCAGATACTCCAGTGGGTGCAGCCATACCGTAACTCACGACACCATTTAACAAGAAAGTGATCGAGTGATATTTACTGTGCTATGCCTGCCTGTATTCTTATATATAACATAACAGACGGGGAAAAACCTAATTACTGAGATCAATGTTTTACTTAGATAGAGCATTTTCTATGTTGTAAGCCGAGTGACTGACCTATTAATTTATTTGGACAAAATATGATGGTTATTTTAATAGTTTATATTTATTTCTCTTTTTTTTGGTCATTAGTTGTTAGTAAGGATCCAGGTCAATAATTAGGACACTTACACTTTCTGCGGACATGGCCTCAGTTGATTGAGGTGAAATGGCCTCAGCTATAATATCTGCTAGCAACTGGAGATCAGCATCATTTGCCGGTGTCTCAGTTTCTACCTGTTAATGTGTAATTAACACAGTTATGTCAATTAACGCAATGTCTATGGATCAAAGATGATCCGTGGCTAGGAATCAAATAAGTGGACATTCAGTTGTTTAAAGTTAAAGTTGGATGGTCCGATGGTGTTTCAATTTTTGTCATATTTTTTAGATAAATATATCAAATTGATCGTTATGAGCTAGTAATCATTAGTCCGGAGTCCTTTTTAGTGAAAAATGACTAGTTTTGAAGCAATTTGAGCCGAAAGAACCCAAAATAATTTTGACAAGCTTTGGCCCAGATGGTCATCTTGCGGTGACCATGTGATGTGAGATGACCTACTAATCCTGGAACCTGACAGGGCTGTACGTAGGTATTTCTGTTTGGGCCTGAACATTCTGGGAACGGATTAGTAACATAGGCCTGTGGCACTAGGGTTTTTAACAAAATATTATTTTTAGAAAGGTTAATTTGATTTATATCTATTGAATTAACCAAGTAGCATCGAATATCCAACATCACATATACATCGGTGTATGATTGACATCGTCCCAATTGCAGAAATGTCAAAACATCAAACTATGCCACCACCCACCAAACTGCACATTCTATGATTCAGCTAGGCCTGAGCATTAATGGTTTGATGGGATCCGCCGCAATTGCACTGGTTTCTGGGTTTAATGCTATGATTGCAGCAGCCATTCTGGTCGTGCCTATGTGTTATCGCTTGGACGGGATACATCGCGGATGTGCCGCTCCACAGCGTATGTGTCAGAGGACGGCCTGGTGTCGTAGCACCATACCAGTTTCTACACTCACCTATGACAAACTGCACACTCTGTGATCCCGAGCCATCCGCCGATACATACGCTGTGGAATGACTGCTGCCGTCATAGCGTTATGGCCAGAACCCGGTGCATTTGCAATGGATCCCGTCCGAAAGATAACGCATGACCAGAACAGTTGCTGCCATCATAGCATTAAACCTGGAGATCTACGCATTTGCGGCGGATCCCTTAAAGCCATTAATACTCAGGTCCGGCTGGATCGTAGAATATGGCTGTTGCCATCATAGCATTAAGCACAGAACCCGGCACATTTGCGATGGATCCCGTCCAAATGATAACGCATAGGCACAACCAGAACGGCTGCTGCCATCATAGCATTAAAACCGGAAACCTGTGTATTTGCAGCGGATGCTATCAAACTATTAATGCTCAGGTCCGGCTGATGTGGCCAGCATGGAACGGCTGCTGCATTAGCTAATACAAAAAATCTGAAGAAACTTTCAAATGCACATATCTCACTTCATATGGTTCACTCCTTTTTACATTCAATAACAAAAAATGTTTTCCTTTTATATACAGTGTAACTGACAAATTTCAAATGGATGCGTGCAAAACACATGCGTGCGCATCCTCACATACATTTAGACCGCCAAGGATATGTGTACTGCTTGCATTTCTCATGTACATATTATTGCTCTGTTATTATTTACTGTTATGTCATCCATGTCTCATCCTCCCTCATACCATACATAGTCCTGATGGCAGATCCAATTTTAATTGACAAATGTAACAATTTTAAAATTTTAATTACCCAAATTGATTAATTATATTTATAGAATTGACCAAACAGCATTGAATATCCAACATGGAGGGGAGGGGCAACATCCACATCATTTCCCCTTCCCCTCTATGGCCCTGCACAGTAGACCTACTTGGTCAGGGGAGGCTAATGAGGTCACAAGATTGGCCTAATTGGTTAATGGCCTCCCTGCATAATGAGTGTTTCAAAGTGAGTGTCCAAAGGGGTGAGGTTATAAATTCACGGGTTATTCTGTATATGCTGTCCCAAATCATTAGATAATGCACCAGTATCTAAGTTGGATAGGATCAAATGTAAGTAGTAGTTTTAATTTTGACAAAATTATATTTTATCGGACCATGCAACTTTAAGGCCAAATAGAATATACAAAATTGGTGATCATCCCCACCCGTGCCTGAGAAATCGCCCATTAAAAATGCGTCGGGCTAGCAGCAATTCAATTTTTGTATAAATCTTTTAAGTCATTGGTTTGGCTCGGCCAGGGTTCAAACGAGTTCGAATCCCACGACATACCAGAACGGGAGTCGGGCTCTCAACTCATTCGCCCATTGCATCTGATTACCTATTACGTCTACTTCAAAAATAAAAAATATTTTTAAAAACGCCCGCCCGACCCTGATGTTATTTCAAAAGGACGATCACCAATTAATATTTTTTATTTGGTCTAGAGTCGCATAGTCCGAGGGTTTTAAGTTTTGGTTATGTTTTAATATTTTTGTTTGTTAAGATAAATATATTAAAGTTGCATAGTCCGATGGTTTTGCGTTTTGGTCATTTTTCTGAGATAAATATATTAAATTGATCGTTATAATTTACCTTATTTCAGGTTAAAGTAACTTTGATTTTAAATGGATAAGTTTTGAGATATTTGAAATTCAAACATGTAAACTTAGTTTTGGCAAGCACGCCAAAACTCTGATACCATAGGCTTCAGCAGTAACAGGTTCTATCAAATTGTCTCACTGTTCCCTTCTATGTGGCAATAAATGCTTAATATGTGCATCAACATCTAAGATAGATATGTAGAGTCAAATCTATATATTTATTTTGGTTTTGAAAATGTGATGCTTCATCGGACTGCAGCTTTAAGTTGATCAGTATAATCAATTTACGTAAGTTTGAAGTAACTTTCATTTCAAATGGTTAACGCTAGATATATTTAAAGTGACAGGATGACAAATTAATTTTGGCATGCACATCAAAATTCTTATACCATCTTTACCATAGGCTTTAGCAATAAGAGATTTTATTAAATTGACTTGTAATCTGGAGTTAGAGGTTCAATTCACTACCTTTTTTACATTCAAGAACCACAAAAACAGTTTCCCCCCTTTATGTGTTTCTGAATAAATTAATCAATGAAATTGTACTAACATATATTTTACTTTAAAGCAAATATATTACATGTATGAACTACTCTAATAAAGTACCTAAGTTTTACTCTCCCGTCTCTCCACTCATCCAGCAATTTTCAAAACAGCAGCAGGGGTACCAGCCTCAGCAACGCCCCCCCCCCCCCCCCCCACACACACACATATCTGGTCATGTAAACAGGGAAAGGAAGCAAAGTTGTGCTTGGGGTGCACTGACCTCAGCACTCTCTCTAAAACCAGTGCAGGTGCAGTGACTGCTACTCTCTCTCCCCACCCACCCCCATATATTTGGTTATAGAAACAGAAAAAGTAAGCAAAGTTCTGCATGGAGAGCATTTGTCGGAGTAAGATTCCCGTCGCTGCGAGGTATACTGTGTCCCTGCAAAGCTAGGGTGATAACCAGCTTTTCTGATTTATCCATGCCGTTATTATTTATGCATGGCACAATTGTTGTATATATTGAGCAGAATTATAAATATTGGCCTGCATTTCATAACTTATCACCATGACGATAACATTTCGTCTATTCCGGTGAGGAGTTGGTTTTCTCTCTCTTATATGTTCTATGGTCAAAAGTTATTACTAATTATTTGTCAATATGGATAAGCAAATTAGAACACTCACATTGGAGTCAAGTAGTGTATCTTCTGCTTGAGGCATGTCCTTGACCATACCAACTGCTAACACCCGAAGTTCATCATTATCTTCATCTTTTTCATCATTATAATCAACATCATCATCATCATCATCATCATCAGCCAATATGTCATTTTGTCCCTGTTAATGTTAATTAGCAGAGTTATTCATATGTATAATGTCTTATCATCGACTTAAATAATCATCAGACAGGTAGGGGTGAAAGTGGTATCTGACCACCAAAACAAAACTTATTTTTAAATAAAGGGGGGGGGGGGGGGGGGGAGCGGGAATCTGCACCGAGCGACAATAAGTTTGTACACTGATACCAGAACACTCTCCAACCAGAGTTTGTAATAAACGGTAGGAGGGTGGTAGGGTTAGGACTGTGTTTGAAGAGAATTGCATGAAATCCAACTTCTCATAATTTTACATGTATGTATGTATGTATGTATGTATGTATGTATGTATGTATGTATGTATGTATGTATGTATGTATGTATGTATGTATGTATGTATGTATGTATGTATGTATGTATGTACGTATGTATGTATGTACATATGTATGTATGTATGTATGTTGTTGTTTTACGTCCTAGCAACCTCTAAGGTCATATCAGGACGGGTACCGACTTGTGACAGTGTGCACTCATGGCGACTTTATAGTGCTGCCCCACTGGGAGACCAGGCCACCAGCACCATGACCTGATATCCCACTCAGTTACATTATCCTGACACTGAACCAACCAGTTCTTGCCCTATCCTAATAATGCCGAGCGCCTGTCTAGGAAGCGACAAGTATCAATTTTTAAGTCATTGTGTAAAAATATATGTCCATGTTTTAATTGACTGTTTACATAAAGTTGAAATGTTTGATCGCTCTTTATATGTTCCTAATTTCAGAATTATATATTGGCAGAGAGCATTATTATTATTGGGCGACGGAGTGGGGACAATGCTATATAAACTAAAAGTAATAGTATCCCACTCCCATTGGACATGATATAAGCTGTGTGAAATATATGTTCATATATGATGCCCGAGATTAATGCAGAGATTTTCCTATATAAGAGGCAGTACATGATTGTTGAAATGCTTCTCTATGCATCCTTAAAGAGTGCAATTGGAGAAAAGACCATTTTAACAGAGATCTATTGTAACTGTCTGCAGCTACCTGTCCCTACATGACCACTGGGCGGGCCCACCAACCTAATCTACATATACACCTGCAGCTGGGTTGAGTGACAGCCACCCCTACTGGGGGGGGGGGGGGGGGGGGCGCCACCCACCCAGACTGTGGGGGTGCCTGATTGGCTGGCTGGGGTCACCTACACTCAGTCACCTACACTGCCTTGGCCCTCTGACCACACACTAGCCTCACTTTGAGATTTAATTCATTATTCTAGACTCTGCTTCAGACACACTGGACAGAGATCACTCTACTCCTGGCTCTTGGGTGAGAAACACCTACTCTAGAGCAGGAGTGGTTAGAGTGTCTGACTTTTTTCTAGGTCAGACTCCTAATATGAGGGTCGGCGGTTCGATTCCCCGTGCCCCCAGCTCTGCCAATTTGGATTTCCACCACTGTGTATAACTTACAGTGTCATCAAAGGCTGGTTGCTCTCATACCATGTCTATGTGGTGTGGGAGGTTAAAAATCCCTTGGGTCGGTAAAAGTGTAGGCTCGGGCTTTCTATCGAACAGCAGTGGAATGAGGAAGACCAGTCGTCTATGACTGAAATTTCCCCTGCTTAAACAACTAATGGTCACAAAAAAAAAAAAAATGCTATCCAAATTCATATATCCAAATTGAGCTGAGTGCAACACCCAATGGACTCCGGTTCCATTGGCTGTAGGCACAGATTCATAGACAGGCTAAAGAGGTAATGAGATTCTGTGTGGACAGAAGGTAAGGAGTGAGGGTGATAGGTCACTAGTAGGTGTACAGGAGTTGATGCCAATAAAGCTCAACTTCTTCACTGTTAACCTGTGTGACTTGTCTTACCTTTCTTCCTTATGAGTATGTTGATGGGTATGATTAAGGGAGGTATCACAAGTGATATGAAGGGGAGAGTTTTATGGTATTATCTGGAGCTCTGAGCGGCCGAGTAACCCAGAAATACTATAATTGGTTTGACTCGACCAGGTTTCGAACCCACGATCCCATGGTCTACCAACAAGAGGCCCTAATGGTGGTGGGAGGGGAGAGAGACGGTCCTAATGGTGGTGGGAGGGGATCCTAATGGTGGTGGGAGGAGAGAGTGGGTCCTAATGGTGGTGGGAGGAGAGTGGGTCCTAATGGTGATGAAAGGGGAGAGAGTGGGTCCTAATGGTGGTGGGAGGGGAGAGTGGGTCCTAATGGTGGTGGGAGGAGAGAGTGGGTCCTAATGGTGATGAAAGGGGAGAGGGTGAGTCCTAATGGTGGTGGGAGGGGAGAGTGGGTCCTAATGGTGATGAAAGGGGAGAGGTCCTAATGGTGGTGGGAGGGGAGAGTGGGTCCTCGTGGTGATGAAAGGGGAGCGAGGGAGTCCTAATGGTGGTGGGAGGAGAGAGTGGGTCCTAATGGTGATGAAAGGGGAGAGAGGGAGTCCTAATGGTGGTGGGAGGAGAGAGTGGGTCCTAATGGTGGTGGGAGGAGAGAGTGGGTCTCAATGTTGAAAGCTTGAATCCACTTTGTAATACCATAAACGATATGTATTCAACAGCTTAAAAAGCATGTGATGCAAGATTTTTCTTTCACCACCAATTAGTGATACAGGTACCAAACCTTTTATCTGGCTTTTAGAATTCTGCAATTACCAGAGAACAGACTATTTTTTAAATTGATTAGTTTACATTATACTGTATACATGGTACAGTATTATATATTTTAAGAATTTTAAATGGATTAATAAAGATCAAACAGACCCTGCTTTAGAAATGTATTAATTTGCATCTGTTAAATACAATTTAGTTCTTTACTTTTCATGATTTATTTTCTATTTTAAGCTGTCTTCAGAAAACTGGAAAATCCTGAAATCCAGGCCATTTCCAATCCCAAGCTTGCCAGATATTTGGTCCGGTACCTGTACTCATATTATTGTCTCTTAAAGGGAGCTGGGCTAGAACTACAAAACAAGTCAGAAATGGTAATTGTTTAAGTATTATAAGAATTATCTTCTACGATACCTTTGTATAGAGAAGATATTCATCTACCATCTTCAGTTGGGGGAAGTCAACGACCTCGTCATTTATATCTTCGTCATATTCCCCACTGTAGATATCAGCGACGTCATTCCTCAGCTTATTGGCAAAAGGAGCAGCAATAAATGCTTAATGAATGCATTCGTATCCAAGCTGGATATATAGGATCAAATCTAGGTAAGCATGTTGGCTTAGAAAATGTAACGCTTTCAAAGACTATGCAGCTTTAATACGCAACTCAAGTTTAAACAACTTAGCTTTCTGTAGATGAAAGATTCTAATAATTGCTGGTTACTAAGGATACAAATAAGAGTTATGATACTCACATTGGAAACACTGACGGTGTTCTCTGTTTCAGAGTTCATTTCCTCGACATCCTCAACTGGCTCCGGCTCATGATCACCAGCAGCTTCCACGATCTTAGTTCGCGGCTGAATATCAATGAACGCAGGTGTGAGTGTGCAAAAAAACAATCCATATCCCTGTAGAACGTACAGCTGTCTTTTTATATCCTGCCAATATCTAAGGGATTATCAGGTTGGATGGTTGGTTGTTGGAGTTTTACGTCCTGGCAACATTTAAGGTTGTATCATGACGGGAGGGTTTTACTAGAAGTCATCCACACATGTCGAGGTTAGTCATTTATGAGTTATCTAATTCTGTCAAGTTATCAATTCCTACTACGCGATGCCACCAATGAGCACCTAACGAACGACTCACCACCAGCTCACAAGGTAGGTTAGTTGGCTGGTTGTTGGAGTTTTATGTCATTGCAACATCTAAGGTCATATCAGCAACCAGCTCTAAAGGCACGTGAGCTCCAAAAACCAGGGGGTGGGTCAGAAGCACTCTCCATCAGATATTTTCCCCACCCACCCAGCCAACAAAGCCTGGGTGCAAGCCAAGAGTCAATTGCCCCCGACACCGTACTCTATGGGCGTAATCGATTAATCAACTCGGGTCACCCGAGCCACTTGGCACTGGGGGTGGGTGGTTTGTTTTTGGTGGGTGGGGTTTGGCGTACTCTATGGGCGTAATCGATTACAGATTTGGGTCGAATAATCAAATACGCTTCTCCACGCTCAGGGTGGGAAAAAATGGTGGCTTAATCCAAAACCTTTTTTTTTTTTTTAAATAACCGATAAAACTACAGCAAAATAGGATTTAAAGTATTTTATGATGGCATAGTTTAGTTATATTTCCATTTCATTAATCTAGGTTATTTTTTAAAAAAACATGTATGACTGGTACTGGTAGCTGTTATCCTGCAGGATGGTACCAGTGCAAATGTGACATCATCGCTCATAGCCAACCCCAGCCAAGAGGTGGGTTACTGGGGTCGGGTCGTTTTGCACACGGCACATGTTTTTGTTGACTCTACTCGCGGTGTTCGATTTGAAATTCTGACGACTCGGGTGACCGGAGTCGCCCGGGTCGTGTTAATCGATTACGGCCTGTGGTATGTACTCCCCTGTCTGTGGGAAAGTGCATATAAAAGACCCCTTGCTGCTTATCGGACCCTTATTAGGAACATATAAAGAGAGATCAAACATTTCAACTTTATGTCAATTAAAACATGGAAAAGTCAGACAAATCATGAAACAATTGATGTATACATCAAAAGTTGAATAATGGAAACACTTCAAAGAATGACCGCAATTGATACCTTAGGAGTAGGACGATATTCTTCAGCAATGCTAGTGTCGCTGGCATCATTAGTATCCTCATGCATTGCATCGTCAATCTGTTCAGCAATGAGATCCTCGTTTGTTCCAGACTTTGGCTTATCACCAAAAGATAGGGAACTATGTAATTCTATAACTTTTCATGTGAAAGTTGTGTGGAACATTTAGTGGAATTTCAAGGTGATATTGTCTATTTGTGTGTGGGTGGGTGGTCAAATTCGCTGTTCTTTGTTGTTGTTGTTGTTGTTGTTTGTGTGTGTGTGTGTGTGTGTGTGGTCAAATTTGATGTTCTTTGTTGTGTATGTATGTGTGTGTGTGGTCAAATTCGTTGTTCTTTGTTGCGTGTGAGTGTGTGAGTGAGTGAGTGTGTGAGTGAGTGTGTGAGAGAGTGAGTGAGTAAGTGAGTGTGTGTGTGTATGTGTGTGTGTTCGTGTTCAAACTCGCTGTTCTTTGCCTTATCCTAGTGTAGTAGTCCATGAGCCCCCATTACCAAATGGTGGTGGTATTGACTACGCTAACCCTTGTCAGCTAAGAAGTAACATCAGGTGGCAACACGCTAGCAGGAACAATCCTTAGGGTGGACAGTTCAACCCAATAGACTACATCGCCATTCCAGCCGCGCGATGCATTGTGGAATGCATGGAAGAAAAACAAACCCTCGCGAAGCACATGGCTAATGCCAATACACTGGGTGCAGCTATGAAATGTGTTAGTTTCAGCTCATCTCAGCCCTTCTTTGAAACACAGAATACCAACTAAAAAATATATCTAATAAATTAGGATATTAATCTTTTATCCAGCATTGCATTTACATCAATATAATCAGCACATCATATGCCATGTGCATTTATATTTAGACAAATCTGGCACTCAGACTAGTGCTAGAGCCATAGCCAGAGTCAATTTTACTTATTTTATTCATGTTTTTATTATATCTTTTGGTTAATGACATATGTAAAACTAGAAAATGAGTAGGGTTAATCAGATATTGGTTACGTATTTCTCTGAAACAAGTGTCTGTTGACACATTTGGCATTTTAATATTTAGAACAAGAATTAATAATGGTTATGTGGATAGCAGCCTTAAAGTGACTGATTGTTTTGTGTGGAATTGTATATTTCTTAGCTCAAGATGTTTAACTATGGCTAGTTTTGTCTTAGATGTATTCATCAGATCATTATATTGCATGTGTTCATACATGTTTATGCCAAATTCTTATGTACTTCTATTAATTTAGAATAAAATCGAAGTTTTTCCCTATGCATATCGGCTAACTCGATGGCTGTACACATTTGCTTTGCTGCCAATGCCATTTTTGGCGCATGCGCAGTCGGAACGGTGATCTCGTCTATTGCTACCGGCCACTCCCCCACTCCCCCCACCAACTCCCAGAGAGGTTACATGCTACCTATCTAGGCAGTGACAGGTCCCATTCCTATTCTGCCCTTGGTGGAATAAACCAGGGCGCACCCTGGGGTTTGAAGCTATCTCAGTGTTTCTCATTTTATTCCTCAAGTGGAGTATGACATGGTCCATCACACTAATAATTCCCAGCACTAGGCCAGGTAGTGATGCAAATAAATTATTAAGTCATCGGCTTCGGATCATACAACCTGTCATATGGGAAGTGGCCACTCTATGTCATTCATCCTCCTGTCTAGTACAGGTTAATCGACAGATAGGTGGAGCTCAAGGAATGTAATAATAAGAATGGCATATGTTCCATGAAATAGCAGGAAACTATGAAAAAAACAGTCTGCCAACTAACCCACGGAACTATCAAAATGTAGGAAGTATAGGTATTAATTAGTGGCTACATTTGTTGGGGGTTAGTCGATATACATATATATATACAGATGAACCTCGATCCAACGGACTAATAGGGGGGAGCAGTTGTCCGTTAAAGCTATTTGTCCGTTGCACCGACGAAATTGCTTTATCTATAGGTGCCATAGTGATAATGTGGAAAACAGAGTTTGGTACCCATCCTAATATGACCTTAGATGTTGCTAGGACGTAAAGTAGTGGTCCAACGGACACCGATGCAATGGATTCCGGATCCAACGGACACAATCCGGGAGTTTTAAACGTTCGGACCAGATATTCACTCTAGCGGATCTAGCGGATTTTGTCCGTTGGATCCGGAATCCATTGCATCGGTGTCCATTGGATCGAGGTTCATCTGTATATAGAACATAACGATGGGGGGAAAAAACCAAGCTCAAGTAGGTTCAAAACGGAAAACCTGAAAGTTTGACAAAGTACCTGTGAAGAAGCGGACAATTCATCAGGAATGGGTTTCAATGTACGAGTCTGTTCAATCATTCTGTACTGAAACTTCCTAGGGGGAAAAGTAGGCGTCTTGTTCTCTGCCATTATCTATCCAAAACAGCAACAAGGAAGCTTTAGTTAAAGCTGCATAGTCCGATGAAAGTATCAAATTTTCGAAACCAAGACACTTGCATAGATTTGATTCTACATATGTAACTTAGATTAGGTAGTGGCAGCGCACTGGCATGTTGCCAATCACTGGGTAAAATGAGTAAATTTGTGTTTTTTTCATTGCTTCTAACTCCACATACAGTCAACATATGATATTATAAAGTATATGCAGATAAATTTCTTAACTTCTGTATGGTTTGCTTGTTAATATTTTTATTTTACAAGTTTGTTATCTGCACTTGAAAAACATAGTTTTACTCAATTATGATGCAGCACATGCACTTCAAGCTGTACAGTATAATCTCCTCACTAGCTTCAGCAGCGAAAGGCTCTGGCTGTATACAGGCTACATATCTGTTTTTAGGATGGATGGTAATACCGAGTCAATTTAATAGAATCTGTTACTGCTGAAGCCTATCGTGTCAGAGTTTTGATGTGCACCCCAAAATTAATTTAGCACGTTTACACTTCAAATATCCCCAAAGTTACCCATTAAAAAATACGTTACTTCAAACTAAAATATGGTAGATTATAACGACCAACCTAATGTATTTATCTTTAAAAAAAAGAAAGTATCTTTGTTCGCTTGGGCTTTACGTCCTAGCAACATCTAAGGTCTTATCAGAATAGGTATAGACTTGTAACAGTATGCGCTCATGGCAACGTTATAGTGCCGACACACTGGGAGACCAGGCCGCCTGTAGCATGACATGATACTCAGTTACATTATCCTGATGCTGAGAAAACCAGTCCTTGCCCTATCTACCGATTCGCCCCCCCCCCCCCCCCCAGCATGACAGAAAGTCAAAACCATCGGAATATGCAAATTTAAGATATATTCTTCCAGACAATCATTGAATGGAATTATTTATATTATATGGGATTGATCTGCTTATACATAACAATAACAGAAAAGACATAACTATGTCATTGATATCAAGATGATTCGACTCCAAATGAATAGCTGGTATATTGAAAACTGAGTGGTTGATTAATCGATTGGTTTGTTTTTTAAAGCAACATAATCCGATGAAAGCATCAAATCTTAAGATTCCTTTTAAAATTCCAAAATGCTTAAAAAGATCTGATGCTACATATCCACCTTAGATACTTGTGCATTCATTAAACATGTATTGCTGAATACTAAGAAAATTTAATAGAACCTGTCACTGCTAAAGCACGTGTTATCCAGTATTTCGATGTGCACACTAAAAATCAATTTTGCATGACCTCACATCAAATATCTCTCAAATTAATTATTTAAAACAAAAGTTCCAATAAAGTAAAGTAAAATAGGTTGTATCGATCAAGCTAATGCCTCAGTCACACTACAGCTTACGACCACTTGCGATCAAAAGCCGGGGACCTTCTTGCAACCAAAGCAAAAAAAAGTGTGAAAAACAATAGTCGACAATCGGTCGGAGACCAGTCGCAAGCGCTGAAAATGGTTTTGGTCACAAGCATATTTTTATTGCAGCAGCTCCAACCACTTTGCGACCAAAATGGTCACTGATCGGTCGCCGACCACCTTTCGACCATCCCTTTTTGGTGGTCACAAGCGATTGCAAGCATAGTTTGACTGGGGTATAATATATGTATCTAAAAATATAGCAGAAACTCAAAATCATCGGATTATGCAACTTTAAGCACATAAAGCTGGTTGATGCTTTTATTGACTAGTTTATTTATTTCGATTTTTGTGACTAGGAAACTCACGTTAGGAGGACACAGCATGTCTACAGTCAAATGCACAATATCCTCGATATTAATGTCTGCCATCACCTGATGATCACCAGCAGCTTCTATTGTCACAGTTTCTGGCTGTATAATGTAGATTAGTGCAGCTATGTGTATGCATAGAGACAATTCACATATTAGGGATGATATTGACATAGACAATAGGGCCAATACAGCATTGTACCACAACATACAAACCTATGATGTCCATTGTGGACATATTAATAAGCAAATGCAGTGTCACAAAGGTAAGTAATACAGCATTGTATTGTAATATACAAACCAATGTCTATTGTGCAAACATTAAGCACATGCATTGTCACAAAGGTAAGTAATACAGCATTGCATTGCAATAAATACAAACCAAGGCTGTATATTGTGAAAATATTAAGCACATGCATTGTCACAAAGGTAAGTAATACAGCATTGCATTGCAATATATACAAACCAAGGCTGTATATTGTGAAAACATTAAGCACATGCATTGTCACAAAGGTAAGTAATACAGCATTGCATTGCAATATATACAAACCAAGGCAGTATATTGTGAAATGCAGTGATAGAGGTATGTAATACGGGCATTGTACCAGAACATACAAACCAATGCTGTATATTGTGCAAATAATAAGCAAATGGAGTGTCACACGGTAAGTAATACAGCACTGTATTGCAATATACAAACCAATGCTGTCTATCAAAGACTTCAACCAAATTCAAGACAGATACAATATGCAAAAGGGAAAAGTGATTAATAAAATGCTACTTTCAAATAGTGAGACTTTAATACCTTCGGAAAATGAGAGTATTCATCCAGATGTTGAGCCTGAGTGATATGGTCAGGGATGACATTCTTTGCTTTGTCTAACTGCTCCTCAGGTACTTCAGTGGAGCCTTCCTTATTCTCAGTGATTGGCTTCTTGGCGAGAAGTGAAAAATGCTGAGTCACGTTTGTGTTCTCCATTATATGAGTATTGGGAAGAATAGTGAGTATGATTTCAAAGAGAATGAAAAGCAAAATGATGAATAACTTGTCGAGAAGATAATGATAACAAGGCAAAACATCAATATTTCATTTATATTATATAATTACTGATAACAGTACTTCTCTATCATCTATATTATATACATCATATTGCTGGTTCACATGAAAAACAGTGAATAAACAGAAAGACACGGACACAAACTGATAGATTAATTGATTGACTGATTGATTGATTGATTAACTGATTGATGGTGATCTTACACCATGTCAGCAACAAAGGCCATATTCACAGCAATAAGTTATTACTTATATGTTATTCTGCCATACCGTTATTTAACCATCACTTATACACAGAATATAAAAGTTCACAATTAATTGTAAAACTACATAAACGTACAAAACTAAAGCTAATACCGGCAACAGGTAAAATAATTTATTATCTGCTACTGAAATGCAGGCAATCAAATAACTTATCAGCAGCTACTGTTTGGTAAGACAACACCAACACTACAGCTGGCCAGCATTGAAAACAAGCCTGGGTACCCGGGCTTACATGCTATGGACAGTATAAATACAGCCTCAATAAAAGAAGAAAAAAGAAGAAACAAACTAAGAAAAACAATGTGTCAAAGTAATTAAAAGGCCAATTGAGATCAACAATCTATGAATATAAAATAATCGTTAACTGCTATACCTTATTAAAGGGAGGATATTCATCTGGGACCCTAGCCTGAGTCATTATGTTGTCAAATGCATTTACTGATAACTCAGCATGGTCTTCTTTGGCTTCGCACACCGTATCCTTGGTAGAGGGTTGAAAAGTACCTCTTAAATCATTCATATGACTCGAGGTTAATTGATTATTGTTGGTCATTTAAAATAGTTATAGGCATAATGCAATATGCATGAGATAATTACCATCAGGGGAAGAAGTTACCACGAGAAATACAAAATTATATTTTTGGTAACAATTCATGATTTATGGTAGTATGATGTATTTCTCCCAACAGACCAATAGCTTATGTATTCAGGATTATGCTACAAATAATGCTCAATAACTATTGTGACTTTTACTTAAGAAAATAATCATGTATTGCGTACATATTAAAGACATTAGATACCCATATTGTGTGAAATATAATAGTGGTTTCAAGCTTATTAAATAAAGACAAAACATGCCATCTAATCCTACCGTCATGGAAGGTATTGCAGACAAATGTGGCACGAGACCAAAGCAGGACTCAAACCCTCATCGTTGCCATTCTGGGACGACCCGTTGAACAAACCAGGTCCTGTGATCAACCAACCTACAAATGCCTATATATGTGGCTTTACACCTGGGGGTGAATTAAACTCACAACACGTTCATTAATTGGTGGTGAAGTTAGTTTTTTGTTGTTTTACATCCTAGCAACATCTAAGGTTATATCAGGACGGGTTCCGACTTGTGACAGTGCGCACTCATGGTTACTTTATAGTGCTGCCCCACTGGGAGACCAGGCTATCAGCATCATGGCCCAATATCCCATATAGTCACATTATCCTCATACTGTACTAACCAGTCCTATCTTATTCTTGCAGAGTGCAAGGCTAGGTAGCAAAAAGTATCAATTTCGTAAGTCATCGGTTTGACTCGGCTGGGAGTCGAACTCCCAACCTTCCACACGGGAAGCCTACGCTCTACCAATCGGGCCACCGCGTCCAGTCAATTGGTGATGAAAGAAAGGTAACTCGCTAAGTGATAGGTTCAAATGAATAAAACTTTCTTTGGCGTTAAAGCCACAGATGGTAGATTTGTGTGGAAACATGCCAGGGAAATGTGAATCTGATTACTGATGAAGTGAGACATATCAAAGGTTGCAAACAAAATGTAGGTGAACGCAGCATCAACAATCATGCCTTGTACCTTGTAACACTAAGCGAAATAGCGAATGGTAGACAGGAAGTGTGAACACGTATTTGTCTCACTAGACAAAAGCAAGAATGGAAATATCAACCGTAAGGTGTGATGACCTTAGAAACCAAAGTGAAATACAAGCTGACAAAATGTGCACTGAGTGTAAAAGGAGTTCCATTCAGAAAGCGAATTTAGTTTGTAATACCTTAGGAATAGGAGGGAATGCATCTGGTATCCTTGCCTGCACTATATCCTCGACAGACCAATTCAACATGTTATCAAATGCCTCCTTGGACATTTCAGGAAGGCTTGCTTTTGTTTCTGTCAACGACTACTTCCCATCACGAAGATGACCAAAAATAAATAGATTAGGCATTATACGCCATGATAATATGGAAAGCTATCACAGAAAAGCATAATAGGCTTTCTCATTACATTAGAGAAATAACGAAAGCAACAGAGATATAATACTTGACTTAGTAAAGTTAATCAAAGATTTAAACCTCATACAAATAAACCCATTTATTAAATAATTTGAATAAAAGATTCGAACCTCATAGAAAGAAAAGCCCATCTATTCATTAAATAATTACCAAACTCTTTGAAAAAAAGGTCTACATATTAAAACCTATCTGGGAATTAAAATAGAACTTTCCTTATAATAAATCTACTTCCCAAAACGAATGTATGGATATTGAATCAAACAATGTATATAATGATTAGGAAGCTCAACTTGAGCTTTATATTGTCTTTATTGGTGAGACAGAACTGAATCATGTGCAAGCGTAGAGTCCTTAAAGTGTACCAGACCGTTGAAAAGAACAGATAAGCTGGCGTAGTGATAAACTGCATTCTAGAGAACAAGGAAGATTAATTAGCACCCATAAACCCTCAAACTAAATAAAAGCACAATTATAAATAAGCTGTGCGTATAAAAGAACTATTAACTTTATACCTTAGTAAAAGGAGGATATTCATCTGGGATCCTAGCCTGAGTAATCTCATAAGGGTCGATTTTCATTGTGTTGTCAAATGCCATTTGCGACAAATCTGGAAGGTCTTCTTTGGTTCCAGACGTTGCCTCCTTGGCAAAAGGTTTGGAAATGTGAGTGCTACTCTTACAATCATTCATAAGAATACATAGTTTATTAGTTAGTAAAATACAAACAAACAAAAAACAGAATGAAAATAGAGATGTCTCTGCAATAGACAAATTATAAGCATAGTACATTAACCGAGTTCTAACTACTTGAGATATTAGTAATTGTGATACATATTTGAACTGGAGATGGATTAACCAGGAGAAAAACGTGAATAGGCTGGTAACCAGCTGATAGGATTAATAAACTAATACCATAGTAGATCATTGGTATCCAATTAATGTCAGCTAAATAGTCATTATACTCAACAATTATTGAGACATTTACATGAAAAATCATGCATCACATGCATTTGAAAGATGTTGAATGCCCATGGAAGTGGTTTCAAGCTTACAGGGGGGGAAATGTGATGTATTTGATTTAATATTACAGGTACCAGAGCAAATATCTGGCAAGCTTGGTACCGGAATTAGCCCGGATTTCAGGTTTTACCGGTTTTCTGGAAACAGCCTAAATATAGATGTAAAATATCAAATAAACAATGAATAGTAAAGAACTAAATTGTATTTAAGACATACAAATTAATACGTTTCTAAACCAGGGTCTGTTTGATCTTTATTAATCCATTTAAAAGTCTTTAAATATATAATACTGTACCATGTACACATCATAATGTAAAACTAATCAATTTAAAAAATAGCTGGTTTTCTCGTAATTTCAGAATTCTAAAAGCCAGATAAGAGGTTTGGTATCTGTATCTCTAATTAGTGGTGAAAGAAAAATATTGTGTCACATGCTTTTTAAAGCTGTTGAATACATATAGTTTGTGGTATTACAAAGTGATTTCAAGCTTACAGGAAAAACGGTGATGTATTTCATTTAATATTATCACTAATTGGTGGTTGAAGAAAAGCAACTTGCTTAATCACTCCGATATCTAGATGAAAAATCGTACATCTCATGTTTTTTAAAGCTGTTGAATGCATATGGTTTGTGGTATGAAATAGTGGCTTCAAGCTCAAGGTAACAAGAGGAAATATCTCATTTAATATTATCACTAATAGCAATAGGCGATGTTCGTTGTTTGTTTGTTGAGGTTTTACATCCGGGCAACATCTAAGGTCATATCAGGATGGGTACCAACTAATAACAGTGCACACTCATGGTGACTTTATAGTGCTGCGCCAGTGGGAGACCATGCTGCTAGCACGATAACTCGATTTCCCACTCAGTCACATTATCCTGATGCTGAGCTAACCAGTCCTTGCTCTATCCTAATAATGCCGGGTGCCAATGGATCAATTCTCTATGTCATTGGTTTGACTCAGGTGGGTTTCGAACTCTCGACCTTCCACACAGAAGCCTGCGCTCTACCGATTTGGCCACTGTATCCGGTAATTGGCGGTGAAAAAGAGGCAACTTGTTATACATAAGACAGCTAGAATAAATAAAAAACTGCTTTAAAAAGCCACCAAAGTTGACTTGTGTGGAAAAGTGGGAGTCAAAGCTCAAGATGCTTATCAAAGGTTCCAAACAAAATGTAGGTACCCATGCCATCTGCAATCATGTCAACTATTATGTAACACTAGTCAAAGGTGCGAGTGGAAAAATCAGCAATTAGGCGTGGCAAGCTTGCAGGCAAAATGCAAGCTGACAAAATATGTAGTGAGTACAAAAGTATTCCCATTCAGAAAGCGAATTTTGTTGTTAGTACCTTGGGAATAGGAGGAAATACATCCGGTATCCGCGCCTGCTCTATATCCTCGACAGACCCATCCATCATGCTACCAAATGCCTCTTTAGACATTTCAGGAAGGCTTGCTTTTGTGTCAGCCAATGCCTAATTCCCATTAGGAAGGTAGAAAAGAATTTCTAGCATTATGACAGACGAAAAATGCAGAGAAGATTATGTTATGTGCTGTCTCATTATGTTAGCGCAACCATGAAACCAAGAGTGACCCTATACCTAAAAAATGTTTGCCACGATCAGGAAAAGGTTTGCGAAAATTAACAGTGCCCACATCATGGAAGGTAGTCATCATTGGGGGGAAAGTCATTAAGCCCCTAATCTAACCGATATTAACATTATGCATTAAAAATAGAACAGATCAGAACAAAAAGATTCAAAGACATGTGTACCATGTTCTCCACTATACTAATGACAATTATTTATCCCTCAATATGTTATTCAAAGTTCTCCTTGATATTGAAAAATAACATGCGATTTACATTAAAACAGATGATGCATGACCATGAAATCTACACATTCGAGCAGAATGTGTTTCAGTGTTAGTGGGCAGTGACACCCAATGCACTGATGAAATGGATGCATGCAATGGTAAGTTCTTAAAATTAAATGACTGTAGCACTTAGTTGTTGGAGTTCTACATCCTGGTAACATCTAAGGTCATATCAGGATGGCAACCAACTCGTGAGAGTGCACACTCATGCCATACTGGGAAATCAGGCCGCTGGCACAATGACCCGATATCCCACTCAGTCACATTATCCTGACACTGAGCTAACCAGTCCTTGCCCTTTCCTCTAAATGCAGAGCAGCATGCCAGGAAGCGACAAGTATCAATTTTATAAGTTATCGGTTTGACTCGACTGGGAACCAAACTCCCGATCTCCCGCACGTGAGGCCCGCGCTCTACCGATTCGGCCACCGCGCACGGTCTGTAGAACTTAGCACATGGTATAAGAATGACACCCAATATACTGATGAAATGGATGCATGCAACAGCTAAGTTCTTAAAATTAAATGACTGTAGCACTTAGTACATGGCAAAAGAAGTAATCCAGCGGCTACCACTGCTCCATCACCAATAAAGCAGTTACCGAGTTAGATATGAAGGTCACTTCTTTTTTTAATATCTGTGGTGGGTGGTTAACACAATTGAAATGTGTTGGTGGTGGATGTTGTAAAACATATTAATTTATTGGTATATGCCAAACATTAAAAAAAACACTGTGAACATGCTTCATAAATATTTAATATCGTGTGTATTTAAGAAGTAGAACTCTTTTGTAATTTCTTTTGTAATTCTAAAGAAAATATTGAGGCAGTACTACAGGCATTTGAAAAATTGAAAAAACGCAACAGTTAACGCACATAAAAGCGGAACGAAATCTCACAAACACACATACACAAATGAATCTATCAAATCATTCATCGTATTGGATATAACAATAGGTCTTGAAGTGAACTCCATCTACAATATTGGCCATTGATATTGATATTACGATATTAATACCTCAGGAAAAGGAGAAAGATCACCAGGGACCTGTGTCTGCACGATGTTTCCAGGATACATGTTCATTAAGCTGCGAAACTCTTCTGTAGACAGGTCGGGAAGGTCTTCTTTAATGCCTTCTGGAGGCTGACGTCAACGAATTAACAAATGAGCAAATTTGGTCAATGTTTTTTGGGGGGATGATACATTTTTTTTGTAGCAAATATGAATTTAAATGTATTTTATTCAACCTTCTTGACAGAATGAAAACTGAATTTGATTATAAATATAACATTGCTTGTTTGTTTGTGATTTATGTCCTAGCAACATTTAAGGTCATATCAGGACGAGTACTGACTTGTGGCAGTGTACTCATGGTGAATTAATACTTATAGTGCTGCCCCATTAGGAGGCCAGGCCACTGGTGTAGAGAATAAGTGGACACAAACGCTATGAAGTCTGAATGATGAGTGTTGTTTATTTAGTTCCACGTGACCACGTTACCTGCCCCCCCCCTCTCGCTGGGTCCGGCTTGTTACCTGTACACCACATCTCACTTTTTTCGGATTTGACAAGTGGAAGAACTCATATCAATGTTATTGTTTACAGGCATCGTCGATCAGGCACAAGTTACGCTTGAGTGGGCATACACTGGTGATTGGGTCTAATATCCTAAACGGTTCTCCCAACTCCGGATACATAGTCCGTATTTTGCGACACTGGTTGTTTTACAGGTGTTGATGAGGTCCCCTCTGTGTGACTGTGGCTTGTTGTTCTGATGGTGCTTGTCATAGGTGCTCATATGATAAGCGTGCAATTTCTTCTTATTGTTTTGTCTTCGTTGTTTCGAATGCAGTAGTCTCGTCCGTGTGACTTTGCTGCACGGATGTCATGACATGCTTTCTGCTTTTGTTGTCTATGAAGTAATTGTGCTTTGCGTGACGTTAATGCTTTAGCTTTCAATAACTTTGGTAGGGTCGGTATCCTGCTCAATTGTGCGGGTGAGGCCCCCAAATCATGCATTGTCCTATTTCGGTAATCTAGTAGTGCTAGGCTGAAATCGGGCCTGTCAATCATTGACTTTTTTAGTATCGAATTGAAGGTTTGTATGCACCTTTCTGATTGGCCATTAATTCTATGATATATCGTTCTGATTGGCCGTTAATTCTATGATATAACGGGCTTGAGACTTTTGGAGTGAAATTGTAATTTACAGCAAAAATATGATATTCGTCGCTTTAAAATTGTGGACCGTTGTCGGATACAACAACTCTAGGTATACCGTGTCGTGCAAAAATTTGCTTCATGTTATCAATTACAACCTTGGTAGTTGTGTCCGGTAACTGTATTACCTCCGGATATTTCGAATAATAGTCTATGACCAATACATAGTTCACACTTTTGCATTGAAAAAGGTCTACACTGACCTAGTAGAATGGAATGTCTGGAATGTCATGGCTAATTAGTGGCTCTTTGTGTGGCCGCGTTCTCACAGACTGGAATACCTGGCACCTAGAGATTTTGTTTTGTAATTGGCTGTCTACCCCGGGCCAAAATAAGCCATCATGTGCTAACTGCTTGCTTTTAATGATGACTAGATGCGCACTATGCAAATTGTTTAACATTTGCTTCTGCAACACTTCTGGGATTACTATTCTGTTATGCTTCAATACGATGTTTTCTTGTATTGTTAATTCGTCCCTGTATGTGTAGTATGGTTTTACATTATGGGGTATTTTGCTGTTTTGGGCCGGCAATCCATTGTGGATGTACCTGATGAGCTGTTGCAGTGTGTGATCTTGTGTTGTCACGTCAGCGATCTCTGTTAGTTTGTCGTCACTGTAGTCTAGCACTGCAATAGACATATCATCATCATATAAGTCTATTGGCTTATTATCTGTGGTGGGTGCTCTTGATAGAGCATCAGCAAAAAAACATATTAACGCCCTTTACACATTTTAGTTGTAGATCATAATTTTGTAATCGTAATCTCATTCTCTGAAGTCTTGCTGTTAATGTGTGTATGGGTTTTGACATGATATTCACAAGAGGTTTATGATCTGTCTCGACTGTGATTTGCTTGCCGAATATGTAATTATGAAATTTCGCACAGCCGAAACAGAGCATTTCTCTCTCAATTACCGCATAATTCCCTTGACATTTACTCAATGCTTTTGAAGCCATACTGACTGGTCGGTTGTCCTGAAATAGCGCAGCACCAAGCCCAGTCATTGAAGCATCTACTTGCATCTTTAATGGCTTTTTTACTTCATAATATTTTAGAACAGGGGCTGTTACTAGGAGCTCTTTTAGCTTAATGAATGCATTATTCTGTTCTGCCTCCCAGTGCCCGGCGATTTCTTTAGAAAGCAATAGTTGCAAAGGCTTAGCAATATCTGATAAATTCAGAATAAATTTATCGACATAGCCCACCATCTCGAGAAACCATTGGACGCTTGCTTTGTCCGACGGTGTGGCAATTTCTGTGATCGCCTGGATCCTATCGGGGTTGGGTCTGAAGCCCTCCCCAGTTAGCAGGTGGCCAACGTACTCTACCTGTGACCTGCACAATTTTGATTTATCTGGGTTCAACTCTAGACCAACTTGCTCTGCGTGCTTCAGGACAGACTCTAACCGTTTGTTATGTTCTTTTATGGTAGTGCCATATAAATTATAATATCGTCAGCAACCATGTCCACGCCCAGGAGGCTCTTCAAAATGTTTTCCATCTCTTGGATAAGGATATCCCCAGCTGTCTTTATGCCGAATGGGAGCCGGGTATATCTATATCACCCCCAGGCCGTGTCAAACTTGCATAGCAATGAACTTGGTTTATCTAACACTATCTGCCAGTACCCGCTTTGGGCGTCTAGCACGGAAAAGAATTTCACACCCGCTTTATTAGCCACTACTTGTTTGATTGTTTTAATCAGGTAAGGACCCCGCAAAATGGCCTTTTTCAACTTTGTTGGATCTAAACACACACATAATTTATTGGGTTTCTACACGATCATAATAGAATTGACCCAAGGCGTTGGATCTAGCTGCTCAACGATTACCCCTAGTTTAACTATTAACCGTGTTGAATGCGTCTTGGAGGATCGATTACTGGAGGGACATTGTTATCAATATGGATGGTGGCATCTACTTTAATACACCCTAAACCTGTAAATAGATCCCGGTACTTAATTACCAGAGATTTCGCTTCTGCGTCGACTAGAGGCTGCGTTCTGTCAGAGTCTGTTTTCTTGTCTGCGTCCATCGACAGCACCCGGTTGAGAAGGTTCAGGCTAGCGCATGCATCCTTCCCCAGTACGGCGTAGCCGCTGTCGATGACTTGGAACACTATGGGTTTTCCTTGTATGCTGATCGTAACCTCGCCACGGGGGTGTATCCGCTCCCCCGAGTATGTGACCAGTCTGCGTCGTGGTTTCTGTAGCTCCATGTTGGGTCGGGCCATGAAAACTTTCTCGGGGATTATGTTGGCCTCTGAGCCACTGTCAAGCTTGAAGTGTATTACTTCACCAAATACACGCACGGTCTCATACCACAAACTCTTTCCTCTGGCCCCCACAAACAGGTCTTGTTCCTCGTCATCTGTGTCATCTTCTAGCCATGCTGCTGGGATGCCTTCTTCATCTACGTCCAGTGAATTTACTGGGGTTTGTTGCCGTTGCCCCCCCCCCCCTGCAAACTCTAGCGAAATGTCCAATTCGGCCACATGCTAGGCATTCCTTGTTTCTGGCCGGGCAATTGCCCCAGGAGTGCGAGTATCCACATCTGGTGCAATAAGAGCATCTGGGGGCGTCTCTGTAGGTACCGCCTCGCCTACTCTCACTGCCGGTGCGCATGTTGGGGGAGAAGGGGGGCGTGACCCTCACCTGTCATACTGGTTGACAGCATGCACTTCCGTATCGACAGTGTTACTGTTACTGCCTGCTAATTGCTGAGAGTTGTGCTCGCTGAGCCTGCATATCTCTAAGCATCCGCCTGCGGTCTGCAGTAGCTTGGCTCATATCACGCTAGTCTATACCAGTCTATCGCATAGGATAGACTCCTCTGCTGCACCATAATCACACACTTCCACACGATACTGCAATTCCCGTATATAAGTCTCCATATCCTCCGTAGTCTGGTTATAGCTATTAAACTTATACCGGACGATGGTGCGGTTCGACTTCCCGTGGCAGTATTCACGAAACGTGGCTGTCAGCATGCCTATTTTCTCGCGGTCGTCACTCTCAATGTTTATGATATGGAAAAGCTTCTGCGCCTCTAAACCGCCTATGTGCAAAAAAGCGCAACATTGCACTTTCTCACTTTTGCTTGAAAGTACAGTGGCACCGGCGAAAAACTCATATGCCCCATGCCAAACTCGCCAATTTAGGGCTAGGTTCCCTTTTAGGCTCAGTGGAGCTTGTGGCTTCAATCCTGACAAAGCCATGACTCTGTATGTCCTACCACATCTGACACCATGTAGAGAATGAGTGGACACAAACGGTATGAAGTCTGAATGCTGAGTGTCATTTATTTAGTTCCATGTGACCACGTTACCTCCGCCACGTGACCCCCTCTCGCTGAGTCCGGCTTGTTACCTGTAAACCACAACTGGCACCATAACCCGATAGGCCCACTCAGTCAAATTATCCTGATACTGAGCTAACCAGTTCTTGTCATAGCCCAGTAATGCTGAGCACCAGGCTAGGTAGTGACAAGTATCACTTTTGTAAGTCAGCGTAAAATATTCTGACTTTTTAGGTCAGGTTCATAAATAAATAATAGTATAAATAAATTCTAAAATATCTCCTTTTCACAAAACTCATGTGAAACATTAAGAAAACTATTTTAATCATATTTAAATCATCCAGTTATTTCTATAAAGTCATTATAATAATACTCCAATTATATAATTATCCCTATAAAACCGCTCTAATAATACCTAATTCATTCTATCATGTTGGTAAATACATATGCATCATATTCAAACCAAGTTGTGAAACCATGGTAGATTATGTATATTAAGTGAAGTGATAATTAATAGCTGATTATTCTAAGGTTCTACATCAAATATAACCACTGGAGATAAGAACTGTGGAAAATTATTCCTGTATTGGTATATTTACATGTTTTATTGTTTGTTTGTTTGTTTGTTGTTGTTTTATGTCATAGCAACATCTAAGGTCATATCAGGACAGGTACCGACGTGTGACAGTGCGCACTCATGGAGACGTTATAGTGCTGCCCCCGTGGAAGACCAGGCCACCAGCACCATGACCTGATATCCCACTCAGTCACATTATCCTGACACTGAGCCAACCAGTCCTTGCCCTATCCTAATAATGGCGAGCGCCAGGCTAGGAAGTGACAAGTATCAATTTTTAAGTGATTGGTTTGACTTGACCAGGGTTCGAACCCACGATCTACCAACACGGGAGATGGACGCTCTAACTCATTCGGCCATCCCATCTGGTCCCATGTATTACTGAATTGAAGTCTGTTGGTATTATATATTGTATAAAGGGAGGTAAATGCTGAAACTAAGGACAGCATATGCAGTTGCTGCAGACTGTGGTTTTTTCACCCAGACAAATAGTCTGTGAAGAATGCCACAGAATGGGTACAATAATTAATTAAGTTAAGAAACCGAGTTCTGTGTGCCTGTTATTGTACGATTTACAGATGCCAGTATCTGAGGGAGTGTTAGCACACAGGTGACAATGCATGGGGGCTGTGTGTGTGTGAGTGTTTGCAGGACCTGCCAAATCCAGGTCCCAGGCTGAAGGTGGGTGGAGAGAGTGAGTGAGTGAGTGAGTGAGTGAGTGAGTGAGTGAGTGTGAGTGAGTGAGTGTGTGTGTGTGTGTGTGTGTGTGTGTGCGTGCGTGCGTGCGTGCGTGCGTGCGTGCGTGCGTGCGTGCGTGCGTGTGTGTGTGCGTGTGTGTGTGTGCTGGCAGTTTGCTGAACTAAAGATGATGCAATATCTAATTCTCAAAGTAAGGCATGTAGAAATTCCTACTATTTTGGAGTTGTCCCAATATAAGGGACTGGTGACCACTGGTGTTATGTAAAGATAAATAGGGTTAATACTCCCATGTAAGTGTGATTGGTTAAAGCTGCATAGTCCGATGAAGCATCAAATTTTCAAAACCAAAACAAGTATCTCAATATGATTCTACATATCTAACTTAAATACTGGTGCACTTGTTGAACATTTGTCACCACATAGAAGGGAATGCTGAGGCAATTTAATAGAACCTTTTACTGCAGAAGCCTATGGTGTCAGAGTTTTGGCAAGCTTGCCAAAACTAATTTTGCTTGTTTGCACTTCAAATATC
This sequence comes from Branchipolynoe longqiensis, assembly GCA_030323885.1. Lineage (NCBI taxonomy): Eukaryota > Metazoa > Annelida > Polychaeta > Phyllodocida > Polynoidae > Branchipolynoe > Branchipolynoe longqiensis. Next base: position 67,596,566 of record CM059190.1, on the reverse strand, counting down.
TCAAAAGTTAGCTATTTGAAATAAAAGTTACTTCAAGTGAAAGTAGGGTAGATTATAACGATCACCGTAATATGTTTATCACAGAAAATGACAGAAACTCAAAACCCATCGGACTATGCAACTTTAACTTGATGGAAAAGTATGTATCAGGTTTGGCCCCCCCACCCTCTCCCACCCTGCCTCCCCCCACCACTGACTGGAGGAGTTCAGCCAATGAAATGCCATGTTACTGTCTCTGACTGAGCAGACTCCCAGCAACTGTGTAGCTGTATTTTGAATGTGTTCCATATGAATAAAAGAGCTGGGCAGAGGGTGTGGCAGGCATATGACCTGGAGACAGCACAGCAGGAGCCAGCCACTCGTCTCTACTAGACTTTACCACACTTAATTTCTGTTGGGTTACTATTTCTTGGAACCGATATAGTAAGCATATATTTAAGCGGATCATCGCTTGAGTAATATCATACATTAGTTCTTTCCGGCCTCCACACACAGAAGTTAGGGTTCTATTTCCTATAAAGATTCTAGAGTGTAAAATACAGGTAGTCAACAATTGGTTTGACTCGCTGGGTTTCGAACACCCAACCTTCCAAACAGGAAGCCAGACAAGTACAATATGGGAAGGTTGGCAGAGGCAGTTAGTGGGCATCAAATAACCCTGAATCAGGTATGAGAGTGATCTCCATTTTTGTTAAATCGGAAACCTATAGCGAAGTTATCTTAAATAATCTTATCTTAAGTTATCTTAAGTTATCTTAAATAATCTTGCTCCAATGAGAGGATCCTTAGCCTAGTAATTCCTGCCTTACATTTTTCAGTATTGAGAAAATTCTGAGCTGAAAGTGACTGCATAGAAAAAAGAAAAAAAGGGAAATCGACGGCGACGTAGACAATAATGCAGTCACTACAGGGGCAGTGTAACACTCTCCAAGGATAGTCTGTACGGACTGGTTAGTGGAATAGAGCTAGGATAGTGATTGGAGAGTACCGGGTGAAATCCGACTCCCCGAATTTTTCCACGATTCCCTGGTAGTGCTAAGCCTGAGAGAATGTTCACGTGTCCATGGCAATTCAACTCCATTCAGGATAACGAAAACCCAACACCAGCCAGCCACCAACCCAAGGCTGACCGCTAACCCAATGCTGGCCGACCACTGACCCAACACCAGCCTGATGGTTGGTTGTTGCAGTTTTACGTCCTGGCAACATCTAAGGTCATATCAGGAGGGGTACCGACTTGTGACAGTGCGCACTCATGACGACTTTACAGTGCTGCTCCACTGGGAATTCAGGCTGCCGGCATCATGACCCGATATCCCACTCAGTCACATTAACTTGACACTGAGCTAACTAGTCCTTGCCCTACCCTATTAATGTAGAGCGCCAGGCTAGGAAGCGACAAGTATCAATTTTAAAGTCATTGGTTTGACTCGATCGGCAACTGAACTCCCGACCTTCCGCACGCGAGGCTGCGCTCTACCCATTCGGCCACCGCGCCCGGTGAGGCACAGTTAAATGCTTTAAATGTTTCTAGAATGTTCTGTTAATATTAGGCAATAGATGGAGAAAATACATAAACATTAGATTATTTGTTTCTTTGGTTTTTATGTCCTAGATATTTTAGGAATCACAGATTTACAAGAAATTGTGGACATCTTTGATTCGGAAGGAGGGTAGCCACACACAGACTTGGGGAGAAAAAGCTTTATTACATGACAGTCAGTCAGTTAGTCAGACAGTCAGTTTCCTCGATGTCGAGGGGAGCCCGAAGAGAGATGGGTTGTTGGAGTTTTACATCCTGGCAATATCCAAGGTCATATCAGGACGGGTACCAACTTGTGACAGTGCGCACTCATGGTGACTTTATAGTGCTGCCCCATTAAGAAATTAGCCTGCCAGCACCATGACCCGATATCCTATTGTCACATTATCCTGACCCTGAGCTAATCAGGCCTTGCCCTATCCTATTAATGATGAGCGCTAGGCTAGGAAGTGACAAGTATCAATTTTTAAATCATTGGTTGACTTGACCGGGAACCGAACTCCCGACTTTCCGCTTGCGAGGCCCGTGCTCGGTGTGAAGAGAGAGGACCTGGGAGCTCGACGAGGAGGAACCCCGAGCCGACCTCTACAAAGTAGGATATTTAAAAAGTGGGTGGGTGCAGAGAAAACGAGTCTGCCCTGCAGTAACTGTGCTGAATGCCGGCTGTGGTGGGGTGGAGGCCAGGGGTATGTAAGGGCTTAGTGTTCGTCGGGCCCGCTTGGTGGCGTGATGGGTAAGCCAGCTCCCCTCCCCGAATCAACCACAATTCGGAAATTATGCGCCCATCCCTACGATAAGGATGTTCACGAAAACCATAGCACAGTGGGGCCAGCATTAGGGGATTTTAAAATTTGTTTGTGTCTGAATAACCTATTGTAAAAATACTGTCTTTCGGTTGTGATAGCCAAGCTTGGAATCATGTCAATATCTCGGGTGACGCAGTTGGGGACCGTTGTTATGTAATAGTGATGCAATGTGTGCCCACTCGCTGTGTGACATGGAAATATCTATGTGTAAATGTTATGACGCACGGTGACCGGGATTGCGGTATGATGTCCAGATATTAAGATACGGTTACTAATTAAAGGGATGTTCCCTCCATGCACCAGGAAGAGTGCAAAAGGGAGAGGTTTGTTTGTTGTTTTATGTCCTAGCAACATCTAAGGTCATATCAGGACGGGTACCGACTTGTGACAGTGCGCACTAATGGCGGCTTTATAGTGCTGCCCCACTGGAAGACCAGGCCGGCAGCACCCTGACCTGATATCCCACTCAGTCACATTATCCTGACACTGAGCCAACCAGTTCTTGCCCTATCCTAATAATGCCGAGCGCTAGGCTAGGAAGCAACAAGTATCAATTTTAACGTCATTGTTTTGACTCGACTGGGGTTCGAACCCACAACCCCACGATCTACCAACACGGGAGACGGACGCTCTAACTCATTCGGCCATCCCGTCTGGTTCAAAAGGGAGAGGGACATGTATTATTGTTTAATGTAACTGTATTGCGACTACTTGTTACCACAGGACCGCTGGGTAAGCACACCCAGCCATTCTGCATACATTAAGGACACCACCTGCCCTGGGGTTGAGTGGCAGGTGCCCCCTCTTGGGCGCCACCCATCCCAGGCTGAATAGGTGTCTGATTGGCTGGCTGTGTGAGCCCAGTCACCCTTGTACTCCTTGCACTTGCTGGACAGACCACGCACTCATTCTAGAGATACCAAAGGAAGCAGTTCACTGATCTATGTGTAACACCCATAGGACTTACGTTCAATGGGCTGTAGGCACTGATTTTGACTGAACAAGCAGAAGCTAGGTGGTCTGTGTAGCAGGTTGTAAGTGAGTCAGGGTTGCAGGTCACTAGTAGGTGAACAAGAGTTGTAGCAATAAAGCTCAACCTTCTCACCTTCAATTTTGTGTGACTTGTCTCCCTATCTTTCTTATGAGTTGTGTTTGGGTATTTAGTGGGGGGGGGGGGGGGGGGGGGGGGTGGGGGGGGGGGGGTAGACTGGCAGACAGTTGCCAGGATCCTCCTGATAGTAGTGAGGATAAGAGGAGTAACTGGAGACGGCCAAAAAAACAGATATTCTTCAATATGCTGTCAGAAAGTTGTAACAAAATAGAAGATTGCAGACGGGCAATGGGTAGATAGACGTAAAATTCTCCTTTTTTTAAATCAGATATATGCAATTTCCAGAATGATTACCAATATTGAAAATTTGAGAAACCTTGCAAATCTGAAAACGATGTCATCCCTGCCAATAGGAAAACTGAAAATTATGCATCAAACTTCCCTATCCAACGGAAGGGAATATTACATACTTAAATGATTGGTTTGACTCGGCCAGGATTCAAACCCAGAAAATTGCATCGAATTAATATAAAATATATGCATGTATATGTGAGTGTGTGAGTGAGTGTGAGTCTGAGTGTGTGTGTGTGTGTGTGTGTGCGTGCGTGATTTGTTTATTTGTTGGAGGTTTTACATCCTGGCAAAATTTAAGGGTACCAGCTTGTGACAGTGTGCATTCATGGCAATTTTATAGCACTGCCCCACTGGGAGACACGGCCTCTGGCACCATGACCCAATTCCCCACTAAGTCACATTATCCTAAAAGTGTGCTAACCAGTCCCAGCCCTATGCTAGTAATGCCGCGCACAAGGCTAGATAGTGACAAGTAGCAATTTTGTAAATCATTTACTCGACCAGGAATCCAACTCCACACCTTCCGCATGGGAAGCTTGCGCTCCACTGAGTCGGCCGCCGTGTCCGATAACATATATGATGTCTAACGAGTTATGCAAGTATAAATAATAGTAATCCCACAAATCTATATATTCCTCTGTCTGATTGTGGCGCCATCACGGTTCTCCAATATAGTAACCACACTCAACTAACATCAGTCGCTGCAGGAATATATATGCAATATTTCGAAATATCGAATAATTAATGTACTCACTTTCTGAAAGGAGATATCTGCAGCAATTCCTTCCTGTGACTTTCCATTCATTAAAATGCCATACTTGTTTGCAGATGTGTGCAGAAAGTCGCATTCTGTGTCAACGACATTCTGAAATCCATTAAAAAAAAGTTGTTAATTAAAAATTATATTCATGTATGAACAAAGAAGATCACCAACAAAGAAGTTCTCAGAAAAATTATAAATAAGAAAAGCTTGTTTGCCACTATACAGACAAAGAAACTTATTTATTTTGGCCACATCATTCGTCAGAGTTCAATATACCGTACATTGTTGGAAGGGAAGGTGAATGGCAGCAGAGGGAGAGGGAGACCAAGAACATCATGGTTTACAAATATTTCACAGTGGACAGGCTTGAATTATTCACAGTCTATCAGAACAGCACAACATCGGGACAAGTGGAAAACCATTGCATTCAACCCTCGACTAGAGGATGGAACTATTGATTGATTGATGAATGGAAGAACTTTAAAAGAAAATTCCAGATCCAAACAATGCCATGTAATACATATTCACAACATTTATAATACTTTTATTATCGAAACGGAATTGTATGCAGTTACTATTACAACTGATAGTTTCATTTATAACATGCATAATACTTTTATTATCGAATGGAAATTGCATGCAGTGTACTATAACTGCTACTAGCTTCATTGATGTATCAAACAGTTTTACTGCATGGATGGAAGACTAGTGCTCAGGCGCTGACAAGGCATTATTCAATGAATAAACTACATTTGGAAATTCACTCGCGATTACTAATTAATATAAGTGAACGTTGAAACAGCTTAAAGTTTTTAGTTGTGAGCTTCTGCGATTTTTTATATATACATTAGGTTAAACTACCTTACTTTACTTCGAAGTAATTTTTATTTTAAAAGAGTAACTATGGAAATACTTAAAGTTGCATAGTCCGATGGTTTTGTTTCAGTAATTTTCTGAGATAAATATAGGTTGGTTGTTATAATCTACCATACTTTTGTTTGAAGTAACTATTAGTCTAAATTACCAACTTCGTAGATACCTGAAGTTTAAACATATATAATTCTAGATAAGTGCCTTTTTTTTAAATTGGATACTTTTATCGTACATGCAACTTTAAAGTGAAAACATGTTAAATTAACATAAATTTCGATAAGTATAATCAAATATAAATAAGTCTTGGTTTCCACCTATTTGATGCTATCATCGAAGTATGCAGCTTGAAAAAAATAATTAAACTTTAACCTGTGCCGCTGCGCCATCAGTCTCCTCAAATTCGAATCCTATGTCAACGCTATCCGGGCCCACGACAACCACGTTGTTCTAGTAATTAAATGGATGACCAATGAATCTCAGCAGTTACCATAAAACTGATATAGTTATCACAGTACGATATGGTGGTGTCATTAATCGTTGTATTACTAGGCATATCGTTCACTAACAGCTTCACATATATGATGTATATGACAGTTATGCGATTTAACAGTTCCATATACCATATATACATGGTATATGGAACGGTGAGTGTGTGTGTGTGTTTGTGTGTGTGTGTGTGTGTGTGGCTGCTATCTAAATCATATCATATATATATATACATCTATAAGCAATATATTTGATATGTATACCATATCAGATAGATATATTGATATATCTGATATGATGTATATATATATCTGATATGATCTGCAGGAAACACAGGTGACTTTAGTTTCCAGCGCGCTCGCAGGTGGCGCCCCAGTCGCGCCGATCCGCATCAATGACCCCGGTGAGCACGCAACTCCAAATACCTTGGAATATAAACATATAATATATACACGAATAAATAAGAATAATGGTTTCCTCCGTTAGTTTATATAAATATAATAAATTATACTATATATATATCACATCAGATGTCTATATATTGAGCTGGTATATATATCCGATAAATATGTTGTATCATAACACTTCTTAGCTATATGTCACATAGATCATGTTAAAATTAAATATATATATATTTAATTTATATATGTATCATATGCACTCAGAGAGATATGCTCACTGGGGTAATTTGGAGTCACTTCATGCAAAGTCCACAACTCACCCACCGATCAGTTTGAGCCAGTATATATATATATTGGCATTCGCTGACTTTTCTTGTGTGATTTTGTAGTTGATCTTCAATAAAGCTGATATTGCTATTCTTAAAATGCGTGCACTAACAAAATAAAAAAATCAGGGTTATATCTAAGTGGCACTGAGAACTCTGCTAACTTACGTTATCCATGACTTGCTGAAGTCCGGTACGGTTATATGTAGTGTTATCTTGTTTTTTAATTTCCTGGTCAATAGAAAAAGATTCGCCTCACTCGCAGACTGTTGTCACTGTGAAAATAAGACAATGGTATAATCTCTTTAATTCAGAAATTATCAACAGACACTTTTTAAGTCAGCATGTTGCGTTAAAAGTAAACCTATATTGAAAGTTGTTTCTCTTAAATGTTTATATGGTTTGCCATATGGAGGCATTGGTACAAACTAATGTATGTAGGCTTTCATTTTCATAATGGTTAGTATTGAAATGCTCATATCATTATTTGTATATTAGTCACATGTATTCTTACATAATATATATATATATATATATGTACCCACCAAGAACCACTTTAGGTACATGCATTCTGGTATGGGGTTACCATGCCTAGCAACATAATATTAATCGGATTACTACACAACTTTCTGGGTTAGTCTCCATGTTATGAATCACCCACGGTACCAAGTAACATGCACAATTCTGACTCTGAAATCAAGTATTGAATTGATTTCCAAATAACACTGTGTAAAAATATACGGATTTTCGGTTCGGATTTATATATTGCCAAAGAGCATTAATATTCTCGGGCGACAGAGTGGGGACCAGGATTATGTAACAGAGAAGCAATGGGTTCCCCACTCGCTGTGTGACATAAGAGCCTATGTGGAAAATGTGATAACACATAGCGACTGAGATTGTGATCGGATGTTCATATTTGAGAGACAGTTAATGATTAGTGAAATGTCCCCTCCATGCACCAGAAAGAATGCAAGTGGAGGGGAAGGCCATTTTTAATATATGTTTATTGTAACTGTCTGTAGCTACCTGTAGAGGTTGTCTGATTAGCTGGCTGTGTGAGCCCAGTCACCTGCATTCCATATACCTGACACAGAGACCCCACTCTTGTCCAGGACTCCAGACACTCTGTCTGAGACTCCACTTTCTACACACAAACTAGCAGCAGCTATTCAAAAGGCACTGAGCTGTGTGCAATAACCATGGGACTCAGGTTCAATGGGTTGTAGGCACTGATTCTTATACACACTAGCTAGAGTCATGAGGATCTGTGTGGGCAGTTGGTAAGGAGTGAGGGTGATAGGTCACCAATTGGTTAACAGGAGTTGATGCCAATAAAGCATAACTTCTTCATTGTCAATCTCGTGCGACTTGTCTTCCCTTTCTTCCCTATGAGTAATATTTCCTAATTAAACTACTCTAAAGAAAATTGAAAATACCCCAGTTTTACTCTCCCTTCTCTACACTCACCCATCCATTTTCAAAACAACAGCTGCCAGCTACAGTCCCAGCCTCAGACCCCCCTCCCCCACCCTGAGCTCAGCACCGACCCACTTCTGGTGAAATGGGTCCACTACTCTTCCCACACATATTTGGTTCTATAAACATAAAACTAAACAAGGTTGTGCTTGGAGAGCATTTGTCGGAGTATGGTTCCTGTCTCAGCAGCCTATAGTGGCTATACCTTTTCCCTTTAAGGAGAAATACTTATGATGATGCTGTTATGCTAGTAGACCTACTACTACACATGCCATAACATATAAATATTAGCTACTTGAAGCGCTTTTCTGGTTTCATCATCATGGCTATGATTTTGTATGAATTATAATTATCAACCATATCATCATGTGAATAATATTGTAGTATACAATAACCATTTCATTTGGAGACGCTGACTGTCGCTGCGCATTGCATACCGACTTTACTATTATTTAAACATTTATATGTTATGTGCCAAAGTAATTCATAAAAGGTTGTGGAAGGGAGAGACTCTCTATAATATCCCATGAGGCTATGTTTTAATTACTGCCACTGGCACCGGATAACGTAGTAATGAGACACAGACCAATTTTTGGGTGGCAAAATTTAAAATACAGCCTGTCGTCATTAGCGCGTTCGTAGGTAAAAGGTGCATTTAGAGAATGTGACTGACATAAAAAAGAAAGTAACTTGAACGTCATTTAAGAAATTGTCAAATATATTCACAAAATGTGCTGCAGTATTTGAATGCCACTTCGACAAGTTCGAGGCTTGTTGGAACCTTTTAAGTTAGATCAGGCCAGTTTCAATGCCCACGGCAGCGGCCACGAACCTACAACATTCGACGTTTCGTTCGAGTTTTATAATAAAAGATTGACTCAAAACATACGCAATGCTATTTAACTACAAACACAGTGTGAAATAATGGAAAGAGGTCATATATATACCTAACAATGAATTCCTACGCAAGGTTATGCACATATTATCCGACTGTCAACCACAAATTTACAGGATTGTTTACAGTTGATCCAGCAGCTACGTGGGATGGATCCGGCACTTACTGAAATACTGCGTCCTGATCAGTCAAATAAAATCTTTATATATGTATGCTAAAGATATTAAGGAAAATTATTTACATAATTTATATAGTTGATATATGCATAGTAAGACGGGAAAAAAAGTATATGTGTTCTTGACACCACTTTTGGCAACTGGGGAAATTACTGAACCAAAATGGCGGCCCATGCCATGCATGCTCGATGTGCTGGCGCGCGACTATTTAATAGTAATAGTATCAGGATAACAGGTAACTCACAAGGGTTTGTTTTACATACCAATTGAATGTTATTTATAACTGTCAGATGTTTCAGTTAGTAGTGCCCAGGTTTATGTTTGAATGGCACGCGTGTAAATGATAAATAACTTGTATTATCGCTCAGTCTGGCATTCCTAAACTTCAAGGACAAGACAGTTCATCATCATGTGTTATATAACAACTACGAATTTTGTGTAACTATTACCCTGACGTCTCTGTTGTCCTGTAAATATAATGCTGATATCAGGGAATTGATTAATTTAATGTAATTTTTAAGTTCTCTGACAGGGCATATGATATTGATACCCACAAATCTCAATTAGCCTCAAATTGAATGTATAATTTGTGAGTTAAACTTACAAATTCTGTTTGTAACTTTGTTGCTGTTTTTGGGGGGGTTCGTGGGGGGGGGGGTACGGCCTACATTAGATTTAAGGCTGTGGCTATGCTTACGATAGGTATGTCAGATTCCGATAGAGGCGCTGCCGCATACGCGGCGCGTATTTCGCCTATGGCTGAGTGTTGCCGCGGTGCCCATAGGCACTGCCTAACTATGTGTTACAAATTCATTCATAACTTGTAATTATTAGTTTTGTGAGATTAGTTTATGATCTTTCCAGTGATATAAAATTCATGACGATACTCCATCGCGAACTAGTTTAATTAATCGCGAGAAATGTGCGAATACCACCAATCGCCGCCAATCGGTTCGGCAACGACCATGCATGGCGCTATTTCAATTAGGCATATTTTTCAACTTCAAATCGATGTAACTTTCTTGATATTTACATTAGAAAAATTATAAGACTACCAAGTTTAAGGTCTCTCCAAGCTCTTTCCATTGGTATATGTTCCGTTGAGATGAAATGCTTTAAAAATAAACGTAGCTACAATGGGCAAAGGTCACAGTTTTCTTCAATGGTAAATTAGGACACTTATGGTCAATTAAGCTGACATTAAAAGTGGCATAACTTTGTCCCCTATTAAGATATTTTTTAAATAACAACAGATTTGAGTTCGTCTCAGCAAGGTCTGTTGAATGAGCTTCAATTTAGGCTATTGTTGTTATTTGAAATTTTATCTGATATACCTACTTATGAGTCGTAAGCATAAAACCCAGGCTATGTTTACAACGATCGCGAAATTCTGATTGAAATATCATTTAACGTAGAAGTGTCTACGAGTAGCCTGGGCCGCGTTCAGGGGACGTCTCCGAGACGCCTCTGCGATGCCCCTGACGTCACGCTAGTCTAAACTGCATAAGCTGTTTGTCGCCTCGAAAATGGCCGCCCCCTCATATGGGGTGGCCATTTGCAATGGAAAAGCTGCGCTGTGATTTGCTGAAACTACTGAATATGGCAGCCATTTCCGAGGTGCTTTTTGTCTCCTCTCTGAAAAGGGAGGCGTCTCCGAGACACACCCTGAACGCAAATAGGCCAAAAACTGTCATGCAGACGTCTCTGCTGCGCCTCCAAGACGCATCCTGAACGCGGCCCTGGCGGTGTAAACATACGTGAGGATACGCACGCATGTGTTTCGTGAGGATGTGTCATTGGACATATTTGACTGGGCCTTTCTATACGCATATCAAAATATTTCTTTACAAATTCCTATTCGACTGGGACAGGAATTCGGTTTCTATACCTATGAATCGAATGTGTGTTGTGGCTCCATCCATAAGGTCACATGCCGTATTTCAAGATGGCTGATATGGAAAGGTTGAAAGATTCAGTAGTTTCAGCCAATCAGCTGTTCTTTTCTATTGCAAATGGCTGCCCTCTATGAGGGCAGCCATTTGCAATTGAAAAGAACAGCTCTGATTGGTTGAAACCACTGAAGCTATTTGACTGGTCCTCTTTGCATTCGAAAACCTAGTTCACTGCCCATGTGGGAGGAGCCTAAATCTTGCAGATGGAAAGGTCCCAGTCGAATGCCTCCATGACCAATACCAGATTTAGAGACTGCTATCAGCGATTATAAGAAATCTTAACTCAGTCAACCTATACAACTTGTATTACAAGGGCAGTTCACGATCCATAGAATCGCACAGGAAAAGATGTCTGACTAATTTGTCCAAAACATTAATATCAATAAGCAATGCTTAGGACTGACCCCCCGATATAACTATAACAAAGTATTTTATGATTGCGCATGTATTTTTTTACTCCACTCGCGGTGTTCGATTTAAAATTCTAGCGACCCGATTCGCAGTCGTGATAATCGAATATGGCCGTCGTTTCTGCGGAATAAACTATTAATATTTCATTTGTGCATCCATGTTTATGACAAATTGTTTTTTTTAAATTTCTTTAAATTTTGAAATAAAATCAAGGTTTTGCACTACGCGTATCGGCAAATTCGGGCATTCTTTTTTATATATTATTAATAGGTATCCCAAGTGGTTTTAAAAAACAGGTCTGAGCTTAATTTAATGGGTTCATCTGTTAGGATGTTTAATTTGAAACAAAATGATACTTCATTTGTCAAAATCGCTCTAATATTAAGGAAGATATGGGCGTTTTTAGGTTGTTACTTAATTGGGCCCATCCGAACCTATAAAGATAGCATTTTTGATGGTCCCCCAAGTTAAAACTAATCACCATATCTCACTTCTAATGTTTTTTCTGGTCATTTCATAGCCTGTATAAAGAGAATATAGAGATCTAGGGGTATGAGATGGTTACATTTCAAGATATGGATCTTCAAAAATGATAAGAACTACAATTTCCCATACCTCACCATTTTTCAAATTTACCTGTGGAGCACTTTTAGAGGTGGGCTTGTGGAAAAAATATGCACCCCAGATGGATTATTCTTATTTCTCCCTGACCTATAGCTGAGTCTTGTCACCTCTATTTTTTTTCAGGACCGCATACGATTGGGAAAAGTTGATAGAAATAGGTCCAAAATGCTCCAGAGCTCAATTTGGCAAGTGATAAAATCTGGTAAAAAATGAGAAAGTTTTAAATGACACAGAAAATCACCCATACAAGATAATTGCGTGAAATTTTCAGGCTTTATTAGGCTCAATATCTTCTTTCTATTTCAATTATATAAAATACACTTTGATATATGTGAATTATTTAAATTTTACAATGATTATGATCAAATCTGGCAAATTGCCCAATTTGAGAAAGTTTAAAATGACACAGAAAATCACCCGTACAAGATAATTGCATGACATCTTCAGGCTTTATTATCGTCAATATGCTCTTTCTATTTACAGTATATACAATACGCTTTGACATATATATGTGAATTATTTTAATTTTACAATGATTGTGATCAAATCTAGCAAAAAATTCCCAATTTTGAGCAAGTTTGAAATGGCACAGAAAAACACATGTACAAGATAATTCCATGAAATCTGGAGATTGTATTATCCTCAATATGTTCTTTCTATTTACATCATAATAATAGACTTTGATAGATGTGAATTATTTTAATTTTACAATGATCTTATACATTTCTTCAAAAGTAGCAAAAATCCTTGCACATGGCCAGTCAGGTAATAAGTACTACTACCACATAAGTATCCCAAGTGATTTTTAAATACAGGTTTGAGCTTGATTTAATGGATTTCACTTGTTATGATATTGAATTTGAAAGAAAATGACATTTCATTTGTCAAAATTTATCTAATATTAATGAAGATATGAACGTTTTTAGGTTGTTACTCTATCGGTCCTGCTCAAAGCTAAAAAGATAACATTTTTTATAGCTCCCAAAATTAAAACTAGGGCAATGAGCAGTGGAATGAGGAAGACCAGTTCTCCTGCTTAAACTACTAATGTACGCAAAGAAACAAATTTAAATTTAAAAAAAAAGAAAAGAAATACCCCCCAATTTTTAGTCATTAAATCGCCGTGCGCATGAGCACCATAGGTTCGCATGGGCGCTGGTAATTATGATTGGACAGGAAATTAAATTCTCTTTAATTCAATATCAACTTTTAAGGGTTTTAAAATTATATTTTTAGTAGAAAATAGCACTTAAAATGGAAATTTTTGTAACTTCAAATTTCAATCAATTCTTTTTGCATTTTCTCTAAAAAATTAAAACATATACAGTTTTATATGAATGGAAAGCTCGGAATCTCACCTATCTAGGGGTATTAGTACCTTTTTCCTGGGTACTTTGATCAACAAATGGCGTTGTTGCACAAATTGGATGTACACTAGCTAATTCTACTAGGGATACCATGACACATCTCCACCTGGGAATTACCATGGTTTGAGAGTGAAAACTGGGAGTTGGTGGTAGTTTTTATTTAGGTATATCAGGCTTATTTATTTGAATAATAAAATGAATCCAAGACCAGGTCAAAGGTAAGAGAACAAAGGTTGTTTCTGCTGTAATACATTTGTAAAAATCCTTTGTGGTTTGTTTTGGCAGGGTGTTGAAGTGCAGCATTTTTTAACAGAATTTGGCATATTCAACAAGTAATCAGCCTGTGTTTGGGGTACCTATTATTAACCAATTGCTGACTCCGAATACAGTCAATTGGGCCTAAGGACTTAATGCCTTGACAGCCTTGCTGCAGAGTAGCACAGAGGAACACGTACGCTGGTCCCGGTGAAGTCGTCAGACCATATATGGAAGATTTATAGGGAGGGACCAGTGTAGTCGTTCCTCGATTCGGCATGTGCTACTCTGCGACGGCGCATTGTCAAGGCATTAAGCTCATAGGCTATTATTAGCCAAACGCTGTCATCCACCCTGTGTGCTGCATAGCAAAGCTCGGCTAGCAATTTCCGTTTCCGTTTACTCGATTTTTATTATTCAACATGAGTATACAAATGGCGGCCCCCATATAAGGCTGTTTCCATTTGCGGGATTTTGGTTATTTCATTGTCCACCTCTATGAGTACGAGTATTGTTTATGTATATATATACGTGTTAGTCCTTAGCCTCCCCCTTTGGGGGGTCGGTATTATTAGGCAGTTGCTATTTGCACGGCGGTAGTCACGTGACGTAGATTGACCCAGATCTTAATCAGCCGTACGAATAGTCTAGTTGCTATTGATACGGCTCGTCGTACGATGATATCCCTGTCCCCCTCTCCCTCTCCTCCTTTCCACTCTCCCTCTCCTCCCTTACCCTCTCCCTATCCCGTCCCTCTCTCCCCTCCCATTTAACCTAATTTGTGGCGTCGCCGTACAAATAAAATATCAGCTATTCATACGGTGTGCCGTATGAATAGCCACTCCATTATTACGTTAGGAGGAAACCCTACAAATGAAGGTTGTCATGTTTGACAGGCCCCCTAAATACACAAAATAATTTTATATATCAATCATGATATATAATGAAACCACCAGGAATTTGTTAATGCAAACTGTGCTGTCTGCTGATGGTCTTCAATAAAAGGGCAGGAAGCCGTCTTTGGCTTATAAACTTCTGCCCTCTTCTATTTAACATAGGGTCTAATCTGTTCTTAAAAATAATGTTGAAGTTTTGAGGAAACCCTGCAAATGAAGGTGGTTATGTTTGACAGGCCCCGTAAATACACAAAATAATCACGTATATATATATCAATCCAAAATTGCTAGATCATTGTTCTGCTGTACGTTTAGGCAGGTTTAGGTACGGCTCACGTACGCGTAGCCACTGTCGCTAAAGATACGCCTGGATATAAGGCGCATGCGTGGTGATAGTGCCATACGTTTAGACCGCCAGGCTACGCGTATGGCTCACGTATGTGTAAACCACTGCCATAATTTAAACCGTTTGAATGTGCACAACTGTAACCCTAAATAAAACCCTAACCCTAACCCACACTGCCTCGCCTTCGAATGTCACGCATGCACATTACAGTAGAAATCGTCGTAAGCATAACCACTTCGTAGATTTAATAGTTATTTAATTTGAGCATGAGCATGACCATGATTGGACTAGTTCAGTAGTTAATTAAGATGGGGAAATTTCAATCGTAGACAATTGGGATGCCTCATTCCACTTCCCCATAGCCCATGCCCTCGGCCTTGCCCAGTCCTAGTATAGCTAAAAGATTCATCCGGTACTTCTGCGGAGCCCTTCTACAATCAGAATTTACTAAAAAAAGAAATACTGGAGATTGAACTTTAGGTTCACATTTTTACGTTTGAATATATATTACGACGTTTTCCTTTTCAGGATTACAACAGAGTCGTCCAATGTGCATTCTACAAACGTATAAAGAGAAATATGAAGGAAAGCCAAAAGAAGAGTTTGTGAATCCTCTCCGACAGCCTAAACTCAAGGAAATAGCACTCGATGATGTTGAAAAGGTTTTGGCAGCACAACCCCCAACAGAGGACACTGATATGGTTAGTTCTGTGCTACATTATCCAAATATTGCATGGCAGATCTGATATCATTAAAGGTCTGGCCCAAACTATATAAAGCAGGGATATTTTTTCATGTTCACCGATTAAAGTTGACAAAATGCCAATATATATAAATTTTCACATTTTCACAAATCATACAAGCTTATTTTTTATATTTTGTGTGGGATGAATGATATACATGCATAATATATAGAATTGCTAACATACTTAAAACACAGAGGCAACAATAACTATTTGGCTTGCTACCCCAAAAAACAGAAAGAAGAAATATCACCGATGTAACGTGGAAACTAAATATGTAGTACCCAGTTTCAGTGAACGATCCATAACTAAAGTTGTCCCTAAAGTTTATCATGGCTGGAGGAGCCATGGAAATGCTGGCTCACAGTTGAGCTGTAATTACTCAAATATAGTTCCACTTCATAATTAATCACTATTTCAAGGTAGCATTACTCTTTATTCAGGGATGAAAGATCTCCGCTATTTCGCAGATTTCCGTGATTTAAAAAAAAATATTTACCGATTATTGGTTAGTTCAAATCTCCCTTAGATGTTGCTAGAACAAAACCCAATCAAAAACAAGTTTGGTATTGGTGATAAAAGGGGCACAAAAAGGATGGTTAAAACAATATTCCACGATTCCCTGACAGTGCTAATCATATTGTGAGAAATCGCGTTTTCACGGAAATTCACAGTCGGGGTAATAATCTCGGCTTGATTTCCGCGTTTTTTGCCGGAGACCACTTTAATCCCTGTTCATGAGGGATCTATTTGAAGATATATTTGTGCTGTGGTTATTGTCAAGAAAATAGACTGGTTTTCTTTTTGTTATTTTCAGCCTATAAGCACATTGCCAAACCCATACCAGAAAGCTGCCAGACGGTGCATTCTGTGTGAACAGGATGTGCAACTGGATTATAAGGTTAGTCTTTTCTTGATTTACTATTTCACTCTCAGTGGATATATATATGTTGTTATGGTTAAACATCAATCACAGTACAATGCAGTGGTCACATGACTCACTCCTCCAATCAGAGTACAATGCAGTGGTCAATGATCATAACAATACCATGTGGGGGGGGAGGGGGCATGTGAGGTGACTCTTCCAAAGACTGTTCTTAGTCAAACTCGGAAGTGACACTCCCTCTAAAGACTATTCAATTATACAAATTCTATACTCAATGAATAATAGTTTACCAATTTCACACATCCCTCATATGCCTTTGGGTTTTTATATTTTAACATTTATCATTATATAGACAGTTTGTAATTTATTATAGTAACTTCACCTCGGTTCACATGTATTATATCGGACTATTTTACACATGGTTCCTACATGCCTGGAAAAACCAGGAAAATAGAGTAATGTATTCAAGTCCTTGTTATGCCCTAGAAAATCATCTCGCAGTCTGGAAAACGCTTGAAAATGATAATTTATTCTCAAATAAAATATAAACGTCTAAAATGCGTTTTGGTCGTAATGCTTGCATTGCGTGTGATTCGTGGCGGGGGAGGAGGACCCCCTCTCTATCGCCCTCCTGCCTAAACGTTGCGCTATAACGTAACCCCCCCCCCCCCTCCCCTCGCGGCCTTATAACCGGCCGCTTCCATGCTCCTAAGCCACTCGCCTCCCTCCGCCCTGACTGATCGGACCATTTCTCCTCCACCCACCCACCCACCCTACTATCAACATTATCTCCTTATGTGGAGGGCTCTTCGGGGCGCCTCCCTTCCCATTGACATTTGACACTCGCTCCAACTATAACCTTGACTTTGTACATACCTTATCCTACTCTTACCCATTTTATATATTACACTATACCTTAAGACATTGATTGATTTACCCCTATGTCATACTCATTGATTGCCATTCGACTCTGCACTCCTTTCTTGAATAAAGTGTGGTTATTCCAACTCCTGCCTTCTTCTCCTCCTTCGCCACGTATCATATATTATTATATCTCACTGCTTTACTCCCTGAAATGTCCCATAGCCAAAGGTGAGTGAAAGGGTTCAAAATATGTATAACTGATGGAATGTATCTGCTTTTTACTATTTTAGAACACGCGGTTGTTGAGCCAGTTCATCTCACCCCATACCGGTCAGATTTATGGCCGTCACATCACAGGACTATGTCTCTACATGCAGTCACGTGTCTCCAAACTCATCAATCGAGCCCGCTTCTTTGGTAAGAATGCCTTGGGTCTATGTTGGTTTTCATTTTGGTTATTTTTGTTTTATTCTACTCTATAACAATCTTTTTTTTACTTTAATTTACTTTTTTTTTTATTAAGCAGGGAAAATGTCAGTCGAGGACAATTGGTCTTCCTCATTCTACTGCTCATTTTCCAATCCTAGTGTAGTAGTCTGCACTGACCTCTCAGGCAAGGAGCCGCATAGACAGGTATGTGTGGGTAGTGTGGTGACATCAGGGAGCCTAGGTGGTGTAATGGTTAGCATATTGGCCCGGAGTGCAAAGAGATGTGGGTTTGAGTCCCGCTCTAGGCTCAATATTTTCCCATTCCCATCACCCCCACGACACTAGTAATGCCAAGGACCAGGCTGGGTAACAATGCGTATACATTTTAGTGTCATTGATTTGACTCGGTTGTGGTACAGATCTATGATATGCCAAACTGGAAGCGGTCACTCAACTGAAACTCATCTGATTTTTATTATTATTGCTTCTTTGTGCCTAATGAATTGATCTAGTGTAGTTCGATACTAGAACTAATTATCTCACAATTTCTCAGGATTTTAGTTTGTTGATTTCCTTCTTTGCTTTTGGAAGGTGTGTAGTGAGCTTCCCTTCCACAAGCAAACCCGTTGCTATATTCCAGTGTATCAGAGTATGTGTGTTTCAGTGTGCCACACAGGCTTAAGCCCACTGGTAGATAAACTCCCTGCACCTACTAACCAAGCTGCACTGAAAACAGCCCAAGTGCAGTTATATGTGGTGTGCAGACACTGTTTGCAAGAAGGTGTGTATGTTTTATGAACTTTGTTGGTTTGTTCCCATTTAATGCTACTGACCTTTTATTGTGTGTAAATGTTTTATTCATAATCCTTAGAACTGCACTGCACCACAAGAGGGCAGGTGATATGTCACGGCCCACCAACTGGACAGCCCGGGCGGGATAACCGGAAATATAAAAGCCAGATAACATATCCAACAACAATATAAATCAAATCAAATTCAAACAAACATAACTCAACCACCTATTATGTACAGCCCTATGGACATGTAAATAAAATAGGCTAGTGTAGTAGTCTGAACATGAGCCGTGGGCCATTACACTAGTATAGAATTAAGTAGAAAAAGCGACAAACTCTTCCCAAGAAAACCCCAAAACACTAACATAGAACCTTAAGAAAACAACTAACATAGTAATAAGAATAGAGCAAAAATACAATGCCAAGAGGGCCCAAAGAAACTAACATAAGCTACTAAACGTACCAACAGACTATCTATCTGTTACTGAAATGCAGACAATCAAATAACTTATCAGCAGCTACTGCTTGATAAGACAACACCAACACTACAGCTGGCCAGCATTGAAAACAACCTTGGGTACCCGGGCTTACATGCTATGGACAGTATAAATACAGCCTCAATTTAAAAAAAATATATATAAAAATTATAAAAAAAGAACGGGTCTTCCAGTCATATCTTTATTTACAAATGATTTAGTCTTATTATGAATTTAACATGAATGAATAAGTAGGTGGGAAAAAGTATGGGGGTATACCAGGATATATTTAGTGTGTTTTGTTGGTTTGTTCCCATTTAATGTTTGGCAGAGTGGCCAGTGACTTTATTGTGTTCACAATCCTTAAAACGAGTCTTCCAGTCATATTTTTATTTACAAATGATTTAGTCTTATTATGAATCTAACATGAATGAATAAGTAATAAAAAAAAGTATGGTGGTATGCCAGGAATATTTTCATGGTGATGGCTAGGCGAGAGTTAATGGGATGATGGAGTAGTGAATTGAGTAGATTTCCATGAAAACACAGTTTGCATCTCATAGGCATAGCACTATCAGGGAATTGCGGAAGATTTGATGGAGGTCAGATTCCATACAATTCTCTCCAAGTATAGTGTTAGCCACAGGCCTTTAGCCAGTAAGTAGACTGCTTGGAGAATGTCTGTTGTCATCGTTTTAACAATTATCGCATATATGGGTCATTCTCTAAAACTGGGCACAAAAGTGTGGCATGGAAACCAAAATTGAAAACCTTCCAAATAATAGCCTAATCCAATGTCCTATGAAGGTTTGCATGTTGTGCATATGTCAGAGTTGAAAAACCTGAGTTCACTTTTTGAATTAGATCTTATACAAATTGAACAATACATTAATATCACTCGCGTAACATGAAAATCAAAGACACATCCAGAACCTCATTTTAACATATACAACATAGTCAAACAAGATTTGATTGATCACTGTTAAGCAGACAACGTTATGACTTACAAGAAAAAAGTTTTAAAATAAGTTTTTAAAATGTTTGGCTACATGTATGGTCTCAATGTGTAAATTTTAACATTTTCACTCTAGTGCAAAATCATACAATTATATTTGTTATATCTTTCGTGGGATAAATTCAATACATGTAGAACTGCTAACATACCTAATAGACAGAGGCTGCCATAATTATTTGACTTGATATCAATAAAACAAAGACTTAATTATCAGCATCATAACGTTGAGACCAAATATGTGGTGCCCAGGTTAGGAATGAACCTTGTATATGGGTCAAGGACCCATATACAAGGTTCATTTGGGTCCTTGAAAACTTGGAAAGGCGTGGAATTGGATAATTTAGGATTCCAGGCCTGGAAAGTCATGGAAGATCAGTGAAAATCTTGGAAAATGAAAAATCCTGACTATATTCTTTTAAAGCCTTATCTTTTAATCGTAAAAAGCTGGGGTGTTATGCACATGTGTTCTTTATTAATTAATCAGTGATATTTTGGATTTAAAGTGATTCTTGTGCATTTATTATCCTTCCTCTTGATTTTTTTATATTAAACCTATGTATACGTTCATTGTTTTATATTATGCTTATTTATACTACGCATCTTGAGTGAATACGACCATGTTTCGAAGTATATTAATTTAATCAACATCTTTAAAATGTCCTTGAATTTTGCATTGAAAGGGCCTTGAAAGTCCTGGAATTTGATCTGGATATGTCAAAACGGGTATGAACCCGGCTATATTCAATAAGGATCTTCCCCACACCCCCCCCCCCCCTATCCCTCACCCCACTCACCCCAGAAAGTGCTTTCACCCCGAGGTTTATTCCAGTGACACTAGCCGTGTGTGCTGAGTATGCCATATGTGCAGTGTATTTACTGGTAGAACAATGTGTGCCTGTTTCCTGCTCACAGAATCTAGACCTGTGGGACTCAGTGGTACCTACATACAACAGCAGTACCTCTCTGTTAATTTAAAGTTGTTCACCTTACTTTAGAACAGTTTAATTGTGAGTTACAAATAATAGCCTAATCCAATGTCCTATGAAGGTTTGCATGTTGTGTATATGTCAGAGTTGAAAAACCTGAGTTCACTTTTTGAATTAGATCTTATACAAATTGAGCAATACATTAATATCACTCGCGTAACATGAAAATCAAAGACACATCCAGAACCTCATTTTAACATATTCAACATAGTCAAACAAGATTTGATTGATTACTGTTAAGCAGACAACGTTATGACTTACAAGAAAAAAGTTTTAAAATAAGTTTAAAAAATGTTTGGCTACATGTATGGTCTCAATGTGTAAATTTTAACATTTTCACTCTAGCGCAAAATCATACAATTATATTTGTTATATCTTTCGTGGGATAAATTCAATACATGTAGAACTGCTAACATACCTAATAGACAGAGGCTGCCATAATTATTTGACTTGATATCAATAAAACAAAGACTTAATTATCAGCATCGTAACGTTGAGACCAAATATGTGGTGCCCAGGTTAGGAGAATAACCCATATACAAGGTTCATTTGGGTCCTTGAAAACTTGGAAAGGCGTGGAATTGGATAATTTAGGATTCCAGGCCTGGAAAGTCATGGAAGATCAGTGTAAATCCTGGAAAATGAAAAATCCTGACTATATTCTTTTAAAGCCTTATTATCTTTTAATCGTAAATAGCTGGGGTGTTATGCACATGTGTTCTTTATTAATTAATCAGTGATATTTTGGATTTAAAGTGATTCTTGTGCATTTATTATCCTGCCTCTTGATTTTTTTATATTAAACCTATGTATACGTTCATTGTTTTATATTATGCTTATTTATACTACGCATCTTGAGTGAATACGACCATGTTTCGAAGTATATTAATTTAATCAACATCTTTAAAATGTCCTTGAATTTTGCATTGAAAGGGCCTTGAAAGTCCTGGAATTTGATCTGGATATGTCAAAACGGGCATGAACCCGGCTATATTCAATAAGGATCTTCCCCGCCCCCCCCCCCCCCATATCCCTCACCCCACTCACCCCAGAAAGTGCTTTCACCCCGAGGTTTATTCCAGTGACACTAGCCGTGTGTGCTGAGTATGCCATACGTGCAGTGTATTTACTGGTAGAACAATGTGTGCCTGTTTCCTGCTCACAGAATCTAGACCTGTGGGACTCAGTGGTACCTACATACAACAGCAGTACCTCTCTGTTAATTTAAAGTTATTCACCTTACTTTAGAACAGTTTAATTGTGAGTTACACAGTAAACACACTACCAGTCAACACATCTACAATGCGAAACACCCATTACCCAGTATTTGGAAATCAGACGCGGTGGTCAAATCGGTAAGGCCACTGAAAGGCTTCTAGTGCGGGAGGTCGTGGGTTCGAACCCCGACCAAGTCAAAGCAATGACCTACAATAAATTATACTTGTCATGACCTAGCCTGGTACTCGGCATTAATAGGGTGAGGTAGAACAAGGACTGGTTTGCTCAGTGTCTGAATAATGTGACTGAGTGGGATATCGGGTCATGGTATCGGCGGCCTGGTTTGTCAGTGGGGCAGCACTATGAAGTTGTCATGAGTGCGCACTGTTACAAGTAGGTACCCGCCCTGATATGACCTCAGATGTTGTTAATACATAAAGCCCTAACAAACATACCGTATATTAGGTTTGGAAGCCTGAGAGACGCTAAAAGAGTTTCGTCTGAGGTGTATGAGCACTCCATAGTCCCGAGGGACTCAAACCCCATATTAGTGTGATAAAAGTGTTCATTAATTGAATTTAGCTTTTTTTAAACTTTAGCCATTTTGAGTAATAATTTTTTTTTTTAAAGGAGAAAAAAGTATTTTTAACAAAATAACAAAAGCATGGTCTCAGAATGGCTAGTATATTAGTTTTTTTCAGACAGGTGGGCCACTGGACTTTGTAATGGATATCACAGTGAAAGTATCATAAGGACTATT
The DNA here is from genome assembly GCA_030323885.1 of Branchipolynoe longqiensis. Taxonomy (NCBI): domain Eukaryota; kingdom Metazoa; phylum Annelida; class Polychaeta; order Phyllodocida; family Polynoidae; genus Branchipolynoe; species Branchipolynoe longqiensis. Next base: position 67,573,391 of record CM059190.1, on the reverse strand, counting down.
TATTCGTTTAATAACGTGGATTACTATGGGTGTACACATTAGATACTACTTAATATCTTACCTATAAATGTACTTTCAACAAATAATCAGGGTTCAAAAGCACCGTATCAGAATGGCCAGTATGGTATTAGTTTTAACAGACGAGGGAAGTCTGAGGTTTATATTGAATTATCAGCATTATTTAGTCCTTTAATAATTTGGATTATTAATAATGTACACTTTAGATTAACTTAATGCCCGATATTTAAGTGAAATGGCTCCTAACTTAGAGACTATGATCAAAATCCATAGGGTTATTTCTTATTGTAAAGAATTTTAATAATGACTTTCGGTTGAATGTACTCAGGTGCTGTTTTCGTTGTAGGGTTCCTGCCATATACACACAAGGAGAGTGCTTTCATGAACGACCCGAAGCTCTTCAATGCCTTCAAGCGATTGAAATAGTAAACCCAACTGTTAAAGGCACCTTTTTTTGCTTGTGTCAACTCAGAGTGTATGCTGGATTTTCCCTCTTCTATGCGACAATATATGATTATGTAAATAAAGTATCTCATGAACTAGTGTTTGAGTTCTGTGTTTTAATTAAGTGTGTTTAATTAGTAAATACGCGAATGACATGTACTTCGCACTGGCTAACTTGTGGCTTTTAGGTTGGCATTTGTTAAATTCTATTATTTACATAGCGACTAACATTGAAATAACAATAGGCCTTAAAATAATGCTTTCCGATATAGTCTTATCACATAAACCTTTCAAGTGACCCAGTTAGAGCATTTTAATAGGGACCTCAAAAGACCCAAGGAATAAGTTCTTGAGGATGGAAGTGTACATCTGTCGTTTTTTCCCCTCAGTTTTTATTCCTTTTCAAAATTTTATTTATATATTTTGTTAACTCAACCATTCCACGGTTTACTAAATATATATATCCGCGTTTGCTGCGAACGTTACCAGGGACAGCATTTAATTATGTTACGGCATCATTGTGCTTAATAAATTTTGCCACACTATCTAATTGTCGTTTATCACAGAATGTTAGCTTTAAAATATGTTGCTTGGCCTTTGTCAAGTGTCAATCTGAAAGTGGTTTTCAAGAACTCAGGAATTCTTTTTCTCGGAGAATAGTTGGGAAATAAAATTGATTTTTATAAATGTCACGATGTAAAACTGCTACTGGCCTCATTAGCAATGTTGCTTCCCATGCTCAAATTGTTCTTTTTGATGTATGGTCAATCTTATCACGGATGGGTAAGAATAATTTTCTTGCAACACTCGTCAACCGTTGGAATTGTAGATTGTCTTTCTGGTCGTAAAACAATTAACACGAACACCTCTAGTAAAGAGTTATGTTGGTGGCTGTTCGATGGGGACAATATCAGTGACAAGATTACATATCCTAAGATAACAATATAGACCATGGTCACACGTACGTTAGGCCGACTTAGAGCATAGGCCATATTCACGGCGAGAAATGTTTGTTTTTGTTCATTCCATTGCTTTTACATGTAAAAGCATACAATCAATTTTGTGTCAATGAACACTCAAGAATTTTGTAAACTCACAATCATATAGTTTCTGGTCAAGCTAAATAAAATTCCAAATGATAGTATTATTCACCGATGAAATTTGTTTAAAACCCTATATGAGATGGTACAAACCAGCTGCCCTCAAAAAGGCTAAAATGTTTTCTTGTTTTACTTTAGTAAAAAGGTCATGCATGCTGTTTGCAGTATAAAATTGTTGGCGCAGGGCCATGAAATCCACACAGTTTAACAAAGTGTGTTTCAATGTCAGTGGGGACTGACATCCAATACATTCAGGGGTCGGGTCCCCCTTGAGCAGAAAAACATGTGTTAGCCACGAGTGGCCAATATGTCATCTTGTTAAAACAACCTGGTCGTGTCGCCCTTCCAGGTGACTCTGTGGCAGTCCGTTCACAGAGGGGGTACTTGTTACTGTGTACTCATTGTGACTTTATAGTGCTGCCTCACTGGGATACTAGGCTGCCAGCACCATGACCTGATATCCCACTATGTCACATTATCCTGACACTGAGCCAACCAGTCCTTGCCCTATCCTATTAATGCACAGTGCAAGACTAGGAAGCGACAAGTGTCAATTTTTAAGTCATTGGATTGACTTGACCAGGATTCAAACTCACAAACTCATGTGTTCCGATCTCCCGATCTCCCAAAACAGGAGACAGACACTCAACTCATTCGGTCATTTCATGCATACATATACACACACATGCACACATACAAACAAATATACATACAAACAAACAAACAACCATACATACATACAATAAACACACATACATACATAGCCACACACATATATATACATACATACATACACAAATTGACAGTGACGTGCTTAAAGTTGCATATTCCGATAGTTTTGAGTTTCTGTCATTTTCTGAGATAAATATATTAGGTTGATAATTATAATTGATATTACTTTAGTTTGAAGTAACTTGCATGGTCCGATAAAATGTATATATTTAAAAACCAAAACAGTTATTTACATTTGATTCTATATATCCAACTTAGATATTGATGCATTAACTAGTGATTTAGGTCAGCATATGCAGAATAATCTGAATTTATTAACTCATCCCTGTGGATACCTACTTTCAGAGAGGGAAGCCATGAACCAATCAGGTCAATCTCATGACCTCAATAGTCTTTCCCTCATTCCCAGTACCATATATGGCTTTTGTCAGGTTCCAGGACATGGTGGACGTTTGATGGCACCCCACCCAACCAGCCACCCCTCCCTCCCTTCCCCCTCTGCCTCCCCCCACCCCCACCCCACAGGGATATGCAGCTAAATTCCCCCCCCCGCCCCCACCCTCACGATCACTGGGCACATTGTGTGTGTATGTGGTCAGTAGAAATAGGAGACCAGACTACCTAGCCATTAGCAGGTCAGCCCACACCACGTGACCATCGTGAGATGTCAATACAGGTTATGGATGGAGGACTTTTGGAAAGATTGTCAAAAGTATTTTGAGTTCTTTCAACTCAAATTGCTTCAAAGCTAGTCATTTTTCAAACAAAATGACTCTGGACTAATCATTAGTAGGTTATGACGATCAATTTAAAGCTGCATAGTCCGATAAAGCATCAAATTTTCAAAACCAAAACAAGTATCTCAATTTGATTGTACATATCTAACTTAAATACTGGTACACTTGTTAAACATTTGTCACCACATAGAAGGGAATACTGAGGCAATTTAATAGAACCTATTACTGCAGAAACCTATGGCGTCAGAGTTTTGGCAAGCATGCCAAAACTAATTTTGCTTGTTTGCACTTCAAATATCTCAAAAGTTAGATATTTAAAATAAAAGTTATTTCAAGTGAAAGTAGGGTACATTATAACGATCACCCTAATATGTTTATCTCAGAAAATGACAGAAACTCAAAACCCATTGGACTATGCAACTTTAATATATTTATCTAAAAATTAAAATGCCATCGGACCATGCAACTTTAAAATTACTATCCTAGAAGATATTTGAAGTGAAAACATGCCAAATTTATTTTGGCATGCTTGCCAGAACTCTGATCGCATAGGGTTCAGTAGCAACATGTTCTGCTAAATTGTCTTAATATGCCTTTCTATGTAGCTGCAAATGCTTAATAAGTGCAGCAGTATCTAAGTTGGATCTGTAGGTTCATCGGACTATGCAACTTTAAGCCGACTCAACTAAACCACTTGCGTTCATGCATGCAAGTTAGGCCGACTCAGGCTAAGTCGCCTAATCTAATCTACAGCCCCGTTCACACACGGGCCTTCAGTCGTCTCAACTAGTTTGCTTCATCTAAGTCGACTCAGATCATGCGTGTGAATGCTCCTTTCAGGCGATGTAGGGCTGAGTCGACTCAACTAGTTCGCCTCAAGTAAACCGCTTCGCGAGGTAGATTAGATGAGGCGAACTAGCTTGAGTCGGCCTAAGTGGCATGTGTGAATGCAACTGGTTCAGTTGAGGCAGCTCAAGCACATGGATGGAGACTAGTTTGCCTCAAGTAAACCGCTTCGAGAGGTGGATTGGATGAGGTGAACTAGCTTGAGTCGGCCTAAGTGGCATGTGTGAACGCAACTGGTTTAGTTGAGGCAGCTTAAGCACATGGATGGAGACTGCTTCCTAACAGGTAGTTGCTTTCAGTGGTTAGAACACATTTTTGGATTGTCCTACATGTTTGGACCGAAAGTGGAAACTGGTGCACCAAAATTTCATGGCACACCTCTGGCAAAAGTTCAAAAACCTACAGGGGACCACCCCCAGCGCACCCCTTGAGCCAAACCCACTACAAGCAGCCACAAACCAACTTACCACCTTCGTCAACAGAACAGACCCACAACTCTGCTTACCAAATACACACCTACAAACCCTCGCCAGAGACATCCCCCCCGGCGAGAGGACGTCATCAACAATGGCATAGACCTCCCTTCCGCCCACGACTTTGACCGCCCCCTCACCAAGACCGAGCTCGAAATGGCCCTCCACCTCCCACCGATGAAAACGGCCCCCCGGAGCAGATGGTGTACCAACCACAGTGTGGACCTGCCTCTCCACACACAACAGGGAAACTGCTCCCCCTTCTAAACTCGGTCTACACACAAGCGACCATACCGCAATCGTAGAAGGACGCAGTCATTATTCCCATCCCCCCAAAAGACCCAGGCGAGTTCAGGCCGATCTCACTGCTGCAATCCCTCGGAAAAGTAGTAGAGTGAATTGTACTGGGCCAACTCGAAACCTTCTCCAGCAACCCGGTCAGTGGCTTCCCAGAAGAACTGGTCGGGTTCCAAGGCGGACACAGCACACCGTCCTCACCCTCCTCAAGGAGATAGTACACGCCAGTGGACGAGTCTTTGGCGCGACTGTCATATTCCTCGACCTCGAGAAGGCCTTCGAGCTGATCGACCACAACTTTGTCCTTGCCTCTATTGTTGAGCTGGAGTCACCGGGAAGCCTCTGCCGTTCGTGACAGGCGAGCCTGTGGCCGCTTCCAGGGCAGCACCTCTCCCCTCAACCATCTAAAAAATGGCATCCCTCAGGGAGCTGTCCTCAGCCCGATCCTCTTTAATACTGTAGTCGCCGCCCTCATAAGCCGACTGAAAACAGGCATTACTGAGTGCCACCTCAAATATCTCAATATCCTATGCTATGCAGACGACATCGCTGTCATCTGCTCATGCACCAGGGACATGCCCCTTGTCACGGCAGATGTCTTGCTCCTACTTAGCGACACCTGCTGTGATCTGGGGCTCAAAATATCCTCAAACAAAACCAAAGCCATGATGATGTTCACTGATCAGCCTCCCCACCCACTCCAAACCGCAGATCTGGACATTGAATGGGTGGACACCTTTGACTACCTCGGAGTCAAGCTTGATCGCAAACTCACCATAAGACCACTTGTGAAGCAACTGGCCTTTAGAATGAACAAGAGACTACTTCTAATGACTAGAATCTCTGGGTTCAACTTGGGAACCCCAGCCGAAGTACTCAGTCTCTTCTACAAACAGGCCTGCGGGCCCTCTATGACTATGCAGCCAACACCATTTCCTGGATTAGTTACTGCAGAGACAACCATAGGGCCCGCCTACCTCGCAGTGGCACCCTGACCAAAGACCTCCTCACCCTGGAAAGAATCCAATACCAGGCAGCGCGACTCATCACCCGAGCTCGCAGGACAACCAGAGTGGAGATCCTCCTCCTCGAGGTCAACCTCCCACCGCTCCAGCTACGCAGACAACAGCTGCTGGCAAACGACCTCTGCCCAGCTATGACTACAGGCCATTCCACCTTCTACCGACACGCAGCCTCTTACCTGCAAAATGGTCCAAGACCGCGCCTCGGCCTCTCCTGGGGAACGAAGACAGCCATCTGCATCCGCATCCGGGCCAGTGTGCTAACCACTACACCACCTAGCCTCCGTGATATTACCACACTACCCACACCTACCTGTCGATGCGGTTACTTGCCTGAGATGTCAGTGCAGACTACTACACTCGTCCCCCTGGAAATATAAGTCTTTTAAATGGTCATTCAATGCTTGCAATTACATAAACAGCGCATAGCTTGCACAGGACCAATGTCATGGCGCCAGTGTCATTGGGGTGATTAAATGCTCTTTGAGCTGCAACACTGTCATTGAACACTTTCGCAAAGTTACATTTTCACTGGGAATACATTTGAGTAGTTTTGTGCGAACATTGATCTGGCACATCAGAGCTGAAACTGTTTTTGTTTTTGACAGTTTCTGGATACCCTGGTTTACTGCACGCTCATCCTGCCAAAGTCCTCCATTTGCGAACACATCTTCCACCAACTTTTCAACTTTCTCTCTCCTTATCCTCCTTCTCCTGGGCCTGTATGCACCAATCGGGGTTAGGGCCTTAACCGCGGCTAAGGTATCCCCGCACGGCTAAATGTGACAAATCGGTATGCACCAATCGGAGTTAGCGCTAACCGCCGACCGTAGCCTCGGATAAGCTACCCTGACTTCAAGTCAGGTTTAACTGCTAGCTGGTGCGGTTAGTGTGCGTGTGTGGCTCTCAATCTATTGAATGCGATCATATTTAACAGAATTACATACGCAATAAGTTAAATTTTATCAATTTAACCCTAAATTCTAAGCGTTATTAAGGCTACCGCCGCATTGGCGGCGATATTAATAGTTATATTCTCAAATCGACGAACGTACAGTAAACAAACCGCCGCCGCCACCAGTATGGAAAGCGACGTCAATGCGGCGGGGGCGGCGATTTGTTTACTTTACGTTCGTCGATTGGACAATATGAATAACGCCGCCGATGTAGCTGCTACGTTAATATTGCTTCGAATTTAGGGTTAATTTAATGAAATTTCACGATTTGAGTATGTAATTCTGTTAAATATGATCGCATTCAGTAGATTTGGTCATAATCAGTGCAGCGGCACCGGCGATTTGTTTACTTTACGTTCGTCGATTCGAAAATATAAATATTAATATCGCCGCCAATGCGGCGGTAGCCTTAATAATGCTTCGACTTTAGGGTTAAATTGATAAAATTTCACTTATTGCGTATGTAATTCTGTTAAATATGATAGCATTTAATATATTTGAGCCTAATATATGGGTACAAACGCAGAGGGAATTCCCAAATCTATAAATAAACTCACGGTTAGCTATCCGCAGCGGCTAAAACATTGGTGCATACCGATTCACACATTTCTCAAACCCCCCGCTATCTGCGGCTAGAGCCTTAGCTCCGGCTAAGCCTATCACCGATTGGTGCATACAGACCCAGTAAGCGCTTCCTTGATTCCTTTACCCTATCACTATGATTTTGTCCATTTTTTTGTTTCTTTCCTTGTCATCTACTTCAATGCGCCGACCCTCTTTCATAGCAATTCCTACTTTCCTTTTCCTCTCATCATCACTTTTCTCAGCTAGCCAGGTGCCGTCTTGTTCACCTTGAACATCGTTTTGGCTTCAATGTATCCAGGTTGGGCCCTGCATGCACATGCAATTTCCTGATCAGCCACACCAAAATTTCTCTCACCACTTATGTTGGTGTTGGCACAAGATTCAGCTTGGTGCATCAAGGCAGGCATTGGGTTGTGGAAAATACCACCAGGAAGTTGGGTAGAGAGCTGGTTTTGTACTACCTGCAAGCAACCACCACACAATTCTTGCAAGAGGTGAACAGTTTTCAGATTATTACTGGTCGGCTCTAGGAGAGAGGCCAGGACTTCATCTCTCTTCACTGGAATACTAGCAAAGATGCTGGGTGGGTCTGGCAGAAGTAGTGATGCTGCATCTTCAGTCCATTTGGTCAGGTTTGCCTTTGCTTCTGTGAAATAGGTGTTCATCTCAAGAATTGTGTTGTCTTCTCCTACCAATCGCATCGACGGAGCAGTGATAAGCTTCCCTACAAGTCCTGGAGCCTGTAGGGAAATGGCCAAATCCTCCAACTGTAGGGGATTCAGGACTGCATGATGTACATCATTCTTCGGGGGGTAGACTGTTGTAAAGAATTCTATGATGCCCTTTGTATAGTGAAAGAGTGTTCCACAACAAGGAAAATAGATATGAAACCTGTTTCCCACAAATCTGGGATATAACACTTTGTGACCATGCTCAGACTGTGGGACTTGGTTTTCATTTTTTAGGTATTTTACCAGTTCTATGTTGCAGTTGAATTTAGTTCTCACTACTGATTGAGTAATGCTCTCCCCTCTAGACATGAATGGGTACTTGGCAGTCTTTTTCTTACTCTCAAGGTCGATGTTGGTTTCAAATGTTCTGATCTCTTTATCACAGTACTTAGCCACACTGTACAGTGGATGCATTGCACATTTGAATTGATTTAAGCCACTACCCTTCACTCTTTCCATCTGACTGTCAATGGCTGCATTGGTGACACATCTGTCTGTCATGGTAATTGTGATTTGTTCTAAAATGTGAAGATTCATGCCTCTATTGTCAGGTATAGCCTCAACAGCCTTTATGCTGTTCACAATTGTTTGTATGTAGTATGTGGATTTCCCACTTGCTTGTTCACGCAGACCCACCAGTAAAGTTTGTTCTTTTGTGCTGACCTCAACCTCGACCAAATGTCCCACCTTTTTTGTTGTTCCATCGTATTTCAGAGTTGTCTCTCGTGCTCCCTGCAGGGCTTCTTTTACTTGTTGTCAAGACAAAGCTTTCATTTATTTAGCCATTTTGTTTTGGCTACCATAACTTGGGAGATTTTCTAACTCTTGACCAGTCACAGCTTTTGCAACCTTCTGCAAGAGCTGTTGAAATGTTCCTCTGAGACACCCCCACATTTTGTAAGTGGGAGCATGCTTCACGTATGCCATGTGTAAATGTCTTCTCATCTTTCTTTGTTTGCATTGGCTCATTTTGCTCTCAACAATTATTAGTATCCAATTAACCTCCAGGGCCCGTATGCATGGAGCAGTGTTAGCAGCATGTGTTGTTAAGCCTCTAACACTGGGTAGCTATCACCTTTTATCGGCGGCGTCGAGAACTATGTCAAGCCATATGCATGGGTGCCTAAACGGTGAGTGTTAGCTAAACGTGAATGTATTTATAGATTTGGGAAATCCCTCTGTGCCTGTAGCCGGCGAGCACCGCTATTTAGTTTACATTCGTCGATTCGAAAATATTAATATCGCCGACATTGCGGCGGCAGCGTTAATCTCGCTTCGATTTTAGGGTTAATTTAATGAAAACTCACTTATTGCGTATGTAATTCTGTTAAATATGATAGCATTTAATAGACTTGGGCCTAATCGGGACCTAACACCGCCCGGCACCAGCCAGTGGCTATTGCTGAGCCTGTTGCCGGCGGGCGGCGGCGATTTGTTTAGTTTACATTCGTCGATTCGATTTGACAATATTAATATCGCCGCCTCTGCGGCGGCAGCGTTAATCTCACTTCAATTTGAGGGTTTATTTAATAAAATTTCACTTATTGCGTATGTAATTCTGTTAAATATGATAGCATTGAATAGATTTGGGCCGATGCGGTGGCGGCGGCGATGGACAGTATGGATATTGACGTCGGCGATTTGTTTACTTTACATTCGTCGATTCGAAAATATTAATATCTCCGCCGATGTAGCGGCGGCGTAAATTTCGCTTCGGATTTATGGTTAATTTGCTGAAATTTCACTTATTGCGTATTTAATTCTGTTAAATATGATAGCATTGATTAGATTTGGGCTCCATCCTGACACTAACCTAACACCGCTGTAAACCTGCTATAGTATGAGCACAGTTAGAATTTCTGAGTTTAAACTTACAGTGTTAGGCCTAACACTGCTCCATGCATACCAACTTTTCGGCGCTAAACCAGAAATCCTGCCCTCAACGAGGTTTGGCTCGCTAACACCGCTCCATGCATACGGGCCTGGGGCTTCTGATTTCTTCTTGAACTTGTCTGAGTTTCTGCTGCTTTTCACTTAACTGAGAGATAAAGTCAGATGATGCTTTGTCAATCACAATGGTGGTGACACTCTTCCTCTTTGTTGTCCCCTCTTTGTACTGGCAGGAGGAGGGACAGGAACAAAATGTTAACCGACACCTCTGTGGTTCGTAAGTAACAACCCACTCCTACTATAGTACATTCAGTCTGTGATCGTTACTCTTTGTCCCCATGGCCATGCCTTCTTTGTAGATGGCGCCAAATTGTGTTAGCTTCTTATAGATATGTTTGGTGTCGCCTAGTCGGGTTCCTGTTCCCATGCTCAGAGAGCGTGTATATAAACAGATGAGAGGGACAACTCCCATACTAGACCGTGTAACAACTGCCGACTGTGGTGCTCCAAGTGGTGGTTGTTGAACAGTTTACGCATATGGGCAAACTCAAGGCATTGTCAATGGTCGTGTGCAATCTTGCTACAGAAAATGTTTATATACACGCTCTCTGCCATGCTCTCTGCTAGGTGCCCTCTGTGTGCCTCCAGACGACGACAGTCGTAACCTCTTTTGAAAGGCCAGGGAACCAGAGTAGGTGTCGCCATGGTTTCATCTTGCTTGGTCCCCTGGCCCTTTTCATTCGTTCTGGTCCCCGGTCCCGTCATGATAAGATATGACCGACAGGCAGGAACCCAGTGTAGACTGGGCAGAGCAAGCGCGGGAATCAACGAGACTGCTAGCAGACAGCTTCAAAATGACGTCTGGTCTTGAAGAGTTGTTTGTACAAATTTTACATTCGGAGCAGAAAGCGCACGAACGAAGATCCCTCCTTGCCGGAGGTTAGTAAAGGAAGATATAGTTTTTCTGGCAGAAGTATTCTAGAGTCAATCAAGTAAAAGTTGGGAGAAAAAAGGTGTCATGGTTCTCACTCTGAGTCTGTCAACTCCCATCTCGCGAGATTTACTGATCAGTGATATATGAGCATTAAATTATGTATGTGATCGTCATGAACCCCTCCATTTTATTTAATGATTTGGTCAATTCTGTGGCGAAAATTGATCCCAATTAGTGCTTAGTGGTCCCAAAGATAATATATGACAGTTGTTGCTAGTTTCTAGTGGTCCTGCAACTATGAAGAGGTACGGGGACCAGGATGATAGGTGAAAACGAAAAATATAGTAAAGCGTTTATTTATATGACGTGCAACTACTATTATAGGCTTCATTAAAAAAAATTTTTAATTGAATAGTCCACTGAAGATGTTTACAAATAATAAAAGTCCCGAATTCTTTAGCTTCTATGAGATAGCAAATATGTACGCCGTTGGCGTTGGAAACAAACATTGAAACAGAATCATGAGAATGCCACCCAAAGTAATATTAGTAATTAGATTTAATATCAAGTCGCTGAAAAGATTTACACTAAAACAGATTAAGAATGTCACAGAAGGGTTGAGCCTATCTAATCCCGATCATTAGGTAGCAAAATCTCGCTCAAACTTTAACATATAATGTAGATAAAAGATTCACTGCAAGTACGGGTCTGTCAGAAGAAAAAACATGCGAGAACCAGTTCACCACCTAGCGGTGACAAACGCAACAGATATGACGTCACAACCTTTTGAGTATCGTAATCTTCACTGCGTAGATAAGCTATTTCTTTCCCGACTCATCACATTGACGCTAATTTCATTTCTATTTTCATGGCGCCTGATTTTATTCTTATCTGAGATGTAGATGTAGGTGGGCGAAGTAAGTATATGTGTATTACTGCGCAGTACTTTTGGTCGTTATTTGCGCGACATCAGTTGCTGTGACGTCATCCGTATTTGCATGGCAACAGGCGGAAATCACCACATGGCAACGAATTGAAGACAAATAATAGTCACTTTATACATGTAGCTGACGACATTGGATTTTACGAGCGCTCTTCGAGAGGTACGTGTATTTAGGGTTTTCACTGATCAAATATAAAATAAATAACAGATGATTAAAGGAAATTTGATCCAGTTTACGTTTGCGTCAGGAATATTGATATTCCTCGTCGTTCGAGAGCTTTGGCCATCCTTACCGTGACGCTTAAATAAATGGTGGTTAGCACTGTTGGCGTCCCACTTCCAACTCATTAATGATCCTCAATAAATTATTTATATTCATATCAGATCTTTGTAAATACAAGACAGCTTCATTTTGTGTCCATGTGTATATATATATATGGGTCGTTCTCAGAAACTGTGTACCACTTGAGGTAGTCTACTAGAAATGCATATTTCAAAGAAACCCTTTATTGGAGTGTCAATATTTAGATGTCATCAGTTAGCCAAATAATGTGGGAGATAGTTTAGATCAAAAGTAAATGTTAATATTGTGTATTACGTATCTTATTGGGATGGATGTAGCTAAATACATAGAAAATTACATCACTAATTTGTGACATTGTCAACAGCATTGAAAATAAAGTGTCGCAAACTTAATGAAAACCTCTGAACAACAGCTCATTTCACTTCAAATGGTCATATACAATGTCTTCATTAAGTTGAAGACATTTATTTCTAAAAAAAAAATTTTAATTATGAAAGAGTTAACATTTTCTGGAGTCATTAACATCGTAACATTTCGTTTCCACTTGCAAGTACTATGAAACTCTGTATCAAACACTGAGTACAGATACAGTACAGGAACTATTTTCACCATTTGACACTATGCATGGACCCAGTTATGGTATAGTAAAAGATAAATCCTGAAATTGCCCCTAAACATATTTTAGTATTACTAGACTTACTTGTAAGTTGAAGTATTACTAAGATTCTTACGAATCTACGAATACGAAGGTAAGGATCAGGGGAGAGGACCAGCTCGCGCATGTCCGGTAGTAGCCTCAGTTTTCGTAGTTGGAGGGAACAAAAAACCTATTCACTTGGATCAGTAACCCCCCCCCCCCTGTCCCATCACCCTGTTCACAGAACCTTATTTAATATTTATACTCGAGTATTTGCGGTTCTATTTCTTTAACAAGGCGTGGGTGGGCGGGCCCCTGATCCTTACCTTCGTATTCGTAGATTCGTAAGAATCTTAGTAATACTTCAACTTACAAGTAAGTCTAGTAATACTAAAATATTCTTACTTCATCTTCCGAATACCGGAAGTTAAGTATCCGGGGAGAGTCTTCGTAGCTTGGTTTTTTGCTTTCCGACCTCTCCTCCTTATACTTTCTTCCTCTCACTCCTCTATAACACCCTCTGAACTTCTGGCTTCGCTTAGTTTTGTTAAAACACACCTTTTCTTTTTTCAAGTGTTTATTTTAAATGTGGTAGTTATAAACTTCCATTTAACATACTTATTCATGCCTTCCCAGTGTATTTTCTCTTACAGTTTAAAAAAATCTTTATAACCATTCTTATCATAGTTAGTCATTTCCATATTGTGTTTTAATGTCTTTTCAATATCAGTCTCTGCACTTCACCCGGATCTTCTAATGATTTGTGATAGAACCTGGCAAAGCTTGCGCTGTCCCGCCATGACGCGTTCCTCATTATGGCATTTAGGCTAGCCCCCAGAGCTTTAGCTGAGGACGCTGATGCTCCTCGTGTGCTGTGTCCTTTGTATTTTGACGTATCAATACCAGCGTTTTCTAGCGCACTCAAAGTCCATCTTGCCAAAGTGGCTCTTGATATGGGTCCATGTGGTCCAATGTAGGACAACAACAGCTGGGTAGAGTACTTCCTTACTTTCACCGTCCTTTTTAGATATCACTTTAAAGCTGTTACTACACACAGTTTGCGATTTTCTTTATATTCATAAAACCTTATGGCATCCAGCGGTTGACCCAGCTGGTTATGCTTTAACAGACACTTCATTTTGAATACAACTGAATCCTCTTCTATCCTCATCCTATCCGTAGATAGGTTGAGAATAGTTTGTCCCCTCTGAGAGGACACCAGTAATAATAACATTGTTACCTTATAAGACAAAAATTTTAAACTCATTGCAGCATTGTATCCTAGTTTTTCTATCCAATTTAGGACCACCTGCACTTTCCAAAAACTATCGTATCTAGGTTGCGGTGGTCGTTGCTCATGGCAACTTTTGCAGAACCACCTCACTATGTATTGTTCCCCTACTGTAGTTCCATCTATCCTTCTGGGCAAGATCAAGCTCAGCGCACATCTGGCTGTATTAATTGCCCCATATCCTACCCCACTCTCAAAATATGTTCTCAAAAACTTAATTATTCCCGCCAACGTGGGGTTCATAACGCTAACATTATTCTCTATGGCCCAAAGGGCCCATTTATTTATATGAGTAGTATAGTTCTTTCTTGTTGACAATCTCCACGTATGACTAAAGAACTGTAATGACTTTCTATCAAAATTGTACCCTTCTAACGTTCGACCTAGAAGCGGTACGCCGTTAACCTTGATGTTGTTAGACCTAGCCAAGCTGCGTAGTTTTTCTGGTCGCTGACTCCATATAGGTTCCGCTCCCCTTTTTGGAACTCGATTCTGTCCCTGGCTTCTCCTTGTAGTAATGGATGCCACGGTTGTGCGGCCCAGTGAGGAGCCACCACTATCGCCCTGGCCCCGTCCCTTTGGATCTTCCTTATCACCCTGGGGAGGAGGCTGAAAGGTGGAAAACAATAAACGTACATGTTTGACCAGCTCATTGAGAAAGCGTCTGTTCTCCAATTATCTGGCTCTGGTTCCCAGCTCACATATTTGTCTATTTTCCTATTTAAACGTGATGCAAACATGTCCACCTCTGGTGTTCCCCACTGGTCACAGATGGCTTCGAAAATCTTTGGATTTAATTCCCATTCGAGGTGGTCCTTAAATTTTCTTGATCTAAGATCCGCCAGCACATTATCTACTCCCGGGATATGAGTAATTGTTAACCAATTCCCCTTTTCTTGGGCCCATTCCCAGATTATCAGTGCCTCCCTTAGGCAATCCTCTGAATTTGTGCCCCCCATGTTTTTGACATATGCCAGCGCTGTGGTACTATCTGTTCTGACTCTAATATGAATATTTCTTCTTTTACATAGGCTTTTTAGGCCAAAGGCTATAGCTCTCAGTTCTAATGCATTAATATGTGTCAACTCATTCGGATGCCATCTTCCCCCCGTTTGTTCATCTGTGTGCGCTCCCCACCCCTGGTGCGAAGCATCTGTAAACAATTCTAAGTCTGGTTCTGCTCTCCTGATTAGTCGTTGGTTCTTTAAATTTGTTCTCCACCATTCCATATCTTTATAACATCCGTCTGAGATCCACATTGTACTTTCGAAATTTCCTTTACTCCTTTTTAACGCCTTAATTTTATCCCTTTCTAAAGTCTTAAAATGGATTCCCGCATACTCAACTGCTGGTGCATATGATACCATCAATCCTATCAATCCCGCTACTTGGCGTATGGTCAGATTATTCTGTGGTGCTTTTTCTACTTCATCTATAACTGATAAAAAATTTTGTTTGTTCTCATCCGTTAATGATACCCACATGTTTACAGAGTCAATGTCAAATCCTAAGAATGTAAGGCATTGCACCGGCGTCAAAACCGATTTTTCTCTAATCACTCTGAATCCTAAATTAGTGAATGTTCTAGTGAGTTCCTCAATGGCTTTCTGACATTTTTCTCTAGTTCTTCCTATGACAAAACTATCATATAGGTACGGGAACCCCACATGTCCGTTCTCTCCCCATTGTGCATAGATGGGTTTTAACAATTTTGTAAAAATACGTGGCCCTGGCGATAGTCCATTAGGCAACACCTGGTACTCGAGTAGTTTATTCCCTAGTCGGAATCTAAGAAATTTTCTTTGTCTTTTATCAATTGGAACTGAATAGTAAGCATCTGTGAGGTCAGCGCTCGCCATCCACATGCCTGGTTCCAACAGGTCTAGTGCAGTTTTTAAATTAAACATTTTGAAATGTTTATACTCTATACGTTTGTTTAGTTCTGTTAGATCCAGGATCATTCTAAATTTGCCATTAGATTTAGGCCTAAGAAAAATGTTCGACACCCATTGTTCAGGGTCCTCCTCCACTTCTTTTACCACTTTCTTTTCAATTAACAATTTTACCTCATTAGTTACAAACTCTTTTTCTCGTTTATCCATCCTAAAGGGGAATGGTTCCCTCTCCTGTACTGGAGGCTCTATGAATTTTATTAGAATTCCTTTTACACAATTTAATATCCAATTATCTGACGTCAGATATGACCAGTTATGTATATAGTTTACAATATTGCCTGCAGTAAATATTTGGTCATTTAACAAGTGTTCCTTACCAGGCTTCAAAGTCTCTGAGTCACCCACCTGGATAGGATGGCTCACTTCTGAAAACCCCCTCCTCTGCTGGGGTTTCCCTGGCCACGCCCCTTACTCGCACTTGGGGTGTTCCCGTACTGGGCGTAGTCGTCAGTTGATCTGCCAAAGCGCCTCTGGTGGTGCCTGCCTAGATCCCCATGTGGAAGTCGCCCTGCCGCGAAATCCCCTTGCCCGTCCAGTTCCCCTGAACCTGTTGTATGGGGAGCTATGGTTTCCACGGTTTTGGTGGAAGAAGTCCTGACGCCTCTTTCCTTTATATCCCATATTCGCATACATACAGTTGTCTGCAGCTCGGACCGACTTCATGAGTTGTTTGTTACGTTCACCTAGATTTTCCCCGAGCAGGTACTCCGTTGGTTCCGGCAGATCTCCATAAACGTCTCGTTTCTGTTTTATGAGTTCCTTCCCTAGGCGGGAATGCACGACTTTGTTCACACTTTGCTTTCTGTCGACTCGCATCTGCCCATGCGTGTTAACTAACATACGTATCGCATTTAACATATGTAGTGCATGATCATTAAGTTCCGGATCTGCAGATCCTCGTTGTAAGATTATGTCCATTACCGGAGCAATAGCTGTCAGTGCTCCCACAACTCCTTTTGTCGCCGTAAGCAGCGAACTTTCGCCGTCTCTTCGACCCTCAGCGAATCTGATCTCCTCGTTCAAGGCCTGAACCCTGGCCCCTGGGACATCTGCTAAGCATCTATACTGACGCGAAATTTCCCTTAATGTTTTTAAAGTTTTGGGGCCTCCATCACCGCCTTCATAGTAGTGGTGGATAATCCCAGCCATGCTCTCGCTTATTGTAATGCGCGGTGCCACTGGTTTCTTGACATTTTTGTATTCTTCCTGCAACTTAGTCAACAGAGCTCCCTCATGGAGTCCCGTATCCAGTTTAAACTCCCTTCTCTTTGGATTTGTCGTGGTGTTACTTACTGCCCCATCGCTTTGTTTTTCTTTCGAAACAGCCGTCGTTTCTACCTGCTTTGGTTTTACTGGCGCTTTAAATCCGCTGAACGGCGATGCCGTAACTTGTTTTGTTGTTACAGTGCCTTGACTAGCAATGTCCACTTTAGCGCCCTGCTTTGATGAGTTTTTCTCAAATTTTGCCTTCAAAGCTGCTAATTGATCCACCATGTTCATAGAAGTTATCGACTCAAAATCACTGTCGTCTTCATCTGCACCGTAAATATCGTGTGCTTCCTCCTCGTCATCGTAATCCCAAACGTCCCGACATGCACCGCTTTGTTGACCTACATACGTCTCTTGCGCGTCATCGCGATGACCCACATAGGATTCCTCGCCTCCATCTTGGCTATCTCTCCATGACTTTTCCTCCTCTCTCAGGCGCACTAATTCCTCTTTTTCCCTCTTTGATTCGCCTCTCATCTCTAACATTTCTTGGTACATCTTTTAAAATTCATCCATCTCCGAAGCTTGAGCACCGCACTGCGTTTGGCTTGTCTGACCTACATCCGTCACTTTCCCGCACGATTTTGGTTTCACCTCGCCCGCAGCCATTTTCTTCCTTTTTGCTTTTGTACACGCTTCCACCGCCTCAGAATCATTCTCACTCAACCCTTGAGTGCTTGACAATTGGGGTGTGGGTTCATCCGTAGACATCATACGTGCCATTAACTTCGTCACACCACCAGACTTGTGCTTCAATATAGCGACCACACCGCTTACTCACCACGGTTAGATTGGGCTTTCGTGTTCGGCCGAGTGTGTGCTCAGGGCACGCACACTCGCAGTCAGTACGATCTGTAACAACAGAGTTAGAATCGTATAAGTTCACAGAGAACTTTCAGCAAGTCAAAGCATGCACAGTCTGTCAACTTTGTACCAATAATTGTAATACTAATTTGTTCAATTTATCAACAACTTACCTTTTTTTTAAATTCCTCCTCAACTCGCTGTTGCTTCCTCCGCTGCCGAGTTGCGTACTGAGGCTACTTCCGGACATGCGCGAGCTTGTCCTCTCCCCGGATACTTAACTTCCGGTATTCGGAAGATGAAGTAAGAATTGAAATTTGAGCCGAACATTTGTGTAAAATTGTTGTTTCCACTTTGTTACTCTGCTAATCTGTTACTCTGCTAATATTTTCTTGCCTTTCTCTTTAATATTCACAAATAAGACAACCATAGCAATGAGGTTTCAAATTATTATTACTACTGTTTATAAAGCAAGTGGCATGTGAAATGTCCTAAAAATGTCAAGTTTTGTGTTGAAAATATTAGATTTTGGAGTCAGATTGGTTTCCATGCTATACTGCTATTTATTGGGTGTGAGCATCATTTGACCTACTTAAAAATGCCAGAATATGTTTATTTTCAATTATTCAGATGCAAAAGGACATACACATTGAGGAAAATTGCTTATAGGACTTTGGCAGCATTTTGATTTTCTGGTACTGATGTCACACTATTGGTACACAACTTCTGAGAACGACCCATATATCTATATTATATATAATAATAATCCAATCTAATCTAAAATTATGAAAGGTTTTGATCAAATAGATATGAACCAATTTTTCACCTTGAATAAAAGAGAAGGCAGTTGGGGCCATACTCTCAAACTAGTAAAACCCAGAGCAATTTCAAAGTTAAGGCAACACAGTTTCTCAAACAGGATTATAAATATATGGAACAGTCTCCCACAAAATGTTATTGATGCCGAGTCAATAAATTCATTCAAGAATAGATTACAAAAAGCATGGGCTGATGATCCAGGAAATTTGACCCCTCATTCACCACATGCTACTAATTATTCCTTGTGTTGCATATTTACTTGCACACAAGCAAAAATGAGAGACAAATAAGTGTTCACACTTCCTGTCTAGCATTCGCTATTTCGCCATAATGTTATTAATTATATATGGTTAACTTATGACATTGTGTCAATTAGGTTTTAGAAAGATAACTTCTTTCCTTAATTCTTTTAAATTGTTGTCTCTACCAATGTTTTGGCTGGGCTTCTTTTTGGAGAGCCCCACTTTGGCATGTGGCTATAAATAATTCATCCATGCTATGGTCAAGAAAAGACTTGTTGACTTTTTTTGTACATTATTAAGCATAGAGCAATCTAGATAAAAGATTCACCCGGTACTTGTAGTACACGGGTGAAGGACAACATAGTGTAAATATGGGCGAAAATAGGTTTAGTATGGAACATGAAGTAGAAACTGTGGCTCCAGTATCAAATGGCTACTTATATCGGCACAGATTTGGTGAAATGGGAGAGAATGCAAAAAGACAAGATGGCGGCCGCAGAACGCCGTCGATTTCACTTTTAAATCTTATTAAACTAGATATTATATTATATTTTTCAACTCAAAGGTAACATTTTAGCTATCTTTGTATCTCTCGTATGCATCTGTTGGATACCGGAGCTCTGCATTGTATAGCTTCATTGATGGTGAAGAATGAGGATGGCGAATAACTGATTGATTGATTGGTGGTTGCTTTACGCCGTGTCGGCAGCATAGGCCATATTCACGGCGAGAAATGTTTGTTTTTTGTTCAAACCATCGCTTTTACATGTAAAAGCAGACAATCAATTATGTACCAATAGACACTCATTAAATTAGAAAGCTCACAATCATATATTTGTGGTCAAGGGAAACAAATTCCCATAGAAAAAAAAAGTTTTATTAATAATTGATAGAATCTATTTAGTAAACTATATGAGGTGGTACAGTCCATCATCATCATCATGCTGTCGGTCGCGATGCGACAAAGACTGCTTTCATTACTTGACTGCCGCTCTCCATTTAGCTCTCTGCTGTGAGAGTTGCGTCCATGAGTCGGTCTTAATGTCTCTCAGCTTCAGGTTTCTCTTGATGGTATCTTTGAACCGGAGACGGGGGCGCCCTCTCTTTCTGTAGCCAGAAGACAGTTGAGAATAGAGGATCTACTTTGGTAGCCTGTCTGATGACATCCTTATGAGGTGTCCAGTCCACCGGAGATTCTTTTTGATCAGAAGATCTTCCATAGAGGGCAGCCCCATCCGTTCGAGTATTTCCTTATTCGTCACTTTGTCCTTCCAGGTTAGCCTCATGATTGAACGCAGATGTCGCATCATGAAGGCATGCAGCTTTTTCACCTGCTGTCTGTACACTGTCCAGGCCTCGGCTCCGTATAGTAGGGTGGATAGCACGATTGCGCGGTAGATCTTACCTTTGACCCGAATGGACACATGGTGGTTGTTCCAGAGTCTCTGGCGTAGTCGGCCGAAAGATGCGCTAGCCTTGGCCATCCTCCTCTGTATCTCAGCATCAATGCATCCATCTGCATCCATCTCTTGATATAGTGCTTCCGAGATAGGTGAATTCCGGAACAGAGTTCAGCTTGTTTCCGTCAACCATGATCTCCTCCTCTCGGGTTCTTGTAGAGTTGGGTTGGTACAGCACCTCCGTCTTCTTGATGTTAATTTTCAGGCCAAACTTCTTTGATGCATCGGAGAAAGCGTCCACTATTTTCTGGGTCTCTTCAGCAGAGTGGGCAACCAGTGCACTGTCATCTGCGAATAGTAGCTCTCTCACCAGTATCTGAGTAGTCTTGGTCTTCGCTCTGAAGTGTGCGACATTGAATAGGTCAGCGCTCTGTCTGGACTGTATATAGATGCCATCCCCCATGTCTCGGAAAGCCTCGTCTAGCATTGCTGATAGGAAGATGGAGAAGAGCGTGGGGGCCAGTACACAACCTTGCTTGACCCCATTGGTAACCCCGAACGATTCCGAGACTTCCCCTCCAGCACTAACGTTCGCCATCATTCCTGTATGTAGAGCCTCGATCATAGTTGTGAACTTCTCTGGACATCCGTACTTCCTCAGTAGCTGCCATAGCCCGGTCCTCCCGACTGTATCAAATGCCTTAGTGAAATCGACAAATACCATGTACAGTGGTCGGTCCTGCTCAATGCACTTTTCTTGTAGCTGTCGGAGACAAAATATCATATCCACAGTGCTCCGGTTACCTCTGGAGCCACACTGTGACTCCGGAACTACACCAAGTGTTATGTGAATAGATAGTCTGTTGAGTAGGATCCTGGCGAAGATCTTCCCTGCTATGGAAAGAAGAGAGATTCCTCTATAGTTCCCACAGTCTGTTCGATCACCTTTCTTGTAGATGGTTACAATGCTGGCATCCTTCCATGCTTGGGGTACAGAACCCTCCTCCCAGGCATTGGTGATTAGTTGGTGCAGTCTGTTGAGCAGATTGTCTCCTCCATGCTTCCATACCTCAGCAGGAATTCCATCACCCCCAGGTGCTTTGCCATCATCAGTCCAGCTGCCCTCAAAAAGGCTAAAATGTTTTCCTGTTTTACCTTAGTAAAAAGGTCATGCATACTGTCTGCAGTGTAGAACTGTTGGCGCAAGGCCAAAAAATCAACCCAACTTAGTAAAATGTGTTTGAGTGTCAGCGGGGACTGACCCCCAATACATTCAGGGGGAGGTTCCCCCTTGAGCAGAAAAGCATGTGTAAGCCACGAGTGGCCAATACGGCAGCGGCTAAAGACCACTTGGTCCCGCCGACCTCCCGCATAAGTCTGTGGTGGCTTTCCCACAGATGGTTCAATTTCTTTAAGTTTATTAATGTTTTCATGCCACTCATGTTGCCATTTGGATATTATGTGGGTGGCTATTAGTGGTTTCAGATCAGAGTGAGTGATCAGACACGGTTTAGGATCACAGTTCAGGGCCTTCTTCGCAGCCCGATCAGCTCGTTCGTTTCCTTGTATGCCGGCATGGCCAGGCACCCAGCACAGGTGGATGTCATACCCATCCGTTGTCAGTTGGTTCATTTTATAAATGACCGTTGCTAGAATAGGGTGATTCATTTTCGGTCCAGCAACAGCCAGGAGGCAAGAGAACGAATCACTGTATATAACATAGTTAGTGTGGTTGGATACCTCGAACACTCCAACGCGAGAAGGAGTGCTCAGGCTTCTGCAGTGAAAATCGAGCTCTGATCGGGCAAACGTACGCCAAATCTTTCCCGTTGCAGACTGCCGCAGCAGCTACCCGGCTTTGGTCTTTCGAACCATCAATGTATATGGAGAGGTGATCTGCAAACTGGCCTTGAATCTCTGCATGCAGTCCTTGGTATTAATGTGGATGTGTCCCAGACCTCAGGCGAATAACTAAAACATACTATGTCTTAAATCATTAGATATCCTAAGGGTGTTATCCAATTCGGAGTTGGAAGCAGATATACAGTCCGCTGATCTTGCACTAAACCTCGGTTGAGTTTAGATTTAACTACAATAACATTAAGATACAGCTCTGCAAAGGACTCATATTCAGCTGCTAGACATGGTGCACCACTAGCGACTGTGTTATGTGCTTTTTGAGGCTCAGAAACCACTTGTAAATCGGAAAATCAAACTAACTATGCAGTAGGTTTTGAAGCTGAAAACAAACGAGCTGATTTCTGCCTATAAGAACGTGTTTGAAAACACAGACAATGCCATTCATGAAACCAGGCTGAATTTCCTTCAGTCTCTCAGACTTCATAATCATATAAATCCTTACTTGGAGGCTTAAAGGTGTATAGTCCGATGAAATATCAAATTTTCAAAACCAAACCAATTATCTAGATTTGATTTTACATATATCTAACTTAGATACTGATGCACTTATTAAGCATTTGTTTCTGTGTAGAAGGCTATTCTGGGTCAATTTAACAAACTGTTACTGCAGAAGTCTATGGTGTCAGAGTTTTGACAAGCTTGCCAAAACTAATTTTCCATGTTTGCACCCAAAGTATCTCAAAAGTTTACCATTTAAAATAAAACTAACTTTGAACTAATGTAAAGTAGATACTAGTGATCGATCTAATAATATATTTATCTCAGAACAAATACAGAAATTCAAAACCATCAGACTAAGCAACTTTAATATGTGGACTTGGATATTTTGAGACCAAACCAAGTCTTAGAACATCTCCTATGATTGTTGAGGAAGCCCCCAGTCATCTTCTGGCTAGCGGAACTCAGAAAGCATGAAACACATCCACTCGACTGTATGCAGATGTTCATAACCAGTATGCACACCACGTCTCTATTTTCATTGATGGTTCCAAAGACCAAGGCTGGGTCGTAGCCGCAGCAGTGTTCCATGGCTATATAAGCTAGGCAAGTGCATTCCCGATCAAAGATCAATTTTCACAGCAAAAGCTTGTGCATTCTTTGTGTCACTAAAGTGCATTGAAGTGCATCAGATCAAAAGAATGTTGTTGTCTACAGTGAAGCTCTTTTTCATGTCTTCTGGTGGTTGGAAATCTGAACGTAGTCCAGGGTCGTTCTCAGAAGTTGTGTACCAATACTGTGACATCAGTACCACAAAATCAAAATACTGTCAAAGTCATATATACAAGCTACCTCAATGTGTATGTCCTTTTGCATCTGAATAATTGAAAATAAACATATTCTGACATTTTTAAATAGGTCAAATGATGCTCACACCCAATAAATAGCAGTATAGCATGGCAACTAATCTGACTCCAAAATGAAATATTTTCCACACAAAGCTTGACACTTTTAGGACATTTCACATGCCACTTGCTTTATAAACAGTAGTAATTATAATTTGAAACCTAATTGCTATGGTTTGTGTTATTTGTGATGATTAAAGAGAAAAGGAGAAAAATATTAACAACGTAACAGTCGAGTGGAATCAACAATTTTACACAAATGTTTGGCTCAAATTTCAATGTCTAGGGGCAATTTCAGGATTTATCTTTTACTATACCATAACTGGGTCCATGCATAGAGTATCAAATGGTGAAAATAGTTCCTGTACTGTATCTGTACTCAGTTTGATGCAGAGTTTCATAGTACTTGCAAGTGGAAACGAAATGTTACGATGTTAATGACTCCAGAAAAGGTAAACTATTTTATTTTTTATTTTCTTTAGAAATAAATGTCTTCAACTTAATGAAGACATTGTATATGACCATTTGAAGTGAAATGGGCTGTTGTTCAGAGGTTTTCATTAAGTTTGTGACACTTTATTTTCAATGCTGTTGACAATGTCACAAATTAGTGATGTAATTTTCTATTTATTTAGCTACATCCATCCCAATAAGACACATAATACACAATATTAACATTTACTTTTGATCTAAAATATTTCCCACATTATTGGGCTAAATGATGAAATCTAAATATTGACACTCCAGTAATGGGTTTCTTTGAAATATGCATTTCAAGTAGACTACTTCAAGTGGTACACATTTTCTGAGAACCACCCTCCACCCAATTCTTGAAAAGAAATTTGATTCTGAAAATGAATTCCTTGGGAACAGTTCGATATTACATCCACTTGTGCCAGGTGCCTGCCTGGCCATACTGGTATTCAAGGAAGTAGGAACGCTGATTGGGCTGTGAAAAATTCTTTGAATGGTGTTGTTGCTGCTGGGCAGTGAACATTACTCTTAATAGTGAAATCGCTCAATCTGATCTGAGGCCACATATTGTCAAGTACAGTAAAACCTCTTTAACCGCCCACCTCGACAGATCAACAACTCCCCTATATAGATCGCTTTATATTTGGTTCCCAAACGATTGCCCACTGTAATGATAAGAAGAACTTCCCAAACCAACCATCTTCCTAAATGGGCCATTTAAAGTCGGTCCCATGGTCGGTCTATTTAGATATGTTTTACTGTATATCAAATCAAAATGGCAATACAAATGGGATGAGCATAACATCACCACATTCATTGAAGAACAACCACAGAGTCATGCTGGGTGTCCTCCGTGTTACATTGTTCATACTGCATGATTTGAGGCCCGAGTCAAACCAATGACTTATCAAATTTATACTTGTCGCTACCTAATCTGGTGCTCTGCATTAATAGGATAGGACAAGGACTGGTTAGCACAGTTTTAGGATAATGTGACTGTAAGATATTGGGTCATGGTGACGGTGCGCAGGTCACCCAGTGGAGCAACACTATAAAGTCGACATGAATGCCCAGTCGCAAGTATGGACCAGAAAGGAAAGCTACTATTGTATGGACCCCTCCCCCCACCAACACACCCTCCTCACAGTGTTCAATATATTAATTTAGTAGATTTTAATTCAGATTCTGGAGATCCATTGTTAGTTAGTTTTCCAGAACGTACTTCTGTAGCTATTTTTATAGTAACACAGAATATCACATTTAGATATACAATAAAATTAATATTTTGAACATTTCCACTAAATGTTTTATTCAGCTGAATAATTCTGTGGTGTTTTTTTTTGTCAGAGCCAGGGCACTGGTCTTCCGCCCATAGGTATACATGTACATTAATACACTCTTTAGTAACAATCGGATCTGAGACCATTCGGTTTTCCCCAAAAGAAGTTCTGTAGATATTCTTTTATAGTAACACAAAAATATTACATTTAGATATACAATCAAATAAATATTCTGAACATTTCCACTTTTTTAGTAATATGTTTTATTCAGCTGAATAATTCTGTGGTCGTTGTTTTTTCAGAGCCAGGGCACTGGTCTTCGCCCATAGGTATGTACATTAATATATTGTTTAGTAACAGTCTGATCTGAGACCATCCAGCTCACTCATATAAAATTCTTATGCAACGGGTGGGGTGGAGTGGGTTCGCAGGGCCAAGTTCTTCCTAGCTGTTGTCATATTGGCCACTTGCAGCTTACACACTCTTTTCTGTTCAAGGAGGATCCTCATCAGTACCCACTGACGATCAAGCACATTTGTTTAAACTGCATAAATGTTATGGCCTTGGGCCAAAAAAATGTCAATGCAAACAGCATGGGTGATCGTGTTTTATATAAAACAAGAACTTGATCCTAGCCTTCTTGAGGGCGACAGGACTATGTAAAAGTACAACGTCTGAACACTTTGACTTCTGGATACTGAATCCTTTATTCACCGTCCAGCGCTCTGAACCACCGGCTAAACTTTCCATGACATCATCTCATTAACATATTCCTTTGTTCTCTCTCAATGCCTGGATCCCATTATGCATCTCATTAGCATATATTACTTCCCCCATTCAAAGTATTTCTGAGACATGAAATGTTTCAAAATCACCACAGATACCGAGTTTACATGTTTAGCATACAATAATACAATAAAATATACAGGTACTTAACTTTAACCACAGGTTTAGCGAATGTCCGAGCGCACTGGCACTGAAGTCCTTTGAACTGTTCGGCTGCTTAGCCTCCACAATGACACATTGTCCATATTGACACAGTATAAATACACAAAATGAATCTGAAAATAAACAATCCTTAAACTAACACGCACATGTGTTTGTGTGTGCTGATAGTTTGCGACTGACTAAATTATAGGTCTAACCTGCTCGCCTTGTTCGGGCTGCCTCCCTTCGGGCGCCCTTATGATCTGAACTCTGTTCCTGTATAACATATTCCCTGACTCATTCAAAATCTGATATTCTCTCCCTGACACACCCGTACGCCCCAAAATTACCCCTTTCTTCCACTCTCCTGCATTATTTTTGTAGTTGACACTGTCAGCAGTTCTCATAGGTTTGTGCGCCTTGCCGCATTTCTTGTGAAAAACTTTCTGACTTTGCTGTCTTTTCGCTGTCTGTACTCTCTTCGGGTTTTGTGTTTCGGGTATTAAAATTTCTTCCGCCATCGGCAATCTCCCTCTCAGCCTTCTGCTCATGAGCAGCTGAGCCGGAGATGCGTTCAAGATGGGCAATGGAGTGTTCCTGTAATTCAACAAAGCTAACTGAAAGTCTGTCTTCATTTTTGAGCATTTATTTAACATGTCTTTTACTGTTTGCACAAATCTCTCCACTTGGCCGTTGCTTCGGGGATACTGCACACTAGAATATATGGCTTTAAAACCATAATGTTGTGCAAACTCTTTGTACTGGTGGCTCTTAAACTGCGGACCATTGTCCGAAATGACCTGGTTTGGAATACCGTGCCTAGCGAAATTATCCTTCATCACCTCAATAACTGTGACAGACGACGTATCCCTCAACAACGTGTAATAATCCACAGTTATCAGGTAATTTTCATGATTTAGTTCAAATAAATCTGCCCCTACTTTGACATAAGGCTAACAGGCTATCGGGTGGTTTATCAATGGCTCGTTATGTAAACTTTTCCAGTTCTGGCATGTGTCACAACGACTGACCTTTTCCTCAATTTGCTTGTTTATGTTGGGTCAGAACATGCAGTCACATGCCAACTGTTTGGACTTAGTAACGCCCAAGTGCGTCTCGTGTAATGCTTCAATCATTTCGCCGCGGAGCCCTGGAGGTACCACCACCCGATCACCTTTCATGACTAGATTGTTCTGTACAGTTAACTCGTCTTTGTGTGGGATGTACTGTATGAGACACGGTAGTGTCGTGTAGTGTCCAACCCATTCTCAATGTGTGTGATTAACATGGACATGGATCCATCTTTTTCATATTCTCTGACAAACTTGCTGATTGCATGTCCACTGCAGCAATGCTGAATGTGTCATCGAACAGGGTAGCCTGACCTACACTAGCACTATGTGCTCTGGACCGCGTGTCTGCAAAAAACATTAGAGAACCCTTAACATGACACAGCTGTATGTTGTAATTCTGCAAACGGATTCCCATTCTCTGCATTTTGGCCGAAAGTTTGTGAATCGGTTTTTGCATTATCGCCACCAACGGTTTGTGGTCCATTTGAATTTGAACTTCTTTGCCAAAGATATAGTGATGAAATCTCTGGCATCCAAAACATATGGCGAGCATTTCTTTTTCGATAGTGGCATAGCCACACTGCGCTGAGTCAAGCGCACAAGATGCGAGTGCGATTGGCTTGTTATCTTGCATTAACACAGCCCCCAGACCTGACTGACAAGCATCTACTTGAATAACAATGGGTTTCTTGACATTGTAATACGACAACACAGGATCAGTTCTTAACTTTTCCTTCAATTTATCAAACGCACCCGGCTGTTCGGTTTGCCAGTGCCACGCGACATCTTTAGCAAGGAATGTGCACAGTGGTTTGGCAATCTCGGACATGTTAGGTATGAACTTGTGCACATACCCAACCATGCCCAGGAACCTTTGGACGCCTTGTTTGTCACACGGCTCTGGCATGTCTACTATTGCTTGTATTCTGTCTGGATCAGGATTCACACCTTGTTGGTTAAGTTGATGACCTACATACTTTACTGTGGTTTTGCATAACAGAGATTTTGTCTCGTTTAATTTGAGATTTACCGACCTAGCTCAGTCCAACACGGGCCAGGGCCTATCGTTGTGCTCCTCCACTGTTGACCCATATACCAAAATGTCGTCTGTGACTATACCGATACTGGGTAGATCGCCCATGACACGGTGCATTTCCTGAATAAAAATGTCACCGGCTGTTTTGATGCCAAAAGGCAGACAGGTGTACCTGTACCGGCCCCAAGGAGTGTTAAACGTGCACAGACGTGAACTTTCTTCATCTAATTCTATTTGCCAATACCCTGTCATTGCATCCAAAACTGAGAAACATTTTGTATCTGCCGTCTTGGCAATGATTTCGTCAATGGTTTTGGTTGGGAAAGGCCCTCTCTTGATAGCTTTGTTCAACTTAGTCGGATCATATTCGGTTTTTTTTACGATAGTTGTAGAATTAACCCACTTGGTAGGTTCATCTTGTTCAACAATTACACCCATTTCTACCATGCGATCAATTTCGCTGTGTACTTTACTCTGAATTGCATACGGGATCCTCCATGGTGGGTCTACAACAGGTTGTACAGATTTATCAACATGAATGACAGCATTTGACTTGATAAGACCTAAACCCTGAAAAATATCTTTGTATTCGCTTACCAGCTGCTCAGATCGTGCGCTGGGGTTGTCGTTCGGGGTGGAAATGTTCGTCGGCATGCTGGAGTGCACCTCGTCGACACGCGCCAACAAGTTCAATGCCACACAAGCCTGTTTCCCCAAAATAGGCTGACAGTTCCGCACCACTTGGAACTTGAAGTTTCTGCCGTTGACCTTGATCGACGCCTCACCGTCGGGAGTGATCCGATGCCCCGAGAACGTCACCAATGAACACCGGGTGTTCGGCAGCCGCCCCGGCGCGACTCTGTCGAAGATGCTCCTCAAAAGCATGTTTGCCTCCGACCAGGTGTCGAGCTTGAACTTGACAGGACGACCATTCACCCAGACGGTCGCGTACCAGAGTTTGGCGTCTTGCTCGGCACCGTGGTTGACAGCACCGACAAACAGATCCGTTGTCAAAACATTGACCTCCGCCGGATCCGGGTCTTGCTCAGCATTGTGAGAGTCGGGCTCTTTCACGGTCAATTCGTTGACTCTGCTCAGTCTGCTCCAGCAGACCTTACCGAAGTGCCCGATCTTCTTGCAGGCCATGCAAGCTTTGCCTTTCGCTAGGCAGACTCTCCGGTGGTGTTCGTATCCGCAGTTTTGACAGTGGATCTTGAACTCCCCTGCACCGGTGCGGCCAGAATTCCAAGATGGCGATTTCCAAGATGGCGGCACAGACAGCCAGACCACTGGTGCACTGGTATGCGCAGTAGCATATTTATTAAGAAAATCTATTTCCTTAACTGCAACGTCTGATTTGGTGTCCTCCAGCAGATCCGAACTGAACTCACTCATTTCACACATGCTAACACACTTCTCAAGAGTTAAACCAGCCGTTTGCAGCAATTTGTTACGCAGATTAACGTTCTTAACGCCAGCCACCAACCGATCGCGTAACAGCGATTCCTCAACTGTTCCGTATTCACAATCCTTCACTTTGTCTCTCAGCGCCGTAATGTACGTGGCCATAGTTTCAGTAGCTTGATTATGCGAATTCAACTTGTATCTTATGATTATCAAACTGCACTTGCCTATACAATATGTCTGGAATGCTTCTGTCTGTGATCCGATCTTCTCTCAGTCTGCGAGCGCGATGGACATATTGGCGAAAACATTTTGCGCTTCTTCGCCAGCGATGTGAAGAAAGATGCAGCATTGCACTTGTTCTGTCTTCATTATGACACCTGCTGCTGTGGCGTATATTTCATAAGCTCTGATCCATGTTTTCCAGTTCGATCTCGTATTGTTGCTGAGGACAAGCTGACCTGGTGGCCGCAGACCCAACAGTGTATTAGCGGGCGGCATTCTTCCTCATCTGACACCATGTAAAAGTACAATGTCTGAACACTTTGACTTCTGGATACTGAATCCTTTATTCACCGTCCAGCGCTCTGAACCACCGGCTAAACTTTCCATCATGTCATCTCATTAACATATTCCTTTGTTCTCTCTCAATGCATGGATCCCATTATGCATCTCATTAGCATATATTACAGACTATGCTGCCTTATGTAGTTCATTAAAACATTTTCACCAATTCATGAAAAATTATGACTTTAATTTTTACCTGGTCGCAAATTTGTGTAGTTGTGAGCTTTTACCACCAAAAGTGTCTCTGAACACATAGTTGACTGCGTGCGTTTACATTCTGTGTAAAAGTGATGGCCTAATAATAATAAGACAGAATCAGATTTAAACACTTCTCACTGTGATTATGGCCTTTGTTGCCAACACGGGAATAGGTAAATATTCATATATGTGCATACTCTGCGGGTATTCCAGACTACTGTCAGCTAGTCCCTGGGGAAAGTGTGAAGCTGTGCAAGCTGGGGATTTTTTAAGTTCCATCCTGTAATTTTTACTATTATTTTTAGTTGTGTTTCGCTAATCTGACCACTTCAAGATTGCATCCGAGATGGTTTTTGTTCTATCATTTGACACACACCTGAGCAGTTTGGAATTTTCTGTCAATTTCAATGTAGGCATGTGAATGTGATTGACAAGACTGACAGAATAGATACTGCTAGCTTTTCGCTGTGAATATGGCCCTTACTGCAATGAATCAATCATTTAAAGCAACTCGACTGTATCGCCTCTTGTAAGTTCTTCTATCTATCTAGGTAGCTAGCTATCTACCAGCCTAGCTATTTATATATATCTATCTAGCTATCTGTGTCTTGTGAGGTCATTTACCTGTCATTTGACACACTCATTTGGCCATTTAAGAATTTCATGTAAGTTTTATATACACATGAATGTGAAGGACACATTTTTTCGAGAAACCCAAAGCGACAGAATAAATTCTACTTACAACCTTTTGCCATGAATATGACCTTTGCTGCTGATGCGACGTTAAACCACCATCAATCAATCCACCAATCAATCAGTACAAACATCAATGTTATATTCCAGCGTTGCCACTGCCCTTGTCAAGCATGGCACACTCGACCAGGAAAGCGGGCAGGAAGGCTTCCAAGGAGACCCGGAAGAACTCGCATCGTGTGCGCTTCTATGACATGGATGACACCAACATCGAGGACCTATCGGCAGAACCCCCAAACCAGCTATACCTTCTGCGGAGCAGCAAGCCTATCAACCCACTTAGTTCCAACTCGTCGCAAACACTGAGGCCACTGGAGCATTGTCCCAGTGAGCATGACAAGAAGAGTGCTGCATTGTATGCCGCAGTGGAGCGTGGCGCCTTTGGGACTAAGCGTGAGATCGTCCGTGGATGTGAACTGGGTACCGAACTTGGAGAAGTAACGTTAAGTAAAAGTATGTATCTACCATTTATATACTAGAGTAAAAGTCGATCTCTGCATTCTCATGTAAAAGTCGACCCCCTATTTTTGGCACGAAAACAAATCGAATTGCGTAAAAGTTTAGGGCATACTCTAGTATTTCATGGATAACGGGTAAGCATTTCTGGGTCACGGTATTATCCTGTGCATAGAATTAACACTGTTATAGCATCATCATGAATAAAAGTGTGGGTAGTTACAGAGACTATGGAAGAGCATTGAATGACCGTCCTGATGTGACATTAGATGTTGCCAGGACATAAAACTTCAACAAATAAACAAACATTGAATGACATGGGGGTTATGCAAAGAAAAGGAACATTGCGTGTAGAGCAGGATTTGAAGGTACACTTCTTGCCATTCCTGGGATAGCGTCCTAACCATTAGACTATCTAGGTTCCCTAAATAATGCAATCACCCCTATCCTTGCCTGGGAGGTCAGTGCAGACTATTTTGTATAGTCAACTGCATAGCAATTTCTTTTATCTTCCAAAGTTCACTACCGGGCACAGTGGTCGAAATGGCAGAGCACAGCCCTCGCGTACAGGAGATCGGGAGTTTGGTTCCTGGTCGAGTCAAGCCAATGATTTATCAAATTTATAATTGTTGCTTCCTAGCCAGGCGCTCAGCATTAATAGGATAGGACATGCACTGGTTAGCTCAGTGTCAGGATAATGTGACTGAGTGGGATATCGGGTCATGGTGCCAGTGCCTGATTTCCCAGTGGGGCAACACTATGAAGTCACCATGAGTGCATACTGTCACAAGTTGGTACCCGTCCTGATATGACCTTAGATGTTGCCAGGACGCAAACAACCAACCAACCAAAGTTCACATAGCGCCAAATTACCGACCCTTAAGCGGGCATTCCTTACACGTGTAATGCGTAATAAGTAATGCGGTATGCGAATGCCAGCATTCCTTACACGCGTAATGCGGCATGCGTAATGCGTAAGTATATGGCAGCTCAGTCAAAGGTGATGGAGACCCTACGGCAGATGTCTGTGTCCCGATTGGGACGGTCCTAACATCCTAAACTTAGCCATGTTAGGACCGTCCTTTTTGGTCACACGACTGGCTATATTTAAAAAATAAAAATAAACAATTATTCTCCATACTGCTCTGTATATGACCAAATATTGCATTTATATCTATGTACCTTTTTGTACGTCACATGGGGGTTCCTACCTTTATTATAACCAAATTATAGATAAGTATTCATATTTCTGTGCATATGGTAGCATTTTTAGCTTTCCCATAACCGTCAGTCTCCCGATTGGAACGGTCCTAACATCCTAAACTGAGCCATGTTAGGACCGTCCTTTTCGGTCAACAAAACCATTATTTTGTCTTTATGTGTGCTTTTCTGTTCGCACCACCTTGTCCAGGCTGTCCGTAATTATCAGTCGCCTCCTCCAGCCTTATATCAATGGACAAATGCGACTGATGCTTTTCTATTCGCACCAGCTTGACACATTACGCACCGATCGCTACACGGACCGATCGGGATAATGCATTCGCATTCGCATTACGTGTGTAAGGAATATAGCTCATAGGTTTCAAGGCGTTTCAATTTTTTGTCGCATTCGCATTCGCATTCGCATTACGCGTGTAAGGAATGCGCCCTTTACACATAATACACAATGGTAATACGCACAGTTTGATGAATTGTCTACACTACCATTTCTTTTCTCATTTTACAGGGAATGCGCAGGCATTTGTTTGGAAAGACAAACAGTTACCAGGAAATACATCACATGTCACTCGACATCAACGAAAGTAAGTCTTCCCTATGTACTAGTACCCATCTCCAGCAAACTGTTATGTTCTCCAGCTCATTCCACCAACATCAGGATCCCTCTCCACCAGGTTTCTACTGGCGACTCGACAAACACCTTGCAATGATCGAAAATCTTTAAAATGAAATTAATGAATGATGCAAAATAGTGTAGTACTAGTAGTCTGCACTGACCTCTCAGGCAAGGAGCCAGATGGACAAGTGGGCGTGGATGGGGTAGTGACATCAGGGAACCTAGGTGGTGTAATGGTGAGCACACTGGCCCGAAATGCAAGACTGAGATGTATGTTCAACTCGCGCTCTAGGCACACTATTTCCCATTTTTATCACCGCCACAACAATAGTATAACCAGATAGGTATCTGATTAACGATTCAACGTCACCCTCAATACTTCCTTCCCACGGCCAACTATTATTTACCCAGTAATGCTAATAGTTAACACTTACTTACTTGCAAATATTACTGACCCTAATTGCTAATAGCTTAAATGGCAACTAGTAGGATGCAAAGTCATTATTTCGATTACATGAACAACAAACTAACTGCTGACACTCACGACCAGCTTACCACCTATAATACAGGGTTTGAAAACCTGGAAAGTCCTCACTTTGAGAATTCAGGATTCCAGGCCTGGAAAATCCTTGAAAATGGAAAATCATGACTATATTTTGTTAAAGCCTATATTCGCTTACATGCCCAAACTTTAATCAGTGTTGTTTTGTATTTAAAGTGATTTTTCTGAGTTATCCTGCCTCTTGATTTTTATATTGAAAATATGCATACGTTTGCTATTATTTGTTATGCTTATTTATACTCCACATCTTACACAGTGAATCGACTATGAATACCGTCGTGTTTCAGGTTACTTTAATTTAATAAACGTCTTAAAGACGTCCTGGAATTTTGCACTGAAAGGGCATTGAAAGTCCTGGAATTTGATGTCAAAATAGGTATGAATCCTGTTAACGCTTATCGCTTTCCCTTCCACTGCAGTTTGCAACAAGGCCCCCCAGATCACGGGTTGAACGCCAACTCCCGGCGCCACACCGGCATCATCTTCCCACAGATCCGCAACAGCACCTGCGACAACAATGGCTGCCATCACTCTGGAAGCATTGGCGCGCACCGCATGAACATGCGTGATACCAGCGTCCGCCCACACTCGATGACTAGTTCCACTGGCTTCCGCTGCACTGCTAAAGTGGTAGTAGCGTCGAAGGCTGGGCCCAGCTCCCTCGAGCTGAGTCCATGTCCATCGGGGAAACCCCTTCCCCTCAACTCTGGCACGGAGACTATGTGTCCGCCGCTGAAACCGCCACCGCTTGACTCTGGCTCTGAGACTATCTCCTCCACTGAGACTAGTGAGAGTCTGCAGCCGGCAAACACCGAGATGGACCCTGTCCTTCTACCCAACAAAAGCTTTTTCACAATCAGACCAACAGGGAAACCCTCACGCCTTGACTCTGGCTCTGAGGTTATTTCCTCCATTGAGACTAGTGAGAGTCCGCAGCCGGCAAACCCCGAGATAGACCCTGTCCTTCTTCCCAACGAAAGCTTTTTCACTATCAGACCAACAGAAAAAATCTTGCACCTCGACTCTGGCTCTGAGGCTATCTCATCCACTGAGACTAGTGAGAGTCTGAAGCCGGCAAACCTCAAGATAGGCACAATCCTTCTTCCGAACGAAAGCTGTTTCATATCCAGACCAACCAGCCCAAAAAGCTAACTTAGTGACAATATTACTTAGTGATTAAAATTATGATGTGCCCAATAAGGAAGTTCTGAGAATAAAAAACAAAACATGGACATGTTCTCTCCTCTCTGATGCCCTGCACTACTTACACTAATTTTGTTCTAGAAGAGTGGTGCGTAGACGCCTATGGCTTAGTTATATCTGCTGCCATTGGTGGCGCCACCATCCAAAACAATCCCGCTGAATACATAGGCCTGCTGGGTATCAAAACTTCCGAACCCAACTATTGGTCGGGAATATACAATATCACATATCACCATATCATTCCGCATGTTTATATTTGCATAATACTTATACATTACTACCTTCTATATGCAGTACTATATATATATATATATTATATATATATATATATATATAGTACTGCATAATGCACCCCACTACCACACATGGTGGTGGTGATTATGCTGGCCCTGTTTGTTACTTCTTTGCAGGTGGCAGCAAGCTAGCAGGAACAATCCACAGGTTGGACTGTTCCTGTTGCTAGCGGCCACCCCCAGAGGGAGGTTATGCGCTACCTGGCTGGGCAGTGAGATGTCATTTCAATTCTGACCTTGGCCGAATAAACCAGGGAATGGTTTGAAGCAATCTCAGTGTTACTCCTTTATTCTACATGCTCCATCACACACATATTACATATATATACTTATGTACATATTTGATTTATTTATATATACATTAAAACCTCTATACCGACCCCTCCACAGATCGACCACTCTCCTATATCGATCGCTTTATTTGGGTCCCAAAAGTACTATTGTAAGGATATTCTAACTCTTTCGACACATAGTTGATAGTGTGCTTTTACATTCTGTGTAAAAGCGATGGCCCGATAATATGACAGAATAAGATTTGAACACTTCTCACCATGATTATGGCCTTTGCTGCCAACATGGCGTTAAACGATCACCACTAACTAACCCATAACCCTTCCTTGTGCAGCTGTATCTAAGTTGGATATGTAGGATCGTAGAACTCTATGAGAGGGGAAATGAACCATGCTTTCCCCTCTATTATCGCCAACTTTACTTCAGATTTTCGTAGCGCCCCCTACCGGAATACAGGGATGTCATGGCGTCAATATGTTCACAACAGTTCACTGCTTTTAATAAATCATAAAATCATAAATAAAAACTTGAATAAATGAGAACAGCTGGCATATATTTGTTATCTTTGCTTTCTGATCAGCAATATGAACTGGTACCAGCTTTCTGATCAGCAATATGAACTGGTGCATCAATTTTCATGTTCTCTCCTCTGTGATGCCCTGCACTACTTATGCTCATTTATTTCTAGAGGAGTGATGCATAGGCCATATATATATGGCTTGCCAATGACCCAGCCCAATCTGTGTTCTTGCTTTGAACCAAACCAGCATTAATAATATAATTATAATAATAAAGTGAGAATAAATTTTACTCTTACTCCATTGCTAAATCTTATCTTCTAGATCTAAATATATAAATGTTAAATCGATCACTAAGAATCTAAATGATGAACCGGACCCATTTTCTATGTTTGCTATGAACCATCATAATAAATATAATAAATAGTCATTTAGAGAGTCTTCCTGGATTTCAAGAAGGCATTTGATACGATCGACCACAAAATCCTCATCCATAAAATAGAACGAGCTGGGCTAGGAAATAAAGAACAGCTTCCTCACAAATTACCTCAGCAATAGAAAACAATACAGAAAACTAAGTGATACCAACATGACCACCCGAGAAATAAAAACAGTAGTTCCACAGGGTTCCACTCTTGAGACCCCTACTGTTTCTAATATTTATAAATTACCTACCTCTAGTTTCCAACAAAGCATCTTTCACATTATTTGCCGATGATTCAGTGCTAACAATACATAACAATGACCTTGCCATAGCTGCAACCGAGGCTGGAATGGTACTGGATGGAGTAAATATACGGTGCCATGAGAATAAACTAACATTAAATGGCACTAAAACTGAGTACGTAATCAATGGAAGGAAGGCAAGGGCCCAGCCAATACAACTGCAGATGGGTGGCTTAGTGCTCCGTAAGGTGAACTCCTATAAGTACCTAGGCACAACTCTCGATGCGACTCTAAGGGGTACCCAACAGCTGGCAAGACATAACCAAACACTGGCACTAAAAATTAACACATTCAGAAAAATAAGGACCTATGTAAGTGAGAATACTGCACTACAGCTGTACAAGTCAACAATATTACCAATTATAGACTACAACGATATCATCTATGGATTACTAACAAAGCAGCAAGAGACCAAATTACAAAGAATGCAAAACAGCTTTCAGAACAGTATTCCAAGGCAAGATACTAAGTGTGGTTGAAATGCAGAGCAGAGCAGGGCTGGTCACTCTGGATGTACATAGGAACCTACAGTTAATGACGCTGATGTATAAACGTGCAAGTGATGACAAATACATAGATCGCACAGCCAGGGTAACGAGAAGGGGAACATCGACCCTACTTTGGGTGCCCAACCCTAATACAAATAAGTTAATCAGAGCTCCGATTTACAAAGGAAGTGTCATGTGGAATAAACTCCCAACCAAAACCAGAGAAGCGGGTTCGATCCTTGCCTTTAAAAATGCATACAGAGCTCACCTGGTTATTCAGGCCCTAAACCTGGCACTGCAAATATATAATGTGACCTACTGAACGACCCATTGACTTTGCCCTCTCTCATGCCTGCTCTCTCCCTGCCTGTCCACCCCCGTGCCCCTAGACCCCTCCCCCCTTCCACATTTTGACAAACAACTATTATAACTCAATGACATAATAACATTCAAGATGCACTACCACCACTGAAAAACTACATCTTCAACCAGCATTGCACACAATATAAACCACTATACATGCACGGTGTGGCACTATTAAAAGACTAACCATTAATAAAACCAAATCTAACTGATATACAAATACAGCATATGATTTAACCACTAGTGTACATTACTGCACACTCTATCTTGATGCATATACCTTGCACTAAGTTGAGTACCTATACTGTACACTATACAGCATAGGTTGCTCCCTCACTTTCTTTTTATGTTCAGATTGGGTTGTGCTGCACACAATGCAACACATTCCACTTCCACTATGTACAAATCAAATGTGATCACTCCAACGGCTGGAAGACCAGTGCCTCTGCGCTGACAAAATATGTATTCAGATGAATAAAAATATTTACCAAAAATCTTTTTAAAATATAAATAAAACTGATTTTCACTCTAAATCTAAAGCTAGATTTTTCCAGATTTAACTTGCCAACCATGCTTCATGCGGTAGGTTACTGATTTCTTCACTGTTATACCCCACCTAACACAACGTTGAGTAACATCGGGCTAACGTTATTATTTGGTTATGGTACATTATAGCTTCATAGTAACGTTATACTGACGTTATGACATGTATTGTAATGTTTTGGGGTCTACTATGACTGAGACAGAAGGTAGCCATCTTGGAAGGGACTGTAAAGACGTGAGATATAAAGTATACCCAAACCTAATCCAACTTAATATATCTAGTTGATATTGGTGCGATCTTCACTACAAATTTGACGATGAGGACGGGATGATCTTGGCTAACCATCTTATGACCATTTAATGGGAAACTAACCTGCATTAAAGTGACATTCAAGAAAAGTAAGTGAACCAACTTACACATAAGGAAGGGCCACTGCAGGGCAACCAAAATCAAGGATCTCAGCCAGTACCCATTAAAAACATTGTTTAGCATTGCATACCCAGTACTCAGGTCAACATGGCTATGAATCTTCCATCATCGTTTAACATGCAATGTTATATGAAAATGTCACAATGACATTAGAAAACGTCTTTAGAATGTTATAAAATAATGCTATATAACGTTTTTTACTCCATACAAAATAAAAAAAATTATAACGTTATTCTAACATTTTATAACGTTATACTTACGTCAGTATGACGTTTTTTTGTTGGCTGGGACCGCCTCTGGCATTTCAAAGCTTTCGTACCACGCTCAGCAAAAAAAAACACGAAAAGTATGTGCACTGAATAACAACCATATTTGGTAACAAGATAATTAACAAGGTATGCAATAATACTGGGTGTAGTGGCTGAACGGTAGAGCACGGGCTTCGCGTGCGGAAGGTCGGGAGCTAGGTTCCAGGAGTCAAACCAATGACATAAAATGTATACTACTGGTTAGCTCGGTGTTAGGATAGTGTGACTGAGTGGGATATCAGGTCATGTTGCCAGCAGCCTGATTTCCCAGTGGGGCAGTACTATAAAGTCACAATGAGTGCACACTGTCACAAGTCGGTACCCATCCTGATATGACCTGAGATGTTGTCAGGACGTAAAACTGCAACAACCAACGGTATGCATTAGTGTTACTGTTAGGTAGTTCACATTTCTTAATACCAAATACTTGTAATTTTATATATTTTTGCGTTAAAAAACAAACTTAAAAACGAGTGACGTACTTTCCTTGAAAGAATTGTTACAACGTGCACTAGATTGCACGATTTAGTCTTGATTTTAAAAACATCATCTGTATTTAAATTTCGAAAAATGTAGTTTTTGATTTAGAGTAAGTCAACTAACATGTTATTGCTCACCCCACGTGTTCAGCAATCTTTGTGTGTGTGGGGGGGGGGGGGAGCGCAAATAATATATTTCCTCTTTTTTAAAATTTGTTTCTGGTAGTGAAGCAGGCCATTTTGAAAACCCAATCCCTCATTCGCGATGTCCAAGAGGAACAGAATTCCATGCAAGGTCAAATTGTTATAGAGGTATGTTCCACAACTAGTACTTTATTAAAGGTATGAATTATTGAAACTCAACAAGGAGTTGGTTTCTCTATTACTAAAATTAAAATCATAAATTATCTGGGGTTAAAGACTAATTGTCGTGTAGTGTACGAAGGCCTTTACTCAACACACCCGCAGCAGTTCCGGACTTTAATTATTTTCATGTTTGAAATTCCTTAACCCAGAACGAGGTTGCTCCTGCAAAAAAGTGACTATTTTTCTGGTGTCTTTTTGTTCATTAGGTCCAGATAATTGGCCCATACTTTAGAATTGTGGTTGATCCGGCGGGGGAAGCCTGAGATGCTCACACCACCAAGCGGCGCATGCGCGCCCTCCTCCTCCCCCCCCCCACCCCTGTCTGACCCGCATTCGGGCTTCAACCTTTTTTTTTCTTTTAAATCTTTTTTTTTTATTGAGGCTGTATCCATAGCATGTAAGCCCGGGTACCCAACCTCAAACTGCTTTATTCTACCACACCCACGCACCCTCTATTTTAATGCCACTTCGTGGGGGGTCAGCTCCCGGGCCTATGTTCTCGAGCTCCCAGGTCCTCCCTCTAGCATTGGCCGACATCGACCAAGTGGACTGAACTCAACCTGACATTTATCATTATCCTGAAAGAATTTAACCTTGTACCACTATTTACTTGCCTCAAATAAACCCTCCTCCCACACCAGTCTCGAGCTTCCTCTGTCCGAATCAGAGATAAATTTAGTTTTAGATCTACAACTGTGCTATATCGCCTCCCGTAATTTAATTTTTCTTTTAGATTTCATTGTCAGTTGACAAGTCTAACCACTTCAAATTTGCATCAGAAATGGTTTTTGCTCTCATTTGACATGGATCTGACCATTTCATGTAAATTTCAATGCAGGTATATGAATGTGATAGACAAGACTGACAGAATAGATACCAATGACTTTACACCATGAATATGGCCCTTGTTGCCAACACGGCATTAA
This sequence comes from Branchipolynoe longqiensis, assembly GCA_030323885.1. Taxonomy (NCBI): domain Eukaryota; kingdom Metazoa; phylum Annelida; class Polychaeta; order Phyllodocida; family Polynoidae; genus Branchipolynoe; species Branchipolynoe longqiensis. Next base: position 67,532,201 of record CM059190.1, on the reverse strand, counting down.
GCCACCAGCAATCAATACTTTAATAAGTATGGTTTTTGCATTTGAAAATTGTATGCTTTTATCGAACAATGCAACTTTAATTATCCTCCTTATTTGTGGGAAACAGACTTAGGGGGTTAGTTAAAGTTTGTCATGGACTATATCAACATTATTACTAGACTTGCTAAGTCCGAAAATGCTATAATAGCCTACAGGGACTTGTGAAAATAGGAGAGAATGATCTCAGATTTACTTCTGCATATGGAGACATTAGTACAAACTACTGGATGTAGGTGAACATTTTGATAATGGTTAGTACTGTAGTACTGTAGTGCTCCTACTATTGTATATTATTCACGTTTATTCTTATATGTAGGCCCTACCCACTATCAGAGACCACTTTATGTAACTGCCTAAAATAAAGTATTGAATTGAATTGACTATGTCAACTTTGCAGCTCCAAGGCTGGAATGATGCTGAACTGGAATTGAAGTGTTCGACATCTCAGGAGGTGATTCTGCGAAATCAGTTGGAGAGCTTACAAAAACAATGTCAAGCTGATACCACAACACTGGTAAGTAGGTCTATTATCACTCATTTAGGGTTTTTCATTAGCAGGAAAATCATTTGGACACTGGAACTTGTTCGAATTTCCACTGTCAAAAGAGCATTCTAGAACTTCTTGCATGGCAACACTGGCAAAGATTCGAGAAGGGTCCATAGCTTCCAAGACCATCTGCACCCCAGCGCAGGCGGTCTCACTCTTCATCCCCGCGCTTCCTGGGTCGCCCCTGTGCCCTGTGCGCGCGTGGGGGCGGGCGATCGCCCTGGTGCCGACCACCTGGCATTCCTCGCCCGCGCCGGCACACCATTAACTGCCCATGACATCACCCCCCTTCTCCAAGCAACACTGGAGGTCGCCGGCATCCCGGAGGCGTCCAGGTACACCCTCCCCGGCCTCCGCAGGGGTGCCGCCCAGGCCTGCTCCTCCAGGGGGGTCGACCTATCCGCCATAATGGCCCAGGGGACCTGGAAGTCCGACACAGTCTACACATCCATGCCCGTGGACGCCCCGAGAGCCTTGGCTTTGTGTTTTGGGTCGGCTCCCAGGCCTACCTCGTTGGGCTCCCAGGTCCTCCCTCTCCCATCAGCTGACATTGACCAGCTGGACTGAACTCCTCCAACCATCCAACAAACAACATTTAACCTCGTCAAAACATTTGTGTAACCTCTTTATGTACTGAATAAACCCCCCTTTCTCCCACATCAGTCTCAGGCTTCCTCTGTCCAAATCGGCCCATAATTCCGAATTGTGGTTGATCCGGCAGAGGAAGCCTGAGACGCTCACATGACCAAGCGGCGCATGCACACTCTCCCCCCTCCTCCTACACCTCCTGACCTGCATTCGGGTTTGGATTTCAAAGCGTATTCTTTTGACACGCCCACCAACCCTCTATATTAAATGCCACTTTGTGGGGGTCGGCTCCCGGGCCTACCTCCTCGGGCTCTCAGGTCCTCCCCCTCCCATCGGCTGACATTGACCAGATGGACTGAACTCCTCCAACAAACAACAGTTAACCTCGTCAGAACATTTGTGTAACCTCTTTGTATGTACTGAATAAACCCCCCCCCCCCCTTTCTCCCACATCAGTCTCAGGCTTCCTCTGTCCGAATCGAAAAAAACAGCTCTGATGGGGGGCCGCCATTTGCAATCGAAAAGAACAGCTCTGATTGGCTGACGCTGAGTTCTCGCTAAAACGAGAAGAGGAAAGTCCATTTCCGGCAAGTTCAAACGGGTTCAGACGAGTTCAAACATGGCCGGTTGTCCCTCTCCTTTCAGCGCTGAATATGCTCATAAAGATTCTGGTGGCCTTCGGGAACTTTCGAGAATAGCATAGGTTCCTGCTTCCTGGGAGTATATTTTGTGTAATGACTAAATAAAGAATTCACCCCTACCCAGAGTTGGGGTGAATGATAACTGTCTAAATCGGAGCAAAAACTGCTTCAGTAGGAATAAACTGGAAGGGGGTTGTTCCAGCTGTATGCATCTTTATTGACACAAGAGTTGGTGAAATGGCAGAGGATGCAAATATTAATGTACATAATTTAATTTATTCCACAGTTCAAAATTAATGGGTATATATAAAGAGGTAGTGAAGAACATATTTTGCTTCTTTGATTAAAGTTGCATGGTCCGATGAAATATTATTTTTTCAATACCAAAACATGTATCTATATTTGATTATATATATTCAGCTTAGATATTGGTGCATTAACTAGTGATTTGGGACATCCTATATACAGTAATCAATGAATTAACTATGGACACCTACTTTGAGGAAATCATCACACAGGGAAGCCATTAACCAATTAGGTCAATCTTGTGGTATCATTAGCCTTGACCCTCATTCCAAGTACCTAGTCAGATTCCAGGATGTCCAGTGGTAGTATTGCTGGCACCATAATAATTATTATTATGTAATGGTGTATTTCAGCATTGACAGGCGAGCCGCTTAAACGGCAGCGAAATTGCTAAGTCTGTCACTTAATTATGTGAGGTATAAACCTATTATGCAAATATTATTCATGTATGTAATTATCCTGTCTTCTCTTATTACTGACTGTACCTATATTCCACTCCTTACCCCCTTGTTGATATGTTCTTATGTAGTTGGGGTACTGGAGGTGGGGGTGCAGCCTGGTGAGCTGGAGGTCTGCCTGCAAGCAGAGCCACTGCTTCCCCTCCTGGCCTCCAGGGGGCGCCTCCTCCCCCTACTACCGACCCACTTCGCCTCCGATTTTGCTCAATAAAAATGTAACGGTAGGTCTTTAGGACCAGCCAGAGTCTTATGCTCGATCCATTAACCTGTCTTGTCCTCATCTTTCTTATGGAAGGAATTAATAATCAGAATAATAGATGATATTTCTGATTCCCATAACTATTAAAATAATATATATAAGGACTTAATCCAATTGTTTGATATTAAATAGGATATTTTGGGCAGTTTACTTGAATATTTCGATTGAATTTAATTTAGAACCTCAGAACCAGTATCATTAGGTGCTATGTATGTCAACAAGTTGAGCCCGGTTGCCAGGCAATTTAAAACAAATTGGCAGTTATCTAGCAACAGGGTAACTTTTTGGTTTTTGAAGCATTTTCTGAAATCTATGATACAATATATAATTTGTGTGGTCAAAAATATTAATTACAGCAATGTTGGTAGCTAGATCGAATGGTTGGACAGCTAACTGGTTTTATTGGATAGATTTATTCCGAAGAGAACTAGAAAATGATGGTGCAATGGCGCAATCACTAGAACATGCTAGGTGACCAAGCTATTTTTTATTTAGGTCATTCCACATCATGTGGTCATCGCGAGATGTCAATACCAGTCATAGCGAGAGGACTTATGGAAAGCTTGTCAAAAGTATGTTGGGCTCTTTCAGCTCAAATTGCTTCAAAACTAGGCCATGTTTCATCAAAATGACTCCGGACTAATGATTAGTAGGTCATAACGATCAATTTGATATATTTATCTAAAAAATAAGACAAAAATTCAAACGTGATCGGAATATGCAACTTTAAGAATTGATGAGCTCATTTCCTTTAGACAGCCTTCCTACACTTTTTCTAATGGGCTGTTTAGCACTAGCAGCCCTGTCCCAGGGTTGTAGGAGTAACTATGTAATGAAATGTTCTAGTTAATTGACAACAACAGTCGATGTGGCCAAATCGGTAAGAACGCTAGCTTCCAGTACCGTACGAAAGACTCCAATTCCCAAGCGAGTCAAAGCAGTGGCTTGGAAATTGATACTTGTTGCTATATCTAGCCTGACGCTTAGCATTGGCCCATAATTTAGAATTGTGGTTGATCCAACGGAGGAAGCCCGAGACCCTCACATCACTAAGCGGCGCATGTGCCCTCCCCCCCCTCCTCCGGCTCACCGCTTGACCCGCATTCGGGCTCCAATTTCAACCACGCGCGCTCACCCTCTATTTTATTCGCCACTTTGTGGGGGTCGGCTCCCAGGTCTACCTCCTCGGGCTCCCAGGTCCTCCCTCTACCATCAGCCGACATTGACCAGGTGGACTGAACCCACACCTCAAACAACATTTATTATCGAATACTGAAATTAAACATGTGTACCATTTATATTATTGTACTTGAATAAACCCTCCTTTCTCCCACACCAGTCTCGGACTTCCTCTGTCCGAATCACTAGGATAGTGCAAGAACTGGTGTACTCAGTATGACGATAATATGACTGAGTGAGATATTGGGTCATGGCACAGTCTCCCAGTGGGGAAGCACTCTAAAGTTACCATGAGTGTGTACTGTCACAAGTCGGTAGTCGGCCTGGACGGACATGATGTTGCTAGGATATAATAAGCACCACAGACAAAAACAAACTCTATCAGGCATAGAAATAGAAAAACAATTATCTTCCTGAAATATTAGGAGATTCACTTTTTTCTTTTCTTATCTTACCCTAGCTACACATTAAGGCCCAGCATTTGGAGCTCCACGACTCATTTTGCTCGGATGTCACAAGATTCATGACGTCACATGACCTCCTTAGTTACACGAGCCACCAGCGTGACGTCACCATGCACAATGCGATCCAACAACTCACACTCAAAAAACAACAGTTGGAAAGGAGTAAGTAAACCTTTTTGTAGCTGGAGGACATGGTGTGCAGTGTTTTTAACACATGTTTTGTGCAACATCTGGCAATGTATAGAATATATGAATATAGAATGTATAGAAAACTGAATGTAGCATATAATAACATTATGATGTTATTACTCCGTCTACCTAGGTATCATAGGACTAGTCAGCTATTTGCCAATATTTATGTCCTGGACTTCCAGACTGTTATCAGGAATCTAATATTCAAATTTATTATTATAGTTGGCAAGTAGGAAAATGCAGGGACTTGTGAAAACAGGAGAGAATGATCTCAGATTTCCCTCTGCCATATGGAGGCATTGGTACAAAATAGCTACTGTATGTAGCCTGACATTTTGATAATGGTTAGTATTGTAGTGTTCATAGTTGTATTCACATTTATTTTCATATGTACCTACTATATGGACCACTTTATGTAACTGCCATGATGCTGAGTCTGAAATAAAGTATTGAATTCAATTCAATATCTGGCATCATATCAGGATGGATTCCGACTTGTGACAGTGCACACTCATGGCAGCTTTAGAGTGCTGCCCCGCTGGGAGACCATGCTGAATGCCAGGCTGGGTAATGACAAGTATCAAGTTTGTAAGTCATTGGTTTGACTCGGACAGGTTTCAAACTCCCAACCTTTCACACTGGAAGTATATTATTAGTTACTTTTAAGTAAAAATAAGGTAACAATCAACCTAATATATTGAAAAAAAACATGGCATGAACATTCAACCATCGGACTATGTATCGTTAATGTCATTCTACAGTGCCTCTTCTTTAACTCGCAGAATTATCAGTGTACAGTCAACAGCAGGTCAAGGTCGACGCACTGCAATCCAAGGTTGATAAGGTCACGACGCAGATTGATGTCAACACAGAGGAACTCGACGGTAAGTAGAAAGAATGTATATGCATAAATATACGATGAATATCTCTCCCTTAGACAGAAGAATTTTTTAGTCCGATATGGATTTGAGTTACTGGCATATTTTGAGATAAATATATTAGGTTTATCATTATAATCTCTTCACTTTACAGGGATGATATTTTTCCGTTTATAATCGGATTTCCAGGGTTTTTTCACAGACTGGGGGCATTTGTGATAGGGGTGTAAACAGAAGTTTGCCGTCGGGATAATAATCTCGGCTTGATTTCCGCTTTTTTTGGCCTGAAACCACTCATCCCTTGCTTTCGTTTGAAGTAACTTATGTTTTAAATGGCTAACTTTGGAGATATTTGATGTGAAACAAGGACAAATTAATTTCAGCATACGCATCAATATGTTAGTTAACTAGCATAGACTTCAACAGTAACAGGTTCTATTAATTTCACTTAGTATCTCTTTCTAATACCCCTTTCACACTATGACATAACGCGGTAGCGTAAGCCGGCATAGGTGAAATTTGGCCATTACGTCGAGATACGTTACTCATTCGTTAAGCCTACGTCGAGATACGTCGAGATATGGTGACACACGTCAAGGGTTTAGACATACCCAAAACTTTCTATCTAGCTCTACGTAAGGCCGTTACATTGGGTTATGTTGCGCTCATGTTAGGCTTATGTCAGGATATGTTAGATGTTCGTTAGAGCTACATCGGTCTACGTTGAACTACTTTGACTTACGGTAGACTGACGGAGAGCCTGGAGGAACATGCAGCCTGCGCGCTGACAACGTGGTGTTAACGTATCTCAACGTAGGTCTAACGTGTCTGACGTGTGTCTAACATAAGTCCAACGTGTCTTGACGTATTTGACATGGTTCACGAATGGCTGGCGCGCGCGTAAAGTATGTAACGTGCGCCAACGTTCTTCGACCATAAGCGAACGTGATGCGAACGTTTTGCCTTCGAGTATATAAAGGCATCCGTTATGCTCACATCGAGCGTGTTGAGCGCTTGCTGTCCTTACGCTGAGCACGCTGGACTGTCGTTGGACTGACGCTGCTCACTCGCAGGCCTGACGTCGACTCACATTACGAATTACGTCAGTCACATGTAGCTACATTAGGGCGGGCATAATTATGTGAGTCCTACGCTAAGCCGACGCTAGGGTTTCGCTAGGCTAACGCCTCACGCGCTGGAGGCTCGTTAGCCTTATGTTGGGCTTTTCTTTTTACATTCTAACTCATTGAGACCCGCTACAACTACGTTGGACCGACGTTTCACCTACGTCCACTACGTTGCACTGACGTCCAATTTGGCCCTGAAACGCTGAGAATTTTGATGTATCTCAACATTAAAAAAGTGATTTTTACGTTGCCCACTCGCTAGCCTGTTATGTCATAGTCTTCTTCTTCATCGTGTCCTTCCACTCGGTGGTGGATGGTGGTAGCAGATTTTGCAATCAGATAGCTGATTGCCAGGGCCACGATGTGGATGCTCCTGCTGTGGCCAGTCTGTCGATAGAAAGCCCGGGCCTACACTTTTACCGACCCAAGGGATTTTTAACCTCCCACACCACATAGACATGGTATGAGAGCAACTGGCCTTTGATGACGCTGTAAGTTATACACAGCGATGGAAATCCAAATTGGCAGAGGTGAGGGGGGCATGGGGACTCGAACCACCGACCCTCAGATCAGGCATCCGACCTAGAAAAAAGGCAGACACTCTAACCACTCCGCCACAGAGAACACCACTATGTCATATTGTGACAGGGGTATTAGTCCTATATGCAGCAGTAAATGCTTAATAAGTGCACCAGTATCTAAGCTAGATATGTAGAATCAAATCTAGTAAGTGTTTTAGTTTCGAAAATATGATGCTTTCATCGTTCTATATTCAATTTTCCCACAACATTGGTACTGCCATAGTCGTGTAGTACCTGTCATCAGTGACCCCTGTGATCGGTTGACCCTTGCCATGTACAAACAATTATTTTCAATGGACCAGATGGGATACCAAAGGGGTTGAGCACCCGCTTCCTGCGTGACAAGTTGTGCAAACCCAACCTGGGCCGAGTCAAAGTAATGACTTGAAAATGTATACTTGTCGCTACCTCGCCTGGTGTTTGGTTAGGATAGTGCAAGGAGCAGTGGAATGAGGAAGACTACCCAGATAGCACACAGCCGTCGGCCCGACGTCGGCTATTGGTCGCACCGTCGCCACCGACTTTCCACCGTCGGGCCGACGGTGGTGTTCCGACGTTAGGGTTCAATCCCTTTCCACTTTTGAGTCACCGTCGGGCCACTGTCGGGCCGACAGTGCTGTTCCGATGTTAGGTTTCAATCCCTTTCCACTTTTGAGCCACCGTCGGGCCTACGGCGGTAGTCCGCCGCTGGCTTGCATTCATTTTCCACATTCGAGCCACCGTCGGCCCACCATCGGGCCGACGGTGGTGTTCCGACGTTAGGTTTCAATCCCTTTCCACTTTTGAGCCACCGTCGGGCCTACGGCGGTAGCCCGCCGCTGGTTTGCATTCATTTTCCACATTCGAGCCACCATCGGCCCACCGTCGGGCCGACGTTAGGGTTTCAATCCCTTTCCACTTTTGAGCCACCGTCGGCCCACCGTCGGGCCGACGGTGTTGATCCGCGCATGCGCAGTTCTTTAAATTTCCAGCTCGAGTCGCCAGTGGAACACGTGCGATCGTTGAGCAGCGTTCTTTTTCAACAAATAACTCCAGAAATCGGAGGAATTTTAAGGAATTATTTAACAGGTTTGTTTATTAATATGTTTAGATTATTTTATAAAAGTTTTGTAATTTATTAGGATGTATTAATGGAATTATTCGTGTTAATACGATTTGAACTACCCTGTACGGAATGTTGATGAAGAATCGGCATCTTGGTTTTTCCCGAGAAGACACTGTCACTATAGTGTCAATACGTACAGGTGCAAAATATTACTTTTATTCAAAATTAATACATATTAAGAACCCTAACGTTATAAATTTAATATAATCTTTTTGGTAACGATGTTGTCTATATGTGTACCAAGCGATTTGTTTCTATGTGGTGTGGTTGTAGAGATATTTCACTTTTTCTGTATTTAATTAAGCACTAACCCTAACCCTAACCCATACAGAAAAAGGAAAATATCTCTACAACCACACCACTTAGAAACAAAGGTTTTCTATTAATTTGGAATAAATATATTGTGTCGGGCCTACGGCGGCAGTCGCCGTCGGGCCTACGGCGGCAGCCGCCATCGGGCCTACGGCGGCAGCCGCCGTCGAGGCGACGGCGGGAGGTTGGACAAAACAACGTCGGCCCGACGACGGTTTCCACCGTTGGCCCAACGGAGAGAACGCCGTCGGGCCGACGGCTGTGTGCTATCTGGGTGATCCGGACAGAAGGAAGCCCGAGGCGGATGTGGGAGTAAGGAAGGGCTTATTTGACAAAAACAGGTAGACAATCAGTGTGAGTCAAAGGGTAGTTATATAATGAATGGAAGTGTTCTTGGGCAGGTCAGTCCACCTCGTCCACATCCGCAGAGGAGCCCGGAGGGGCCTGTGAGGAGGTAGGCCCGGGAGCCGACCCCCACGCAGTGGCTGAAAAAGAGGGTGGGTGGGCGTGGTAAATCCATGGGGTGAGGATATATGCCCGAATGCAGGTCATGAGAAAAGGGCGGGAGGAGGAAGGGATGTCTGGTAGGGGGTGCCTCGGGCTTCCCGCCGGATCAACCACAATTCGGAATTATGAGCCGATCCGGACAGAAGGAAGCCCGAGGCGGATGTGGGAGTAAAGGAAGGGTTTATTTGACAAAAACAGGTAGACAATCAGTGTGAGTCAAAGGGTAGTTATATAATGAATGGAAGTGTTCTTGGGCAGGTCAGTCCACCTCGTCCACATCCGCAGAGGGGCCCGGAGGGGCCTGTGAGGAGGTAGGCCCGGGAGCCGACCCCCACGCAGTGGCTGAAAAAGAGGGTGGGTGGGCGTGGTAAATCCATGGGGTGAGGATATAAGCCCGAATGCAGGTCACGAGAAAAGGGCGGAGGAGGAAGGGATGTCTGGTAGGGGGCGCCTCGGGCTTCCCGCCGGATCAACCACAATTCGGAATTATGAGCCGATCCGGACAGAAGGAAGCCCGAGGCGGATGTGGGAGTAAAGGAAGGGTTTATTTGACAAAAACAGGTAGACAATCAGTGTGAGTCAAAGGGTAGTTATATAATGAATGGAAGTGTTCTTGGGCAGGTCAGTCCACCTCGTCCACGTCCGCAGAGGGGCCCGGAGGGGCCTGTGAGGAGGTAGGCCCGGGAGCCGACCCAAAGCACAAGGCCAAGGCTCTCGGGGCGGCCGACGTCACTCGGCGGGGCACATACGTGTGCACCGCGTCGGACTCCCAGGTCCCCTGGGCCATGATGGCGGAGAGATCCACGCCCCTCGACGCGCACGCCTTGGCGGCACCTCGGCGGAGGCCGTGCAGGGTGAACTCCTCGGCTCGGGGCACGAGGGCCGCGCCCAGGGCGGCGCGGAGGAGGGGGGTGACGTCCCGAGGCGTGAGGGGGACGCCGGCGCGGGCGAGGAAAGCCGGGGCGGCCCCGGACGCAGGCACCAGGTCGACGGCGCGCCGCCAAGCGCGGACCGGGCACAGCGGTGATCCGGCGAGGGCAGGCACGAAGATCGACACGGCCTGCGCCGGGGAGCGGATGGTCTTGGAGGAGGTGACCCGGAGGCGTAAGCCCCCGGGTACCGGCTGGACGTCATCCCTGCGCAGTGTGTGAGGCCCCCCCCACGGGGCGTGGGAGGGGGAGAGGATGTTCGACTGCCTCAGGAAACTGAAGTAGGCGATTATGATGGCGGCCCAGGGGGCGACCCCGAGGTGCCCCTGGGCGCGCATGTGTCTGTAGAGGAGGGGAAGCATCTCCGGGGTGACGGGCGGGGCTCGTCGGGTTGGAGCCGCGAAGAGCCGTTCGCCGCCTCGCTTCACCCGCGCCGAGAAGGGGGCGTCAAATGGGGCGACGTCGCCCCCCGCCTCCCGGACCCAGGAGCGCGCCCCGGACAGGGCGTTGGCGACGGAGGCCGGGGAGGGCAGGAGGCGGTGCAGGTGGGCGATGAATTGCCCCACGTCGTAGGGGGCGGGGGCCAGGTGGTCGGTGTCGATCACGGTTACGCCAGGTCCCGGGGGCGAGGGCTGCGCGGTGGAGCGTCATGAGGTGCTCGTGGGCGCACGTGCCGTAATCTGCAAAGATTTAAAGGTCATGTGTGAACATGTCGGGCGAATGCCGTACACGCAATCTACGGATCCCCCTGCTACGGCATTCCCTGCTGACTAAATCGAGGCTTTCCCGGGAGTAGTGGGCGCGGCTGAGTGCGTCCGCGAGGACCAGATCGACCCCGGGCTTGTGGTAGATGGTAACGTCAAAGGAGCCGAGCGCCGCGATTAGCCAGAGCTCGCGGGCGCACGCGCCGAGGGTCGGGTCGACGGCGCGACCCGATTCGAGGGCGCTCGCGGAGGCGGCGTTATCCGTGTTGACGACGACCCGGTAGCCGCCCGGGGCGTCGGGGCCGAGGGCGCGGACCGCCATGACGAGGTTCACGGCCTCCAGTTCATGGATGGAGGGGTAGGCCGCGATCATCTCTTGGTCGTAGGCCTCGGAGAAGCAGGTGGTTGTAGAGAATGCGCCTCCGCCGGTGAGGCAAGAGTCGCACTCGATGGTCCAGGTGGGGCGGACGGCTGGGGGCAGGAGGCAGACGCCATTCCCCGCCGCCGCGAAGTCCCGGTACCAGCGGACGTCCTTCTTGAGCTCCGGGTCGACATCCGCGGATCCGACGGCAGGGGCGGCGCGGAGGCTCCAGAGGATCCGGCCCATGAACTTCCGAGCCGCGACTACGCATGTACTAACGTGCGCGAGGCGGCCGACGAGCCTCTGAAGGGCTCTTCTGGTGAGGGTGGGACGGACGAGCCACCGCTCGCAGACCTCGAGGACGTCGTTGATCTTCTCGTCCGGGATGCGGAGCACCATGGCCTCCGAGTCGAACTCGATGCCCAACCAGGTGAGGCGGACGGTTGGGGGGCAGCACTTCTCGGGGGCGAGGTCGAGGCCAAGGGCGGCGCATACCTCCCGGAGGGCGTCGAACGCCCGCATCGCGTCGAGGTAGGACGCCTCGCAGCCGACGAAGTCGTCGACGTAGACCGCCGTGAAGAACCCGCGTAGGCCCACGATCCATGCCACCGCGGCGGTCACCCTGACGCAGGCCGCGCCAGAGGTCCTGCAGCCGAAGGGCAGGGCTATGTCCAGGTAACCGCGGCCGTCGACCACGATGCCAAAGAGGGGCGCGGAGAGCGGGTCGGCCCGGAGCTGTCGGTAGGCGCGGGACACATCGGCCGACCAGCAGAAAGCGCCTCGACCCTCCACGACGAGGCGGCGGCCGAGGTCGGCCGCGGAAGGCAGTCTGTAGGCGTGCGGGCGCCCGAGGTATTCCCGCCTCGGGATGCCAGAGTTCACGCTGCGGCCCGGGGGAAAGGACAGGTCAACGATGACCCGCCGCTTCCCCGGGGTGGACTTGGGCCGCGTCATTATGGGGCTGTATTGCGTCCAGGGGGTGAAGGGAGGTACCGCGAACGGCCCGAGGAGGGCGCCTCGTCGGAGCTCCTCCGCCGCGTAGTCAGTGACGTGCCGGGCGAAGCTGGGATCCTCGCGGTGGTTCTTGTATGTGGGGGTTGGGGGCCCAGGCGCTGTGTAGTTAGCCGGGAACCCGAACTCCAGGTGGTCGGCGAGGAGAGGATCGTCGTGGCCTCGGAGCATCCGACGCCAGTTAGGAATGTTTAAGTCCGAGGGGACCGGGACTCGGGCGGCCAAATAATTAGGAAGTCCCGAGGCGCGGGCGGCGGCATAGGCCGCCGCGTAGGCGGGGTAGGCGGCCCAGCCCTCGCCCGAGAGCACGGGCCAGAATGCGTCGAGGGTGGCCCTATACTCGACGGGGGAGGGGCCGCAGTTGGGGGCCGCCGGGAGGGAGTGCTGGAAGGCAGTGTCTATCACCTCCTCGACGGGCTCGCTGATGCTAGCGCCAGCGGCGGGGGCGCCGTGGGTGAGATCGCATATCGCGCACGCCTCGGCGGGGTCGGGGGCCGCCGGGGTGGAGCAGCTTCCGGGGCGGAACTCTGCGAAGCTGTTGTGTGATGGCATGTGTGTGGCGTGGCGAAGGCCCCCGGGACGGTGTCGGTTCGGGGTGGCGTGGCCGGTCGTGGTTGAGCCGTTGTTTACGTTGTTAGTGCGGGGGGTCCCCTCGCGGTGGCGCCACCGGGTCGGCGTGACGTCATAGGGCGGGGGGCTCCCCAGCTGCGGTGGGATGCCTTCAGCCCTACCGGCGGTGTGGGCGGAATCCTCCAGGTGGCGGCATGGGCGCGCGGTCGGTGTGACGTCACGGGGGAATCCCCCCTCCGCCAATCCCGTGTCGCTGTGCGGGGCGGCGTGCGTGACGTCATGATGGGAATCCCCGCGTGGCGGCGGGGTGGTCGGGTCGAAGCCACTCGGTGCTGGTACATTGTTATTGTTTACTTTATGAGCGGGCCGGGCCGCTGCAGTGGTAGTCCGGGGGCGGTGTGGGCGTCGGCGTCGAGTCGGTGGACGGGGCGGGGCTATATGCGCCCGCCGGTCGGCTAAAAATCCCGGTGCGAAACCTTCTCGGGGCATTCCCGGGCTTTCTTCGAGTAACAACTCGTCTCGGGGTGGCCTGTGACTATACGGCGCACATTCGCGCAATATCCGCAGACGTGAGCGAGCTTCTGCGAGCCCGCCCCGTGCGAGGCCCCTTTTTCGGCTTTTGTGCATGAAGCCGGATCTTTGTTCCACGCCTGGCAGGGCGCTCCCAGCACTGCCCGGTCGTAATGTTCACGTCTGTCGGCGCCGGACTTCTGTGGCTTCCCGGCTTGCTGGCTCACGGGGGCGGAGGCGGGCGCGGGCGCGGCGTGGCCCGCCATCGCTATGATCTCAATCCTAACCGCGTTTATCGCGGCCGCGTCCCTCCAACCGCGGGGAAGCCTGCCGTCCGCGATGCGCGTGAAAACCTCCTCAGAGTAATTATCTTGCGCGACCATTTCCTGGTGGGCGGAGAGCGCGTCGAGGCCGCTCTCTGGGAAGCCGGTCTGGCTCTCAAGGCGCTTCAGGCCCAACGCATACTCCTCCCGGGTCGCCTCGCCCTTCTTTATCGCCCGCCCCTCATCCCCCCGTTCAACAAGGTCATAGGGGAATAAATATTTCGAGGAAATACCTTTCTTTCGTGTGTGGGCCTTCCCGTCGGCAGCCGCTACGATGAGGCGCACCGCCTCCTCCGCGGTCGATCGCGCCCCGCGGCCGTAGTCATCCGTGTCGTGTTGTCGGCGGCGTGCGGCCTGCCGCCCGGCTGCGTGAGGGGCATCGCGTCGCCGGGGTCGGTCTCGCGGAGGCGTGGGTGAGGGCGAGGACCAGGGGCTGAGCGGGCTCTGGTCGACTCCGATGGCAGGGTACGAAGTGGTGCGGGTCCTGGCTCGTCCGTTGTGGGCGGTCGACGGCGATGCCGGCGAGTGTGATCGCGCCCGGCTGGCGCGGAGCCGGCCGGCCGGCCGGGGCGTGCAGGGGGAGGCCGATGGTGCCCGGCGGCGAGTCATCGGGGCGGCCGGCGGGGGCTGGGTCTCCGGGCGGCGTGCGCCCGCAGTGGCGGCCGTGAGTGCGGCGGTGGCTTCCGCGAGCACTTTGGACTGGGCCGCGAGCTGGCTCCGCTGCTCGGCCGCCTCCTTCCTGTGCTCCGCTGCTTCCCTTTCCATCAGGGTGCACCGCTCCTCTATGGCGTTGATGGCCGTGTGCATTTTTTCTAGCCCGTCGGCCTGCCGCACCCGGTGTAATATTGTTGTGGTTGTTGTAGCTCTTAATGGAAGGTTGTGAGGGTTTCAATTTACGATGGAAGTGTATGATGTCTAATTACTAGGAGTGGAGAGACACATTGAAGGGGAGAGGATCATCATTAAGAAACTTGAAGAACAGAAGCAGAATGTCTCAGACGTCCCCCACACATCTCAAGACTACCTCAGGTAGGGAGCATGTGGGTTTTTTTGTTTGTTTTTGGTAAATATTTTATTCATCTTAATACTTATTTTGTCAGCGCCAGGGCACTGGTCTTCCAGCCATTGGAGTGATCGCATTTGGTCTGTACATAGTGGAAGTGGAATGCGTTGCATTGCGTGCAGCGCAACCCATTCTGAACATCAAAAGAAAGTGGGGGAGCAACCTATGCTGCATAGTGTACAGCATAGGTAGTCAACATAGTGCAAGGTATATGCATCAAGATAGAGTGCAATAATTTACACTAGTGGTTAAATCATATGCTGTGTTTGTATATCAGTTAGATTTGGTTTTAATAACGGTTAGTCTTTTTAGTAGTGCCATGTTGTGCATGTATAGTGGTTTATATTGTCTGCATTGCTGGTTGAAGATGTAGTTATTCAGTGGTGGCAATGGGTCTCGAGTAGTGGTGGTGGGTTTCGAGTCATTGAGTTATAATAGTTCTTTGTCAAATGTGGATGGGGGGGGTGGCCCATGGGCAGGGGGGCGGACATGCAGGGAGAGAGCAGGCACGTTGTTGTGGCTTTAAGTCCTAGCAACATCCATGTCATATCAGGACAGGTACCGACTTGTTACAGTGCACACTCATGGTGACTTCATAGTGCTGCCCCACTGGGAACCCAGTCTGCCAACACCATGATCCACTATCCCACTCAGTCACATTATCCGGATACTGAGCAAACGAACCCTTGTCTTAACCATGTACTGCCAAGCATCAAGTTAGGTAGCGACAAGTATCAGTTTTGTAAGTCATTGGTTTACCTCTTTCGGGGTTCGAAGCCAAGGCCTCCAGCACAGGAAGCCATCTTGTCCGGTTACTGCCTCTGGCTGAGTCTGAGTGTGTGTACATTGTACATATGCATATATATAATATACAGATAGATATATAGATATATATAGATAGATAGATATAGATATATATATAGATCTATTTTGATATATACATATATAGATAGATGGGTTGTTCTTTGAAATTTGGTACCACATATCTTGTATCCGTGTTACGTAGAGCGTAGTCAAGTAATGAAAGCAATCTTTGTGGCATCGCGATCGACAGCATGATGATGATGATGATGATGATGATGATACGTAGGACATAATAAATTCTTTCTTTTTTTAATAGCAAGTCAAATAATTATTGTTGCCGTTTGTTATTAAGTATTTTATCAATACTATATGTATGTAATCTATACCACAAAACGTATAAAATATATGTTTATATGATTTTGTGCTAAAGTGAAAATATGAAATTTTACACATTTACACTGTTACACTAACATTTACATAAACTTGTTTTTTTTTCAAATTTGCTTCAACTTTTTTTTGTAAGATATCATTTTCTTTGCTTAACTGTAATCAAAGAAATCTAGTTTGAATGTGTTGTGTATGTTAAAAATGATGTTATGGATATGTAACTTTCGTGTGTTTAATTTAGATGTTACATAGGACATATTTTCCTGTTATTCATTATAAAATCAAAACCAAAGAGTAAAATGGGTTTTTTCAACTCTGACATGTACACCACATGTAAAGCTTTATATAAAAACAGATTATGCTATTATTTAGAATGTTTTCGGTTATTATTTGGGATGCTTTCAGTTTTCGCTTCCATGTCAAAAAAGTGGTACCCAGCTTCAGACAACGACCCAGATATTATAATTTATATAGATATTTAACCGTTCATACTAATCTAATTATCATACTAGAGATGGTTCGGGCAGCAAAGGGAGGCAACAGACCAGTGGGATGCAAAGAATTGACTGTGTATTCTCTGAGATGATCCACATATCTGACTGAAAGATATAGCCAATCAAATATATAATTACATCTTAAATTTACTAAAGATCAATTAGAACCAAATTAATAAATAAATCAATATAATTTAACATCGGGAAGATGCCCAAGGCACATCCGACGTGCTCGAGTGCAGAGCATCCTTCCCTCACAGGCCAATTTCACCAATTTATCTAGAATTTTACCTGGCTTCAAAATTTGTTGTCATTGTAATTGTGAGCCTTTGACTTCTAAAGTATCTCCGGACACATAGTAGTTGATTGTGTCCTTTTACACTCTGTAAAAGCGATGACCTGATAATAATATGACAGAATAAGATTTGAACAATTCTTGGCGTAATTATGGCGTTTGCTGCCGACACGGCATTAAACAATCACCACTTACTAACCTTTCTCAGCACCTATTCTATTTCAAATATTTATTCCCCTCCGAACATTTATACTTGCATAATACGTTATACATCATATATATATATATTATTTATATATATATATATATACATATATATATATATATATGTGTGTGTGTATATATATATATATATATATATATAACTCCACAGATCGCCCACTTCCCTATATCGATCACTTTATTTGGGTCCCAATAATACCATTGTAACCATATACTAACTCCCAAAACCGTCCATCTCCCTAAATGGACCACTTAAGGTCGGTCCCAAGGTCGGTCGATTTAGAGAGGTTTTACTGTATATACATAGCTGTGTGTGTATGTTATATTATATAGTTTTATTTGTTCCCTTCAGTTTAAGAGAAATGCGGCTCCCATTTAATAAATCCTTATTAAATGTCACATACGATGGGTTGGCGGACTAGGCAAGCTGCCTGAACCAAGTTTTCTTCCAGTGCGAGAGGTCATGGGATCAATTCCCGGCCGAGTCAAACAATGACTTATACAAAATTGATACTTGTCACTACATCCCCATTACTAGGAGAGGAAAATGGCGGGATGGTTGGGTCAGTGTCAGGATAACGTGACTGAGTGGAATTATCGGGCGAGGATGCTGATGACATGGTACTCCATTGAGGCAACACTATAAAGTCCCCATCCGTGTGTGCTGTGACATATTGATAGCCCTCCTGATGTGACCGTGGATATTTCTAGAACATGACACCTTACTAAACGAAACTATTAATGGAGCAGTCACACTACGACGTGTTGGCCTGGCGTTGGACAACGCGTGGCAACGTGTTTTGTTTTTTTTTGCGAAACATCGGGACGCATTACAAACGCGTTGCTGGCGTGTCGGTACACGTCGGTACACTATGATTGACAGGTCGCTTTGATACAACGCGTCGGCGCGCGTCGCCCAGCGCCGAAAGTTTTGTGCTTGCACAAAACCTTCGACGTTGGCCGACGTGTTGCGTTACGCGTCACGGGCGCGTTAGCAGACCGTCGAAACGCGTTACCAGCGCGTTGGAGGAACGTTGCTCGCACGTTGCTGTTTGTGTGTGTCTGTCTCTGTGTGTGTGTCTCTGTGTCTCTGTGTGTGTCTCTGTCTGTGTGTGTCTCTGTCTGTGTGTGTATGTCTCTGTGTATCTGTGTGTGTATATGTGTCTCTGTCTCTGTCTCTGTATGTGTCTCTGTCTGTGTCTCTGTATGTGTCTCTGTCTGTGTCTATGTCTCTGTCTCTGTCTCTGTCTCTGTATGTGTGTCTGTATATGTCTCTGTCTATGTCTATGTGTGTGTCTCTGTGTCTGTGTGTTTCTGTGTCTCTGTGTGTGTCTCTGTCTATGTTTGTGTCTCTGTGTGTGTCTCTATCTCTGTATGTGTCTCTGTCTGTGTCTATGTCTCTGTCTCTGTATGTGTCTCTGTCTGTGTCTCTGTCTCTGTCTGTGTCTTTATCTGTGTCTCTGTCTCTGTATGTGTCTCTGTATATGTCTCTGTCTGTGTCTCTGTGTGTCTCTGTGTATGTGTGTGTGTCTCTGTCTGTGTCTCTGTCTGTGTCTCAGTCTGTGTCTCTGTATGTGTCTCTGTCTGTGTCTCTGTCTCTGTGTGTCTCTCTGTGTGTGTCTCTGTCTCTGTATGTGTCTCTATCTGTGTCTCTGCCTGTGTCTCTGTCTGTGTCTCTGTCTCTGTATGGGTCTCTGTATATGTCTCTGTCTCTGTATGTGTCTCTGTGTGTGTCTCTGTCTGTGTCTCGGTCTCGGTCTCTGTATGTGTCTCTGTCTGTGTCTCTGTATGTGCCTCTGTCTCTGTCTCTGTATGTGTCTCTGTGTGTGTCTCTGTCTCTGTATGTGTCTCTGTCTGTGTCTCTGTCTCTGTCTCTGTATGTGTCTCTGTATATGTCTCTGTCTCTGTATGTGTCTATGTCTGTGTCTATGTGTGTGTCTCTGTATGTGTCTCTGTCTCTGTCTCTGTCTCGCTCTCTGTATGTGTCTCTGTCTGTGTCTCTGTCTCTGTATGTGTCTCTGTATATGTCTCTGTATGTGTCTGTATGTGTCTCTGTGTCTCTGTGTATCTCTGTGTGTGTCTCTGTGTGTGTCTCTGTGTGTGTCTCTGTGTGTCTATGTCTCTGTGTCTCAGAGAGAGAGACACACAGACACAGACACACAGAGAGACACAGACAGAGACACAGGGAGAGACACAGACAGAGACATATACAGAGACACATACACACAGACAGAGACACAGACAGAGGCACAGACAGAGACACAGACAGAGACACAGACAGAGACACAGACAGAGACACATACATACACACAGACAGAGACACAGACAGAGACACAGACAGAGGCACAGACAGAGACACAGACAGATACACATACAGAGACACAGGCAGAGACACAGACAGAGAGACAGAGAGAGACACAGACAGAGGCACAGACACAGACACAGACACAGGCAGAGACACAGACACAGGCAGAGACACAGACAGAGACACATACACACAGACAGAGACACAGACAGAGACACAGACACAGATAGAGACACAGACATATACAGAGACACATACACACAGACAGAGACACAGAGAGAGACACAGACAGAGGCACAGAGACACAGACAGAGACACAGACAGAGACATATACAGAGACACATACACACAGACACAGACACAGACATACAGAGACACATACACATACAGAGACACACAGAGAGACACAGACAGAGACACATACAGAGACACAGGCAGAGACACAGACAGAGACACAGACAGAGACACAGACAGAGACACAGGCAGAGACATAGACAGAGACATATACAGAGACAAGTGTGACAACATGCTGGCAACCCGTCGAATTGGTTTAAAGCGCTGGCGACACGCCGACAACACGTCCGTAACACTTTGACAAGACGCTAGCAACCCGCATGGGAACCCGGCGACTGATGTTTGAAATTGGGTCAAGCGGCCTTGGGTTTTTTTTCCCCACCCCCCTCACCAGTGCAACACGTTGGCGGCGCGCCAATAACGCGCCAGCAACACGCTCCCAACACGTCGAGTTTTCTCAAAACACGCCGGAAAGTTTGACGTTTCTCGACGTGTTGAATATATTTAAGCGCGTTGGCGGCACGCCGGAAAACACGTCGTAGTGTGACTGCCCCATTAAGCTGCATGCTCTGTTGAAAGCGTCAGATTTTCTAAACCAAAACATTGGTTAGATTTAATCCTGCATATCAAACATAGATACTGGTGGCCTTATTAACTTTTATTGTTGCACCGAAGGGAATATTAATTCAACCACCGGACGTGATGGCCGAATCGGTAGAGCGCAGGCCTCCCATACGGGAAATTGGGAGCTTGATTCCCGGTACAAAATTGATACTTGTCACTTCCTGGCTTGGTGCTCTGCATTGATAGGATAGGGAAAGGACTGGTTAGCTCAGTATCAGGATAATGTGACTGAGTTGGATATTAGGTCATGGTGCTGGCGGCCTGATTTCCCAGTGGGGCAGCACTATAAAGTTGTCATGAGTGCGTACTATCAGAAGTCCGTACCCGTGACCTTAGATGTTGCCAGGACGTAAAACTCCCACAACCAACCTAACTCAACTTCATATAAGCTGCCATTGCTGAAGCCTATATAGTCCGGAATTTTGGTGTGTATGTTAAAAGTATATGCATATTTTCACGTCAAATATCTACAAAGTTAGCCATTAATAATAATAAAATTACTTCACACTTAAGTCAGGTAGATTGTAACCATCAGCCTAATATATTTATCAAAAAGGATATGGGAGAAACTCCAAACCTTCAGACTATCTAACTTTAAATGTAGTGTGATTTTGCTGCGCTGATGACAGGTTGCGGGCGGAGCTGGGGAGGTGTAAGGAGGAGACTCTGGAGGACTACTGTGCTGCACTCCAGTGTGAACTGCAGGAACTACAGCAGAAACTGTGGCAAAAGAACATCAGGGTCAAGGTCAGTCCAGGGTCATGTCTAAGTGGGTCAATGTCGGCCGGTGTCGTATTCTCAGCGCCCGGTCATTCTCAGCGGCCTGTCGTGGCTTCTGCGCATGTGCGGATTTTCGCACGTTGCGGCGAGCACTGCTATTTGTTTTGTTTACTGCTACGTTGTTAGCTGCTACGTTAATATCGCTTGGAATTTAAGGTTAATTTAATGAAATTTCATTATTTGAGTATGTAATTCTGTTAAATATGATCGCATTCAATAGATTTCGGCCTGATCGGACCCTAACACTGCCGGGCACCAGCTGAGCTTGTAGCCGGCGAGGCCACGGGTCTTTTGCATATGTCTTAAAATCCGCGCATGCGCAGAAGCCACAACAGGCCGCTGAGAATTACCGGGCGCTGAGAATACGACACAGGTATCACTATTCTCTATGTCGGTGTGACGTCACAGCCCGGTGTGGCGGTTTCAGCGTGTTCCCGTGCTCAGACGTGTCCCGTTGCTTCTGCGCATGCGTGGATTTCGCATCAACTCGGATCACCCGAGACACTTATTGGCGCATGCGCACATCCTACAAACTCGGGTCGAATAATCGAATACGCTTCTCCGCGCTCGGGTAGACAATTTTTTTTTTTTTTTTAATAAATAACCGATCAAAAATACAGCAAAATAGGATTTAAAGTATTTTATGATGGCCTAGTTTACCTATATTTCCATTTAATTAATCTAAGTTATTCTTTTTTTGCACACGGCACGTGTATTTGTCGACTCCACTCGCCGTGTTCTATTTGAAATTCTGACGACTGGGATGACCCGAGTCGCCCGGGTAGTGTTAATCGATTACGGCCATGTTTATTAGATTCTGACGCATGTGCAGAAGCGAGGTACACGTCTGAGCACGGGAACACGCTGAAACCGCCACACCGGCCAAACTACTCGCGAAGGGTAAAACAACGCAGTAATCTGTGCTGAAGCAATGCTATGTCTATGCGGAGAATTTACTTTTGCAAAATAAATTTTAAAGCTTTCATTCAATCAATCAATCAATAGGATACAGCTATAATAGGCCTTGGACCTGTTAGCCGCTCTTAATTAATAGAAATGGAGACAGTTCTTCAGATGTGGTCGATCATAGCAACTGTCACTGGCTCCAAGATATATGTAATGCTTGACCAGTATGCATCCAGTCGGGATCGATTAAAAATATCGTAATGCGCTATTGAAGAGGAAGATCTGAAGTATTTAATTTAACCTAAGGGCAATTTTTTCTGAAAGGATTAAACACAAAGATAATATTGAAAGTTGGGATATTCTGAGTGTCACTGTCAGTGCTAGCCCTACTGGATCACGGCCTCAAAAACTATTTTTGCAAAATAAATTCAAGAACTTCCAATTGGCTGATAAAAAAAACTGAATGTGGAATTGTAGAGAAAGATCTGAACTATTTAATAGAAATAAGAGAAATTTGCTTTCAAAGCACAAATTACTGTGATAGTTAGGGTAGTTTTAGTGTTGTCTCTATGACAGTGGCATCTGTTTTATCCTTCGTGCATTATGAGCACAAAAAGTCCCTGGATATCCAACATCGAGAATGACAGCTATCTGACACCCCCCATCTGCCTTCAAGCCCAAGTGGTCTCTTCCACACCGCTGGGTATATAGGGACAAATACTTGCGACAACACTGCAATGTCTCCCATTGTACCTAGAAGTTATTGGTTAGTCATCCTTTTGCTGAGGTCTATGCTCCTGTTTACTGTATGAATGACATCACGGGTGGGATTCCGTTGGTGTTTTGCATTATTTACCAATGGGATGCTTCAAAGCAAAAGGGATGCCTGTGTTTGTGTAGAATCCCTCTAGATCATGTGATAGGGAATCCCACCAGTGATGTCATTCATACATCACATTCAGAGTTTGTTTGTCGTCTCAGTGAACTATACCTGGGCCGCGTTCAGGGTCCGTCTCGGAGGCGCCTCGGAGGCGCCCGTGACATCAGGCTAGTCTGAACAACAACAGCAGTTGGTCGCCTCGAAAATGGCCGCCCCCATAGGCGGTGACCATTTGCAATCGAAATGCTGCGCTCTGATTGGATGAAACCACTGCATGCGGCGGCCATTTTCGAGGCACTTTTTGTCTCCAACCTGAAAAGGGAGGCGTCGCCGAGATGACCCCTGAACGCAAATAGACCAAAAAGCATCGCCGAGACGGACCCTGAACGCGGCCCAGGCAACTTGAAGGTATTCTGCTTTTCTGCTAAATGAGATTTGTTATGACTGGTTGCATTGTTAATAATGTGTATGTGGGAAGCAAAATCAAGACATGTATCCAGCATATATTCAGCAGTACATTGAACCCCCATAATAACATGCCCTGATTTAACACAAATTATAATATAACGCGATGATTCATTGGACCCAGAATTCCTTAAATACATAAGTAATCCAGTAAACTGGACCCAGATTTAGCATAACCCCGCTGTTTTCACGATGACATTTTATGGACTCCAACGATCGCGTTTTAAGGGGGTTTCCCTGTATTGAAAGAACCTCTAATAGTGATATGTTTATCTAAATAATGACAGAAACTAAAAATCATCGGACTGTGCAACTTTAAGTTCAAATCGTAGTCCTGTATGTCGGTCACGTGGTGGCAACAAGTAGAGTCTCAGACACGGGAGTAATGGTTGGGTGAATCAGTCTTTATTATCCAAATTAAATGTATACCTTTTCCCTTTCTGTATATTGTCCCGGTACTTCCCTGAATTTCCAGGGGTTCTTACCCTCCTCTTCTCTGATTGACTAGTTGGTACATAACCCATACACCCCCACCCAGGGCCGCGTTCAGGGTCCGTCTCGGAGGCACCTCGAGGACGGGCATGATGTCACGGCAGTCTGAACGACAAAAGCAGTTGGTTGCCTCAAAAAGGGCCACCCCCCATAGGCGGCGGCCATTTGCAATGGACAAGCTGCGCTGTAATTGGCTGAAAGCACTGAATGCGGCGGCCATTTTCGAGGCGCTTTTCATCTCCAGTCTGAAAAGAGAGGTGTCTCCGAGACGTCGCCGAGACGCACTCTGAACGGTATTAGGTCAAAAAGCATCGCCGAGATGTCTCCACGGCGCCTCCGAGACAGACCCTGAACGCAGCCCAGGTCTTTGAGGTGGGGGCCGTGGTCAGTGTATGGCACCATATGTTTAATCAGACAGAGACATCTTTAAATTATTAATCACCCTAATTTTGACTTTGATTATTTCTGGCAGCAGCCCCCGAAGCCCCCCATGCCTAAGGTGGCGGTCGGTCCGCCCGCCCTGGCCGGCGTTCAGCAGCGGTTCACCGCCTATGGACACAGCGTCCCGGACCCGGCGTCCTCACGACCCAAATCCGAGTGATACAGCCACTAGGGGGCGCCACGCGCGGGACGAGGGCAGCGCAGTTGTTTAAAGTTTTTGGGGAGTTTTGTGTGTGTACATTAGTTGATTAAGTAACTTCAATCGTGGAAAATTGGTCTTCCTCATTCCATTCCTATCCTAGTAATGCTGAGCGCCAGGCTAGGTAGCGACAAGTATAAATCTTTATGTCATTGGTTGGACTCGTCCAGGGTTCGAACCCATGAGTTCGAATCCCATGACCTACCAGAACGGGAGGCGGACACTCAACTCTTTTGGCCATAGCATCTAGTTTGTTATTGTTTTTATTGTATTATATTTGTTGATTAAAGCTGTATAGTCCGATGAAGCATCACAATTTCAAAACCAAAGCAATTATTTAGATTTGATTCTACATATCTAACTAAAGCCGTGTTCACACCCACAACTTTAGGCCGAACTAGATAAGGCGAACTAGAGTCGTGTCCACACACGGAGCGGATTAAGGCGGAAGTGGATATCTGCGCATGAGCAAGTCCAGACTAACCAGCGCCATTTTGGGTTCGTCGTCGCCGGCACGAGAGAGTGTGGGTTCGACCTAGATATGTAATGACTGAATCGTATTGGTTTGGAACGGTCAAAACTTCTGCTGGGCAGTGAAACCCTCAAAATAAATGCTGAAAAAAATATATGTGCACCTCTAGCCCCTTCATAGACCAAATTATACTGTACAGTATGACATGCTTAATCCGCTTCAAGTAAACCGCTACCGTTCACACAAGCAAGATGGGCCGACCCAAGCTAGTTCGCTTCATTTAAACCACCACGCGAGGCGAACTAGATGCGGCGAACTAGATGAGGCGACTCAGCCCTAATCCACCTCAACATCGGGTTCACACGGCCAATGTGAGCCGACTTAGATTAGGCGCACTAGATGAGGCGAATTAACGCCGAGGTGTGAACACGGCTTTAGATACTGGTGCACTTATTAAACATTTATTGCCACATCGAAGGGAATACTGAGTTAAATAATAGAGCCAATCAGTTTAATATATTTATCTCAGAAAAGTGACAGAAACTCAAAACCATCGGACTATGCAACTTTAAGCAAGGGGGGGGGGGGCGATTTCAATCACGGACAATTGGTATTCATCATTCCCATCGCTCCTTGCCCTATTCTAGTAATGTTGAGTGCCAGGTTTTACGTATAAATTTGTAAGTCATTTGTTTAATTCAGATAGATTTGAACATGCGGAAAGCAGGCAACCAACACCTCTGGTCAGTTATCCATCAGAGCCAATGTTTTACTTGAAACAGAGCGTGTGTCTACCTTTTCAAACCCGCCAACCATTCCGATTTCTGTGGGATCATTCCGATTTTTAGGCTCTGTTCCTACCATTCCACGTGTAGACCTAATCTCGGATAATTTCCATGAAAACACTTTTTTCAACAAAATTCTGAACATTTAGTTCTTTGCTCAGTAGATCGTGCATAAAAAACCTGGTGAGGTGGGCGATAATTCCGTTCATTCACATCATGGAGACCAGCTAGATAAGCATCACTTTTCTGGGATCCTTTCTGTCTGTAAGGAATTTGTATGCATTTATTGTATTACCTCCGTTTATTGTAAACATACCTTGCAGAGAGTTAAAATAAAAGAATTGAATTGAAAAAAATTGTTAATGCAGTCACAAGGAAAGTGTAACACTCTTCACAGATAGTCTGTACTGACTGATCAGTAACTGGGATAGTGTGAGCAGAGTATTGGATGAAAACTGACTCGTGGCTTTTTTCAGTGATTCTCTGATAATGCTAAGCCTGTGACTTTCTGTGGTTCAACGCTTAAAATATTCATGGATTTTTTTGGTATTTAAATAATAACTGGACGAAATCCATACGATATTTTCAAATATCGTAGAACATTTTTTAGAACGAACACAAAATTGTTCATATTATTTGTAACACGGACGGACGGTGGCACGACGGCAAGAACCACCCAGTAGACTCAGCACTAAAATCGACGAGAGTGGCGCCATCTACCGTTAATCGCGACGAACTGATGGCTGTGAACTACCCAGCAGCTGAGCATTACCGATCCAGCGGCTAGGTCCGGTTCAGTGGCGCCACCTTGGTCGTAATGCGAAGCATTTCGTTTGATGCGAGGGAAGGGAGAGCGACTCACCCCCCCCCCCCTCTACCCGGGCTTTCACCCAGCATTCGCGCCTCGCGCGACGCCCGCTGCTCACCCTTGCCCTCCCCCGGCCCTGAGCGACTCACGCCTCTCCTGCCACTGCTCACTTTCCCCCTTATAAGGCCGCCCGCCGGCCTCCCTCAGGCACTCAGCCTCCAGCCGCCTTCCAGCTCTCTGCCCTCTTCTTCTTCTTTGGCTCTACTCCACCTCGGACCGCTGCTCCTCTGCCGACCCTGCACCATGCCCGGCCGCGGCAAAGGGAAGAGTCGGAGAAACTCCAAGACCTCCGGGATGGCCACACCAGGACCCTCCTCGGGCTCCCCGGGTAGCCCCGTCCCCTGTACGGCCCCGACCTCCCCGGCAGCACCCTCGGGCCAGCCCAGCAGCGAGACGGCCCTCCTCATCGAGGCCATCACCCGCCTCACCAGACGCATGGACAGAGACCTGGACGACAGGGGGGAGGCCCGAGGGGCCCCGCGGAGCCCCCCGCCCACGCCGAGGCGGGAACCCGCCTGCAGCCTGCACCACGTCCCGGCGCCTCGGGCGTACGCCGCAGCCGGGAGCCGGCCGCCGCCTCCACCTCAAGCGACTCAGCCCGGAGGCCCGCACCTACAGTGCCAGGGCTACACCCGCGCCCACGCCAGCTCAGCACCACCACCCACCTACCGCCAGGATCCCGAGGAGTACAGCCCGGCATCCGCGGCCGACGCGGTCCGCGAGATCCTCGCATCCGCCGAGGCGCATCGCACCGTGCGCCGCCGAGGGATCCCAGCCGATTACCTCTTCCCTTGCGACCTCGTGGAGAGGGGTGCGGGGCGCAAGGCAGTCAAGCTCGGAGAAGCAACCAAGGACGAGTACAGCCTCGCCCTCCTCTCCATGGTCAACCACCCATCCTTCCCGGATCACTCCCTCCAGGGCCTACACCAACACCACCTCACCCTCATGAGAGACGTCCTCATCCACCCCTGGCCGACCGTCCGCCGGTACTCGGAGACCATCTTTTCCTGGATCGCGGACGGAAGGCTCCCCCAGGGGTGGCATGACCCTGTGGCCCTCAACGCGCTCAGGGTCGACTCCCTCACCACGCCCACCACCCCGGCAACACCAGCTCCCCGAGGCGACGATGGGGCCCGAGGCGCACACCTGCCCCGGCAGCAAGCCGACACCCGCACCGCCTACAATAGGCACGCTCACGGGGCTCCCTGCTCCGCTTGGAATCGCGATCCCGCCTCGTGCGATCGGGCACCCCTCGGAGAGGCTCACGGCGAGGTGGGAGACAGGCGCCGGCACGTCTGTGCGTACTGCGCCAACGTGCGGCGCATATTAACAATGCACAGCGAGGCCGGATGCCGCACCAAGCAAGCCCGTGAGCGCCAGACCCCGGCCGCCTCGGCGGATTTTTGATCCGCCGGCCTCCCCCGGCGCCTCACCCCAACCATTCCCGACAGCCCCGCGACTCCCACCGACGGCCTCCCAGCGAACACCGATCGAAACGCCGCCCAGAAGAAGCCGAGGATCATCACCTCGCACCTCACACCTCAGACGACTCAGCCCAGCCTCACGAGAGACCCACCCAGCCCAGCCCTGAGGAGTTCGCTGCCCCCCCTGCTCGACCCTCGCCGGACCTCCTCCCCCCGGGCCTCAGGAGCGGGCCTCCCTTTTTTGGCCGCCCGCTCCCCTTCCACGTAGGCCCCGGACCCTCCTCTCAACCAGGCCTGCCTCTCCGGGCCCCGCCTCGGGCGCCCGCGCCCCCGCCTCGGGCGCGCCTCGAGCCCTCTCCTTACTCTTTGGCGGAGGGCTCCTCGGCCCCCCCTCTACCAACTCTGACACTGCTCCTTCTGAGCCCCTCCTCTATTTATCCTCTGCTCCTCATGAGCCCCTTACTGTATTGCTCCTCACGAGCCTGTTGCTCCTCATGAGCCCCTCTTATTGCTCTCTGCCTCCTCAGCCTGTGTTACCTCCTCTGTTGCCCTGCTTGTACCGTTTACCTTACATTTCTCATATGTTTTTGTTCCTTCTCACTGTTCTCTGTATTTGCCCGAGGCATCACAATAAACGCCTCAGTTTTCCCACATCCGCCTCTGTTCTTCCTTCTCGCGCATCAGGCCAAACTCTGAACTAACTGCCTGCACCCTCCAAGGCCGTATTCGATTAATACGACGCGGGTCAGCCGAGTCGTCAGAATTTCAAATCGAACACCGCGGATGGAGTCGAAAAATACAGAGGCCATGTGCAAAACGACCCAACCCCAGTAACCTACCTCTTGGCTGGCGGTGGCTAGGAGCGATGACGTCACATTTGTGCTGGTACCTGTAGGATAACAGCTACCAGTACAAGCCCTATGTGTTTTAATACTTTTTTTTTAATAACCCAGATTAATGAAATGGAAATATAACTAATGCCTAGGTCACAAATGCTGCGGCCGCTGTATGGTGCTGCGGACTGCATTGCAGTTTTTGCAAATGTTATGGCATTGCAGTCTGCAGTTTTTCTATTCACAAATCGTATGGTCACCGTAAGGCACCTTGGGGTTTGTCTTTAACTTTATGCATATATTTAATATATAAAAACATAACTTTCTTAATATTGAGGACACAAGCATGAATATTGTACCATATTGATATTCATTGATGTCAAAAAAGGTGACCGTACGGTGTTGTAATTTTGCGAGGTTAAGATAACTCTGACTTTAAAAAAACGCACCAGCTTGCAGCGAGCAAAAAACCGTACGGTCACCATAACTCACCGCGTGGTCACCGTACGGTCTCGCCGATGCCGTGAGTTATGGTCGCCGCAAGCACGGCAAACGCATTTATGACTGAGGCATGAACTATGTAATCATAAAATACTTTAAATCCTATGTTGCTGTAGTTATATGGTGTTTTTTTTTTTTAATTAAGTTTTATATTAAGCCACCATTTTTTTCACCCCGATAATGGAGAAGCGTGTTTGTTTATTCAGCCCGAGTATGTATGATGTGCGCATGCGCCAAAAAGTGGCTCCGGTAACCCGAGTTGATTAATCGAATACACCCCAAGTGGTGCCATTAGTAGTCCTGCTGAAGCCGGCCACATGACTACGCTAAAACATCGGCTCACAACCGCCGTCCACCCACACCTCACCTATCCTGCATAGTCCGATGGCTTTCAAATTGTTTACATCTGGTTGACCACTAAAACCTAATATTCAATATTCTGGACTTTGATGAAAAATGGCTTGTTTTGGAGCAATTTGATCTGAAAGAACCCAAAATAATTTCAGAAAGCTTGTCAAAACTACTGTATCTATGCCCCAGATTGCCATCTGGCGATGGTAATCGTGGAAATCATCTTTAAGTCATGTAGTGTTGCCCC
Source organism: Branchipolynoe longqiensis (assembly GCA_030323885.1). Lineage (NCBI taxonomy): Eukaryota > Metazoa > Annelida > Polychaeta > Phyllodocida > Polynoidae > Branchipolynoe > Branchipolynoe longqiensis. The sequence continues at coordinate 67,502,478 of CM059190.1, read as the reverse complement.
ACCGGGATACTAATCCGGTGGCACCATGACCCGATATCCCAGTCACTCACAAACCAGTCTTTGCCAAACCAGAATTGATAGCAACAGGTATCAATTTTCTGTCATTGGTTTGACTCGGTTGGGGTTAGAACCCACAACCCCCCACATGGGAAGCCAGCCAGTGGTCTTACCAAATCGGCCATCCTGTCCGATGGGGAAAAGGTGAGACTATTTGGGGCTCATTGCCTTGTACAGAATCAGGGAAGAAATGAGACGAGAGAATCTTTTCTTTTTTAATTCCGAATCATGTTTACCATTTTATTTGGCAGCCAATTGTGCATGATTGTAAACACATACAATAGTCCTTGCATGTGTGCAACACATCTCCGATCTTTCTGCTTATTATATTCACATAATGCATTATACAGGGCATACATATTCGAATACAAAAGCCCGCCAATGCTTATGTCGGTGTGGAGTTTGACAAACATTTGGTTGAGTATGCTAGCAAATATTTCTCATAACACCCAGTGTGGTTGGAATGAGTAGTCAAAATAAACCTTTTGATGCCGACACCGAATGTAATGTCAGTCTCGGTGGAGATATTTTGTAAACACCAATATTTAATACTGGTCATGATGGTATGGTTTACCCCATGGTAAATACATGGTAGGCGGGGTTTATGTAAAGCTGCATAATCCGATGAAAGCGTTAATATTTTATAAAGCAAAATACCTCAACCAGATTTGATCCTACTTAGATACTGGTGCACTCATTAAACGTTTATTGCAATTTGGAAGCTCCGGAGATACAGACAAATACGTAAACAAAGGTTTATTGGTGCACTCATTAAACATTTATTGCAATTTGGGAGCTCCAGAGATATGGACAAATACGTAAACAAAGGTTTACTGGTGCACTCATTAAACATTTATTGCAATTTGGGAGCTCTGGACAAATACGTAAACAAAGGTTTACTGGTGCACTCATTAAACATTTATTGCAATTTGGAGTACTGGAGCTATGTACACATACGTAAACAAAGGTTTACTGGTGCACTCATACGGAACGCTCATTGCAATTTGGAGCTCTGCACAAAGACATAATTAAATGTTTATTGTCATTTGGAGCTCTAGAGCTAATCACAAATAGGTAAACAAGGGTTTACTGGTGCACTCATTAAACATTTATTGCAATTTGGAGCTCCAGAGCTCTGCATAGAAACATAATCAAAGGTTTACTGATACACTCATTAAACATTTATTGCAATTTGGAGCTCCAGAGCTCTGCATAGAAACATAATCAAAGGTTTACAGGTGCACTCATTAAATTTATTGCAATTTGGAACTTCGGAGCTATGCAAACAAACGTTATATCCAGTGTTTCGGCGTGCACACCCAACATTAATTTGGCATATTTTCACTTAAAATATCTCCCTAGTTAACCCTTTGAAACAAGTTACTTCAAAGCACGGTAAAGTAAATTATAACAATCAACTATATATATGTTTTTATCGAAAATATAGCATAAACTCAAAATCATTAGATTATGCAACTTTATTTAGCTTAGCTGCAGCAAAACTTACACAAGGCTTTTCCATTGAAAACTGAATGTCGTAACCTAATACATAACACCACTTGTGCATAATCTACATGAAAATTGCCACTAACAAAAAAATAAATAAAAATGGTGGAATTTTGACTTCCCGTCAACTTCCCTACGATTCTCGGGCATTAGTACGACCGGGAGGCTGTCCGCTTTTTCACAGAAAATCGCAGAGATCTTGCAGCCCTGCATAATAAATTGGCACATGCTGATCAATCAATTTCCTGCCAGAACCAATGTGAACATACATGCTGGCTTGTCATTTTATTTCAATAATGTGTACCTTTGGCGAAGCCAGTGGAGCTTCAACTTTTATCAAACAATATCGGTAATTATGTGGGAGTGTGAAATTGGCATGACTGATTACCACAGTTCAGGAAGGAAAGTGGTCTCCAGCAAAAACAACAAAAATCGACACTGAGATGATCGGTAAATAATGTTGCTCCGATAATAGTATTGTTATCCTGGTAATTATTGCCTCACATTCTTCAATAACAAATTCGTCAATAAAAGTGATCACAGAAGAAGAAATTTTGTTTAAGGTAAATTGACATCGATGTGGGAAATAATGGTAATAAAATAGACAACGGAATGCTCTCCAAGGCCTGTACTGACTCATCGTTGGAATGGAGCTAGGACAGTGCTTGAGTACTGGACGAAACCGGACTTCCTGCACTTTCCCGCGATTCCCTGACAGTGCCTATGGGAGAAATGTGTTTTGCGGACATTTACCTCCATTCAGAAGGTAAGGCCCACACTCAAGGGAATCTCATTCTGCGAAAACTCACTTTTTAAAAGTTTTAACTTATGAATAAGAACTCACAAAGACTAGCATCCATGTGGGTTTTTTTTTTAATTGTATACTTGTGCATACAATCCAACCATAGTTCTGTGTTCACACTTCTACATGCAGTGAATATGACTTGTGGTGCTGCCAACACGGTGCACAAAAAACAGCAATCGATTAATCAATCTACATGTGTGATTATTCTATAACGCGCCTGTTATTAGATGAATTCACCATGATTCACTGACATTATGGATCAGTACCTTGCCATCATCTAGTTGAAATGTGGAGAATTACCACACTACTCTACAGACAGGGTGACCCTCTCCTACAGTGCATGCATGCATGCATACAGTTCACAGAGCGCTTTACCACGGTTCACACCCATTTTGGCATATTAAATTCCAGGACTTTTCAAGTCCCTTTCAGTGCAAAATTCCAGGACGTTTTTAAGGCATTTATTAAATTAAAGTACCCCCAAAAACAGTTGTATTCAGTCGATTCACTGGGTAAGATGTGAATTGTGAATAAGCATGAGAAATAACAATGGTTTTAACAATCAAGAAGCAGGATAACAAACCCATAAAAATCACTTTTAATACAAAATGCCACCGATTGACGTTTGGGTATGTCGGAGCAAATAGGTGTTAAAAAAGATATCGTCATAATTTTCCATTTTCAAGAATTTTCTAGGCCTGGAATCCTGAATTATCAAATTCCAGGACTTTCCAGGTTTCAATGACCCATACGAACCCTTTTTACATGAAACTCACAGGTGCAAACCATGCGATCTCCTTACACGCAGGCCATGAGCCAAAAGTTGCATAACCCGTTGGTTGTTGTATTTTAATTCTTAATGTTGAGTTATTAAAAACATGAGGCTCACAATTATAACCGCCTTTACTTCAAAACGACCATTGTTTAACTTTGATATTTGGATTTTGTTTGTTTGTTTAATTGTTTAACGACCCCACCCCCACCCCCCAACACAAAAAGTAAACATCAGCTATGGAGGGAGGGGGGAGGGGGAATGTCATACAGTGGTTAAACATATGAGTAACAAAAATATATATATTTCAAACAGGTAAAATAGAGCACAGAAATGTATGCCAAAAGAGCTTGATATTTGGAGTGCAAACATGCAACATAATTAGCGCATTCACAAGTTGAAGCCACGTGCAATACATACCATCGCTATTTATGATAACTAGGTCAGGCCAAAGCCACTGATTTTAAATGGTCCCATGGAGGGGGAGCCCACAAAGAAATCATGAATGAGTACACTAGTATCTAATTTTAATACGTAGGATGTAATCGAATTAAGCTTTTTTTGGGTTTTGAACATTTTATTATTTCATCGGATTATGCAACTTTAAGAAATAGTACTAGGTATCCAGTATCCATTTAGGTCACTCCCTCAAGCCGCTAATTTTATTTAAAGTAAGTAATTTTATTTTAAATTCTCGCTGTATCATTTATGGTGTGTATGTAGGGCATCAAATATTCCAACCTTGTAGGAAATTCTCGTGACATTTTCTGATACGTCCATGTCATACCAAGTTGTGCTCCCATTTTACTAAACATAACATGCTCCCGATATAAAACTCACAGATAATGCAATTTGCCACCCCTATAACAAAATCTTGATCGACATGCTTGATCTGCACACAATATTCGTTGAGACACTAAAGTACCTGAGCAAAAATAGAAAAAACATGCGTATACAATCAAATAATGCCCCATTTGAATTTAAAGGCGATTACACACGACACGGCGTACACTAATTTCATGACCCGATATCCCACTCAGCCATTGTATCTTCATACTAAGCCAACTAGTGTAGCCCCATTGAGATACCGTGCTCCCGCAAATGACCCGATATCCCACTCAGTCATGGTATCCTGACAGAGCCGACCAGTGTAGCCCCATTAAGATACCATGCCGCCGACACCATGACCCGATAGCCCAGTCATGGTATATTGACACTGAACCAATCAATGAGGCCTCATTCAAATACCATGCCGCCAATACCATGACCCAATATCCCACTCAGTCATGTTATCCTGAGTCAACCAGTGCTTGCCTTATCCTAGTAGTGTCAAGCGCCGGGCAAGGTAGCGACAAATATCAAATTTGTAAATATTTAGTTTGACATGGCTGAGGATTGATCCCACGACATGAGAAGTGAGGGCTCTACCATGTGAACCATCTCATTTGGTCTGCTTACCATTTTTTCTTTTTACATGTTACAGTCATTCACATATATAATATATAATTTACGGTAAAAGGTCTTCCTTGTCTTTCTACCACAAACCTGCCCTCTGATAGCAGTGACAACAAATGTACTGGATAGAAGCAGCTCACTACGCATGCTCTACGAAAATGGTTTATCCAGAACTGTCGCTGCAAATCTTTGGTATGCCGTATCGTGTGTAAAACACTTTACAAAGACTATGAATTTAAAAAAAATCTTTAGTTGAATTTGCATCATCAAAAAAGCTAATATAACATAGCAAACATTTTTCATTTAACCAGGTCTTTGCTTACTCACAAAAAACAATGGAGGTGGATTTTGACAAAAAAGAAAGCAAATATGAAACTAAAAATGACTACATGCAAATTAATTAATGAAGTGTATATAAATGAAATGCGCTTTAAGAAAATGATAGATACAACAACATATACAACTCGGTGGTAAGTGTGGAGGTGTATTTGTAGGCGACCCATGGCTAAGGGAAGTTTCTGGAATTTCCTCAACCAGAAGTTTTCTCAACCAGAAGTTTCCTGACCTGGAATTTCCCCAACCGGAAGTGTTCTCAACCAAAAGTTTCCTCAACCAGAAGGGTCTTCACCCGGTGTCGTATTTTCAGCGCCCGGTCATTCTCAGCGGCCCGTCGTGGTCAAAAGACCCGTGGCATCGCCGGCTACAAGCTCAGCTGGTGCCCGGCAGTGTTAGGGACCGATTACGCCGAAATCTATTGAATGCGATCATATTTAACAGAATTACATACTCAAATAATGAAATTTAATTAAATTAACCTTCAATTCCAAGCGATATTAACGTAGCAGCTCGATCAGCGTCGAATCGCCGAGTGTAAACAAAACAAATAGCAGTGCTCGCGGCAACGTTCGAAAATCCGCGCATGCGCAGAAGCCACGACAGGCCGCTGAGAATGACCGGGCGCTGAGAATACGACACCGGAAGTGTCCTCCACCAGAAACTATCAGCTTAAAGAGTGGTGGCTGGCATTCAGTATACAACCACTTTCCTAGCCAAAACCAGTACCCGGATCAGGTCGTCTACATAATACAGTAGTACCAGTATATAAAAGAAACTACGCTGCTATGGAGTGGAACCAGATTTACACCGCACAGCCTTGAGCGTCCAAGACACAAATTGACATTTGATTCAACACTGATATTTATCCACCAGGTGTAGGCGTTTGCAATGACCACAGGAGGCAGGGAGGCAGCAGAGGGGTGTCAATCTATTGACAGTGGGGTGTCAATCTATTGACAAGTGTGAAGCTTGTTGACTAAGGTGTGAAGCTGTTGACACGGAGTTGTCAAGTATTGAAATTGAGGTGTCAATATATTCACACTGAGGTGCCAATCTATTTGTTTGCAGTGAGGTTGCAATCTATGACCACAATGTTAATCTATTGACACAGGTGGTGTCAATAGATTAATACGTAGGTGTCAATCTATTTGCACTGAGTTATCATCTCTTACCACTGTGGTGTTAATCTATTAACACTAAGTTGGTGTCAATAGATTGCCACCGAGGTATCTATTGGACATTGTGGTGTCATTTATGAGCACTGAGGTGTCCATCGACTGACACTTGAGGTGGTGAATCTAGTGACATTAAAATGTTAACCCCCTGACACTGGAGTGTGCATCAATTGACAATGAGGTGCCAATCCACTGATCCTGTGGTGTCCATCTACTGACACTGAGGTGTCAATCCAATAATACTGGGCTGTCCATCTATTGATACTGGGGTGTCAATATAGTGACACTGAGATGTCAATTCAATTATGCTAGGTGTCAATCTATTGATACCGAAGTGTCAACCCAATGATGCTAGGCATCAGTCTTTTTAACACTTGACTATCATGACCACAATAGTTCCAGTCCCGCCTCCTGCAGACACCGCCTCCCTCAACTGACCGCTTACCTCACCTTTCCTCACAGCCAACCAATCACCTCGCAGGGTGAATGAACCAAAAAAAACTTTTAAAACCCTGCTACTGCTAACACAACAAAATAAGAACGGAACATTTAAAGTTGCATAGTCTGATGGTTTTGAGTTCCTGCCATATTTTCTTAGATAACTATATTAGGTTGTAATCTACTTTACCTGAGATTGAAGTAACTTTTATTATGAATGGCTAATTATGGAGAAAATTGAAATGAAAACGTGCCAAATTACTTTCGGTGTGCACACCGAAATGCTGGACACCATAGCCTCCATCAATGACGGGTTCTATGAAATTGACTTAGTGTATTCCTTCTATATAGCAAGGCATGACTAGCGTAACCTGGATATGGAGGATCAAATCTAGCTAAATATTCTAGTTTCAAAAGTGATATGCTTTCATCAGACTATGCAGCTTTAAAAGCAGTAACTACAAAATTTGGACGAACAAATCCAATTGTCCTAAATTTGACAAAATTGGCTGGAAATCTACTTTTAAAAACTCCTTGTTCATTATCATGACCAAGTACACAATAGCCCTCTTCTATTTGCATGACCACCGAGCTATAGCTACATTTTAATTTAAACAAGGTTGGTTTTGTGGGTGTTCTTTTGGGGGGGGTTGCATAATAAACTGCATGGATAAGACCTAATTAATCCCATGAGAATCAACACACTGCACAACGGTGTTAACACGCAAACCCAGTGCAGGCCCAGAGGACTGGGTAGAATGGTTCAAATAAAAAGTGATGAGACTTGCTTTGTCCATTGCTGACTATATACTTAACTAGTCTTGATAATTTCGCGAAAAATAACTCCAAAATCTGTTATTTATATTATATATATATGAAGTATACATGAATACATACTTTGTATATTTATATATCGGGATATATTCATATATATATTATACATGTACATATGCATTGCTATATATATAGGGATATAATATATGCACACATATACGTGGGTTATTCTCTAAAACTAGGCACCACGTATTTGGTTTCCACGTTCCGATGCTGATAATTAATTCTTAATTTTTATTGATAGCAAGTTGAATACTTATTGTTGCCTGTGTATTAAAGTTGCATAATCCGATGGCTTTGAGTTTGTAACTTATTTTAAATGGTTATGTTTTGAGATATTTGAAGTGCAAACATGTCAAATTAGTTTTGGCAAGCACACGATCACAGGCTTTAGCAGTAAAAGGTTCTCATACATTGCCTCAGTATTCCTTTCTATGTAGCACCGAATGCCTAGTAAGTGCATCAATATCTAAGTTAGATATATAGAATCAATTCCAGATAATTGTTGTGGTTTAAAAAAATGTGATGCTTCATCGGATTATGCAGCTTTAAGTAAGTTAGCAATACTAGATGTATTTAATCTATCCCATACAAAATATCAAAAGTTTACTCATGATTTTGAGTTAAAGTGAAGGTGTGAAAATTTACACATCAGCACCATGCATTTACCCAAACTTTAACTTTTTTATTCTAAGACATAACCTTGTTTGCTTAACTGTAATCAATAAAGTCTTGTTGCTTTGTTGTTAAAATGATTTCTGAATGTGTCTGATTTTCATGCTACACAAGTGATGTTAATTTATTGCTCTAAATCAAAAAGTGAAATATGTTTTTGTCAACTCTGACATGCACAACATGTAAACCTTCATATGAAAATGGCTTCTGCTATTATTTTGAATGTTCTTTCTGCTATTATTTGGAAGGTTTTTTCTTCTATTACTTGGAAGGTTTCTCTTTTGGTTTCCATGTCAGACTGTAGTGCCCAGTTTCAGACAATCACCCAAATCCCTTTATACCTAGATTTAGCTCTCGTTCCCTGGGAAGCGCTCTGATACTACCAAGAGGTACAGTAGTACCCGTCTTCAACAGACCACTCGGCATCCAGACTAATGCTGTCCTGACATAACAGGTGTCCTGTCATCGGGAGGGGACAGTCAAATGAGAAAAAAACAGTTTGCACATTGAAAAGTTGTCCGAACATGGCAGCCGTTTGCCAATCACAGGTGTTGCTGAAGACAGGGTCTACTGTAAATGCATCGAATGGTGTATGTGGGGGAGGGAGGGAGCGAGGGGGGTAAGGTGGGAGTTGGGTGGGGGGGGCGTACTCGTATAGCACCGAGGGAACTTTCCTTTTTTTAAATGTTGATATTGGGCCCACTTTGTTCAAATGTCCGTCTCAGTAAATGAGCGGGTGTAATCAATCACATGCAACATGTGTCACCCTGCACTCCCCTTCCTCCATGCCATGGTTATATCACAATTATTATGAGGCTTGTCGCTCCGCACCTAGGTCTCGCCACAGTGTCAATCAGGGGCGGCGGTCGTCCCTACTTCTTTGGCGTGTTCAAAAGATACCTGGAGGGGAGAAGCCAAAAAGAAAATTAGGGGGGAAAAGATAATTTAACTTTATAACACAGCTTCCAATGAGAAATTCTACTTGGGGTCAGTGATTTATCTTTGTTGTTTGTTGGGGTTTTATATCATAGCAACATCTAAGATCACATCAGGTCGCGTACCGACTTGCAACAGCGTGCACTCATGGCAACTTTATAGTGCTACCCCCACTAAGAGACCAGGCCACTCGGACCATGACCATATATCCCACTCAGTCATATTATCCTGACACTGAGCTAACTAGTATTTGCTGTATCCTAGTAATGCCAAGCGCCAGGCTAGGTAGTGACAAGTATCAATTTGACAAGTCATTGGTTTGACACGGCCGGGATTGAAACTCCCGACCTTCTACATGGGAAGCCTGTACTCTCCCGATTATGCCAACGCATCCAGTGCAGTGACATATGGGTCAGTCTTGGGTGTTGTTTTTTTCAGAAGTCACTCATAGAAAATTGAGGTTTAATTTTACATATTTTTCTGGGTCATTTTCTATTTTCTTGCTGCCTATTACTAGTATTAGGCCAAATCTTTTTTTTTAATTGGTTATCGTCCCCGCCTATGCCTGTAAAGCTTGTTTTATTTAACGACGCCTCTCGGGCACACTGATTTTAGTATCATTGGCTACTGGACGTAAAATATAGGTCATTCTGACCTATTTCTTTTGAAGAAACCCGCTGCCGTCACATAGACTACTCTTTCGGGTAAACAGCAAGGGGTCTTTTATATGCACTTTCCCACAGGCAGGACAGCACATACCACAGCCTTGATGAACAAGTTTTGGACTACTGGTTGGAATAGAAAATAACCCAAACTGCAAATGGGTCCACTGAGCAGGATCGATAGGATGACCCGACACCTTCACAGGTGGACACGCTACCGCCTGAGCTACATCCCACTCCCCACAGTGGTGCGTTCACCTACCATTTACTGCGGGCCTCCACGGCCGCCTTCCGCACCTGGCGCTTATGGTCGCCGACCACCAGGCCGAGTTCCCGAGTGACCCGCACCTGGTGCCGGAACACCACTTCCGGTGGCAGCGTCGTCAGCATCCCCAGACACCTGGCGGCCGTCACGCGCACCTTCTGCGAATGGAGGGGGAGGGGGAGGATTGATGGATGGAGGGATTGATTGGTTGGTGGTCATTTTACATCATGTACTCATTTCGTATTCCACTCAATTTTCTGTTGTGAATATGCTTGACCACCCTTGCTACTGAAGCCCAGTCACACTACCGCTTGCGACCACAGCAAAGGGGTGGTCACACAGAGCTCGCAAAGTGGTCCTCAGTGGTCGCCAACCTGCATGCGACCATTTTGGTCGTAAGGAAGTTGCAGCTACTGCATTGAAAACATCCTTTCGACCAAAATGGTCAGCCAGAGGTCAGCGACCATTGCTTTGGTTGCAAGATCACAAGGAGGTGGGTTCTTTGGTTCGAAGTGGTCGCAAGCTGTAGTGTGACTGGGGTTTCAGTGGCCATGGGGGGGGGGGGGAAGCATATTCACGGCAGAAAAATGAGTAAATTTGGTTTTCCTTAAAGTTGCATAGTCCGATGGTTTTGAGCTATCATTTGTATGAGATAAATATATTAAATTGATTATTATAACCTACCTTACTTTAGTTTGAGTAACTTATATTTTGAATGGCTAACTTTTGAGATATTTGAAGTACAAACATGCAAAATTTAAATTGGCATGCATGCCAAACTCTGACACCATAGGCTTCTGCAGTAACAGGTTCTATTAAATTGACTCAGTATTCCCTTCTATGTGGCAACAAATGTTTAATAAGTGCATCAGTATTCTAAGTTTGACATGTAGAATAAAATCTGGCTGAATGTCTTGGTTTTGATATTTTTATGCTTCATCGGACTATGCAGCTATCACAAAAATGCTTTTTTTTTTTTAAACTGTCCGTTTAATACCACTATACAAACTGCCAATATTTCATCTTAAGAAAAAAAATAGATCGTCTTGTTTGTTGGGGTTTTATATCCTGGCAACATCTAAGATTATATCAGAATACAGAATAGATTGTCTAAATTACAACAGTCAGAATTTGCTTCATTTTAAATTTCTTCATACACACTATGATGACATAGACCACACCGAGAAAAGCAAAAAAAAAAACACATTTATATAACAATCTTTACTGGGGAGGGAAAACCTGTAAACAATTTGATAAATGATTAAGACCGAAATCGACTAAGATGCATAATTTCTATGTTTAAATCCATCATATCTATTATGACTGAATCATAAATTGTTGGGGCTGGCGTAACTATATTTATTCCTCTGCAATTAGAAGTAAATATAGAGAATTCTGAATCTAAAAAAAAATATTTTAAATTGCCAAATGATCAAGATTCTACATGGAACGACATAATCAGCTTGAAAATCGGAGGAATGATTCCGGGGAAATCGGAATAATTGCTCAAATTTTTCAAAAGGCAAATTTAAATTTTCTTTACAAGAGGTGAATTTAATTTTTTAATTAATCTTATTATTTATTGGGTGGTCTATTTTAAGCTTAGTAATCACTGGAAAACTAAATTTTGCGTCTGTGAATATCACAAGCTTCTGTTCATCGGAGGCTTCGATATGTGGCCATTGACAAGGCACGCGCTCACCATGTTCGGCTTATAGGAGGCCATACGCAGGAGACCAGGCACGATCTCGTCCATGTGGGAGACGAGCAGCTTCGGGTTGTCAGTGAGCAGCTCAGCCATTGTCATCACAGTCGACAGCTGTAAGCTCACATGGTCAGACGTAAGCGACTGAATTAACAGCGGAAGCAGCTGAAAACACAAACAGGGTCTCTAGTATACCTGCAGCTTTACAATGATGAATCAATAAAAACATACATCTCATTTTTTGGTTTTAAATACATGAAATTATAAAGCGGAAATCTGACTTCCGGTCAATTTTCCATACGATTCTCTGAGCCTACCGGGGCTGATTGCTTTATCGCAGAAATCATCAAAATCCTGGAGAGCTTCCATTGCTGCATTCTGCTTTATCACAGAAATCAGCGAAAACCTGGAGAGCCATTGCTACATTCTGCTTTATCGCAGAAATCAGTAAAAAGCCATTCTTGCAGAAATTACTGAAAACCCAGAGCTTCCATCGTTGCAATCTGCTTCATCACAGAAAGCATCAAAAACCCAGAGCTATCATTGCTGCATTCTGCTTTATCGCAGAAATCAGCGAAAACCCAGAGCTTCCAATACTGCATTTACACACTTTTAGAATATTAGACAAGTTTCGTTTCATCTTGATTGATTAATTACTTTTTCCCCCCGGCGGCCCCATTAACATCTAAGGTCGTATCAGGACATGCACCGGATTGTGACAGTGCGAACCCATGGCCGCTTTATAGTGCTGCCCTACCGACATACCAAGCCATCGGCATCATGATATGATACCCCTTTACATTCACATTATCCTGACACTGAATACACCATTCCCTATCATATCCTAGTACCCAGCATGGCATGGTTTGACTCGACAAGGGATCGAACCCACGACCAGACACTCTACCGTCTGCCATCCAGTCACAATTGGAATCTTCCCAGGCATTTAAAGCCACATAGTCTGATGAAAGCGTCAAGTTTTGTCAACCAAAGCATTATTAAACATTTGTTGCGGCATAGAATGGAATAATAAGTCAATTGAACAGAACCTGTTACCACTGAAGCCTATGGTGTCAGGATTTTGATGTGCATGCCCAAATTAATTTGGCATGTTTTCACTTCAAATAGTTCCAAAGTTAACCAGTTGAAAAAAGTTACTTCAAATTAAATAAAAGATTATAATGATCAACCTAATTTACTTTTCTCGGAAAATGGCAGAAACTCAAAAGCATCGGACTCTGCAACTTTAAATTGTGTAAACATCCAGCATCCATCTGATTGGTTCTTATTTAATTAAAACAATTTTTAAAAACCCCACAAAAAAACGTCTTCAAATGCACAGATCCCTCTTGGGGTTTGCTTACCGGTGGCAGCTCAGTGGCGAGCACTTGCTTGGGAAGTGTTCGAAGAAGATGCGATAAGGCAGTCAGATAGTGGACACGCTGACCTAGGCACAGAACCAACACGGTCAGTAAGGCATGGAAAACAACAGGACTTTGAACAGCCCATAATAAACAACAATCACATCAACGATCACGAAAAAGTCGCACTCATCAATACGCTGCATGTTTGTTTGTTTGCGTTTTACATCCTAGCAACATCTAGGGTCATATCAGGACTGGTACTAACTTGTGACAACGCACACCTATAGTGACTTTATAGTGCTGTCCAACTGAGAGACCAGGCCACCAGCACTATAACCCAATATCCGACAGTCATTTTATCCTGATACTATGCTAACCAGTCCTTGTCATATCCTATTAATGCCGAGCACCAGGCTAAATAGCGACAAGTATCAATTAGATAAGTCATTGGTTTGACTCGGTTGGGTTTCAAACTCCTGACCTTCCACAAGGGAAGCCTGTGCTCTACCACTTCAGCCACCGCGTCCACTATTCTAGTGAATACCATAAACTATGCACTTCCAGGTGATAATGATCAACAACGAATAAATTATTCCGAGCATATGGGTCGTTCTCACAAACTGTACCACCTATTTGGTTTCCACGTTACATTGTTTGTGATTAAACCTTTATTTCAGGGGGTAGCTAGTTAAATAGTTATTGTTGGCTCTGTGTATTAAGTATGTTAGCAATACTACATGTATTTAATTAATCTATCACACAAAATATATCGAAAATATGCTTATACGATTTTGTGCTAAAGTGAAAATGTGGAAATTTGCATATCAACATTATGCATTTACCCAAACTTTTCTTTCAACTTATTTCTTGTAAGATATAATATTTTTTGCTTAATTGCAATCAATAACATTTTGTTTGAATTTGTTGTGTATGTTAAAATGATGTTATGGATGAATGTCGCCTTGTTAATTTTAATGTCTTTCTCATTTTGCATCAGATCAAAATAAACAATCTGAATGTTATTCAACGTTGATATATGCACAACATGTAAACCTTAATATGAACATGGATTCTGCTATTATTTGGATTGCTTGGGACTATTAGTTTGGTTTTCAGGTCACAAATGTGGTACACAGTTTCTGAAAACGACCGATATATCGATGTATAACATTTTTACACTAGTCAATGAGGCATAAATGAAAATAGCATCGGCGACATTATAGTGCGTGTCTTCGGCGATCTCGATGATTGGAAAACCCTAGATAAAAGATTCACCCGTTGTAGTACACGGGTGAAGACCAGCCTTATATAAATACGGGCGAAAATAGCGTTAGTATGAAAGTGAGGCTCCAGTATGGAAGTGAGGCTCCAGTACGTGGCTCCAGGTTCAAATGGATACTTCTATAGGCACAGAGTTGGTGAAATGGGCGAGAATGCAAAAAGACAAGATGGCGGCCGCAGAACGCCGTCGATTTCACTTTTAAATCTGATTAAACTAGATATTATATTATATTTTTCAACTCAAAGGTAGCGGGTAAATAATAAAACAGATGTAAAGAATAAATGTTGCTTCTTAGATTGTTAAATTAGGCCCTCAATTCTTTGACCCGTATTTTCGCCAGCTTTTACATAAGGCTGGTTTGCACCCCTACTGCAGCAGTACGAGGTGAATCTTGTACCTAGGAAAACCCCTGCCATGTGTGGACAATTATTCAATGCACAAACTGTTTTCGTTTCATTCGACTGTGCGCCTGGTGACAGGGGACAGGACACCCGCCGTGTCAAGACAACATTGAGTCTGGATGCAGAGAGATGTCCGAAGTTGGAAGACGGGTACTAGCGTAGTATGCTTGTACGTGTAAAGCTCCGATCCGGTCATATCATAAAGCAACGATAACCATGTTAAAAACCCTCACCAGGTGGCGCGTTGTTGAAGCCGGCCACCAGCTGGGGCGACGTCTGCAGGAAGAAGCGCTGGCGGTACATGAAGCGCACGTTGGCGTGCATCGACGTCGTCATGACGTCATCAAACTCGTGCAGCACTACGTGGAAACCTTGCGCCGCAGTCGCGCCCAGCGTCCCGCTCTCCAGACTGGACAGAAGCTGCAGAGGAAGCAAGGTGGAAAGATTTGGAGTTGTATATTTGTAGATATAAAAAAAAACTAGAAAAAAACCCTCAAGAAACTTAAAACAATCGGACTATGCTACATTTAAAAAAAGCACTTGCTGCCTGGTGACAGTCCTCGGCCGCATTCAAGGTACAGAAATTCCAGATGTTGCGCTAGTCTGAACGACTTTAGCTGTCGGGTGCCTCGAAAATGGCAGCCCCCATAGGAGGCAGCCATTTGCAATTTCAAAGAACAGCTCTTTTTGCCTCCTGCCTGAAAAGCAAAACGTTTCCTTCGCGCAGCCTGAACGCAAATAGGCCAAAAAGACTTTGCGGAGCCGCCCCAGAGGCCTACCATGAACGCGGCCCAGCTGTGCTCAGAAACTCTAATATCCAACAAAGACATGCGGAAACCTTGGCACCAACGACAAATTTCTGTGAAAATGCAAATATCCATCCCCCCCCCCCCCCCATAGGATTAGGACTGTCAGGGAATCGCGAAAAAAAATGCACAAAGTCAGGTTTCAACCCTCCTTGTTATGACTATATTATCGCCCATACCTAACTTTCTCGCTTGGGTTCTATGCTTTAGCAACATCTAATGTCATATAAGAACGGGATTCGGACTAATCAATTGATGTCATATACAATACATATATACTGACATTTTCTCAATGTTAATCAGTGAATATCAACAATCGCGGAAATCCGTGAAATCACAGAGATCTTTCATCCCAGTTTGTTGATGCTCACCTTGTTCACCCACTGGAGTTGTGCGGGGTGGCCCCGCAGCACGAGCGCCTTCGTTATCCATGCCCACAGGCCCAGCACGCGCTGCCTGGTGACATCATCCACAGAGACGCAGTCAATTAGCTCTCCGAGGCGGTCATGGGCGCTCTCCACCAGTGACGTCACAGCGTCGTCTGAGGACATCAGAAGGCAACAGTAAAGTAAAGCTTGTTTTATTTAATGACGCCTCTAGAGCGCATTTATTTTCATCATCGGCTATTCGATGTCAAACATATGGTGATTCTGACACATTTCTTTGGAGGAAACTTACTTCCTTCTGCCAGTTAGCGCCGTGTGGCGGCGCAAAACGGTGGGTAGTGCTACGAGTGGAACGTCACAGTGAAAGTCTGAATGCTTTGACGCACACGGATGTCCTATTTTCCAGGCTTTCCTCATTGAGTTTGCCGATACACTCAGTGCAAAACTTCAATTTTATTTAAAATTAAAAGCAATACAGAACAATAAACATATAAATTTAATATAATCTGTTTGGTAAATATGTTATCTATTTGCCTGCCAAGCGGTTTCGTTCTAAGTGGTGCGGTTTTAGAGATATTTCACTTTTTTCTGCTCAGGAATTGTATTTTATTTCGATTTATACTGAAGCAACTCATATTAAAGGCAAGAAATTGAAAGAAAACGTGATTAATTCCGTTTCACTACGTTTTGACATCAGGGCACTCCGGGATTCGCCGCCTCGTACCGATGAAAACACCTAATGGCCATTGAGTTCTGCAGCCAAGTTGTGCGACGTGTGGAAGCGCTGACATTGAAAGTTCAACATAGTCTCTGCTCAAAGTTTGCGCCGTCTAACGAGGTCAAGCGTCGACGTAAAGTCTAAATGGGAGTGTTGGCTTGCCCCGTGTTGCGCCGTCTAACGCCGTCAAAGTATAAACGGGCCTTTAGGCTACTCTTTCCGATAAGCAGCAAGATGTCTTTTATATGCACTCTCCCACAGACAGGAGAGCACATACCACAGCCTTTGATGAACCAGTTGTGGACCACTAGTTCCAGAAGGCAACAGATGCTGATTGATTTAACTAATTGATGGATAAAACCGCTCAAAACCCTCATATCATTCAATTTTTTTAATTGTTTAAATTTCGTTTAAATCTGTCCACAAGAAGCCGGCTCACCGGTGGGCAGCTTGTTAAGGAGGGCGGCGAGGCACTTGGCAGCGGATGTGGCGGCGTGCTGGTGGGATGCACCACACGCCACCTCCTGAAGGCGGGCCATGAGAAGGTCCAGTTGAGGCACTGCGTTCTGTAAGGCAAACACACATGCACACATAAGTAAAGCATTGTTTTCTGTTTGTTTTCATAGTTGGGAACATCGTTTCGCTAATGGATTTTGATCAACATAAGGTAGGAAAGGTAGGAAAGGCAAGAGAGCCAATCCAAGGCCATGAACTGTGAGACACATTTTCGCAAGTCATTACATAACCTCGTGGTTCACCGCTGAACACAGCGGTGAATCTTTTATCTAAGCGAAACCCTGTTAATAAAAACCACAATTTTCGTGCTGGAATGTTTTGCCGTTTAAAATTTTTCGAATCGCAGAGATCTTTCCCTAGCATACATATCAGACATTTAGTTTTCTTAAATTTCATAAGTTGCACTTGAAAAAATCAGGGCTCTGTCACGTTTTCGATCCTTTCAACCTATTGAAATGCATTACAGATTTATAGTGCTGCTTCACTGAGATACTATGCAGCCAGCATTGTGACACAAGGTCCCACTTGAACACTGAGTGAGCAAATCTTTGCTCTGTCTTAATAAAGCTGAGTGTCATGTAAGGCAATGCAATAAAACGCTACTGGAATAAAACGTGATCGTATATTTTAATATTTGTTATTAAAGTGTAATCTCAGGTGGTACGCAGTTGCCTACCTGCACATATGGCAGCTAGGCCCCTGTCAGATAGCAACATTTGCCAATTTGTGCTTAGTTTCTGTTTTATTTCCTTGGCCCGGCGTCGAACCCACGACCTCCCACACAGGAGGCGGATGCACTACCCATTACTCACCTCTCTGCGCACAGAGCTGACGACGGCGGAGAGCAGGCATAGTAACTGCGTCTGTTGCCATGGAGACGAAATCTGGTGCACAAACACAATGAGACCCTGATTAAAGGCAGGACCCAGACTGCATAAAGAGCCCAGTGCTCTGATTCTGGATCTTAAATAGTAAAAAAAAAACTATTCTCATCCCTGATTCTAGATCTAATGTTGAAAACACCAATTTTAATAGGTACTTTAAATCAATCAGAAAAATGGGGGAGGGGGTAAGGGGAGAGACACACAAAAATCATCTTAAAAGTTTAACTACCTTTTGGGTTGCTAAACAACAGTACAGGAAAATTAAAATCTTTAGATTATTTTACTTTTTGCATTATTGTTGGGTTTCTGGGGGGGCGGGGGGGGGGGGGAGTAGGGAGGGTTTTGCTATTTAAAAAAAAATCATTTATTTAGCAGAAATTTAAATTGCAAACAACTGGTCTTCCTCATTCCACATCGCCATGTCATATCCCAGTGTAGGTACAAGATTCACCCCGTACTGCTGCAGTAGGGGTGCAAACCAGCCTTATGTAAAAGCTGGCGAAAAAACGGGTCAAAGAATTGAGAGCCTAATTTTACAATCTAAGAAGCAACAATTATTCTTTACATATGTTTTATTATTTACCCGCTACTTTTGAGTTGAAAAATATAATATAATATATAGTTTAATAAGATTTAAAAGTGAAATCGACGGCGTTCTGCGGCCGCCATCTTGTCTTTTTGCATTCTCTCCCATTTCACCAACTCTGTGCCTATAGAAGTATCCATTTGATACTGGAGCCACATACTGGAGCCTCACTTCCATACCGGAGCCTCACTTTCATACTAACGCTATTTTCGCCCGTATTTATATAAGGCTGGTCTTCACCCGTGTACTACAACGGGTGAATCTTTTATCTAATCCCAGTGATGCCAAGTGCCAGGCTAGGTAGCGACAAGTATCAATTTTCAAGTCATTGCTTTGACCCAGTTGCGAATTAAATCCATGACCTGCAGCATGAAAAGTAAGCACTCAACTCAATCCCGCCTGGTTAATTAGAAAAGTGTTTCTTAAAGTGTTTCCTTACTCACTTCACATTTTCGGGTCAACTGACAGTTAAATTGAACTCAACCAACACTCACCTTAAGTGGTTGAAAGCCTATACTATTGTTGTTGATGACGTCACTGAAGGAACTCAGGTCGCCCACCATAAACGTCCGGACTATAGTCGCTACCAGTTCACCACTGAAAGAACACACAAGAATCTTTTGTTTGCTTTGTTGGGGTTTCATGTCCCAGCAACATCTATGGTCATATCAGGATGGGGACCGACTTGTGACATTGCGCAATCATGGCAACTTTATAGTGCTGGCCCACTGGGGGGATCAGGCGACCAAAACCATGACCCAATATCCAACTCATTCACATTATCCTGACATTGAGCTAACCAGTCATTGCCCTATCCTAGTAATACCGAGCGCCAGGCTAGGTGGTGATAACTATCAATTGTGTAAGTCATTGGTTTGGCTCGAGTGGGATTCAAAACTCCCAACCTTCCACACGGGAAGCCTGCGCTCTATCGATTGCGCCGCCACATCCGGTCCCCACAAGAATAGCTGATACCATACGCAGTACATTGTACCCCCATTATTTATGGTAGGCTTGGATAGAGCCATCACATGGAATCAAAACTGGAGGTGGAGTGGGAGGGGGGGGGGGGAGCAGGGGGAGGAGCAGGGGGAGGAAGAGGAGGAAAAGGATTGTTGTTGGTTGTTTTACGTCCTAGCCACGTATCAGGATGGGAGAGGAAGAGGAAGAGGGGGAAGAGGAAGAGAAGGAAAAGGAAAAAGAAGAGGA
Source organism: Branchipolynoe longqiensis (assembly GCA_030323885.1). Classification (NCBI taxonomy): domain Eukaryota; kingdom Metazoa; phylum Annelida; class Polychaeta; order Phyllodocida; family Polynoidae; genus Branchipolynoe; species Branchipolynoe longqiensis. The sequence continues at coordinate 67,482,705 of CM059190.1, read as the reverse complement.
GAAGGAGAGAGGATCTTATGGGTAGACATTTTCTATTTGGGTACTCCAGTAAAAAAGAATTGTGTACTTTCAACAATTTTGGTGTCCAAATTTTTATTTTGCATTTTGGTGTACTCCACCTTAAAACTAGTGTTGGGCGCCAATGTTAAAACATGTGTGCAAAATACGCAAAAATCGTATTGGTAGGGAGATCTGCAATACACGCTTACCTCTGACTCGTGTTGCTCATGATACAGCGGACGCAGCCAGCCAGCGTCTCCACCAGGTCCCACTGCGTCACGACGGCGGTGTCCCGGTCAGCCAGCGCCCCGCTGATGGCCAGCACAAAGATGCGTGGCAACAGGTGGCTCTTCAGGAACTCGAGGCTGGGCACATGCGCAACGCCCCGCTCAGTCACAGTGCGCAGACATGTGCACGTATACTGGCTCTCACGCACTGCCTCTGGGCTCGTTGTCCCTGTAAACAAGCCAGACAGCCAGTGATTTTTTTTTTTTTGTTAAATGTTTATTCAGCTGAACAAATCGTTTTTTTCAGAGCCAAGGCACTGATCTGCCGACCATAGGTATATTGTTTATTCTCTAAAACTCATAGGTGAAAGTGGCCTCCTGTATGTTAGAATAATGTTCTCGATGTGTCTTGTGATTTTTGTTCCTGGGTCAATTATAGTATTTTCCAAACTCTTTACATTTTTCTACTCAAAATGAATTCTGGACTTGAAATTTTGAGGGGAAAAAAGAAAAGGACCAAGCCAGTGCCAGGGCATGAGTACTGACCTGCATCCAGGTTCGCAATCCGCGATAACAGCTGCGGAGCACTTGTCTTGATCAGATCCGGCTCACACGACACCTGACCAATCGCCTTATAGATGAATTCAGCCTTGTCCGGAGTAGCGACATCCGTCGAGTCCCCTCCACCCGCAGGGTCTATCTCCATTTTATCTGTAAGTGAAAGTGACCACCGGTGATTCGACAAGATTCAAATGGGAGGCCGAAGGTTAATTCTTAATTAAGTTCAGAGAGCACAAGTAGAACAGTGGTTGGACAACACACTAAGCTGTATGAATTACAAAGGTGGATGGGTGAACCTTTTTTTAATGCGCGTGTGGAGTCGCTGCCAAGCAGACTGAGTTAAGAACTTTGGCAGAAGCGATCAGTGAGTGGGTGGGGTTTTGTCCAATGAAAGAAAACCTAAGAGGCCATCAAAAGTTTTTAACATGTTGATGGTCATACAAAGCATACTACTTTTCAGATCCCCGCCAAATTAGTCCACATAAACATTTTACTACAGAACATAAAGATATGAATATGAACGCTTTAAATATCAACATTTTATTGAACGATAAAAGTCATACTTGACCCCCATCGACCACTTTGTACGAGTGTGAAAATGTTGAAGGGCCCCTAAAGGAATTTGTCCTTAGTGGTTATGATAGGACATTTAGGAACCACTGTCAGGAGCCATGAACATTAACAATTCACAAGACTAAATAATAACTGATAATAGAATTAAATGTACACTTTACAAAGGGTAAGGAATTCACATCACTTTATTTTTTTATTTTTTTAAAAGAGAAGAAAGTGTTAGAAATCCAGGGGATAATAACCTACCTTCTTTTATCCATTGAAGTAATTTTAGTAGTATTTTATCTTTGACAATATTCATATCTTCTTTCACCATGGAAACGGCTGCTAGCACAGCCTCTTCCCTGTTCGAAAAATCAAATATATGGGTAGGAAGTGACAAATATTAAGTCATGTAAGTGAAAGTTGCATGAGACTAGAGGGTTTTGAGGGTCAGGGGGAATGACAAGTTATGATGACGATGATGGTTCGGGTTCCCAGAGGCAACGGAGTAAACAAACCAACCAACCTGACTGCACTGTCTGGGTCGGTGAGAATGAGGTTGGTGAGGTGCTCCGCCACCAGATGCCGCTCCGTGACGGTGACGAGTCCGGGGCCGTGCAGCAGGGTGGCGGTGGCACGCACAGCGAGAACGCGCAAGGGGGCGCTCTGGTCAGTGAGCAGCGACAGGAGCACCGGCAGCACAGCCTCCTTGTGCTGCAGCAGCGGGCTGGGGGCTGATTCAGACAGAGTACACGCAGAGGGTGGACATGGCGCAGAACAAGGATAATAAGTACAGACAACACTTTAGTGTTCCCTGCGGCGGAGTGGTTAAGAGTGTCTGGCTTTTTTCTAGGTTGAACTCCTAATCTGAAGGTTGGTGATTCGATTCCACATGCCATCATCTCTGCCAATTTGAATTTCCACCGCTGGGTATAACTTACAGTGTCATCAAAGGCCAGTTGCTCTCCTACCATGTCTATGTGTTGTGGGAGTTTTAAAATCCTTTGGGTCGGTAAAAATGTAGGTTCAGGTTTTCTATCAACCAACTATCTAATGGTGAAAACAAGTCTATTCAGACTTATCCATGATAGTTGATAGGCAGCATAAATCTTCAAGAATTAAAAACACACCGATCGTTGTTTGTTGGAGTTTTATGTCCTACCAACATCTATGGTCATATTAGGACGGGTACAAACTTGTGACAGTGCGGTTCATTCATGGTCACTATATAGTGCTGTGCCACTGGGAGACTAGGCTGCCGGCACCATGACCCAATATCCCACGAGGTCATATTATCCCGATACTGAGCTAACTAGTCCTTGTCCTATCCTAGCAATGCCGAGTGCCAGGCTAGGTAGTGACAAGTATCAATTGTGTAAGTCATTCGTTTGACTCAACTGGACTAACTCCCGACCTTCCACACGGGAAGCCTGTGCTCTACCGATTGGTTCGCCGCATCCGATTTGTGATGACATAATAGCCATATCAAAGCTGATGGTAACTGATTGTTTGCAATTAACAATGTTTGCAATTTACAACAAAGTAATGCTATCAGATCTGAAGAGGATTGATTAATTCATGGAGATTCTGATGAGTATCCAAAAGTTTGTGATTTAAAATAACAAATTAGCCCTATGAAACCTGACCATTGATCGATTGATAAAGATTGACTGAAATTCCAATATTTGCAATTTACAATTTCTTTAAAGTAACCCTATCAGATATGACAAAGATTGATACGGATAGATTGATTAATTCATGGAGACTGATTGGGTATTCAATAGTTTGTGATTTACAATAACAAATTAACTCTATCAGACGTGATGATTGATTGATTGATTATCCAACATTTGCAATTAACAAGAAAAAAAAAGTAACCCTATTGGATTTGACAAAGATTGATTGATTGATAAGGGTAGATTGAATATCCAACAACTTGGAAACTTAGAATAGCATTGTAACCCTTTCAGACTTCTGATCGAAAATCGAACAGTTTATAATTTGACAATCGCAAAGTAACCCCCATCCATGGCAAACTGAATGCCTGCCTGGCCAAACAGTGCCTCAGGCACTTACCCTCTGTGGTGTGCATGACCTTCAGTGTAATGCGGAAGAAGGAGGTGAGATTGTCGATGAGGCTGCGGCGTTGGTTCACCTGCGGGTGCTTGTGGAACTGGTCGATGAGAATAGGTATGACCTTGTGGATGACCTTGGTGCAGGCGGGGTCCGACCCAGCTGCCACACCCTGCAGCAGTTTTGCGCTTGGGTACAGCAGACGCAGCTCAGGCTCCGTCAGGTGGCGCGCGCAGTCTACGGGAAGGAAGAGAACTACATAGTGCATTTTATCCAACATTTATGTTGGCGAGGTCAACATATGTAATTTTCTACGAGGCAACTGATCCACCACTCCTTTCCTAGCTAACCCTAGTACATGTGGTAGTCACTTCTCACCCGGTCGTCAAGCAGTCAAGTTCGCACTCTGATATACCTTAACTATCCTGATGCTTATCCTGCGGTTATCCTGGTGATTAAGCCATTGTCTCCCTGTATTAGCATTAAGATTAGGGCCCTGTTGCCCGCTTGCGTGTCTCAAGTACAACTCCCCTGCCGTTACGGACTTGTTTTGTAATAAAAATAAATTATTATTAAATATTATCCAATCTGCTTTGTCGATCTTGTTTTGTCTCGTATGCGAATTACTATTTGCTTGTTAAAGCTGGACAGTACAATAAAAACATCAAATTTTCAAAATCATGACGCGTATTGACATCTCGCGATGACCACGTTACATATATGGTACTTGGAATGAGGGTATGGCTAATTAGGCCACAAGATTGATCTAATTCCTTAATGAGTGTTCCTGTCTCAAATTTGGCATCCAAGGGGATGAGGTAATAAATTCACTGTAGGCTGTCCCCAATCCTTAGCTAATGCACTAGTATCTAAATTGGATATATAGAACCAAATTTAGATAAGTGTTTTGGTTTTGAAAAAAAAATATGTTTCATCGGACAATGCAACTTTAAGCTCAAGCATATATAGATATTTATTACGCTAGGTGGCGGGTCAGCGAGCGACTTTATTGTTCTAATGTTACTCGATAGGTGGCGCCAACTACGCTTCCTTAGTTACTGGGATGCGTCGCAAACAACACGAACAATGCAAATCATGTGAGATTTTGTGAAAATTCAGCCACACTCAGTACAAGGCAGGCCCAACACAAGCCAGCCGCCAACCCAACATCAGCCATAACCACCATTTGGCAGGGTTAAACACTTCAAGTGTTTCAGGAGTTTTGTGTTGATATTAGGAAATAGATGGAGAAAATACATAGAATTAAGATCGTTTCTTTATTGGGGCTTTACGTCCTAAATATTTGCGAAATGACACAAATTGCAATTTTTTTTGTTTTTTTTTGTTGGTCCATTAGTTGTTCAAGCAGGGGAAATTTCAGTCATAGACGACTGGTCTTCCTCATTCCACTGCTGGTCGATAGAAAGCCCGAGCCTACACTTTTACCGACCCAAGGGATTTTTAACCTCCCATACCACATAGACATGGTATGAAAGCAACCAGCCTTTGATGACGCTGTAAGTTATACACAGCGGTGGAAATCCAAATTGGCAGAACTGGGAGCACGGGGAATTGAACCGCCGACCCTCAGATTAGGAGTCTGACCTAGAAAAAAGTCAGACACTCTAACCACTCCACCACAGAGAACGCCACAAAGAAATAGTGGAGATCTTTTATCCCTGCTTTAAACAATAACACAAAGTATATGCATACATGTATATATATATATATGCTTACCTTTAAAGACTTCATCAATGAAGGTGAACAATGGCGATGTCTTTCCCGCCTACAAAAGAATTTACAAAGATTAATACTTACCGGAGTTTTACAATCTAGCAACATCTATGGTCATATCAGCACGGGTATTTAAATAACAAATGGAGAAAGTACCTAGAATACTCTAGAATACGCAGAATATCATAGAAGTTCTTTTTTTTATTTTATAGAAAAAACACAAATGGCAAATTATCAGCAACAACAACAACATCATCATCATCATCATGCTGTCAGTTGCGATGCGACAAAGACTGCTTTCATTACTTGACTGCCGCTCTCCATTTAGCTCTCTGCTGTGAGAGTTCCGTCCATGAGTCGGTCTTAATGTCTCTCAGCTTCAGGTTTCTCTTGATGGTATCTTTGAACCGGAGACGGGGGCGCCCTCTCTTTCTGTAGCCAGAAGACAGTTGAGAATAGAGGATCTGCTTTGGTAGCCTGCCTGATGATATCCTCATGAGGTGTCCAGTCCACCGGAGATTCTTTTTGATCAGAAGATCTTCCATAGAGGGCAGCCCCATCCGTTCGAGTATTTCCTTATTCGTCACTTTGTCCTTCCAGGTTAGCCTCATGATTGAACGCAGATGTCGCATCATGAAGGCATGCAGCTTTTTCACCTGCTGTCTGTACACTGTCCAGGCCTCGGCTCCGTATAGTAGGGTGGATAGCACGATTGCGCGGTAGATCTTACCTTTGACCCGAATGGACACATGGTGGTTGTTCCAGAGTCTCTGGCGTAGTCGGCCGAAAGATGCGCTAGCCTTGGCCATCCTCCTCTGTATCTCAGCATCAATGCGTCCATCACTTGATATAGTGCTTCCGAGACAGGTGAATTCCGGAACAGAGTTCAGCTTGTTTCCGTCAACCATGATCTCCTCCTCTCGGGTTCTTGTAGAGTTGGGTTGGTACAGCACCTCCGTCTTCAACAACAACAAGAGTAAAAACAACATCAACCCACCTGAGTCATGCCTGTGGAGAGCGTGGCAACCAGAGCTGACAGGGCGCTGAGTGCAGCCTCCTCTAGTGCCTCGCTCTGAGGTGCGAAAACCTCCCTCCGAATCTCGGACCACAGCGAGATGAGGAACTCCTGCAGCGACTCGGCACCATAGGTCTCCACGCAGGCGGCCTGCTCCAACCAAGTTTGAAAAAAAGGCGATTTTAAAGTTGCATAGTCTAATGGTTTTGAATTGATCTCATTTTCTGAGATAAAGATATTAGGTTGATCATTATAATCTACCTTCATTAGTTTGAAGTAACTTTTTTTTTTTTAAATGGCTAACTTTTGAGATATTTGAAGTGCAAGTGCAAGTAAAAGTTAAAGACAAACAAATTAGCCGGCCGCGGCCTGCTGCCTCACCAGCGTGTGCAGTGCCTCGAGCTTGGCGCTGGGGATGCTCGAGGAGGTCTTCTCTAGGAGCAGTGGGAAGCAGAACTCTGCGAACTGAGGTGATGCCCCCAGCGCACCACGCAGCCCTGTCGTCAGGTCAGCGCGGGTCACCTGGTGAGGATCATTCGGGGGCTGGAAGACGTGCGCACATACATGTATCAGGCACATTGGTAGGATGGGCCAAAACGAGGCAGGAGGAATGCACTTACGAATACAATAAAAAATGCAATTTAAATGTATAATTTAAATTTAAAAAATACAATTCAAATGCACAATTTAAATCTAAAATACAAAATATAAATAAAATTAAAAAGACACATTTAAAAATACAATTTAAATCACTAAATACAATTTTTAATTTTATGAAAAAAATACTCAATTTTAACTTTGGTAACTACCATTTTGCAAAAATAACAAGGCAAAGAAAATGTTTGAAATTCACAAACCACATAAAAAAAACACTAAATTGCAATAGAATAACGGGGTGAGCGATAGTGACAACACAATGTCAGCAATAATCTCTCCCTTCATGGCGATTATAAAATCAGCTAAGAATTTTTCCCGGTGAACCTAATACTGATCGAGCGAAAGGTATTTCTGGATTAACCATACGAAAGGTCGACATACACGGTCAATAAGGGGTGAGTTCGGCCAATTCAAGGAGTACTCACGGGGGTAAAGTCTATGGGGAAATAACACGCGACAACCTCAAACAGCTCCTCAGCAAATACACCTGAAATGATACAAATAAACAAATATGAGCCCGTTCAAATTTCACATCATCATCATCATCATCGATGCGACAAAGACTGCTTTCATTACTTGACTGCCGCTCTCCATTTATATTTCATGAACGCTGCCTGCAAAGGTGCTGAAGTGCTGCTGGCTTTTGCAAGTTACCAGCGGCACTCTCTCGGGGAGCAAATAGAGGTTTCACACCGGCCAGAACATGTCAAGACATGCACAAAACTATTTGTCCCTGCAGTGGCTGGTCGGGAGATGTTGGGAGTTCCATACATCAACCACCCTTAATGCTGCCACAGTGACATGGTTTTCTGTTTAGGGTTTGCTCCCTTAGCCTTCGGTTCTGTCAAGAACCTGTACCACAAGGCAGTGGTTTACAACTCTGCAGGGCAGGGGCGTCAAACTCCCTGAGGTATTGCTATACCTGCAATACCTGCATACCATATGTAAATTTCACATAAGGAATAACATATCGACGACTTAATGCTGGATAGTCCGATGAAAGCATCAAATTAAAAAAACCAAAACACTTCCCTAGATTTGATCATTAGTTACTGGTGCACTTATTAAACATTTGTTGCAACCTATAAGTGAATAGTCAATTTAATATAGCATACTACTACTAAAGCCCATCGTGTTATCATTTCAGCATGCCTGCCAAAAGTTGATATTACTTATTTAGGAATAGATGGAGAAAATATATAGAATTAGATGGTTTATTTGCTGTGGTTTTAGATTCAAGATCTTTTAGAAACAACACAAATTGCAAAGATATTTCATCCCTGAATACATAAATATGGAGAAAGAGAGACGTGACTTGAATTTTATAAGAATATATGTGTAATATAATTTATTATGTGAATATAAATGGGCGGAGGTTTCTTAGCTTTTATTATTTATTATTTATTATATTTAATTATATTGACGTATTTATTAGGCTTTTGCTGCGGGCCGGTTCCCGCTGCATCGGGCTGACTCACTTCCGCCCAGCCAGAAGCCAGCCTGAGCGCGTCGGTGTGTCGAGCGCTCCGATTGAAACCTGGGCTAACTACATTGACCTGAATGTGTAGGGAGGTCTAGAGAACACAGTCAACGAGCTACCTGTGTTTACAGTTGTCGTCCGGGACAACGGACGACTTTCAGTGTTGGATTACGAGTGTAGGACGATCGGTGGATTAGATTCGACGATTTGCGAGTCGATTTAACCTGCCGTATTCAGGAAAGTCGACAAGGCTGACGGTATTGTAAAAACATTTGAATACTCGACCGTTGAGAAAAATATTACACGAGTGTCGTTTATATTGAGTGTCGATCGCCAGTGGTGGGCTTGTGAGTCGATTTGAATGACTATATGGAGGAAAGATCGCCATAAGCTAATGGTATCGTGAAATAATTTGAATTTTCGACGGTTGGAAAAAAGACTTCAAATGTGTCGACATGAACATATTAATTCGCCATTAATCGACACACTTGTGGCTTGCTTAGAGTGCCTTAATCGACACACTTGTGCACTTTTGCCTTAGATTACATTTCATTATGCTGATTTGCTAGTTATTGAGTAGATAACCACACTCCCTTCTCTTGACTGTGACTAATTCTTTGACAGTTCAAAGTATATATATATATATATATATATAGTTATCGCGTTTGCGACGGTCATCTCACTCAATACATTGCTGACTATCTGCAGCAGAGATCCAACAATAGCTCGTCCGTTAACTAGCTTATTGGAAATTAAATCTCTTTGGCCATTGGATAATGGTATTAGACTTCTGTGTTGCCCGTGGTACTAGCCACGACTGTAGTGACCAAGAGTGTACAAGGAATAGGACAAGCCTGGAGGGAACTACTAGGACTAGAAGTTCAGCTGCTAAGATGTCGAAACAGGCAGCAGAAGAAACAGACTCGGATACGGCGAGCCACAAACCGTCCCTATCGGAACAATGGGAGGAGGCGAGACGTGAAATCGAGCAATTACGGCTGGAAATCGAACTGAACGAGTTGAGAGACGAACGGGATAGGCTGGTAGCAACGCGGTATGCAGGAAGAAAGGGGATGCCGAAGTCCGACGGTGAAACAAGACAGCCGCCAGAGGTATTGGCAGCCGGTGCGGCAACTAAGATGGCCGATGTGGATCATGCGCTGCAGCCGGAAACTTCAGCGAGCGGTTACTCGACATATGGCCGCCCACGACACAGGTCTAGAGAACGGAGGAGACGTAGGCGTTCATCGAGCAGCTCGTCGCTGGACAGTGTCGAGCGAAGGATGAGAAGTAAGTGGTCGCTTAAGAAGCATCTCGAGACTAAAAAAGACTTACGGAAATTAAATTGCAATGAAATTGTTTATGCTACTGCCGCGTGGGTGTTAGATATACCAGAAATGTCGATCCAGGATCATAGGGCAATGTGGGAGCATGTTTACTTTATCTCCCACAGAGCTCGCCATAACGACTACCAAGACAGTGCTCATGCGGACTATGATCTCTGTATCAGGAAATTGGCGGTGAAGCGGGGCTTTGAGGCTTGGCGTTTATTTGCTCGGCCAGTGAGCCTTCGAAAAATAAAGGTAGGCTTCCACCACTCCTCTTGTTCTTCCTTTTACTTCCTCCCCCCTCTGTTTCTTCGTAGCCAACTTTATGTGTCATATAATTTATTATGTGAATATAAATGGGCAGAGGTTTCTTAGCTTTTATTATTTATTTATTTCTTATTTATTATATTTAATTATATCGACGTATTTATTAGGCTTTTGCTGCGGGCCAGTTCCCGCTGCGTCGGGCTGACTCACTTCCGCCCAGCCAGAAGCCAGCCAGCAGCCAGCCTGAGCGCATCGGTGTGAAATGATTGAAACCTGTTTGTTTTTTTTAAATGTATATGTACGGTAGGGCGTTTATTTGCTCGGCCAGTGAGCCTTCGAAAAATAAAGGTAGGCTTCCACCACTCCTCTTGTTCTTCCTTTTACTTCCTCCCCCCCCCCTGTTTCTTCGTAGCCAACTTTATATCATAATAATAAAAATTATCATAATGTAAATTTATTAATATAATTATATTCATTTTAAAAATAGCATATATAATCATATTAATAAATTCATATCATATTTTTGTATTATGATATATACATATATTCTAATATTTTCAATTTTTAAATATATATACACATAGTAACTTCCGCAACCTAATTCAAGTCAGTCTCGTACTACTCATACTACTAGTATACTACAAGTACTAGTACTACTAGTACTAGTCGGCGCCCAGACCGTGGCTCCAATAAACTTACTGATGGGGAAGTTCTGCGCGATGATGCGGTGGCAGCGGAAGGCCACCACCAGACAACGGGGGTCCTTCTCACTGTCCATCGTCTGGATGAAGCCCATCACGAAGTCAGCCCCGAGCGGCAGCAGCGCTGTGACCAAGCACCAAGCAGGCAGTGGTGAGTGGACAGTGAGGAAATGGTGCGTATTATTAATTCCTTCCATAACAAATTAGAAGACAAGACGGAGGTAATGGATCGAGCCTAAGACTCTGGCTGGCCCTAAAGACCTACCGTTATATTTATTGAGCAAAATCGGAGGTGGAATGGGTGAGGCGCCGCCTGGAGAGCAGGAGGGGAATTAGGGGAGATGCTTGAGGGCAGACCGCCAGCTCCGCAGGCTGCACCCCCCCCCCCCCCATCTCCAGTAACCCAACTACCCAAGAACATATCAAAAGGAGGTTACAGGAGTAATATAATACCGAGGCAGGAGAATTACATACATGAATAATATTTGCAGAAGTAGTTTATACCTCACATAACCACAAGCGCATATAGAGAGAGAACCGCCCAGCTTGGCTATGGCACTGCATAGAAGTTAGCGCCAAGAAATACCTAAAGCAACAACCCAACTATTTATGACGGTATTTATACAAGCACTTAAATGCACATTAATAAGTTCTTGTTTGTTGTTGTGACAGTGCAAACTTATGGTGACTTTATAGTGCTGCCCCACAGAGATCAGGCAGCCGGCACTATGACACGATTTCCCACGAGCTAACCAGTCCGTGTCCTACTAATTGTAACCATATTGTAAATATGCCATATCACGGTTTTAATGCACTACGCCTTAGTTAGAATGGCTCTTGCTAGTGAGGGCGCTCTATTAAATTTACATTATCATCATACCTTCGCATGTGATTACAAACACCCACCTGGGAGTCTGTTACGCAGGAGGTTGTCAAGGATGGTGTAGACATTATGCCGTGTGCCCTGCTGTAGAGACTGGGTTTGCACCTCACTGAACACCTCCTTCACCATGCGGACCACGCAATCATCAGTCAGTAGCGGCTGCCAACTCTGAGAAACAAGAACATGTACTAATTACGCCCAAAAAATTCCAGAACAGGTAGACCTTTGTTTGTTTGGGTTTTGCGACATCTAAGGTTTGTTTGTTTGGGTTTTACGACATCTAAGGTTTGTTTGTTTGGGTTTTGCGACATCTAAGTTTTGTTTGTTTGGGTTTTGCGACATCTAAAGTTTGCTTGTTGGAGTTTTATATCGTAGCAACATCTATGGTCATATCAGCTTGGTTGGTTGTTTTAGTTTTACGTCCTGGCAACATCTATGGTCATATCAGGACGGGTACCAACTTGTGACAGTACGCACTCATGGTGAGTTAATAGTGCTGTTCCACTAGGAGACTGAGCTGCCGGCAGCATAACCCGATATCCCACTCAAGTCAGATTATTCTGATAGTGAGCAAACCAGTCCTTGTCATATCCGATTAATGCTGAGCGTCAGGCTAATTAGCAACAGGTAAAAATTGTGCAAGTTATTGGCGACAACTACAAGTTTTTAAGTTATCAAACACAGATTGGTTTGACTCGGCCGGGGTTTGAACCCACAAGCGAAGAAAGCAGGCTCTCATATCGATTCGGCCACCAGGTCCAGTTAAAAACCATAACAGATGGATAGTCAAGACGAATTGTGGTGTTCTCTGTGGCGGGGTGGTTAAAGTGCCTGACTTTCTTCTAGGTCAGACTCCTAATTTGAAGGTCAGTGGTTCGATTCCCTCTGTCCCCACCTCTGACAATTTGGATTTCCACTGCTGTGTATAACTTACAGCATCATCAAAGGCCAGTTGTTCTCATACCATGTCTATGTGGGGTGGGAGGTTAAAAATCCCTTCGGTCGGTAAAAGTGTAGGCTCGGGCTTTCTATCGACAAACTGTCTATGGTGAAAACAAGTCTATTCAGACTTATCCATGATAGGCAGTATAAATCTTCAAGAAAAATAAATTATTATTCCAGAAATGAAAACGGTCTTGGGAAAATAATGTGGGAATCTATGGCATGGTATTCGTAAATAAATGAGAGCATTGACAACAAAACATTGCTCCAATAATAGTATTGTTATTAAGGTAACTACTGCATTACCTCATGAAAAATAAAAATTCCGGTATGAAATTAATCACAGATGGGAACAATTAAATTTAATTACCAAAAATAAATCAAAGTTAAATTAAACTTACGGTTACATCTGAACTTTTTTTATTTTAAAGTGTTAAACCATTGCAGTAATCCGTCATCATCTGCACTACCAGATGATGGCAGTTTTGACTGCATTGACGCCTGTCGATAAGAGGTACCGACAGGTGGCAGCACGCTGATAGGAACAGTTCCAATGGTGGACTGTTCCACCAATGGCTAGCGCCTACACCCCGCGGGAGGTTGGCTACGACCCAGCTAGGCAGTGACAGGTTACTTTTAATCTGACCATGGCGGAATAAACTGGGGGTGGCCCAAGGTTTGAAGCAACTAAATTTATAATTTTAATAAATGTCTGGAGCTGTAACTTACCAGGGTCACCATGCCGTAGAGCACATGAGGAGCCACAGTGAAGTGGTCCTTCATCCGATTCAGGTAGAAGTCAATCAGCACCGTCACTGAAAGAATAAACCCACAGAAATAAACTAAGCAGGGGGCCATCCAAAGTTTTCAGTCATACAAAGACTACTACTTTTCCAGATCCTGACCCCCTCGTCATCCTCATAAAGTAGCACACATCTACATGGTACCACAGAACATGACTGGTTTACGTTATATCAATATTTTATTAACCCATAAAACTTGTACGTGACTAAATCGACACCCACCCCCACCATTATCCCTTCCTCCCATCATATACTTTGTACAACAGTAAAAGGTTGGAAAACTTTGCATGACGCGTAACTATTCACATACTTTGAATGTGGCAAAGACAGTATAACGCAGATAATCAATACAGCTATCTGAATGTTTTTAAATTAATTTTTCACATAAAGTACCTTCAACACGAATTTTTTTTTTATTTCTCAAGCAATACCAGTAGCTTCCCCACTAGTGTGTAATCATAAGCATTAAATGAATTATGGATATAAACCATTAAAAATACTTCAGGGGTAGGAGCATACTAGTCTGCACTGACTTCTCAGGGAGCCTATATCGCTTAATTGTTAGGACACTAGCCCCGAAACGGCAATTGTGGGTTCGAATCCTGCCCAAGGGGCAATGTTCCCTTGGTTTGCATCACCCCCACAGCAATAGTAATGCACCAAGCCAGGCAGAGTAGCTAGCAACAAGAATACCTGCCAACTTTTGTTAAACGAAAATCCTAATAATAGAAATCCATCCGAGCGAAGCGAGGCGCGCAAGCGTTCTACGGGGGTCTGGGGGCATGCCCCCCGGAAAGATTTGAAAAATACATAAAAAATGGTGCATTCTGGTGCATTTTCAGAGACATTTTAGGCACATTATTAAAGAAATTATTGATTTTGAAAAAGCGGAATAATATGTTTATAATTCGTAGGGCGGAATGAGAATAAAAAAATCGTAATTATTCCGCCAAAATCGTAATAGTTGGCAGGTATGAACAAGTATTAATTCTGTAAGTATTTGGATTGAATCCACCTGGAATCAAACCCACGATCTTGTGTTACAAAGCCGTGCCATAATCACTTGGTAATTCAGTATGGTTTCGTTTATTTGTTGGGGCTTTATATCCTGGCAAAGGTCATATCAGGATGGGCACTGACTTGTGACAGTGCGCGCTCATGGCGACGTTACAGTGCTTCCCCACTGGGACACCAGGCTGCAAGCAGCATGACCCAATTCACCACGCAGTCAGATTCTCCTGATACTGAGTTAACCAGTTCTCGTCCGATCCTATTAATGACGAGAACCATGCCAGGTAGCGACAAGTAGAGTTGACTGGGATTCAATGTCCAGACCTTCCGCAGGGGAAGCCTGTACTCCATCGATTTGGCAATTACATCTGGTCAGTATTGTTTCTGTTACTGCTATTACCATATTCTCGCGGGTTAACGCCCATGTGTGGGTCAACGCCCAGCCCCACCCCTACTTGGCCAATATTTTGTAAACGCCTACCCCTTAAACACCCATGTGTGGATAAACGCCTACCACCCACTTCAATGATTTGCCAAATTAAACGCCCAGGGTGTTACCCCGCGAGAACATGGTACTATTACTTATGAAGCTATGTACTTACCTTCCTTCTCCGTCAAGAACTCCAGCGGCAACTCGTGAAGCAGCTCCGACAACAGCTGGGTACCACGACATCGCTGGTGCTTCTCTGTACTCGTCAAGTAGGGCCTGTCGAACAGCGAACCAGAATTGCAATTGTTAAATAATGCAATCCTTGCAGTAATCAAAATGTCCAGTATAACAGGAAGCTTTGTGAGAATCTCCCCCCCCCCCCCCTGGGTGGCAGCACATCCAACTAGTTCCAAATATTTAACCTCTTTTGTGTGTGATGATTTATTCACCCTACTCATAACGGATAAGTGTGGTAACACTTGTTTTCACCACTGGGCAGCCCCAACTAGTCTAATTTGATTCAAATCTTTTGAATTTGGTTATAGTAATAATTTTGGTTTTCTTACTTCTTGTTTATGGCTTGTAACCATTTGTAGATTGCAAACAGTCCAAAATCCAGCTTTCCCTATACTTTGTGTTAATCCATTTAAACATCATCTGTTTTTTTAGGTTACATTTAAAAAAAAAAAGTAGTTTCTGATGTTTTCTGTATGCCGGTTTGAAATTATTTACAGAAAACCATTACCCCCATCTGTGGATAGTATAGTGGTTTGCACTGACCTCTAATGCTGCATATAAATATACCCGTAATATATTAAAATATTACCTTCAGATAATAAATAGTACCAGGCTTGACGTTCTGCATCGCATGACTAGTTTCACAAATCCATTTTGATTAATTAAATTCCATAATTAATTCTATTCGCTACATTGATTTTTAATCTACTTGGTCTAAAAGTAACACTAACAACATGAAATATCACATGGCTTCTAATCCACCAAATTGAATAGATATATGTACTTTACTGTCACAGCATGGCTACTTCCACAGCTATGTGAGTAATTTCAATTCGTTATGATTCATCCACATTTTCACTGACTAACTGAAAACCACAGGGAGATGTTACCTATTAGTCTCCCGAATTTTGTTTCTATGATTTCATTCTTGAAACAGAATTTGATCCTACATATATCCAACTTAGATGCACTTGTGACACTGCAATGTTAAAAAAATTAGTAAGCAAACCATATCTGTAAAAATACAATACTGGAGAGAATATAGACACCTACATTTCATGTTGAGTTAGGACAGCTATCCTCAGGCAACTTGGTAGTGTTTATTTAAAAACTTTAAATGTTATGAACATTTTCCCTTCTAAAACCCCCATAAAAATGGTAATCAAAATCATGATATTTCTAACTGGTAATATTGAATAGACAATTTCTAGTCATTAAGAACTGATAATGGCGTCATCGTGGGTGCAGGAGGCATATAAAAGAACCTAATCACCTATCTAAAAAAAAATATTGCAAGGATAATTAATTTGTTACGAAATTTTAGTGACCTAAAAATGCCGTAACGTTTGTTACCCATTGTGTCCGTCACGGAGACGAACGCTTAAAGATGCACACAACAGCATGAATAAATAAAATCACCATGTTTTCTTTCAGTTTCAATGACTTTATACATTGCAATAACAATCCAATGGATATTTTGAGCATAGCTAGCATTGCTCTTGAAATATTGCAATTAAAAAATAAAGTCTGTTCATGTTCGTTTTGTGACGAACATTCCTTCAAAGAGTGAATTAAAGGAACATGGTTAATCCTAATCAACTTTAAAAATATATATTTTTGCTAAGATAATGTCTATTTGACACAGCAACTAATTTTCTTTAAGTAAATATGAATCAGTGATTGATTTTCAGTGGGTGTTGACCTTTGTGGTGTCCATGTCATGAATGTCACACTTTTGGTATCCAGTATTGTATTTTAAATATATATATAAAAATATGTCCTAGTCTTTTCATATGTACACTAAAATTGATTTGTGTTCTCAGTTCAAGCATCACCAAAGTTAACCCCTTAATCAAAGTAGATTCTACCAATCAAACTGATATATTTATAGTCTTAAACAAAAACATTTAAAAAAACGAATGCTGAAACTCTGAAACCATCGGATTATGCAACTTTAAAGCGGTAAAGTCCAATGAAAGTATAAAATGGTCTAAATAAAAACACTTATCTAGATTTGATTCCATGTATATCTAAGATACATGGGCACTCATTAAGCATATATATTGCTGCATAGAAGCCTTAGAAGGGAACACTAACTCAAATTAGGAGAAGCTGTTACTGTTGAAACCTATGGCCTAGGGTGTTTTGACTAGAACAAAATATACTTTGCATGTCTGCTTTGTTTTTTAACTGCAAAGTTAACCATTTAAAATAAAATAAACTTCAAACTAAAGTGAAATAGATAATAATGATCAACCTAATATGTTTATCTCAATAGATTACAGAAAATGTAAAGCATCGGACTATGGAACTATAAATATAATAGACAACCGCATTGCATTCACATACCCAAGTCCTTCTATCACCTCCAGTAGCTTGACATTGTCAGTCTGCAATTCTGAAAGTAAACAAACAAACTTTTGGGTTATTGGAAAATATGACAAAAGGGCAGTGTTCAGGGTACGCCTCTGAGTTGACTAGGAGTCGGCTCCGCGATGTCTCTTTGCCTTATTTGCGTTCAGGGTACGCCTCCGAGTCGTCTCCCTTTTCAGACTGGAGACTAGCGTGACGTCAGGAATTTCGCCGACACACATCCGAGGGGTACCTTGAACGCGGCCCAGCTATCTCTGCTATTGGAATTATATGAAGACTAACCTAATCTGATATATTGTTGTTGATTTCATCCACGATTGAAACTTCCCCTACTTAAACAACTAATGTACCAAAAAAAGAAGCATGTGGATATAGGCGCAAAGTGAATTAAAAGTATAGTGAGTCTTCCAACATGCCAACTTCCACCATGTAAATTCTAAGCTGGCATGTCGGGCAAGAGCTTCTGAAATTTGTCACGGAATCTCACCAATTCCTTATAATTTTTTAAATAATCAATAATGCAGCAAAACTTCTCTAAATCGACCGACCATGAGACCGACTTTAAGGAAGGTGGGAGGTTTAGGGAGTTTTTTTAATATATTGTTACAATGGTATTGTACGTATGGGACCAAAATAAAGCGATATATAAAGGGGAGTGGTCGACCTGTGGAGGTGGTCGGTTAGAGGTTTTACGGTAATGTGTTATGGTTAAGCCTAGATAGGAGGCTTCCCACGTTTTTGTGGAAATATACCTCCACCCTTAGTTACTCCCGCAGCCTTTCCCGGGGACAGGAACAGGGCTGCTAAACAACCCTATAGAAAAACTGCTATAATTATTCTTCATATACTCATCTTTCAGACCATGCTACGTTTGAGGTACATAATTATGAGATCATGTAAGGTAACATACTTTAAATGTTTAATGGAGAGATTCCAGTGCCATTTTCTCCCCTTTCAGTGAATCCATGCCAATATATATAGATAAACACTGCTTGCTGAAACCAGGACCGCCACAGCTTGTTTACAGTGGATCCCAACAAAAGCAGCGTTTGCTCAGATGAATATTTGTTCTTGACCACCCTGTGCTGAGGACTCAATTCTGGCTGTCAACCCAACGCTGGCCAGCATCAAGAGCTAGAAACAAATGAATGTTAGTATCCATGGTATTTTGTATATTACGTAATATATGCAGAGAATAAATACGGTGGTTCCATTTTTTTTTCCCGAATAACAAGTCGGGAGTTACACACAAAATTAAATCATTTTAAATGATTAAAAATCGTGGGGCTTCTTTATTAGATTAGAGTGTTTGAGCTATATGCTCAGGCCAAGTTGGAGACTCCACCATCAGGGCTCACAGCATGTGGTGAGGATGCTCTGTTCAGTTTTGTCATGTGCAGTAATGAGTTTGAATCTGCTGGGGTTAGCTGGGTGTATCCTGGAATCGGTGGTTCATCTGGTATTGTTTTTAACACCTTGTCAAGCTGCTTTTTGAATGATAGTACACTGCAGTTTGATTGAATGTAAGCTGGCATTGTATTGAAGAGCTGTACTCCTCGGACAGAAAGACTTCCTTCCCGCAGTGTTCATGTTGACTGTGAGGCTTTTGTATTTATTGCTGGTATCATAGCAAGTCCACCATATCTTTTTGAATGATACGTTGTTATGCCATAGTTTGGTACTTTGCCTTCAATCATTTTCCAGGTGTATATAATTCTATATCTCTCACATCCGACATTCAATGGAGTAGATTTTGAGGAATTTTAGTATGTCCCAGTAATCCAGGCTCTTGGTGTCTTCGATATATGATGCGAAGTTGCGTTGCAGTGACTCTAGCTTTATCATTGAATAATAATTGTAATCGCGAATGTATAAATAGAAAATTCATTAATACCGACCCCCCCCCCAGGGTGGAGGCTAAGGGAATATATATACATAAACAATACCCATACTCATAGAGGTGGAAAATGAATTCACCAGAATCCAGCAACCGGAAACAGCATAGGGGGCCGCCATTTGCAATTGAAAGGAACAGCTCCGATTGGCTGAAACCACTGAATAAACTGGTTTGTAATTCCAACTGCGCATGTGCTGAAAACGGCGTCAAGAGCAAAACAAAACCCATGCCATTGAATTTGCCGATACGCGCTGTGCAAAACTTCGATTTTATTCAAAATTAATAGAAATAAAGAACAATTTAGCATAAATATGGATGCACAAATGCAATAGACCTATTTCATATGACATCACCATAGGTATTTAGGTCAGTGCGTGCGCTGCTTGGCTGCAGGACCACACACTGTCACACTGCAAACTCAATGGCTATGAGCAATCTTCATAGAGAAAAGGTGAAATATCTCTCAAAGTCAAACCACACCACCTAGAAAAATCCAATTGGCACACATACAGAAAATATATTCACCAAAAAGATTATAATAAAATTGACGTGTTGAACTGTGCGTATCGGCAAACTCAATGCATTGTCAATGGCCGTGAGCAATCTTCATACAGAAAAAGTTAAATATCTCTCAAACTACACCACTGAGAAACAAACCGCTTGGCACACATACAGAAAACATATTCAACGAAAAGATTATATTAATTTATAAGGCTAGGGTTCTGCATTTCTATTAATTTTAAATAGAATTGACGGTTTGCACTGTGTGCATTGGCAAACTCAATGACAGTCTGCCTTCGTTCTACAGCCAACGTGCGCGCACATACACGATGTTTATAAAGATTGAAAGGGGTCTATATAATAGTCTATTCCGCAGAAACAAAAGCGGGGGTCGGTCCTAAGCATTGCTTATTCATATTACCTGAATTCAGGACATGAATAACAAATATGTCCGAATTCAAATAACAAGTTCATTGTTTGTACATGACATGCATGCAAAGAGTGGCCCACCGTATCTGAGCTGTTACAATCATTAACAATGTACTATGTAGCTTGCCCTAGGAAGTCAGGCTTAGAAACAAGTTAGTGCTACCAGGGCCACGTTCAAGGTACGCCTTGGAGAAATTCCTGACGTCATGCTAATCTGAACGACTAAGTTAGCTATTAGTCGCCCCAAAAATGGCGGCCCTGGAAACGAAGAGCTCTGATTGGCTGAAACCACTGAATACGGCAGCCATTTTTGTCTCCAGTCTGAAAAGGGAGACGTCTCCGAGACGACTCAGAGGCATACCCTGAACGGAAATAAGCCAAAAGATATCTCGGAGTCGACTCAAGAGGCATACCTTGAACGCAGACCTGGTCCAACAGTCATTAGATAAAAGGTTCACCCCATACTACAGTACAGGGCTGAAAACCAACCCATTAGAAAAACGGGCGCAGAAACTCAACATGCTGGGGAAATGAACTGAGCTGGTAGATTCTTAATTTAAGAAGCAAAATGTATTCTTCACATAAATCTTCATATTTACCCGCTACTTCTGATTAAAAAAATATAATAAAACATGTAGTTTAAGGAACTTTAAAAATAAAACCGACAGCATTTAATTGCCGCCATCTTGTCTTTTGGCATTCTCTCTCATTTCACCAACTCTGTGCCGATATATGTAGCCATTTGATACTCGAGCAAGGGGTTCCACTTCCGGTTCCATGC
The DNA here is from genome assembly GCA_030323885.1 of Branchipolynoe longqiensis. NCBI lineage: Eukaryota > Metazoa > Annelida > Polychaeta > Phyllodocida > Polynoidae > Branchipolynoe > Branchipolynoe longqiensis. The sequence goes on along the minus strand of CM059190.1, from coordinate 67,461,820 downwards.
TAAAGTAGTTTTTGCCAGCTTTTATATAGGGTTTGTGTTCACCCCTGTGCTGTAATTACGGGGTGAATCTTTTATCTAAGTTAGATAAAAGATTCTAAGCCAGAGCCAGAGCAGAGGTCACATTTATGTCAGGCTAAGCCTAAGTCAGTAAGTGGTATGCTTAACTCTGAGTAACTGTAAGCTCCACATTGGAAGCATTTAAAGATTACACTGTAATGCCCCCCTCACAGTGAGGTGGGGATGAATCAATGGTGGCAAGGTACTCCATCCGTCTATTGAAATTTGTCACTTGACTGTGACACTGACACTCGTGAGTCACAATGACACCAACTGCCTGAATTTGGGGCCGAAAACGGCCACCGCTTGTTAAAACATAGCGCCCACAACAACTATACAGTCGTGAAATGAAGTAGCAATGTCGATTTTTAATGCATGAACATGTGTGAAAGTCTTGTTGGCTCGTATTTTACCTTGAGCAATTTCACTAATCACCGAACTTTCATCTTCAATCACGAAAGCTGTGAGGAGATCCTGCCATCTGGGCGCTGACATCTTGAAAGTTTGCGACGGAGCTAATAATAAAATTAATACAAATATTTATGTTTTTGATCATAACTAATTATAATCACTGTCAAATATATCAGTACCAACTGCACTAAATATTCCGCGTTGCAATATATTTAATTCTAAGCAATATGAACGCTCAGAAAAAAGTGATTAAACCAACCATCGTCGAGTATTTCTTCAGTGCAGACACAGGTGTAAATTGCGCATGCTCAGTCAATTACTTCCGTCAATCTATGTAGGAAATATTTTGACGGATATTCCCCCTGAAAGAAGTGTTAATTTGGAGGTAGAATTGTGCTCCCGCCGGGATGGGAGGGTGCATCGGATCACCCCGAGATGGCACCTCGCCCAATGGAGAGTCTTCCGATGGTACCGGGATTGGACAAAGCGGTAGGTGAAGGGTTTTACTGCGGCTCCGACGAGACGTAGTAAGAACGGTGCCTGTATGTGTATCATTGTATGGTGCACAAACACTAGCCTTAACTTCGGCTTGACTAGGCGGATTCATTGTAGCTAGCTGTACACACTACAAATCTACAAACCGTATTAACACCTTCAACCTTGTACATTGCAGTAGGGCCGCTTTTGTTTTAGCAAAAAATGTGGTATTGTACAAAGTATGGCCTCACTAATAATCTAATTGTAACACGCGGACCTGCTTTAATTCATGGACATGATCATGATGATGGTATATCAATTCTTTATTTATTTCATGGACATGTCATGTCATGTGCCCCGCTCTACTAGTGAAATCTAGTCTAGACTAGACTATGTTAGGTACATCTCATAAAAATTGTTGCAGAGTACTGCAAATCGGTAGACAGATGGAGCTCACACTCACAGGCTAGATGATAGGGTTTTTTAATTCGAGTAAATATGATTAGTCGTTCCAAAGTTATCTACGATTTAGTTTTCCTAGAAATCAACATTTTGTCCTATTGGTTATAGCTAATAAGTTGTGACCATTTGTTTACATCTGGGAACATTTCTAGTGCATTAGGGGATACCTCTCATGGTTTTATAAGCTGTTGAAGTCAACCACTGTTGAAAAAGTCATCAAACAGATTTATGTTGACGGGGTGATATCATCACATACGTCACCGTCACATGACATGGTGACTGTCACTGACGGACAGTGTCACAGTGAGACCCCGAGTCAGAGATGCCCATTTTTATTATCAACAATATATGTATACTTGTTTATTTCATCCCAGTTATGTGAGTGCACATATTTTAAGTACGGGGTGAATCTTTTATCTAATATCTTCAAAATATGTATGCAGAGTATTTAGTAAAGAACTTAGACGTTTTCATGTGCTAAGTCATATATAGAGGGGGTGTAATGACATCACAAGACAACTTTCGGTGGCCATATTGTATGACATACAGAAGGCTTGCAACTGCCTACACTGTGCTTATTTACTGATTTGTTGGTTTATTTGTCACTGTTTTGAGCAGTTTGGCCTCAAAGTTGTTGCTAAAGTGCTGTAAAGGGGCTGTCACACTACCTTTGTGCACTGCCGTGTCTTTTGGAGTGTATGCGTAATGTACCTCTAGCGTATGACGGCGTATGCACAACCTATGTGTAGCGTATGCAAAGCGTATGCTATGGCGGAGAGCAGCAGCTGTCGAAGAGATGGGAAGAGTAGGACGGTCCAAACATGTGTTCCAACGACTATCAAAAGAAACTACCTGTTACTGTTAGGAAGCAGTCTCCATATGAAGAAATGGGACAGTGAAAAAGTGTAGGACGGTCTAAACATGTCCGTTAAACTGGCTCAGATCGATGTTTGTTTGTTGTTGTTTTACATCCCAGCAACATCTACGGTCATATCAGGATGGGTATCCACACATACATACATCTACAGATACATCCAAACAACATATCAGATGGGAAGAGTAGGACGGTCCTAACATGTGCTCCAACCACTATCAAAAGCAACTACCTGTTAGATTATTATTATTAGGGGGTTTGTGACCTAGCGGTCACTGGCTGCAGAACTGCAGCATTAGTAAACGGTGCCGTTAAAACGGCCGACCTGTTAGGAAGCAGTCTCTATATGATATATGAAGAAATGTGATGGTGCACACATATAGGACGGTCCAAACATGTCTGTTAAACCGGCTCAGATCGATGTTTGTTTGTTGTTGTTTTACGTCCTAGCAACATGGCACCTTTATATACCTAGACCATAGGTTAGGCATACACTTTGTGTACGCTAGGAGTACGCCAAAATATGTTACACGTAGGCTAAGCATATGCTATGGATATGCCGAAGGCGTGGTTTTAGCATACGCCTAATGTATGCTGGCATACCCCTAACGTATGCAAGCGTATGAGCCTTACGCCACCAGACGCTGACAATTTTGAGCATGCACAAAAATGTTCGGACGGACACGCGTATGACGGGATATGCCGGGCGTATACGACGTATGCGTAGCGTATGACGGCGTATGTGACGAAAACCGATACGCCGGCATACGCTTACGCCATATGTACGCCGCAGTGTGAGAGCCCCATAAGTAAACACATTGAATGTAAACCTCACAGAACCTCCCATAACACAAGAAAACTCTGTTTTACTGCATCTGCATGCATTCATAACATGGCTAGGGAGGGTGCTCGTAATCCAAGATGGCTGACCGCTGATTGCTAAGTAATGACGTCACGTGCACTCCCTCTATACAGAGACTTCAGAGGCAGTCAGTCACTCACTCAATTCACTGAGACTGAGTGAGAGTGTCACACCCAAACGGCAACGCAGACTGACACAATAAGATTCACCTCTTTAAATTTAAAGAGCCTCTCACTTCACAAATACAAGCAGGAATAACGTTAGATAACTGGCACAGTATTGTCATAATTGTGTGTACAAGTTACTGGTCCAGTACTTAAGATTAATAGTAGTACCACAAGAAGAAGACGAAGAAGAAATATAACTCGATGATCATGCCTAATATCTGAGGCTGATTAATAGGGAGCACCGCTTTCTTCCAGCAGTTTGAAATTTGGGTGTTCAATTTATAGACACGTATGTATGTGGGTCGTTCTCAGAAACTTGGGGTAGTCTATTTGAAATCTGTATTTCAAAGCAACCTTTCATTGCAATATAAATATTTTGATTTCATGTTGTAGCCAATTGATGTGAGAGATAATATAGATAAAATTGAGTGCCAGTATTATGTATGTTATTGGGTTGTATGTGACTGAATCAATAGAGAATTATGCCAGCAATTTTGACATTGTCAACACAATTGAAAATTAAGTGTCACAAACTTAATGGAAACCCCTGAACAACAACATAACAAGGCATTTCAAATGGTTATATTCAAGTTTCAACATCCTCCTTAGTTGGAGAATTTTTTTTAAGTAGTATAAAAATAAGGAAATAATTAACCATTTCCTGAGTCATTCGCAGAGTAACATTTCGATTCCACTTACCCACACTGTGAAACTACCCATCAGGCACTGAGTATTTAAACACAACACATGAACTACTTTCACTATTTAACCCATGCCACATTGACCTGATTATGGTATAGTTAGAGTTTAATCCTGAAGTTGCCTCTGAACAGTGAAATTTGACCTCAATGTCTGGGTAAAATAGTTGATTCCCATTTGGAATCTTACCGTGCTAATTCAAAATTAATTCAGAATAGAATAGCAGCCTACTTTCATGTGAATCACTACGCACAATCTGTGGGAAAGGAAAATGAGCAAGATTGAGCAGTTCATGACGTCAGTTATTTCGTTTCTTCTTTGTCACATATGTTCGTCCGTTAATAGGTACTCCAAACTGATTTATTCTTTTCATGAAGTTAATTTGCAAATGGTACAGTTAGAAAGATCTTATCATTCTGATCACAAATATATATAATAACAGTAAATTGGTCTATTAGTCCCTAAGTTCAATCATGAAACTTGAAAGATCTCTGCGATTTCGCAGATTTCCGGGATTCTTCCTGTAGGCCCCTACTGCAATCCCGCAGCACTATCAGTGTATTCTACTAATACATATTTCAAACGGCGCAGCACTATTAGCGTGTACCAATATGTATGAAACCTGACTTCAGGGAATTTTCCGCGATTCCCTGACAATGCTAAACCTATGGGAGTAAATCACCATTTCAGTTTTTTTTCCCAGAGACCACTTTCATTCCTGCTAAGTTATGATTTCTTTATTATTTTATTTTACACATATTTTTCATGACTCTGCAAATGCTTAAATCATGATGTTTGAGGATGCCTGGTGAAGGCAAAATACATTCAAATCACATAATACATTTTTTAACTTATTATTTCTAGTACAAATTATAATCTGTTTCTTTTTAAATTGCATTTTCATGTTTTGTGTGTGTTTGATTTAATTTGTGTAAGTTTGTACTTTGGTTTCCATGTTACATGATCATACAATGTATTTATTCAAGGTCAAAACAAATCAAATGTTTATTATTTTTTTACGTCCATGGCACTATCTTATCCTGTATATATATATTGTAATACTATTGCAAAAAAACCATGTACAGTATTTTGCACACACAAAAAGACAACATTTTTAACATCATGTAAGGCACTAGTTTAAATCTGATAAAATAACACCAACACATAGTTTTAGGTTTCAACTTTTTACTTTTGCTGCTTATAAAGCAAGTGGCATGTAATATGCCTGTCAAGCTTTGTAAGGAAAATATACCGTTTTGGGGTAAGTTTGGTTTCCATGTTACACTGCTAATTATTGGTAAAACTCATCATTTGACCTACTTAAATATTGCAGAATATGGGTGGGTTTTTTTCTTCAAATTATCACATGTAGTAGAATATAAACATTGAGAAAACTTGCATCAGGAGTTTTAAAGCATTTTGATTTATTGGTACTGATGTCACGGTTTTGGTACACAGTTTCTGAGAACAACCCATGTATAAGACGAAAACAGTGTTTCCTATTAATCAGGACACCGGGCACGGTGGCCGAATCGGTAGAGCGCGGGCCTGGCCTGCAGGAGATCGGGAGTTCGCTTGCAGGTCGAGTCAAACCAATGACTTATAAAGTTGATACTTATCACTTCCTAGACTAGTGGCATTAATAGGATAGGGCAAGGACTGGTTAGCTCAGTGTCAGGATAATGTGACCGAGTGGGATATCGAGTCATGGTGCCAGTGCCTGATTTCCCAGTGGGGCAGCACTATATTGTTGCCATGAGTGCCCACTGTCACAGGTCGGTACCAATCCTGATATGACCTTAGATGTTGCTAGGACGTAGAACTCTAACAACCAGCCCTATTAATTAGGCGTGGTTTCTAATGTAAAGATGCACCCGTTTGTATTTTTTAAGTGGGAAAGCTATTTTGTATTGTATTTGGAAAGCTACACAGGCTTCTGTTTTCAACCAGCGTCTATGTTTAATAGGTATGGCCAGTTGTATTATTGCTTCTTGCGAAAAGCGTATGCACATGGAGAGCATTCATGCTGTAAATGTATCACCCTTTTGCCTTCACTCCGAAAATGACATCCATTATTGGAGGGACGGTCAAATGAGACAAAAATCAGCTTTAAGTTTATGAATTGAGAAAGTTCGCACATGGTAAGGTTTTTGTAGACGATTTCCACCACCAACCCCTCCCTCTGACAGCGCTAGAAGAAATTGTGTTGCGAGTAGTAGCTCACAATGCAACATGCTCTGTGAAAAAGATAGTACTAGCCACTATTCTGTGAAAAAGATCTACTTCCACTATTAAACCCTGATATGACCGTTAAATGTTGCTAGGAAGTAAAACTCCAACAACCAACCATTAAACCCCCCCCCCCCTCCCCACAGTGGTAAGAAGCTCACTGTGCATGCTCCGAGGAAAAGGTTTATTGCACTCACATGATGAGAGTTCAGCCTGGTTGGTTTCCTTCATGCACAAAACAGTGAGATTTGAGTTATTTCAGTTCCCTGCTTTTTATTCAGCTTCGTGCCTGTGAATTGTCGGTGCAATATATATATATATCTTGCTATGTTATGCGAAGTTTGTTTGTTGGAGTTTTACACCGTGGCAACATCTAAGGTCATATCATGACGTGTCATGGAAAGTAATAGTAGTAATAATAACTAGATATATTTGTGTACGCAATTTCAATCCAAATAGCAACCAAGGAAAAACTCAGTTAGATCTAGTGATTGACAAGTCAGTCTCCATAGCAAGTGGGCCCTCGGCATTTGTAAATGACTGGTTGGTTGTTGGTGTTTTTTTCGTCTGAGTGGCAACATATAAGGTCCTATCATGCCCAACTGGGAAGTCAGGCTGCCAGCACCATGACCCGATATCCCACTCAGTCACATTATCCTGACACTTATACCCCAGTCACATGAGGCCTGCGTTCGCTTACGATCGATTCGCGATGTCAAAACGTCCTCCTTATGCCCTCATTAAGTGCTGTCGCCGCGAGGACGCCAACCTCCCGGCATCCATTTCGAAAATTTTGGAGAGCATTCATGCTGTAAATGTATTGTAGTGGTCTGCACTGACCTCTCAGGCAAGTAACCACATAGACAGGTAGATGTGGGGAGTGTGTTGATATCAGGGAGCCTAGGTGGTGTAATGGTTAGCACACTGGCCCGGAATGCAAAGAGATGTGGGTTCGAGTCCCGCTCTAGGCACAGTATTTCCCATTGTCATCGCCCCCACGACACTGGTTGCCGTGATCAGGATCCTGTACAAGCTTTGCGCTGTATGGTTGTTGAACCTACCCTGTGTATGTATGTGTTAGTGCATTGCCTGTATGTATGTAATTGTAAGCATTACAAGACTTACAATTCCAGGGGGACGAGTGTAGTGGTCTGCACTGACCTCTCAGGCAAGTAACCACATAGACAGGTAGATGTGGGGAGTGTGTTGATATCAGGGAGCCTAGGTGGTGTAATGGTTAGCACACTGGCCCGGAATGCAAAGAGATGTGGGTTCGAGTCCCGCTCTAGGCACAGTATTTCCCATTTTCATCACCCCCACGACAGTATCACCCTTTTGCCTTCACTCCGAAAATGACATCCATTATTGGAGGGACGGTCAAATGAGACAAAAATCAGCTTTAAGTTTATGAATTGAGAAAGTTTGCACATGGTAAGGGTATGTCGATAAGAGGGGTTTTGTAGACGATTTCCACCACCAACCCCTCCCTCTGACAGCGCTAGAAGAAATTGTGTTGCGAGTAATAGCTCACAATGCAACATGCTCTGTGAAAAAGACAGTACTAGCCTCTATTCTGTGAAAAAGATCTACTTCCACTATTAAACCCTGATATGACCGTTAAATGTTGCTAGGAAGTAAAACTCCAACAACCAACCATTAAACCCCCTCCCCCCCCCCCCCCCCCCCACAGTGGTAAGAAGCTCACTGTGCATGTTCCGAGGAAAAGGTTTATTGAACTCACATGATGAGAGTTCAGCCTGGTTGGTTTCCTTCATGCACAAAACAGTGAGATTTGAGTTATTTCAGTTCCCTGCTTTTTATTCAGCTTCGTGCCTCTGAATTGTCGGTGCAATATATATATCTTGCTATGTTATGCGAAGTTTGTTTGTTGGAGTTTTACACCGTGGCAACATCTAAGGTCATATCATGACGTGTCATGGAAAGTAATACTAATAGTAGTAATAATAACTAGATATATTTGTGTACGCAATTTCAATCCAAATAGCAACCAAGGAAAAACTCAGTTAGATCTAGTGATTGACAAGTCAGTCTCCATAGCAAGTGCGCCCTCGGCATTTGTAAATGACTGGTTGGTTGTTGGGGTTTTTTCGTCTGAGTGGCAACATATAAGGTCCTATCATGCCCAACTGGGAAGTCAGGCTGCCAGCACCATGACCCGATATCCCACTCAGTCACATTATCCTGACACTAAGCTAACCAGACTGTAAATAGCTACCACATGGTCTGAAACCAGATCATGTCATTCATCAAGTGTCCTGATAGGTGGGTACAGTGGAGTGCTGTAAAGATCAACACTGGTGCCAGCACCATGTCACCTCATGTTGGTTGGTTGTTGGAGTTTTATGTCCTGGCAAAAGCTACGGTCATATCAGGACGGGTACTGATCTGTGACAGTGCGCACTCATGGTGACTTTATAGTGCTGCCCCACTGGGAATTCAGGCCACCAGCACCATGGCCCAGTATCCCACTCAGTCACACTATCCTGACACTTAGCAAACCAGTCCTTGCCCTATCCTATTAATGCCGATCACCAGGCTAGGAAGCGACAAGTATCAATTTTTAAGTCATTCGTTTGACTCAATCGAGCCCGAACTCCCGACTTTCCGCATGCGAGGCCTGCGCTCTACCGATTAGGCCACCGGGTCCAGTGGGTGACCTCAAGTAGGAGACTGCCCTCAAATATGGTTTCGTGTGTTTGTTGGGGTTTTATGTCCTGGCAACATATCAGGTTATAACAGGATGGGTACCGAATTGTGACAGTGTGCACTCATGGCGATTTTATAGTGCTACCCCACTTGGAAACCAGGCCGCCAGCACTATGACCTGGCTTCCCACTCCGTCATATTATCCTGATACTGAACTAGCAAGTCCTTGCTTTATCCGAGTAATGCCAAACAGCAGGCTAGATAGTGACAAGTATTAATTTGGTACGTCATTGGTTTGACATATAAAGTTGATACTTGTCGGTACCTATCCTGACACTCGGCATTAATAGGGTATGGCAAGGACTGGTTAGCACAGTGTCAGGATTATGTTACTGAGTGGGATATTAGGTCCTGGTGCCGAAGGCCTGGTCTCCCAGTGGGGCAGCACTGTAAAGTCTCCATGAGTGCGCACTGTCACAAGTCGGTATGCGTCCTGATATGACCGTAGAAGTTGCCAGTATGTAAAACTCAAACAAACAGCTCCTTAGAATGGCCTGGGCAAGTCTACATTTTGATTAGTCATTCACTCAAGCCGGCCGTATTGGTCGATAAGGTGTGCGGTGTGATTTGCCAAGTTTGGTGGAATGAAATTAAATTATTCTCTCGCATGGCCTGACACGGAAGTAGATTCTGGGTGGGTAGTTTGCTGCAGGGCCTCGCCCCACCTTATCCCTCTGTATGCGCCCCTCCCCCACCCGTGTTTGCAATTCGTGACACGCTTCTGTTGCACTAACAATTCACCGTCCGTATATGACGAGTTCAGGCGCAATCCAGAGATTGAGGTAGATATTGGAACCAAACCTTCAAAAATATCATATATTTTTTACATTCCTATTTTGTTGGTCATTGCTCCATAATAATCATCACAAGAAAAGTGGAATTACTAAGATTTAAAATTACCTTCAGGTGAAAATCTTTTCTTTTAATTAAACAAAAATTGGATTGATGTTTACAGGGTTTTGCGCCTGAACTCTTCATATAAAAATGATGAGAAGACCAGTGACTCAACCCACCCTTGATCAGAGGAATAAATCTATTTACCAAATAATTATATATGTGTGTGTATATATATGCTATATATAACATGTACAAATTATTTGTTAAAAACGGTTATTCTTCAGGTCATGGCACAGATCTAACTATGCGTGCTGGCACTCGCACACGCACAGCAACCTCGTGGAGTTGAAAATAGTTGCCTAAATAACAAATAATGGTTTCATTCCATGTTGTACGGAATCATCCAATAAAAGCAATGTGACTATATATTATATATCTTGAACGATTCCGTACAACATACAATGAAACAATGATTTGTTATTTAGGCAATTATTTTCAACTCCACATGGTTGCTGTTTTCCAGTTGTGGAAACCTGAGGTGAAATTAACCTATTTGTACATTAAATTGGGAACGTGCCACAAAATAGAATTGTGGAATACTCACATGAGCATTATATATATACAGGGTGTCTCAAAATAGATGGAACCCATGTCACTACTAATAATTCTGCCATATTAATGTTCTTGCTCTATTTTTTTAGATTTGAGGAGACCATAACAACTAATAATTATCAATCAAAATGCCTTGGACAAAGGAGAAAAAAATATTTTTTGTCACTACTTATTTGGAGATGAAATCATTCAAAATGATGCAAGCAAAATTCTGCAGGAAGTTCAACTTCAACAACTATCCCCAGAAAAAAACAAATTTATCATTGGGCACACACATTTCAAGCCATTGCATTTCACAGAGTGCAAGGGGCTCTGAAGCACCTTGTCTGAGGGTTGTTTTTCAGGATCCTCTTCGATCTTGTTCTCGAACCACCGGCATGTCACAACACGTTTTGCCATGTCAGCTGGTGTGAGTTTATGCTTGATCTGGATCCTGTGTGGGTACAGCTGAAGATCCTTGATCAGGATTCTTTGCACTGTTCCACGTGAAAGACCCATCTCTTGGATACGTCTTCAGATGGACTTTTTCTGACTCCTTCCGACAGAATCTCTCACCGCATTCACATTGTCAGGAGATCTTGGCATCAGCTTCCTGCCAGAACTAGTTGTTTCTGCCTTCTTGTTGAGGTTGTTTACTGATCCAATGGCTTGAAATGTGTGTGCCCAACGATGAATTTGTTTTTTCTGGGGATAGTTGTTGTCCTCCTTTGTCCAAGGCATTTTGATTGATAATTTTTTATTAATTGTTATGGTCCCCTCTCTTCAAATAGAGCAAGAACATTAATATTGGCAGAATTATTAGCAGTGACATGGGTTGCATATATTTTGAGACACCCTGTATTACACTTCGCTATTTATGGGTTTTGTCAGAGGCTTGCATATAATGACTACTGGACCCCTACCCATTCTTTTTTATTTTCTGTGAACCATCACAAATAAAGAAACCACGCGTAAAATAAGAAACACTTATTTGAAAAAAGTAACTATTACTCCAGGTCTAAATCTAAACTTTAGACAGAAATACAGGTGTCAATAGGTCTAATTCTAAGCTTTTCTTGGTCTAAATGCAGGTGTCAAATGTTGACAGGAAATTGGTATCTAGTAATGCACTTATTAAGCTGGCGCGGAATGCAAGGCCCTGCCTTTCTAAATGTGCTATTAAATTTGGTATTTCTAGGCCATTTTCATGTAGTTTTGTGCTGGCTTCTGTAGTTTTGCCTATTAGTTGGTTGGTTGTTGGCTGGCAACATGTGACAGTGCACACTCATCACAACTTTATAATACTGCCCCACTGGAAGACCAGGCCACCAGCACCATGATCTGATATCCCACCCAGTCACATTATCCTGACACTGAGCCAACCAGTCCTTGCCCTGTCCTAATTATGCCGAGTGTCTGACTAGGAGGTGGCAAGTATAAATTTTGACGTCATTGGTTTGACTCAACCAGGATTCGACCTGTGGGCGTTTTGTGTATCATCAAACGCATTAGTTTTCAAGTCCTACCCGGAAACCAAGTTATTGCCACTTTTGTCAAAGGGCGGGGCTTTTGGTGAAAATTGTTTATTAATGTCACCATGGCAGATATGTATCGACACCCTTGAAGCTTTCGATGATCGGCAGTTGTTGTTAGGTGTGTAGTTTGATCATTGATATGGCTGACCAGATAAAGCATGCCTAACCCATGTAGGGGGACGCGGGATCAAATAAAAATTAAAGGCATACACAAATTTATACTCTTGGCTACTTTACCTGGTGCTTGACTTTAGATCAGATTAGTGTTTGAGCTGTATGCTCAGCCCAAGTCAGGAGACTGCCATCAGGGCCCACTACATCGTGAGAATGCGCTGTTCAGTTTTGTCATGTGTAGTAATGACTTTAAATCTGCTGGTGTTAGCTGGGTGTGTCCTGGGAACTGAGGTTCATCTGGTATTGTTTTTGATACCTTGTCAAGCTGCCTTTTGACTAGGGTATGGAGAGGATTGGTTGGCTCAATGTCAGAATAGAGTGACTTAGATGAAGATTGTGTTAGCAGTATGGTATCCCAGTGGGGCAGCACTATATAGTCACCATCCATGTGAATTGTCACAAGCTGGTGTCAACTCTAATATGACTTTAGCCATTGCTAGGACCTCGAGTTCCAATAAATCTAATGAATGATTGATTAATTGATTGATTGGGTAGTGGTTTAAATTAATGTCATGCTGGCAGCAAAGCCCCCATTCGTGCAGATAAGTTATTAGGATCTCTTCTCTCAGTTTAGCTTAATGAAGGAAATGGCTTTGTCACTATATGTATGCGGTAAGATGTACAGACAATTCTGAAATGGTCCGATTTGTGTTGACTGACAGCAAACCCGACCCAATAGGAAGATCCAGGTTAAACTTAATACTCCCTGGCATGACTTGGGCTTGGGTTGCAAACATAGGGAACACTGTTCCTGAATTCGGACTCAAACCCAAACGTATGCCATTGAGCTGGGCTGTACCGATCGGACAGGATTCCGTAAGAGCTCAGGCTGGCTTCCAGTGTGGGAGGTCATGGTTTTGAACCCCGGCCGAGTCAAGTGAATGACGTACAAAATTCATGTGTGTAACTACCTGACCTGGCGCTTGGCATTAATAGGATATGGCAAGGACTGGTTAACACAGTATCACAATAATGTGGCTTAAGTGGAATATTAGGTCATGGTACTGGCCATCTGGACTTCCAATGAGGCAGCACTATGAAGTCACCATGGACACACACTGTCACAAGTCTGTACCTGTCCTGGTATGACATTAGACGTTGCTAGGATATAAAATCCCATCAAGCAAACAAATCTGGGCTGTCCCTGATGCAGTTAACCTAACCATGCCTACCTCAGTAGTACCTGTGAATACGCCCTGTGAGTACAGTGCAGCACACTACACTCTTAACTGAGATAAGGTTCAGATCAATATATACACTAGATACTTTATCAGTTTATGTCCTCAAAATCCATATATGATATCACATTTATCGAACTTGGCTTTGCAGTGAAGATCACTCACTGTAAGACATGTTTCATTTCACTGGACGTGGTGACTGAATCGGTAGAGTGCAGGCTTCCTGTGCAGAAGGTTAGGAGTTTGATTCCCAGTTGGTATGCAGGTATTGCAATACCTCAGGGAGTTTGACGCCCCTGCCCTGCAGAGTTGTAAACCACTGCCTTGAGGTACAGGTTCTTGACAGAACCGAAGGCTAAGGGAGACAACCCTGAACAGAAAACCATGCCACTGTGGCAGCATCAAGGGCGGTTGATGTATGGAACTCCCAACGTCTCCCGACCAGCCACTGCAGGGACAATAGTTTTGTGCCTGTCTGGACATGTTCTTGCCGGTGTGAGACCTCTATTTGCTCCCCGAGAGAGTGCCGCTGGTAACTTGCAAAAGCCAGCAGCACTTCAACACTTTTGCAGGCAGCGTTCATGAAATGTACATACAGTCCAGGAAGAGCGCTGACCTATTCAATGTCGCACACTTCAGAGCGAAGACCAAGACTACTCGGATACTGGTGAGAGAGCTGCTATTCGCAGATGACAGTGCACTGGTTGCCCACTCTGCTGATGAGTTCCAGAAAATAGTGGACGCCTTCTCCGATGCATCAAAGAAGTTTGGCCTGAAGATTAACATCAAGAGGATGGAGGTGCTGTACCAACCCAACTCTACAAGAACCTGAGAGGAGGATGTCATGGTTGACGGAAACAAGCTGAACTCTGTTCCGGAATTTACCTACCTCGGAAGCACTATATCAAGTGATGGACGCATTGATGCTGAAATACAGAGGAGGATGGCCAAGGCTAGCGCATCTTTCGGCCGACTACGCCAGAGACTCTGGAACAACCACCATGTGTCCATATGGGTGAAAGGCAAGATCTACTGTGCAATCGTGCTATCCACCCTACTATACGGAGCCGAGGCCTGGACAGTGTACAGACGACAGGTGAAAAAGCTGCATGCCTTCATGATGCGACATCTGCATTCGATCATGGGGCTAACCTGGAAGGACAAAGTAACAAATAAGGAAATACTCGAACGGACAGGGCTGCCCTCTATGGAAGATCTTCTTATCAAAAAGAATCTCCGGTGGACTGGACACCTCATGAGGAGGTCATCAGACAAGCTACCAAAGCAGATCCTCTACTCTCAACTGTCTTCTGGTTACAGAAAGAGAGGGCGGCCTCGTCTCCAGTTCAAGGATACCATCAAGAGAAACCTGAAGCTGAGAGACATTAAGACTGACTCATGGACATCACAGTCACAGCAAAAAGCTAAATGGAGAGTGGCAGTTAAGTAATGAAAGCAGTCTTTGTCGCATCACAACCGACAGCATGATGATGATGAGTCAAATCAGTGACTTAGAAAATGTATGCTTTTCGCTACCCAACCTGGCGCTCGGCATTACTAGGATAGGGCAAGGACTAGTTGGCTCAGTGTCAGGATAAAATCAAGGAGTGGCTTTTCACGAATGTGCGAAAAACCTCTCAAGCTTTGCACTGTCAGGGAATATGTGTGGCTGTTCCGACAGAATATCCGTTGCAAGAGGGGAAAGCACTTGTTTTCACCACTGGACAGCATTAATCCAATTTGATTTAAATCTTTAGAATTTTGTTGTAGTAATAGATAATCACAGTTATTAAACTTTTATATTTGTTTAATTTAATAAAAGTATAAATAACCTATTTACACTTTTTGCACATAATTAGGTGCATTGGAATGACAGGTTTGGAATCTTTAAGGTCAAATATATTAGGTTGATAGAAGTTTAGAAGTAGCTTGAAGTAATTTCATTTTAACTGGAGATGTTTGAAATGAAAACATGCCAAATTTTAGTGTGTGCACCGAAATGCTGGACATGGACTTTGTTCCCCTCTTTTCAAGTGTAACACAGGAACACCAAAGTGAAATAAATGTTAAAATTTTTAATGAGTTCACACCAGTATCTAAGTTTGATATGTAGAATCAAATTTTGCTATGTATTTTTGTTTCGAAAATTGTATGCTTTCATCGGATTTTCAAACTCTAAATGAGTAAATTAGTTGGTTAGACTGGTGGGCTTACACATCTTAGATACGCAGGCATATGACGTATGCATCCACAGTAAACCTCTCTAACCGACCATCTCCATAGATCGACCACTCCCCTATATATCGATCGCTTTATTTGGGTACAAAACGATTGCCCATACAATGCAATTGTAACGGGGGAAAATTAACTCTCTGAGCCGACTACCTCCCTAATTGGACCATTTAGTGAGGTTTTAGTGTATTAATATTACTTAACCTATTGGCTCCTGATTTGTAATGAGATAATCCTGTCTTCAGGACCTTGTATTCACAGTTGGTCGTAAATCTAAATACTGATAAATCTCAACGTTGCTTAACTTTGATCAGGTGGAGAACTAGTGAGAATATTGAATTGATTTGATTTTTTTTCTAACCAAAAACATGTAGTACGGTAAATAAATGTATGGCTTCCCAAAAGGGTGATCTTCCAGCCGAGCAACCAATGTTGCATTAAATTAAAGTTCATACTCATGCAAAATACATTGTTACATGACTCATCACTTTATTAAGGCCATTCAAATTTTTCCTGATTGCTCTCTTTGTCAACGTCTGCTATCACTAACTGGTTGGTGGTTTTGCAGCTTTTGCTGCCTAGTAACATCTGGGGTCATATCAGGACTTATAGCAGTGCACTCTCATGGCAATGTCCTAATGCTGCCCAACTGGGACACCAGGGCCCTATAATAATAAAGATATTGTTGTGAAGGCAATATTGCCCATATGCCACAGTACGCTTCCCTACTACACGAGCCGTCCCCCGCAGGAGTGTTATCATCGGGGATTGATGACCTATTTATAGAAGACCACCATCCCACTACTTGTGGTCAGGTGACCAACCCTCCGCACTTTTAGCAGGGTATTTAAGTACCGACCACACATGCCTTGGGGCACTTGCTATCCGGACCGCACTTCATCCACACCTCTCTCTATCTCCTCTCCGCTGGCCTTGCTCCTCCTTGATATGTCTGAAAAGAGTTCCAGGAGGGGGAGCCCGCCGACATTTCACCTTCTACTCTTACTCTGTCTGTGTCTTTGGCTCGCCGGCTGGTCACCATAGAGCAAATAGACACGGTCCTTTGACTCAACTCTCATCATTTCTCTTTCCTAGACTCTACCCTTTTTGTTTCTCCCAGGCATACTCATCACCCTGACCAGGGGAGTTGTGTGCTTGGGTGGGGCCATGAACCTTTACATTTTCTCTCACTTTGTTCTTGTTGCTGGAACCACCGCTGCACCCATCTTTACCCGCCCTTCCTCGAAACCCTTGCTGCTGTCGACTGGATACAAGTGCTCAACTACCGCCGGACCGAAGAGATTCGGGGCCGCCTCAACACTTCGCCGTTACAATGGTGTAAAGATGTCCCCAGCTTCTACAACACTCCCTACTGAAGATTAATCTTCAACCAAAGATTGGGCCGATTTATTGGAGTCTCTCTATAAATGTTGCAGTTCTGCAACCAGTAACCGTCGTACGGTTACAAACCACCCCCAAGCCAAGTGCCTTGGGGCAGTCAGACTTGCTATCCGGACCGCACTTTGTCCACACCTCTTTCTATCTCCTCTCTGCTCGACGTGCTCCTCCTTGATATGTCTGAAAAGAGTTCCAGGAGGGGGTGCCCATCAGCATTTCACTTTCTACTCTTACTCTGTCCATGTTTTTGGCTCACTGGATGGTCACCATAGAGCAAATAGACACGGTCCTTTGACTCAACTCTCCTCATTTCTCTTTCCTAGACTCTACCCTTTTTTTTCCTCCCAGGCATACTTCTCCCCCTGACCAGGGGAGTTGTGTGCTTGGGTGGGGCATTTTACCTTTACGTTTCTCTCGCTTTGTTCTCGTTGCTGGAACCACCGCTGGACCCATCTTTACCCGCCCTTCCTCGGAAACCCTTGCTGCTGTCTGCTGGATACAAGTGCTGTGCTACCGCCAGACCGGAGTCATTCTGGACCGGCCCAACGACTCATCATTTAATCGTTGTAAAGACATCCCTCAGCTTCTACAACCGTCCCACCAGAAGATTATTCTTCAACCAAAGATTGGGCCGATTTATCGGAGCCTCTCTATAATGTTGCAGTTCTGCAACCGGTAACCGTCATAAGGTTACAAACAACCTAGAAGTCAAGTCAAGTGCCTTTGGGTTATTTCCTTGATCAGGCACCCAACATCTTTGGGGAGGGGGGGGGGGGGGGGGGTTAAAGATCGGAACAGGCCCGATGGTGTTTGTGTATTTTCTTTCGGTTCGGAGGTTCGAGTAAGGAGAACCAACCTCCTTATGATACAACATTCCATTCAGTTACATTACATTAGTAGATAAGAGATAAATATATATATATATGGAAAGTGAACTTTTTGTTGTATTTTAGATTTTTGCTCATCCTTTTCTTGGACCAGATAGGACGGCCGAATGAGTTGAGCATCGTCTCCCGTTTTGGTAGATCGTGGTATTCGAACTCACGGGTTCGAACCCTGGTCGAGTCAAACCAATAACATAAAAATTGATACTTCTCGCTTCCTTGCCAGGCGCTCGGTATTATTAGAATAGGGTAAGGGCTGGTTGTCTCAGTGTCAGGATAATGTGACTGAGTGGGATAGCAGGTCAAGGTGCCGGTGGCCAGGTCTCCCAGTGAGGCAGCACTGTAAAGTCACACTGTCGGTACCCGTCCTTATGACCTTAGATGTTGCCAGGATGTAAAACTCCAACAACCAACCTTTTGCCAGGACGTAAACCGTCAACAATCAACCCCCCAAAAAACAACCAACCAACCAACCATTCTTTTCTGTTCGGTGTATCACAGCAGTGGATGTGTGGTTGTTACGGTGGGGCGTTGCACTAACTGGGACTAGTTTCCCAGCAATTTCTGTGTAGCTTTCTCTCTGACCGTCACCAAAAAATGTGGTTGCAACTTTTTTGGTGGGTACATTAGTTGATTAAGCAGGGAAATTTAAATCGCGGACAATTGGGCTCCCTCATTCCACTGACTGCTCTTTGCCATATCTTACTAATGCTGAACGCCAAGCTAAGTAGCGACAAGTATAAATCTAGACATAATTCATTTTTCTCGGCCAGGGTTCAAATCCCACAACCTACCAAAATGAGAAGCGGATGCTCAACTCGTTCGGTCATCACGTTTTATTGCTTGACTTTTTCCAGCAACAAATTACACCGTGATTAGTCTGAATATGTTTTTGGAATGTCACCTTTCTGCTTCTGTTAGGAGTTTTGCAGTAAAAGTTCAGTAGTGATGGTGATAAGGCTTTTATCCCCTTTTTTTCACAGTTATTTTTAGTTTCCTGACATGTTTGGTTACATCATTAATTTGGTCACGTGACTACCGTTCACCTGCTTTAAAGATCTGGGCGTGTTACTGGCACTTTAAATATAGTCTATTATAGAGGTTTTGAAGCATGCGCATGTGTGGCAAAAACGCGTGTGTGTGTTTATTGTTGGTGTTCTTTAATTAGTTTAAAGAAATATTATTTATAAGTGTTTATTCTTTCTTTTTAATAAAAAAATAATTATATATCAACAGATCAATCGGGGATGAGGAGCACTTAATGTAAAATGTCAAGTTTTGATGACTCAGGGAACTCGGATCAAATACGCGTGAATATGCATCTTTTCGGTGCAGTGAGGGAGTTGTCTTTATTTAGGCCAAACAACATTAACAAGTTGCTGGTTGTCCTTTTGAAATAAAAAATCTGGGTCATGTTTTATTTTTCAGTCATTCATGTACACGTCACAATGTTTTCAGTCAAACAATGAACACTGTATTCTCATTTAGAAATTTATTATATAATTCAGTTCTAAAAGTTTCAATTTTGGAGCATATTGTGTGCTTACGAAAGTTGAATTGCTTCTAGCCCAACACATTCTTATCAGTTTAACACAACTAAAATCAGGGGTGGGCGATTTTTCAGGCACGAGCGGGGATGGTCCACAATTTCTTCTTTTTTCCCCCTTTTTTGTCCGCCTTAGTGTGATGGTGATGGCTCCCAAAGCGGTGCGGTGCAGCGCCGTCCAGGCATCGGCTGGGTTGGCTGGTGGTGCCTGGGCAAGAAACAAGGTGGAGAGTTCCAGCCAAACCACCGAGGGGATACTATTCCCGACTCCTCAATGCAGGGATGAAGATCTACGCAATATCGCGGATTCCCCTGATTTTTTCAATTTTATTTGCCGATTAATGTTAAGCAAAATGCCACGGAATGGGGATGTAAATCACTATGTGACAATAATTGGTTAGTTCTAATCACATTCTTATGAGCTTAAATGTTACTAGAACATAAAATCCGAACACTATATATATATATGTGTGGATGTATAGAAGGTGTATTTAAAGCTGCATAGTCCGATGAAAACATCAAGACCAACACAATTTGATTCTACATATCTAATTTAGATACTGGTATGCTTATTAAAAATCTGTCACCCCATAGAAGGGATTACTGAGCCAATTTAATAGAACATGTTACTGCAGAAGCGTATGGTGTTAGAGTTTTGGCATAATTGCCTAAATTCATTTGGCATGGTTGCACTTCAAATATCTCAAAAGTTAGCCATTTAAAATAAATTACTTCAAGATAATGGAAGATCGCTTATAACGATCGACCTGATGCATTTATCTAAGAAAATGACAGCAACTCAAAACCATCGGACTATGCAACTTTAATCAATTTAATAGAACCCGTCACTGTTCTCCGGCATTTAAAACGTACATGCCTAAATTAATTGTGTGTTTTCACATCAAATATCTCCAATGGTAGCCCTTTGAGATGTAAGATAATTCAAACTAAAGTGAAGAAGATTATAATGAACCAGTATAAATGGCCGAAACTTGAAACCATCCGACTATATTGCTTTTTAATTGATGTGAAATGGGAAAAGGAGAATTAATCTATGTCAGTTGGTTTCACAATGTATATGGATAAGTTCGTATGTTGTAGACTCAGCCTGGCCCTGTGCCAGGTGTGCTGTGTTTTTGTTTTGTTTTTGTTTAGTTTTATTTCATTTGTTGGAACATGGATACTGGGGCAGACTAGGTCAAGTCATATTGAGTACCGTAAATGTCCTAATAAGCGCCTTGTTTCAGACTTCTTCGAATAAGTACCCATGGCAGTATAGTGACGAAGTACAGTTTAGTATTATTTAAAGCTGCATATTCCGATGAAATCATCTAAATTTCGAAGCCAAAGCGCTGATCTAGATTTGATTATACATATCTAATTCAGATATTGATGCACTTATTAAGCATTTTTTGTTGTATCAAAGGGGATATGCCAAGAACCTATTACTTCTGAAGCCTATGGGGACAGACTTTTTGACATGCTTGCCAATATTAATTTCGCATGTTTTCACGTCAAACTAAAGTGATATGAAAATCAATGTGCTCCAGATGCGTCGTTTAATAAAACAAGCTTTTTTGAGTAACCCATCGCTATTATTGTTGTGATGTCACTCATGGAAGGACGCAGTGGCCAAATCAGTAGAGCGAGAGCACAGGCTTCCCATGTGGAAGGTCCAGCATTCAAATCCCAGCCGAGTCAAACCAATGACATATAAAATTGATACTTTTCGCTACCGAGCCTGGTGATAGGCATTAATATGATAGGACAAGGACGGGTTAGCACAGTATCAGGATAATGTGACTGTGGGGTATCAGGTCATGGTGCCAGGTTCCTGGTCTCCAAGTGGAGCAGCACTATAAAGTCGCCATAAGTATTCACTGTCACAAGTCGGTGTCCATCTTGAATAGACTTTAGATGTTGCCAGGATCTAAAACCCCAGTATATGAAAAGCCCGGGGTTGTCGATGCAGTGACAAAGAGACAAGTGTCGTGTATACAAAATATTTTTTTAAATCACAATAACCGAATCTTAATCATACAATTTGCATTTTGACGAGATTTTATTTCGTCTTTCTTAAATTAAGAAGATAAAATCAATTGCTGTGTACATCATAGGTTGGAAAACAAATAGAAATGACCCTGAAAAATATGTATATAAAAAATATTAAAAAGTCCACAACTCTGAATTTTTTACCAGTGACTCGAAGAACTGACCCATAAGTCAATAACTCCCAGATAGAATTTCCCATTGAGAGCCCTGATATTTCAACTACACTGTTTTAATTTGTGGTTTTCTGATAGTACTATGGAGGTTAGAAATAAAAGTCATGCTTGGCTGATCCCAGATGTTGCAGGTGCTATTGCTAATCCTGACTGGACAGGCACAGACTTGCACCACTCCAAATTATATACATGACAGGGTCTATACGAGGCCTGGCAAGTCTTGAAAAGCCTTGAATTTAATCTATTTGGAGTAAGGAAGTCTTGAACGGGTTTGAATTCCATTAAACCAGACGGGATGGCCGAATGAGTTAGAGCGTCCGTCTCCCGTGCTGGTAGATCGTGGGGTCGTGGGTTCGAGTCCCGGTCGAGTCAAACCAATGACTTTAAAATTGATACTTGTCGCTTCCTAGCCAGGCGCTCGGCATTATTAGGATATGGCAAGGACTGGTGTGCTCAGTGTCAGGATAATGTGACTGAGTGGGATACCAGGTCATGGTGCCGGCGGCCTGGTTTCCCAGTGGGACAGCACTATAACGTCGCCCTGATATGACCTTAGATGTTGCTAGGATGTAAAACAACAACAAACAAACAAACCATTAAACTGTCCCCACTGATCTAAATTACTCCAGAATTGCCATTCACCATTGTTGGTTTTTCCTTAAATCCAAATGAAAATAGTCTTGAATTCCTATCAAAAACAGTCTTGAAAAGCCTTGAAATAGCCTTGAATTCTACATCTTCACATGTGTACGGACCCTGACATGAGCCAGTGACTGATGACTGACCGTAGACTTGTCACACTATAGCTTTCTACCAAAAGCCGGCAATTTTGCGACCAAAGCAAAAAATAAAGCCCGGGGGGGGGGGAATAATGGTCCGTGATTGGTGGCCATCTTAGCCACAGGAGGTTGCAGATGCTGCACCAAGAACCACTTTCAGCGCTTGCGACAGTTGGCACTTTGGTCACAAACTGGTCGCCAGTCACAAGTTGTAGTTTGATTGGGCTTTAAATGTTGCCAGGATGTAAAACTCCGACAAACAAAGCTACCAACTTGTGCAATGTGCACACTCCTTTATAGTGCTGCCTAACTGGGAAAATGTTGAGTTGTGTATGTGGCGTTTACTTGTGTATGTGGCATTTCACATGGGGGGGGGGGGGCTGAGTGCAGTTCTCAATAATGTGACTGAGTTGGATATTATATTAGGGTGCCAACGGCACAGTATCTCAGCGGACACTATGAAGTTGCCAAGTATGCACACTGTGGAAGGTGGTATTCTGATAGGTTTGCATGTTGCTAAAATAAAACTTACTATTGTAACTGACTGGATGAGATGGTGGAATCGTTAAGAGCGATGGCTGGCTTCCCATGTAGGTCATGAGGTCAAACCAAAGACTTATCAAATTTATACTTGATACTACCTAGCGTTGCGTTTGAAATTAATAGGATATGACAAGAACTAGTTTGCTCAGTATCAGGAAAATGTGACAGTGGAATATTGGGTCGTGGTATAAGCAGCCCAGTTTCCCAGTTGGGCAACACTATAAAGTCGCCACGAGTGCACCAGTCACAAGTCGGTACGCATCTTAATATGACCTTAGATATTGCTAGGAGGTAAATCCCCCCAAGATAACTAAAACAAACAATCATAGCTACCTACAATCAATCTCTGACTGCCCAGAATGGAATACTTTAATTTTTTTTTTTTTAATTTTTATTGAGGCTGTATTTATACTGTCCATAGCATATAAGCCTGGGTATTCAGGCTTGTTTTCAATGCTGGCCAGCTGTAGTGTTGGTGTTGTCTTATCACACAGTAGCTGCTGATAAGGTATTTGATTGCCTGTATTTCAGTAGCAGATAGATAGTTGGTTGGTCTGGTTAGTACTATAGTAGTCTATGTTAATTTTTTTGGATTTTCTTGGCATATCCTGGTATGTTTGTGGGTTTTTTTATGCACGTTTTAGTATATTGAACTCGCGATTTCAGCGTACGCGTAAGTTTAGCGTTTGCTCACGTTCGCCATCTTATCTACTTTAATAAAACGAGGTTGGCAATTCATTTTCTAATTTAAACATCTGACGAGAATAACTATATTCGCCCTAGAATAGCCTCACTTTCATGCTATGTTGAAGTCGCTTTGTTTAGTTTGTGTGTGTTTTTATTGTAATCTTTACAAACTAGCCTGTAGGTGTATCCGTGTTCTGTGTCCTATTTAGAAGTTATAAATAGATAAACGCCTTACTTTAAAGGAACAGTAACATGACCAACACAATTTTACTTATTCACAATTACCGATTGGTTATTAATGTAATTCAGCATTAATTAATATTTTTCTAAGTTGGTTAGTACAAACCAAATACAATTAAGCCTGACTATCATATTACTTATTTGCAGGTTAATAATATATTATCTAAGTTTTTATGTAGAATAATTATTTTAATATTTTCTGTTTCTTGATGAAGGATGACGTGAGACAGCAGCTATGGGTAGTTCACGGCCATACACTTGACACACCACCAGGCACACCATACTTCATATTGCCATACTTTTCACACATACAAAGGACATGGACCATCTAGTTCTCAGCCCTATTAAGTATAGGATTATAGATGGGATGGTGGGTTGGTATTTTTAAAACACAATTTTGAAATGCTCAGAGCATAGATGTGTACCGGACAGTATCACTGCGAGGAATGCCAGTTCGATCTCTTGTTACTCCGGAAGTTTACTATGGTCAGGGTTACCGAATGCTATACTGCATCCGGTATCTATGGTATGCATCACTATGGAGCCCGTGGTCGTGGCTTTGAATTATGCATGTTACCGGCAACATATACACAATGACTGTCCTCAGCTGTTAGGGCAATATAGGCCAGGGACTACAATATGAACCCGTTATAACGCGATCAGTAAGGTTCATATAATGCGATCGCGAAAAAATCGGGGTCGCGTTAAATCGGGTGTTTTCACTTTATTGAATTACCTTTGAATTATAGAATTCGGGGTCCAATGAATCATCACATTATATCCGAATTCGCTTTAAATCGGGGCGCCTTATAACGGGGCTTCCCTGTACTGACACAGATGAATATGCTTTCATTATTAAAGCAGCATTGTCTGGTGGTTTTTGAGTTTCTGCCATATTTATTTAGATGCGTATATTTGGTCGATCGGTATACTCGACCTCGCTTTAGTTTGAAGTAACTTTAATTATAATGGCTAACTTTGGCGATATTTGAGTTTGAACATGTAAAAGTTGTTAGCTTCACCAAAATCAGCGTCTTCTGCACTAACAGGTTCTATTAAATTAACATAGTATTCCCTTTTATACCACCAACAACAAAACAGTTTAATATGTGTACCAGTAGTTATGTTTGATATATGATCAAATCTAAGTAACTCTTTTGGTTTCTAAAATGTTATGCTTTCATCCGACTATGCAGCTTTAAATAGAATTAAAATGTTCATGGGTTCCTAATTATAGAGAAGAACTGACCACATACACCAGGTCAGTTTCAGACCATGTACACCAGGTCAGTCTCAGACCACACACACCAGGCCAGTCTCATACCGCATACATTAGGTCAGTCTCAGACCCGAACACATACACCAGGTCAGTCTCAGACCACGTACACCAGGTCAGTCTCAGACCACGTACACCAGGTCAGTCTCAGACCACACACACCAGGCCAGTCTCATACCGCATACATCAGGTCAGTCTCAGACCTGACCACATTCACCAGGTCAGTCTCAGACCACACACACCAGGCCAGTCTCAGACCATGTACATGAGGTCAGTCTCAGATGCGCCCACAAATACCAGATCAGTCTCAGACCTCACCACATACACCAGGTCAGTCTCAGACCATCTCCACCAGGTCAGTCTCAGACCACTTACACCTGGACCGCGTTCGGGGTACGCCTCCGAGACGTCTCGGGGAAATCCCTGACGTCACGGTAGTCTGAACGGCAAAAGCAGTTGGTCGCCTCGAAAATGACTGCCCCCATAGGCGGTGTAATATATGCATAAAAGACATCCAGGCACGTGTGGAGAACAAAGGATATGTAAATGAGATGACGTCATAGACAAAGGGAGTCGGCGGTTCCGGACCCTGGACGGTGAATAAAAGCATTCAGTAACCAGAAGTCAAAGTGTTCAGACGTCGTAATTTCACATGGTGTCAGATGTGCCATTTGCAATGAAAAAGAAGTGCTCTGATTGTCTGAAACCACTGAATACGGGGGGCCATTTTCGAGGCGCTTTTGTCTCCTGTCTGAAAAGGTAGACGTCTCGGAGACGGACCCTGAACGAAAATAAGCCAAAACTTCCGTGTAGTACCATCTGTGGAGAGGAAGATCAGACTGCTGAGCATATCCTACAGAGCTGCTTGAACGATCACTCACTGAGGGAAGAGATATGGCCAGCTCCCACTGACTTGCAGGAGAAGCTGTACGGGGCTGCAGATGTGCTACAGAGGACTGTCAATTTTATTATGAGAACTGGGCTCCAAGTGTAATTGAAGGCGAACGAAAAGAAGAAGAAGAAGAAGAAGAAGAAGAAGAAGAAGAAGAAGAAGAAGCCAAAACCCATCTCGGAGACGGACCCTGAACGCGGCCCAGGTCAGTCTCAGACCACATGCATGTCAGTTGGTGGCTGGCGAGCCGGCAGGCGGTGTGTGGCCGGCAGGCGGTGTGTGGCCGGCAGGCGGTATGTGACCGCCTGGCTGACGGCGTGACCCGAGACCGGCTCCTACCGTGACATTTGGCTGCCCGGCCCAGCCCCGTGCGCCGGGAATAGCCGGGCTAGGCGACGACAGAGCTGCCCTTTTTGTGGCCGGCTCAGTCCGACATCAGTGGACCAGTGTGCACTCAAACTAGTCAAAGTGCGCCCAGCCACCAGTCTCTGCGACCCAAAATACGACCCATTACCACTCGTACAGAATGAGGGAGGGAAGGAGAGACGGAAGGAGGGTTGGTTGGTTGTTGGAGTTTTACATCCTGGCAACATCTACGGTCATATCAGGACGGGTACCGACTTGTGACAGTGCGCCCTCATGGCAATTTTATAGTGCTGCCCCACCAGTAAATCAGACCATTATCCTGACACTGAGCTAACCAGTCCTTGCCCTATCCTAATAATTCTGAATGCCAGGCTAGGAATTTTAACGGGAGCTTGATTCCCAGTCGAGTCAAACCAATGACTTAGACCAGACGGGATGGCCGAATGAGTTTGGAGCGTCCGTCTCCCGTGTTGGTAGATCGTGGGTTCGAACCCTGGTCGAGTCAAACCAATGACTTTAAAATTGATACTTGTTGCTTCCTAGCCTGGCGCTCGGCATTATTAGGATAGGACAAGGACTGGTTGGCTCAGTGTCAGGATACTGTGACTGGATGGGGTGTCGGGTCATGGTGCTGGTGGCCTGGTATTGCAGTGAGGCAGCATTTTAAAGTCGCTATGAGTGCGCACTGTCACAGGTCGGTACCCGTCCTGATATGACCTTAGATGTTGCTGGGACGTAAAACAACAACAAACAAACCAATGACTTTCAAAATTGATACCTCTCACCTCATAGGTAGGCGCTCTGCATTAATATGATATGGTAAGGACTGATTAACTCAGTGTCAGGATAATTTGGCTGAGTAGAATATCGGGTCGTGATGCCAGCAGCCCGATTTCCCAGTGGGGCAGCACTATAAAGTCGGCATTAGTGTGCACTGTCGCAAGTCGATACCCATCCTGATGTTTTTGGGGTGTTTTTTAGTGTGTTTTTGAGGTGACTCATCCCTTGTTGTTATCTTAAGTGTCCCTGTATGTTGTGGCGTTTACCGAGTGAGGTGGCTTAATGGGTAGAGCTCAGGCGGAAGGTCGGGAGTTCAGTTCCAGGTAGAGTCAAACCAATAACATTAAAATTAATACTTGTCGCTTCCTAACCTGGTGCTCTGCATTAATATGTTCGGGAAAGGACTGGTTAGCTCAGTGTCAGGATAATATGACTGAGTGGGATATCGGGTCATGGTGTTGGTAGCCCGATTTCCCAGTTGGGCAGCACTATAAAGTCACCATGAGTGCACAATGTCACAAGTCGGTGCCCGTCCTGGTGCCTGTTGCCAGGACGTATAACTCCAACAACCAACCAACTCTTGTGGCGTTTTGATTGAGCCGACCATGTTCGCTCTTTGCACTAAATGCTCGACAAGTAATTAACAGCAATGACCAGTCGATATGGGCAACATAACTAAGTTAGTTGCATCGTTCAATGAAGCATATTTTTGTCAAACTCAATGCTTATCTCCATTTAATGCTAAAATTATAACTTAGATTATAACATTATCATCATCATCATCATCATCATCTCATCATCAATCCCTTAACCGTGAGAGTCGTCGAGCACCACAGATGACTTTGCAACCAGTTTCCCATGTTTTCCACTGCCTTCTGTCCATTCCCTGATGTTGTCTTTCACCTCTTCCTTTGTCCACCTTGTTTTCTTCCCCCTTTCATTCACTGCCTTGCAAGATGTCTTTGGCCAGACATCGTGAACTGGAAATATGGCCAACTTAGTGTTGCATTAACTCATCATGGGTGGGGGGGGCGCGTAGAATGAATAGTTAATGAATTTATTAGACATGGGCTTTGCACAACTACTTGAGAAAGCCCTAAAGCAGGGACGCTGCCTACAGAACTAGACTAATCTCGTGACTTGTCATTAGCTTTTCCCTAATTCCAAGTTCCATATGTAGGATAGTAAGGTTCCAAGTTGCCCACTAGGCATTTCGTGGTGCCTCAGTGTGTCCAGAAGGGTGCTGCATAGATGCTTAAACTAATTTAGAGTATTCTAAGCAAAGTGTCGCATATTGCAATATTCAGGAAATTAGAAGAATTCTATTTTGGAGGAGGTAATAAGTGCCAAAACAAAAGTGTGGATGTTTACACAAATTATCTACATGCATTGGTGCTGTTGTAGTGCCATCATTTGGCAAAGTGTAGGGGACCAGGCTATCTATGTTATTACTAGGTCAGTCCATCGTGGCTTTCATGAGATTGAAATCTAGGTCACAACTACGGGACGCTTTGGTGTGCTTGCCGAAATTATTCTGAATGATTTCATTTCAAATGTCTACAAAATTAGCCATTCATCATCGAAGTTAGTAGTGATTAATGACTACAGGTTAGAATGGTCAACCATTGGTCAACCAGGGGAGAAGTTAGCAGATAAACTCAACAATATACCAGGATAAAGTTAACATGGTAAAGCCAAATGCAGTCACATATGACATAAGGGCGGTGACTAAGGAAGAAGTACTTAAAAAGATTAAGGGCTTGTCTGAATACAGATCATCAGGACTTAAGGATACTAATTGATGCAATAACTATATTAATCAAAGGATTCACCCATATAGTAAACCTATCAATTGAAACAGGTATCTTCCCAGATGATTGAAGAATTGCTACAGTTGTACCTGTCCCAAAAGTCAGCAACCTTAAAACATGCAATGACCTCAGACCAATTTCTCTTCTACCCATAACTGGTAAAATAGTTGCAACTCAATCATGATTTTAAAAAAAAAAAAAATTGAAGCATCAAACTAATGGCTTCAGGAAAGGCAGGTCCACAACCAAAGCACTCTCAACACTCCTTGATGTGCTTCTCAGTGCGATGGATTCTGGCAAACTTACCATAGCAATATATATTGTTTAAAAAAAAGCATTTGACACTATAGATCATAAAATCCTGTTGCAGAAGGTTGTCAAGAGTGGGTTGGGTTCAAAAACAGTAGCCTTTCTGACAAACTATCTTTCTAATCGAAAGCAAAGTAACAAACTAAATGGCATTGAGTCAACCTTAAGACAATTAAAAACTGGGGTACCACAGGGAACAACACTGGGTCCCCTTCTATTCCTTCTGTTCATAAACGACTTATGCACTGTGGCAAACAAAATGCATTCTATTTGCTGATGATGCAGTCCAACTGGTATCAAACAGTAACTTAGAAAAAGCAGCAGAATTGACAAATGAAAATTTGGCTAGAATAAATATATAGTGCAAAGAAAACAAATTAACTCTCAATATAATCAAAACTGAATATGTTATCTATGGCACCAAGAACAAGGACAAAACCCCAGAAGTACAAATAAAGAATGAAGCACTAAGGGAGGTAGAGACCTACAAATACTTGGGAACTGAACTGGATGCAACTCTAAATGGGAATAAACAACAAAGTAGATTAAATCAGTCACTGGCAAGGAAACTTACACCTTCAGAAAAATCTGGGGTTTTATAAGTGAAAAAAACAGCTCTTCTTATGTACCAAACAATGATCCTCCCAATAATTGATTATAATGACCTATTATATGAACTACTCACAAAACAGCAACAAGCAAAGCTTCAAACGGTACAAAATAGGGCACTCAGGACAGTTTACATAGGACAAAATCTACACACAGAAGAACTACATGCTACGGCTGGAATGGACAAACTAGAGACAATGCGTAAAAGGCATCTCTTAGGACTCATGTACAATAGAGCCCAAGACACAATGTATACCGACACAAGTATTTACAATACTAGGGCAGCAGATGGCAACCTCTTGAAAATTCCCTATCCAAGGACTAACAAACTCAAAAGAGCACCTATTTATCAGGGAAACCAACTCTGGAACAAACTCTCTGCCAAAACCAGGAATGCAACAACCTACCTGCAATTTAAATCTAGATTAAAGGTTGAGTACCCAACATAGACATACATTAATAAACCTACCTGGATAGACCACAAAAGATGAGAACCAAAATAAATACATAGTCCCAAACCACTCCCTTCCCTCTCCCTCTCTGAAATCCCCCCTGGCAAAAAGAGTAAAAGAAATATCTACCAAAGTATACCCACCAGCATATACCACCTGATTAAACCAATAAAACATATACTACCGACAAAGCTATAGTTGACCAAGACAATTTAAATGAGTCGTGCAACCATTATTTGCATAATCCAAAATCCACGACTCTTGTATCAGCAAGTCATGCCCATTATATTAATGTCTCCTCACAGGTATGATCATCAAATCACTGATATAGTCTAAAGGTAAATGGCTATTCTCCAGTCTACATGTGCAAAATAAGATCCCCACTATATTTGTAATGCCTGATTTTAACCTACTATTGTCTATTTGTTCATACCATCTCATCATCATATCCATAAAAAAATTATATGTGCTATAATTGTTATGGCTGGAAGACCAGCACCTCAGTGCTGAAAAAAGATGTTATTCAACTGGAATAAAAATTTGAATAAAAAATATAAAATATCACAAATTTGTGGCATAATTCTCTACTGATACAGTCACATCTATCCCAATAATGTACATAATACACAATACTGGCACTCAATTTTATCTTTATTATCTCGCATCAATTGGCTACAAGATGACATCAAAATATTGATATTGCAATGAACGGTTGCTTTGAAATACAGATTTCAAATAGACTACCCCAGGTGGTACACAGTTTCTGAGAACGACTCATATATACTTGTAAGCATCATAATTGGCTGAGTGGTTTTGGGTTTCAAATGGGTCGTGCCCGTTGACCTGAAATTGGACCCATTTGACATCACTCAGTCTTGTATCGAGTAAAACGTTGTTTGGGGGGGGGGGGGGTTATTTTTTTTTAATGTATGTATGCATACGGAATGTTAACTTTACTAAATTCCCACCAACATCAGGAAACTGATTGAATCACTCAGTCTTGTATCGAGTACGTGGGTTTGGGGGGGGGGGGGGGGGGGTCGTTTAAAAAAAAAATGTATATATGCATACGGAATGTTAACTTTACTAAATTCCCACCAACATCAGGAAACTGATTGAATTGCATATATCAGGGATGAAAGTTCTCCATCAGGAAGCTGGCTGAATTGCATAGATATTTATCGGAAAGGAAAGATGACAACACTGTCAAAGTGACCTAACCCAACATATAAGATGATCCCTGCACTGACCCCTTTGCACTTTCCGTCACCCCACATACAATCTGCCGAAATAAACCAATCTACATTTCTGCACTACTACTTACAACCATATACTCGCCACCACAGTTAATGGTTAGGACCCAACAAGAACTATCCAGCTCCATCACAGCGCTAACTAACCACCTGTCAAACCGGACGCGGTGGCCGAATGAGTATGACGCATGCCTCCCGTGCGGAGATTGACAGTTCGATTCCCAGTCGAGTCAAACTAATGATTTACAAAGTTAATATGTGTCACTTCCTAGCTTGTTGCTTGGCATTAATAGGATAGGGCAAGGACTGGTTAGCTCAGTGTCAGGATAATGTGACTGAGTGAGATATCAGGTCATAGTGCTGGTGACCCAATTTCCAGGTGGGGGCAGCATTATAATGTCGCCATGAGTGCACTGTCACAAGTCGGTACCTGTCGGGTTATGACCTTAGATGTTGCCAGGACATAAAACTTCAGCAACCAACCAACCATCACAATCCGAACTAACCCTTTCCCCCCCCCCCCGCCCCCCCATCAATAGTGATGCGTAGTCTAATTGTTCATGCATAAACATCTAGTAACTGATAGGTAGCATTCCAATCATGGTACATCCACTCCTAACCCAATAATGCCTTATCATTGAAGATTTGAAATGTACACCGTGTTATCCCAGAATTTTCTGTGGCATCTTAGCACTATTCGCTATTCACTTTAGCATTCTATCTTAGATTAGATTATATATGTAAATTACTGTGGTGTAAAATGATCGGAAGACCGATACCCAGCACTGGAGAGGAGATGGGTAATGCTCTATTCACTGAATAAAATGTCATTTTACCAACAAGTAAAGAAATCTGAGCGTCAAGTTCAATCGGCTATTTACAAAGCATCCTGCATCTTTTCGCACCTCCAGTATCCATAGGGAGGAATCAACCGCTGAAGCCGGAGAAACCGAAGTGGAAGAGCGATGTGCCACTGACTGAGGGACAATTACGCAGCAAGCGCGATGAATTCTGGGACACCGCACCCGCCTTCGAGGGCCGGAAGGAAATCTGGGACGCGCTGAAGGCGGCTGCATATGCCATCGAGACAGGCGACCACGCCCTGGCGCAGGCTATTGTCGATGGCGCTAGCATATCGCTTCCCAATGGTGAGTCAGCTTCTTGGAACCCCTTATAGCTAGCTGCTTCTCGTGTGAGGGATTTGGGTCATCCTCAGAAATTGTGTACCACATTTGTGACATGGAAATCAAAAGTGAAAACATTCTAAATAATAGCAGCAAACATGCCATATAATTAATAGCACAATCCATGTTCATATGAAGGTTTACATGTTGTGCATATATGTCAGTTAAAAAAGACTTTTTGATTTTGAGACAAACGTTCAAATTAACTGTGTAAGTTACATAGGCTTAGATATGCTATAGGACATATACAAAAGGCTTCAAATTTACTTCTAGTGATAGGGTGTGCACTAACTTTCAAGTCTGTAATATGCCCTAGCCTACATCAATAAGCATTCATCATGGCTGAATAACACTAATTAATACTGTAATGCTAATAGCGGCAGTTTAATCACAGATCTTCAGACCGTGGTTGGGCCCTAAGTAACTCCTAGAGAGTGTTTTTTCATATTATATAGATTATTACTGAGCGATATTTTATAGAATCGATCCCTGACCAAGTTGAACCGAAGACTTAACAAAGTCGATATTTCAAGGCACTTCATATTACTAGGATTTGGTTGTTGGAGTTTTACGGACTGGTTGGCTCTGTGTCAGGGGAATCTGACTGAGTAAGATACTAGGGAATTATACCCGCAGCATGGTATCTCAGTAGGACTACAGTAAACCCACACCCCATCCTATTATGTCAGTTGATAGGACAATCAGTAAATCTTTGTATGTAGCTGGCCATCTAAAGCATTTTCAAGTTTTAACTAGAAAGTCAGGTAAGAAATAAACAATATGGCATTTATTATAAGTGTCTGAGTGATAATAGGGAGTTATATATGCATGGCGTTGCATGAGCAGTAGTAGGGCTATGAGTGGATGTGTGCAATTGATCCAAAATAAGGGTATGTCTATTTTAACCATGCTCAGTTGTACACAATTCTCCTAGTAGTAGTATACATGTGTTTCGCTGTCATGCATTGCAGGCACGCTGATGGACTGCTACGATGAGTTGGGCAACCGGTACCAGCTGCCTGTCTATGTGCTGAGCGCGCCAACCAACCTCATTGAGGACACAAGTGAAACTGACACCCTGACAGACCCAGACTCGAATGCCTCGCCTGGCATCGAGCTACCAATCAAATTCCGTCTGTCGACGGGCAAGGACCTCAGGTTGACGGTGCACTCAACCGACACAGTGTTCAAGGTCAAAAGACAAATTCACATGGAGGAGGGGTTGGAGCCAGCACACCAGCGCTGGTACTATTCCGGACGCCTGCTCAGTGATAAGATGCGAATCGAAGAGGCCAAAATCCCGAAGGGCTTCGTTGTGCAAGTGATAATCTCCCCCAAAGAGGTGCCGGCACCTGTGGAAAGTTGAAGTGGCGCAAGCTATAATTTTCGGGGTTTAATTTTATTACGATGATTATGGTGTCAATGGTGATGTCTTGGTTTGTTGTTTTGATTTTTTCTGTGTTGATTTTTTTTTTTTAAAGTATATACGTGTCTAATTTTTTAGTTCTTTCTTTTTAATTACTGAGTTTGTTCTTCTTTAAGACCACATTCATAGATGACGATATTAGGAATGTGGGGTTCAGCTGAAGATGCATGTCTAGTGCGGAGAGTGGCCGGGTTGTGCGATGTATAGCCTGGACGACTTGCGAATGTGCAAACACTCGTGCCTGTAACTTCAGGAAGCATCTGCGCCAAGTCTGGCATGAGAGGCACATGGGGGCGATAACAGGAGCTGCACTGAATGTGTGTGTGAGCGATAATAGGGAGTTATATATGTATGGAGTCATGTAAGCGATATTAGGGGTGTGAGTGGATGTGTGCAATTGATCTAAAATAGGTGAATGTCTAATTTTATGATGCTCAGTCATACACAATTCATAGAGACGAGTTAGTGGACAGTGACAGGTGATTTGTCAAGCGGAGGCTGCTTTTCAATTAGTTTGTCGCAAATGTCACTGTCTGAGTGTGGCACGATGTGATTAAGTAATACCTGATCTCTGCTCACACCATGAAGCATTGCTTGTGGAAATGTTGGACAAGAGCCCTGACTGGCAGTGTGGCGTGATGTACATATTCTTTATGGATAAAGGCACCTAGCCGCATTGATGTCCATTCTACGTAAATGCCTAACTGTTTTGTGTCATCTAATTCCGTATTCCTTTACCTCAAGCATAGATTATACCTGATGTCCAAGATTCCACTGTCTGGTCCACTAATTAGCTGGTCTATCAAGCTATAGGTTGCTGGCTGACTATTTTAGCTACTGTCCTAATCAAGAACATATTACAACTTAATCTCCCAAAGGCCAGTAGTTATGTACAACTGGGTGGTCTTTATGCACTGAAGAAAACCCTGAACTGCTGGTATTGCTGTTTGTACTAGAAACAAAGGTCATATAACATTCTGTAAAAGGTAGTGTGCATTGGCACTGCTTGTACAAGTTGTATTATTCTAGACACTTACAGACTTTGATGTATGTATGCAGAATTGGCAATATGAGCATGACATGACGCAGTAGCCATACATTTAAAGCAACAAATGCATCACTACAAAGTCAACATAGGTAATGTTGTGCATCTTTTCGCGAATGTTTTCTAGGCGAATACACACATTTAAAATATGACACTTGGGTTTCGTATAGTTTAAGCCGGATTCTCTTCCGAATTCTCTTCATTTGCCGTTCACTAATTAAACCAGAAGTTCAACTGAACATAAACCCTGATGATGCAGGTACAGTTAAGTGAAGAATCAATGTCATACATAGAGTGGATCTTCTTATACTGGTTATCTTAATAATGTCTCATGCCTGTACACAAATAGATTCAGCTTTGCAAACGAGGCAAATATGTTGCCCAGGAAACCCTGGTTGCATGTTGATACTTGTCTGCTTTCTGTTCCATCGAATGGCACTAGTGCCATATGAACTCATTACACTATAGTTCCATAGCAAATGATGAAATAACTTGGTATGTGCGCATTAAAATCCGCAAGTCATGACTGCATGTTTGAGAGTCCTCGTATGTAAGAGTCCTCATGGGTGGTTGGAGTGATTTCAAATGGGCCTTGGCGTTCTGCCAGGGCCCATTTGAAATCACCCCGCCAACACACTAAAACTTACATATGTCTATGTCTATGCAAAAAAGTGTTTTTCAATAACAGAACATTGCAGATATGTGGGTTTAAAAAAGAAAGAAAAATGCTTAATGAGTTTTAATAATATATTCTCTATGGTGATATCTCTTGCAATGGCCAGACTGACAAAACTGATACCAGAATAGCCCAGTCCAGTGTGACATTTTCGGACTTCGAAATTCAAATGTATCTTAAGAAATAACCAGTCATAGCACCTTCTACTGATCAAAATTTATATGGTTTGAAATTTAAGTAATATAAAAATAGTCTTTATCGGCCGAATATGGGATTTAAGGCCATGCGGCTTCGGAAAGTGTCTTAACTTTGACGATGCTCATTCCATTCCCTGTATGCCTCAAGCCCCATGTCTGGTAATAATTGCTCATTATTGGGAAAATTCTTCTCCCATATCCATCACGCTAGCACCATTTCGGATTCTCAGCAGCCCATACAAGGGGATAGCTTGGGGTTTTCAGGTGGCATACATTTTTTTTTTGTCGATGGGATAAAACACTATTGAAATAAAACGCGATGGAATAAAATGCTATAAATATTTGAGTAAAAAAGATATGTTTTCTCAGGTGGTATGCAGCTGCGCACCTGCCTATATGGAAGCTAAGCACCTGATACGGCGCAATATATAAATTTGTCAATGCAAAATATGTCGAAGACTGACAGTGGAGATACTTTTTTTTATAGACCATATAGCACCCATTATATTTTATGAAGTTAGGAGGTTGGATATTCCGATGAAAGCATAATATGTTCAAACCCAAAAATGTGCATCTTTACTACGTGGCCAACTAAGCTACTCACACACTCGTTACTCATTTGCAGAGATGAAAGACCTCCACGCTTTCGCGGATTTCTGGGATTTCTTATATCCACCAATTAACGTTAAACAAAATTCCAAAAGATGGGATGTATGACAACAGTTGGGTGGTTCGAATCCCATTCTTATATGACCTTAGATGTAGTTAGAACATAAAACCTAAGCAAGAAACTGTTAGATATGGGCGATAATGCAATCACAACAAGGCTAGTTGAGACCTGGGCCGCGTTCAGGCTCCGTCTCGGAGGCACCCGTGACGTCAGGCTAGTCTGAACGACAACAGCAGTTGGTCACCTCGAAAATGGCCGCCCCCATAGGCGGGAGCCATTTGCAATGGACAAGCTACGCTGTGATTGGCTCAAACGACTGGATACGGTGGCCATTTTCGAGACGCTTTTTGTCTCTACTGTGAAAAGGGAGGCGTCGCCGAGACGGACCCTGAATGCAAATAAGCCAAAAAGCATCGCCGAGACGTCTCCGCGGCGCCTCCGAGACGGACCCTGAACGCGGCCCAGACTTCCGGTATTTTTCCGCGATTCCCTGACAATGCTAAGCCTATGGGAGAATATCAGCATTTCCGCTTTTTTCCCCCACGAGACCACTTTCATCCCTGATTTGGGGGCTGCATATGAGGAAGATTAATTAAACAAGTTTTTGTTTTTAAACAATTCACCATTGGAATTTGTGTACAGAAAATGGGTAAGCAAAACCTCCTGGGTGCCAGTGTAACTCTGAGTATGATGCTCCTTGGCTACTGTGTTGTAATTCGCTTCTCCCATCGTCTTGTATGTGCCAGTGTAGCTCTTGTCGTGTTTCTGTGCTACACTACTCCATACCGGAGCAGCACGTCAATATGTGCATGCAGAAATTATTTTACCAGCTTTCACGTCAGTGAGTTTCCAAAATTAACCACTAATAATAAGGTATGGCTTCTTTCTAAAGAAAAATAGCCTATAACAGTCAACCTGTAATATTTATCTGAAAATTATGGCAGGAGATCGGAAATACATCGGATTATGCAACTTTGATATTGTGTGAATATATATTGACATACAATAGTACGTGTCTTTAACGGGAAACTCTGTGTCCAGACGAATGTCCTAACATAGCTGGTGTTCCGTCATCCGAGGTCCAATCAAAGGAAACAAAGTTTGTACATTCGAAAACTGTCCGCCTATGGCAGTGGTTTGCAGGTCAGAGGGGTCACCGGAGATGGCTGCAGTTGGTGTAACCTGTTTGGCACCTTAGCTACTCACCCGCTTTATATATAGATATGGCTGCTATCACTTTCTTCCTACCCACCTCCAGCAACTGTCTATTAGGTAGTGTGATATAATTTGGCCTGGTAGGGTTGTATACGCAGACTAGGTGATAGAAACAAAACAGTAATTGTACAAATCCAAAGTATTGACTGAAAATACAATAATTGTGTACATACAGTTGGCTTTCATAGCTGTAGTATTGTGTATGATAGGAGGAAAGAACAAGTATGTCGGGGTACTAGGAGTGGGATGGGGAAGAAGGGTTGATGGTCGATTGATTGATTGATGGTGAATTTACACCAGGTCAGCAATGAAGGCCATATGCACAGTGGAAAATGGGAATTTATTCTGTCGGTTCTGGGGTTGTGGTTTTTTTTCCCTAGAAACTAGCATATATGCTCAAAAGATGGTGACAATTTTGTTAAAATTGGGGAGAGCGGGTGAATCAGAATTTGTTGATTCATAGACATGTGTTAGCTGGAATAACAAACAACGCGGAGTGATTTATTTTTAGCTGAATATATTCCGATCATATACATTTACGTGGGTTTATAAATAAAGCTGTATTTAAATTATTTATTAAGCGCCGAATTAAATAAATACTCCTACCCCCTTATAGACATATCGATCCGTGATAAAGATGGAGTGTTGGTGCAAATATGGTGAAAGTCATTAGAGCTGTGCTTTTAATTTAAGAATGATAAATGTGTAAATATTTACTTCCCATAATATATTCTAGCGTTTCTATTCGGTCATGGAATCGGCTGCTCTCCCATCCCTGAAAGGAATGTTCCTTATGTGGGCATGTGGTGTGTTGTGACTTAATAGCACGCTCAATTTACGCTCAGTCTCTAGAAGATTCTTCAAAAGTGTGCAAATATTTGTCCCCATATTTTATGCTGAAAAATAATTACCAAATTAATAATAATTTTTTTACGATTAAATAAAAAAATATATATACACGTATGGCTTTGATAGTATTAATGGGTAAAAAAAAAAACCTGACTGGATTTTATGCCTTTCTGAATTTATTATTTTTAAACACGCCTTTTTAATAATAATCATAATAATTATTTTGATGGAAAACAACAGAATTTTATACTTCTTTAAAACGATAATTACCAAATTTGTAATCACAATTATTTATGCATATGATATATAGTACAGATTTTGGTCTTTCTTTTTTTTTTTTACATGATTTTTAATGCCGAAAACAAAAAGCGAAGATAGAATTTTATACTTGTCTCAACGTATAATGCCATGTGACACAAAGAGTAATTTAAATGTTGTTCCCTCTTTTTTCCACTACTTATACATGAATAAACTTAAGTATTAGGCATTGTATGGATTTTAAGGAAAAAATAAAGTGAGGCATGGTCTACTTCTCAAAGTATAACGCCATTTTGCACTTATAATACGTTTAATAGTTTTTAATACAAACAAGGTAGTGAGGAGGTTTATGTTTTTACTTCTCAAAGTATGCCATATGACGCAAATGATAGTTGACGTGTTATTCTTTTTTCTCAGCTGATCCATAAACATAATAATGTATTGGGGATGGTTTGAAATAGCTTTTATGCCGAAAAAAACAACCAAAACCAAAAGAAAATGTTTTATACTGCCCTGAAAGTATAATCTCATGACGCAAATGATAGTGGAAGTATTATTGCTATTTTCTTCCCCCAAGGTTGATAGGTAAATACAAAATATTATTAAGTATTGGAGATGGCTAATACATAATTTAACAAATTAAATATTGGAGATGGTTTAGATAATTTTTAATGCAGCAAAAAGGAGCCACAAAAGTCCTCGAAGCTGGTATATAATTTAAAAAATATATATATATTAAACTTTGGAGATGGTTTAGTATTTAATTTTTACAAAGAGGCCTAAAACAAATTAAATAGTGATGATGGTTTAGATACTTTTTAATGATGGGTGGGGTTGGGGAAAGGGAACAATAACATCCGAAGAAATAATGTTTATGGTTTCCTCAAAGTATGCCATCTGACAGCAGTGGTAGTTGCAAGTCACCCCCAACCCCAGCTGATACTCAATCTGTATGTTGTGTACAAGGTTACTGTGGTCAGTAAGTTGTGAGTTGTGTCCTGCTTCACCTGTGGCAGTTGTGTAAGGACCTACCAGCACCCCGCACTCCTCTAAAGGTGAGTGGGAGGGGGTGTGATTGTGTTTTAGTGCAGTGCTGCGTGTGCTTTAGTGTGTCTATTGGGCAGTTTACTCGCCCACTCCTATACATAAGGAACTATGTCATAATTAATTACCCTGCGCATGGGCAGTGCACGCGCATGTACACGCTTATATATTAATATATACTGCTATTCGGGACCCTCGTCTTGGAAGATTGGTAGCTCGGAGAGCACTCTTAACATGTACATAGGTTATCTGTATATCTGAATGCAGTGTTAACTTACACATTATAATTAATTAACTGTGTTTAGTTTGTGTGTGGGTGGGGCCCGACGGGGGGAGGGGCAGGAGCCCCGTGCCTCCGTTTGGGAACACACTCTACGTTGCCAAGACATCCTATCCTCTATTGTAACTTAGTGATGACGTAGTTGGTCACATGATATTACCTCACGTGACGTTTCTGTCTTGTAGCTAAACTATGGGGTTATGTTGTAATATATGGATGATGTTAAAGCTGCATAATCCGATGATGTCATCAGATTCTGAAAACTTAAATAATCGCCTAGATTTGAGCCTACACGTTCAACTTAGCCCCCCCCCCCCCCTCCCCCGCTCTCATTAACCATTTATTGCATCTTGGTACTGCTGTGCTACGCTTGAAAAATGGCTAAATAAAGCCCATGTCCAGCAATTTAACGTGCACACCGAAATTGCAGGTCAGAGGGGTCACCGAAATTAAGTTTGTATGTTTTTAATTCAAATATCTCTAAGAGCAACCCTTTAAGATAAAAGTTACTTCAACCTAATATAAAGTAGATTATTCTCATCAACCTAATATATTTATGTTTTTATTTTAATGATTTTAAAAAAATAGGTGAAGCTAAAAACATTGGACTATGCAACTTTAATTTAAAGTAATCAGCGAATAAAAAGTAGAACTTAGTAAATGTTTATTGGACGATATGGGTGTTATGCACCAGATGGATATAGCGCCACTGATATCAAAATGAGCTTGTGCGTTTTTATTGGCAATGGCTGTAATCTTCAAGTGCTGAAGACATATATCATGTGATGAACAGTTGACTAAATATCTGCATAGTTTCCCCTCCCTGCACAGGCTGTTGTCAGTGCCCTGCACAGGCTCTGTCAGTGTCACGTTGCATGGGTGTTTATTAGTGTTTATTTGAACACTGACACTACCCATTCATTTCCAATGGGTACCAAATAGGAAATTCTCATATTGAAGGAAATAAGGCATTTTGTAAAAGTATATGCATTATATATATATTCCTTTTATATACATGTGTATGCATGATATATGCATATTTGTAATACATGTATGCATATATGTAATATAGATATATCCATCTATGTAATATATGCATATATATAATATATATGCATGTATTGGTATTATATATATCTTTGATATAGATACATCAATATATGTTATATATATGCATCATATATAATATAAATGCATGTATAAGTATTATCTATGTATATGTATATATAAACAAATATGACATGCCATCAATAGGACCGATACAAATAATGCTAGTGCCATTTCGTACTTAACCTAATTAACTAGTTTTAAAATTCCATCATGTGTACTTGTCATCATTTTAATTCTCGTAGAGTAACCAAAGAGGCGGTCGATGAGTGAAAAGGGCCAACCGGATATGGCCCTTGTCGATGTTGAATGGGGTTATTGAACACCTTATTTAGGTGACTTATTAATAGAAGCCAAGCTGCACATTGTCTTCGGCGTCGGATAGCTTCTGAAGACGTGTGTAGCGCCGAATACTTTATACATTTCCAAATGTGCTGAGGTAGTTATATCGTTTGGGATTTGATATCGATGTGTTGGTAAGTGAGTGGTGTTTAAATGTCTGCGCCGATAAAAGTAGTAGTGTGTATGGCAAGCCGTTCAGTTTATATCTGCTTTCTGTGTCGATTGATTCTAAGGTGGGTGGTCCTTTCCCCTCCATTAAATACCAAATTAATGTCATTTAAAGTTCTTTAAGGCAACAAGTAACGATGACATGCCGGCATGTGTAGTCTACAATTGTATTTAATTTACGCCTGTTTGCTGGTTTAATCTGTAAAATGAAATTGACCTATGATGTAATATGTAACACCAAGCTTTTATTTATATATCCATGTATGCACACTGAAATCCTTTATAAGGCGATCAGTAGGGTCCGTGGAAAGACAGTAAAATTAAAGGGTCGCACTAAATCGGGGTTCAGTTTACTGAATTATCTTTGAGTTAAGGAATTCTGGATCTAATGAATTATTGCGTTATATCTGAGTTTACGTTAAATCAGGGTGCGTTATAACAGGGTTCTAGTGTGTGTCTCGATCTACACACACGTGAGGATATATGTGTGTATATACAACATATGTATATATATACACGCACACACGCACACACGCGTGTAGGTTTTAATATGAATCTTCCAAGATACTGAAGCTGGGCCCCAGCAGGCCACTAATCGAGTTTTGGATCAAAATGGAGCATTCTACATCAATTCAGAAAACTGCATGCTAGACGGAAGGTAGATACAAGATTCACCCCGTACTGCTCCAGTAGGGGTGCAAACCAATCCTATATAAAAGCTGTCGAAAATGCGGGTCAAAGAATTGAGAGCCTAATTTCACAATCTAAGACGCAACATTTATTCTTTACATCTGTCTTATTGATAGCCCGCTACCTTTGAGTTGAAAAATATAATATAATATAATATCTAGTTTAATAAGATTTAAAAGTGAAATCGACGGAGTTCTGCGGCCGCCATCTTGTCTTTTTGCATTCTCTCTCATTCACCAACTCTGTGTTGATA
Source organism: Branchipolynoe longqiensis (assembly GCA_030323885.1). Classification (NCBI taxonomy): domain Eukaryota; kingdom Metazoa; phylum Annelida; class Polychaeta; order Phyllodocida; family Polynoidae; genus Branchipolynoe; species Branchipolynoe longqiensis. The sequence continues at coordinate 67,418,854 of CM059190.1, read as the reverse complement.
TAAGTAACCATTTGACACTGGTGCCAGGCATTCTACTTGTTGTTCCATACTAACACTATTTTCGACCGTATTTATATAGGGTTGGTATTCACCCGTGTACTACAAGTACCGGGTGAATCTTTTATCTAGACGGAAGGATGCATAGGTGTGGGTGGGTAGGGGCATACACACTGATAGTATAATACACACAGTGGTATCTGGGGGGGGGGGGGGAGGGGGGTCATAAGCCCTGATGCCTACACATCTGTCTCGGGGGTGTGGTTACCATGGTTACTAATTATTTTGTGGGTGACCTGAGTCAGTGCTCTACAGGTAAAATGTCAGAGGGTGGGGTAGCGGGTAGCATACATCCCGGACATGTTATTTTATTTAATCTAAAATATTTTCTCGTATAATTTCACTAAATGTAGGGCAAAGGCAAAAGCCCTACCAACTTAGATCATTGGGAAACATGTAGTTGTAGGTTCAAGTGAGTTTTTAAGTATATATGGGGTGTAATGACATCACGAGACAACTTCTGGTGGCTATATTGGATTCCATACGAAAGGCTTACAACTGTTTACATTGTGTTTTTTTTTACCGATTTGTTGGTTTATTTGTCATTGTTTTTTAGCAGTTTGGCCTCAGAAGTTCGGGGGAAAGGGTTTTTTTAATGGAGGGAAGTCTTTTTTAATCATGTAGCCTCACATGTCACTCGCATCATTGCTAAAGTGTTGTATGTTGACACATTGGATGCTCTGTAAAAGAATTAGAAAGGTTTGGGCAGTACCTGCTAGGTGGTGCCGCCATACTTTGGTGGCCGCCGACCAGGTGGGCCCACTGGTGGCCATAGCGTTCTTGGTATACGACAGGGAGCGCCATAGGTGGTGTCAAGTGTAATCCAAGATGGCTGACCGCTGAGTGTTGGCATCACATGCACTCCCTCTATAGGTTATGTAGTGATTAACAGGGCTGGGAGAGGCACCAAACCCAACTTCTGGTGTGTAAACACGCTGGGTGACAGCTTCAGTCGTTCCTCGAGGGACCAGCCGGCAGTAACTTGGAATACACGTATTGTCACCATATTTGCCTCGTGCATTATCATGTTGGATGAGCTGCTGTAAATCTAGATAAAAGATTCACCCCGTACTGCAGTAGCCTGAGAAGGGATGAAGAACAACCCTATATGGTGAAAAATATCTACATGCTGGGTAAATTAAATGGGCAGATAAATTCTTAATTTAAGAAGCAATATCTCTTAATATTTACCTGCTACTTTAGATTTTTTAAATATAATAAAATATGTAGTTTAATGGACTTTGAAAGTGAAATCGATGGCATTCTATGGTCTCTCCAATTTCACCAACTATGTGCCAATATAATTAGCCATTTGATACTGGAACCAGGGATTCCACATAGTGTTCCATACTAAAGCTATTTTCGCCTATATTTAGGATACTTGGTCATTCACCCCTACTGCAAACTGCACATACAGGGTGAATCTTTTATCTACTGTAAATCCAACTAATATACAAATGATTTAATTATTTAACTAATCCTTTCTCTCCAGACCAGTCACCACTGATCTACGTCTATGGTCTCCACCTCGCATGTGTTTTCTCTTTTTTTCTAATAGTGTCTACATTTCAACCGATGCACACCAACATCCAGCCCCCCCCCCCCCCCCCCCGCCCTAGGCATGGTCGGGGAGGTGTGATCGGTGATTGATGTTTAATTATTCTTAAACGAGGAATGAGCCAAAAAAGCAAACCCTGTGATTGTTCCCTGCAAAAAAAAAATTAACGGAAAAAAAGAGGAATGGGGGATTTTCTTTTTATATAAAGAATTCCGATGTCACGTTGTATTATGACAAGATGTGGATAATAAATGCTGACGTGACTGGTGGTGGTGCAGGCTGGCCAAGGGTGAAGGAGTTTGTGTATCTGCATGTGGTGAATGTATACACATATATATGTATATATAATATACGTAATATGTGGTCTATTCTTCAATGATAGTCCTAAATAGGGGATTCAGAGGTCAAAACTGAAATATGTTACAGCTTATCCAAATTAGGCTTGTTGTGTTCCACATAAACACAATTTTAAGGCACAATTAAAAGAAAAGCAGGTAGGACCCCAAGGTGCAAGACATGGTTGCTGCAGTGGAGAGCATTCACATATTTTGGTGTGACACAAAATGTAAATGTAATATTTGGAACAAGAACTTTATTATTTCCTACATATGTTTAGAACAGTAACCACTAGGAGTAACTATATGCAATTTTAGGACGATTCATCCACTTGAGAGTAGAACAGAGTACCTGCAAAATTGTGACACTGAAACATGTGTACCGTACCGCTTTACCATAATGCATGTTTCACCTGTGACATGAAGTTTTCACTTCATTTTTAATACATTTTAGGAAGTTATCCAGTGACTTTCGTGTTCAGATCTCTGCATCAATGGTGTGATGTTATTTCTAGCAGCAGTGTTTTCCTTAGATAAAAAATTCACCCGGTATGTTTTCCTTTGCTTGCATTGATTGACTTTGTGAAAATTGAGAGCGAACACATGTTTCATGGCATGATGCAAAATGAAACACATGTTATGCTCACTTTAAAACTTTGTTTTATATGGACGTACTCAACAGACCCGAAATAAGCTTCCTGCCAATTTCTTTAACTGGCTATGTTTGACTATTTCGTCTTCTATGAAGTAGCTTCTAAAGCCGTGTTCACACGGACGATGTAAATCGATTCGTAGAAAGCGACTTGTATAGTTCGCATCAGATTCGTCGTCTGAACGCACGTCTGAGGCGGATTAGGGCTGATTCGACTCACGTGATGCGGATCCTGTAGACCACCTAAGCGAGGTAGTCTACGTGAATCGATTCCTGTGAGGCGGATAATTTTGCCCGTGTGAACGCAACCAATTCGCCTCACCTGATTCGATTTGTGTGATACGCCTCACATTTTGTCCGTGTGAACACGGCTCTAGGGTATTACCGTTCCTTCTTTTTTGACGTCATACTTGCCTAACACAGGAATCTATAGCCGTGTTCACACGGACAAAATGTGAGGCGTATCACACAAATCGAATCAGGTGAGGCGAATTGGTTGCGTTCACACGGGCAAAATTATCCGCCTCACAGGAATCGATTCACGTAGACTACCTCGCTTAGGTGGTCTACAGGATCCGCATCACGTGAGTCGAATCAGCCCTAATCCGCCTCAGACGTGCGTTCAGACGACGAATCTGATGCGAACTATACAAGTCGCTTTCTACGAATCGATTTACATCGTCCGTGTGAACACGGCTTATTTTACCAATGCAAAATAAACAAAGCTTTCTTTTTCACTGCATTGCTCTCATTGCTTCTTTTAAGTATAACAAAACTAAATTTATCCATGTAGTGTGCAAAAGGGAATTGATTTAGAAGAAAACGGTTGCAACATGAGGGACCAACCAATTAGGACCAGCATTGAATCGACACATACACCACTTTGACGTTTCTATCATTTACTTGTTCGTACAGTGCATCTCAAATGAATGAAACGTATATATTTGTTTTAGTTTTATTGAACGAACCCACCTTGGCATGTTTTATTTCTTTTAAATCGTGGTAGATTTCTGTTATTGCTGTTGGTGGATATCTTAACAACAACAAAATGCTGTTGTCCGCTTCTCGTTTGTGACAATGGCAATTGCGATTCCCGAAGATTTTTAAATTGTCTGGTTTGAATTCCTTTTGGTTCATTTGGGAGTCAGCACTGATTGTATGGCTAGGTGTTTTGCTTTGAATCCTGTTCTTAATTCTTTGAAGCTGATGAACATGGCTTAACGTCCTCTATATAGGGACTAGATGAGTGTCTGTGATGTGGGGGGGGGGAGGGGTGCTTTGGTTTGTTGGGGTTTACGTCTTAGTAACATCTAAGGTCAAATCATGACCGGGAAGTGACCCTTGTGAGACTTTTGCATTATTTTCCTGTTCTGCTGTTTCTTTTTAACTAAGCAGGGATGAAAGATCTCCGCGATTTCGCGGATTTCCGCGATTGTTCTAATATTTGCCGATTAATGTTAAACAAAATGACCCTAGATGTTGCTAGAACATAAAACACAAACAAGAACTAGTTAGATATGACTGGATATCTCATTCTCCTGACACTGAGCTAACTAGTGGTTGTGTTATCCTATTACTCCCAAGCGATAATATAGCGACAACAAGGATAGTTGAAACCCGACTTCCGGTAATTTTCCGCGATATCGTGGCAGTGCTAATCCTATGGTGGGAAATCCGTGTATTCGATTGATTTCCGCGTTTTTTGTTGGAGAACACTTTCATCCCTGCTAAGCAACACATTATTTGATGTGGGGTTTCTTTGGGGAGGGGGGGGGGGGGTTCTCTTCAATTTAGCTACATTTAGTTTCTGATGTGCATTAGGAATAGCTAGATCTACTTCATATATCCTCCCATGGTAACAAATGTATAAATTAATTCATTAAATTTACAGCGTGACCACTATCTCCCTAATAAACCACAACGGCCAGAAGACGAATGCTTCGGTGTTGACACGTGTGTTATTCTAGAGAATATAATATTTACCATCACCACCATTCATAAACAAGTGGAGGTGGGCGTTGTTGGTGTGGTGCCTACGGCCAATAGAATTATATTTACAATGTAGCAAAATGGTCTGTAAACTGTTGACAAATCGGTAAGTGAGCGGCTGGGGTGCGAGTGGCTGGTATCGCCGAGTTTTCACACTTGTTCCGAATGGTGTGACTCGGTGGCAAGGCGGTACATCGTCGCCTGTGCACATATATATTATTGGGTATGTGCCTAGTGAAATAATGTAAGATCGCCTCAGAATAGTGTCCAACACATTGGGGATACTCGTGATTCTATATAATTCTGGTACAAACACAACTCATTTTAATGTGGTCGTGTACTACCTGGTGACTTGTCTTTTTTCTTTCCCCCCACCCTTCCTCTTTTTGTATTGTTCTTCTAAAGCAACTGGTTTGTTATGTTTGTTTAAATAGGACATGTCTTTGATATCCAGTGCACCCAATAAACGATCATTCGTTATTTGTTGTGTTATGTAGGTGTTATTTTCTGCAACGTCACTAGTTGCTCTCATCTATTGAAATTCTTATAATTATTTCCGAGAAGACAATTGTCCTTTGACCTCACATGGTGGCCGAAGCGGTAAAGCACAGGCTTCCGGTGTGGAAGGTCGAGAGTTTGAATCCCATCTGAGTCAAACCAATGACTTATAAAATTGATACTTGTCACTACCCCACCTGACGCTCGGCATAAATATGATAGGATAAGGAATGGTTAGCACAGTATCAGGATAATGTGACTGGGATATCGGGTCATGGCGTCAGCTGTCTGGTCTTCCAGTGGGGCAGCACTATAGAGTTACCATGAGCGTGCACTGTCACGAGTTCATACCGCTCCTGATATGACCTTAGATGTTGCTAGGACATAAAACAAAAACAATTGTCCTTTGATAACCAGAATTGTTCCCTTTACTCCGTTAAGCGTGTGCACACACACAGTCATTAATCAATATTATCACTGCCTATGTTATTGATTTATCTCATGTTAGTAGTATTCGCCTATGTGTGCACATGATAAACAATTAGACAAATATCTTGCTCGTGGAAAATTTCTTCTCTAAATTGTGTACTCTAATTGAGCCAATCGTAAATCTTCTAGTCAGATTTAATAACTGTTCTTCGTTACACAAAGCTGCAAATGACGAGGACAATCTGTAAAGTTGCACAGTTCGCTGATTTTGAGTTTCTCTCATTTTGTATTTGTTGATAACTATATTAGGTTATGGTTATAATCTACATTACTTTTAGTTTCAAATAACTGATTTTAAATGGCTAACTTAGAAAACTGGAGCATGCTAAATAAATGTTGGCGTGCTTATCAAGACTGATCTCATATGCTTCAGCAGTAACAGGTTCTATTAAATTGACTTAGTATTCCTTTCTATGTAGCAACAAATGCTTAATAAGTGTGTCGATATTTGCGGAGGGCTCAAAATATGGTGCTCAGAAATTATTTGCTCTGTTGTTTTTCGCCCCATAGTTGAGTTTTAGGGCCAATCAATCAAGGAGTTGCCCCCGGGCATCACAAAACTGCTGCATGTCACTGTATAATCATGGCAGCTTAAGTGCGCACTAAGTACAATTTTATAGTGCTGCCCATTTGTGGTTCAGTGTCGCCAGCACACAGACAGAATTCCGTTAAGTCATATTCTCCTGATATCAGTTATTGCATTAACTTTGTGCTGCTGGGCACTAAGAAATGTAGGCTTAGTCACAAATATGGATCTTGCGTTCGGTATGACTGTCGGGCTCGAACCCATGACCTCATCCACAGAAAATCCGCACTATGAATTCAGTCATACCATCCGGTTCTAAATATTTGGTGTTGGGTTATTTGTTTAAAATGTAGCAATAAGCATAAACACCATTCAGAAAGCAGTGTTGCCAACTCTCACGAAATTCCCATGAGAATCATGGGAATTGAAGGTTATGAGCAGTCACCTCGCGAGTCACGGATCGACCTAAAAGTCCCACTCTAATGTGGTTGATATACTGGACATTATTGTGCAAGGCTGAGGCATGTATTATGATAAAAAATAAAGATTGCTTTGGTTACTATGTTTGTTTTTTTCTAATTCATATCCTGTATGCTACCAAGTATATAACTATGAATAGGCTACAATACCTGTGCTAAAATATCAGCCTGTAACGCCTTGGAAATGCCCTCAAATAGTCTATTTTCAAGCCATTTTAAAACAAAATTCTGGAGGAGCCTGCACGCGGACCCCCTGGCAAGCTCACACCTGCCACCTTTTGGATTCCACGCCCGCAACATAAACCCTCAATGATTCTCAGTACCTCCCGGTTCGCAACACTGCCAATGAAACAGTGACTTCCATCACTAGGCCTACTATCATTACACATAGGTCAAAATTAAAGTTGCATAGTCCGATGAAAGAATCACATTTTCTCAAGCCTTCTATTACCTAGGCTATATATTGGATCCTACATATGTAACTCAGATATTGGTGCGTTGTTACATAGAAGGGCATACTAAGTCTATTTAGTATACCCTGTTAAGCTAGGAACACACAGAACGCGGGTGGCAAGTATAAGCGGACAGCGTGTGGTTCTCACGCAGAAATAGCGAACACTGGACGCGGACAGCACGCGGCAAAAACTATATATATATATATTACCCGACCGGTCTTCAGCCTACAACACCGTAAAGTCAAATCTGGTAAAGTCAATTTGTGTAGTCAATTTTTGTAAAGTCAAGTCGTGTAAAGTCAGGTCAGGTAAATTCAGGTCGGGTAAAGGCAAATCGTGTAAAGTCATGTCGGGTAAAGTCAGGTCGTGTAATGTCAAGTCGTGTAAAGTCAAGTCATGCCAAGTCAGGTCTGTAAAGTCGAGTCGTGCCAAATCAGGTCGGGTAAAGTCAGTCAAGTCGAAGTCGGGTAAAGTCAAGTCTGGCAAAGTCGGAAAAACTCAGGCAAAGTCAAAAGCCAAGCAGCACCATGCGTCAAGAGGCAAAAATCACTCCAAAAGCGATGCTATCCACCCACGCGAGAACCACCCGCGCCAGTGTGTTCGGCTTCTCTTTATTACATACATTTAGATTTTTCCGCATGGGTGTAGAACCACATGACATCCACGTCTAGTGTGTTCGCAACTTTAGTGCTGAAGCATTATGCATGTTGGCTGCAGGCTAACATGGGTAATTTGCACACGAGGCGCTGATCAATTTTTAGTCTACTTCCCGAACCGTCGCACCCCTGCTTCGTCACTTCTCCGGTGGCTGCTGCTCTCTCCACTTCGCTCACCCACCCACCCACTACTCAGAGGTTTGAGCGCCAGTCGGGTCGTCTCCTCATAAGGCTTGATGCTTCGTCATCGCCGAACTGAACTCTACATATCTGCAACCCTACAGCACTGAACTGCTCTTGACTGCTCGGTCCCCAGACCCAGATAGCACACAGCCGTCGGCTATTGGTCGCACCGTCGCCACCGACTTTCCACCGTCGGGCCGACGGTGGCGTTCCGATGTTAGGGTTCAATCCCTTTCCACTTTTGAGCCACCGTCGGGCCGACGGTGGTGTTCCGACGTTAGGTTTCAATCCTTTTCCACTTTTGAGCCACCGTCGGGCCACCGTCGGGCCGACGGTGGCGTTCCGACGTTAGGGTTCAATCCCTTTCCACTTTTGAGCCACCATCGGGCCACCGTCGGGCCGACGGCGGTAGCCCGCCGCTGGTTTGCATTCATTTTCCACATTCAAGCCACCGTCGGGCCTATGGTGGCATTCCGACGTTAGGTTTCAATCCCTTTCCACTTTTGAGCCACCGTCGGGCCGACGGCAGTAGCCCCGCCGCTGGTTTGGATTGATTTTTCACATTCGAGCCACCGTCGGCCCGACGGTGGTGGGCCGCCGTCAGCCCACCACCGTCGGGCCGACGGTGTTGATCCGTGCTTGCGCAGTTCGTTAAATATGTTTTCCAGCTCGAGTCACCATCGGCACATGTGCGATCGTTGAGCAGCGTTCTTTTTCTTCCAATAACTCCAGAAATCCCAGGGATTTTAAGGAATTCTTTAACAGGTTTGTTTATTAATATGTTTACATTATTTTGTAAAAGTTTTGTAATTTATTACGAAGTATTAATGGAATTATTCGTGTTAATACAATTTGAATTATCCGATATGGTGTGTTTACTTCGAATCACCACCGGAACACGTCCGATCGTTGAGCAGCGTTCTTTTTCTACAAATAACTCCAGAAATCGCAGGAATTTTAAGGAATTCTTTAACAGGTTTGTTTATTAATATGTTTAGATTATTTTGTAAAAGTTTAGTAATTTATTAGGATGTATTAATGGAATTATTCGTGTTAATACGATTTGAATTACCCTGTACGGAATGTTGACGAAGAACCGCCATCTTGGTTTTTTCCGAGAAGACACTGTCACTATAGTGTCAATACGTACAGACTATATTAAATTTATAAGGTTAGGGTTCTCGATTTCTATTAATTTTGAATAAAACTAATATTTTTGCACCTGTAGGCGTATTGATACTAGGGTGACAGTGACTCGTCAGGTCGTCAGCGGTTTCCGCCGTCGGGGCGACGGCGGCAGGTTGGACAAAACAACGTCGGCCCGACGGCGTTTGTCGTCGTCGGGCCGACGTTGGTTTATCGCCGTCGGCTCGTCGGCATTTTCCGCCGTCGGGGCGATGGCGGCAGCCGCCGTCGCCCCGACGGCGGGAGGTTGGACAAAACAACATCGGCCCGACGGCGGTTTCGACTGTCGGGCCGCCGTCGGGCCGCCGTCGGGCCGACGGCTGTGTGCTATCTGGGGACTTCATGAACTCATTACTGCACAACTGCTTATCGGTTATGATTCATTTTTGTTATTAAATAAAGACAATTAAATCATGTTTTTTCTCTCTCATTTTGTCCGAATGTGTGAATTAAGCTGCGAACACACTGGTCGTGGACGTGACGTCCATGTCCAGTGAAGTTGAACACACTGTTGCAGGCGGGTCTCACCTGGTTCTCGCGCATGCGGATAGAATTACTTTTGGAGCGTTTTTGCCACTTGACGTGTGGTGCCGCTTGGCTTTTGACCAAATTTGCCTGAATTTGCCCGACTTTGCCCTACTTTTCCCGACTTTGCCTGACTTTAACTGACTATGCTCGACTCTCCCCTACCCGACTCGACTCTTACTCCACTCTACTTAACTGTACTCGACTCTAATCAACTTTACTCGACTCTACTTGACTCTACTCGACTATACCCGACTCGACTTGACCCGACTCTTCCTGAATCGACTACCTGAATCAACTCTACCCAAATTGACTCTACCCAAATCGACTCTACCTGAATCGACTGAACTGCACCTGACTTGACTGTAACCGACTTGACTCTACCCAACTCGACTCTACCTGACTCGACTCTACCCGACTCTACTCTACTCGACTCTACCTGACTCGACTTGACTATACCTGACTCGATTCTACCCAATTCGACTCAACTCTACCCAACTCAACTTCACTCGACTCTACCTGACTCAATCAACTCAACTTTAGTCGACTCTACCCGACTCAAATCGACTACCCACCTCGACTGTACCCAACTTGACTCAACTCTACCCGACTCGACTCTATCCAACTCGACTCTACCCAACTTGACTCTACTCAATTCGACTCTACTCAACTTGACTTGACTTTACTGGACTCAACTACCCAACTCGATTCAATTCGACTCTACCCAACTCGACTCGCCTCTACCCAACTCGCCTCTACCCAACTCGACTGCACTCGATTCTACCGGACTCGACTCTACCAAACTCCACTCGACTACCCAACTCGACTCTACCCAACTTGACTCGACTCTACCCGACTACCCAATTCGACTTGACTCTACTCAACTCGACTCTACCCAGCTCGACTCGACTCGACTTGACTCTACCCAACTTGATTCGATTCGACTCTACCCATCTCGACTCGACTCTACCCGACTCTACTCTACCCAATTCGACTCTTCCCCACTAGACTCGACTCTACCCGACTCGACTCTACCCAACTCGACTCAATTTGACTACCCAACTCGACTCAACTCTACCCGACTCGATTCTACCCAACTCGACTCGAATCTACCAAACCTGACTCGACTCTACCCGACTTGACTCGACTCTACCCGACTCGACTCTACCCGACTCAAATCTACCCGACTCAACTCTACCTGTAGAGTTGAGTCGGGTAGACTGAGGTCGGGTAAAGTGATGTCTGATAAAGTGAGGTCGGGTAAAGTCAAGTCGGGTAATATATAGATTAGTTAGACGAATCTTACCTTGGTATAGATGATGGATAACTATTGTTTTCCCGAGGTATAAGCCTCGGCTAGACGTGGGTGAGGGAGAGATAAGCACATCCGGGTCCAGCAATCTTTACCTACTAATTCAGGATAAAATGATCTCTAATAAATTCTTTAAAAAACTAATGTTTCCTTTGTACAAGCAACAGACTAGACGTGGTAGGGTGTGGAGGGTGGGCCCTCACCCACGTCTAGCCGAGGCTTATACCTCGGGAAAACAATAGTTATCCATCATCTATACCACGGTAAGATTCGTCTAACTAATCTATTTTACCTCGGTATATAGCCTCAGGCTAGCCGCAGGCTAGGGAGACTTTACATAATATCATTTTATCCTGATATTTCATTGTTATTGCTATGTTATTCTGATTATTTGTTTGGTATGGAACATTGTTAAAATCACTATTTGTGACTATGCTTATGTTCTCACCTTTTGACCTTTAATGCTGTAGCAGTCGTTGTGCGACACCACTGGGCTTCTCCAGACGCTTGTTATAATGTCTAGCAAACGATCGTTCGGTCTTCCACCCTGCATGCGCTAGGATGCGCTTGACCGAAATTCCTAGGAGGCGTGCTTTTGACACCATGGCTCCTCTCGTTGAGTGTGACGCATATTTGACCGTATTCACTCCTGCCAGCTTTAGCACATTAATTGTCCAACGGGCGAGTGTGTCCCTTGAAATGCCCTTGTGTGGCTTAATAAAGCTTATCAATAATTGTCTTGAGTTTCTAACTCCTTGTGTCTTGGATATATATGTTCTAATCGCAGAAACTACACACAGTTTTGGATTGTCCTTGAATTGCGTTACATCAATTGATGACAAAGGGTCGCCTATGCGATTAGATTTTAACAATGTTGTTAAATCGAAGGTGGCTTGCCTTCTATCTATTTCCAGTCCATCGAGTGAAAGTGCCACTATAGTTTGGCCTCGATGACCTGTGACTAACAGTAATAAAAGTGCTAACTTAAACCCTAATTGTTTTATGTCTAGAAATCTATTATGTGGCCAATCCTTAAACAGTTTGAAGACCAATGACACATCCCAAAATCGGTCGTATTTTGGTTTAGGTGGGTTTCGTTCATAAATCCCCCTTAGTACCCAGTGTATTACGTGATGTTTACCCATTGTTTCTGCCCCTAACCTGGGGAGAATGATCGATAGAGCACACCTGGCCGCATTAATTGCGCCGTAACCGAGGCCATCTTGTTCTAACATCCTGAAAAATCTGCACACTTGGGCAATGGTTGGATCCATCGGTTTAACCTTTTGAATAAGACAGTAAACGCCCCATTTTTTTTCAAATATGTGGTATACATTTTAACTGTTCCTTTTCTCCACGCATGCGACACCAACCGTTCTTGTGTAATTTTGTCTAAACCAAATTGTTCTAGGTATTTATTCAGAAAAGGAATGCAAGCAATGGTGTTGTTGCTACGTTGCCGTGATGTTCCAGAGGGCCTTGGTGAGTTAGATTTCCTTGGGATTTTGGGAATCTTAGGCAGTCGCTGGCTGTCGAGACTATTCCCGCTAGCCACGGTTGTGTGTCCCATTCGGGGACAATCAGAATGGCGTGGGACCGATCCATCTTTATCTTTTGTGCCACTCTGGTAATGAGATTAAAGGGGGGGGGAAATGTAATAAAATTCATTTTCCGAAATCAGTGAGAAAGCATCTATGTGCCAAGCAAATGGTTCTGGGTGCCATGACACATATTTGTTAATCTTGAAATTATTTCTTGATGCAAATAAGTCTACCGTAGGTGACCCCCATTGTTGACAAATTTTGTTGAAAATTTTTGTGTTTAATTTCCATTCTAAGTGATCGTGAAAGACTCTGCTCTTTTTGTCAGCCAGGACGTTCTGCGAACCTGGGATATGAGATATGGTTAACCATATTTGATGTTGTTGCGCCCAGTTCCAAATACTCTGTGCCAAGTTATTGCATTCTTTTGACTTTGTACCTCCCATATTCCTGACATATGCCATAGCTGTGGTGTTATCTGTCAGAAGTTGAACCGTCTTTTTAGGTATTTTAATTAGACTCAAAAGGCCCAAGTAAATCGCTCTTAACTCAAGAACATTAATATGGTCTGATTTTTCGTTATCTAACCATCTACCCCCTGTGGCTACATCATTTCGATGAGCTCCCCAACCTTGTAATAAAGCATCGGTAGTAATTACCGTGTTGGGTTGACCCATTCGAATGGGATTGGAGGAGTTATCAATATTGTCGATCCACCAAAAAATGTCTTTACAGCCGTCTCGGGAAATGTTCATTGGTCTTTCGAAGTTACCTTGTTTGCGTGCTAATGCTCTATTCTTGTCTATTTCTAGAGATTTGATATGCGCGGCTCCATAAAGAACAGCCGGTGCATACGAGACCATTATCCCGATAAGGACTGCGACCTGTCTAATCTTTGGCCTGGATATGTCAAGCAGCTGGGAGGCTGTGTCGTGAAACTTCTGTAGTTTCTGTGCCGTTAGAGATACGGTCATGGCTTTGGTGTTAATCAGAAACCCTAAGCATTTTAATTCCCTATTCGGGACGAAAACAGATTTCTTGTTATGAATGTAAAAAGCTAAATCTGTTAATAAAGCACACAAATCAGTAACTGCCGTTTGGCATTTGTCAAAGGATTCTGCCATAATAAATGAATCATCTATGTATGGGAACATTGTGTGTCCTATTCTACCCATGACTGCAAAAACAGGTTTTAACAATTTGGTAAACAGTCGCGGTGCGCAAGCTAGACCATTAGGCATGCATGTAAATTGGAAGAGGGTACCGTTCCAAATAAATCTCAGAAATTTTCTGTCTTCTTTGCAAATGGAGACTGTGTAATACGCATCTCTTAAGTCTACACTGGCGAGCCAGGCTTCCGGCGTAATTAAATCTCTCGCCGTTTCTAATGAGAACATTTTAAAATGTTTGTATGTAACCGACTCATTTAATTTGGTTACGTCCAAAATCATGCGAATTTCGCCATTTGGTTTCGGCCTAGAAAACACATTAGAAATAAACTGTCCTTCTGTGTTGTGTACTCGTTCAATAATTCTCTTAGTCTCAAAAAGAGAAACCTGAAAATCAATTTGTAGTTTTTCTTCTGCGTTAAATTTATATGGGAACGGAACTCTTTTCTGTTTTGGTATGTCTGTGAAGGGTATTTGAACCCCTTTTACAATTTCCAAAATTTCGCTATCATTTGTAATATTACACCAGTTGTGTAAACAGTTCAGGATATTTCCTGCCTTAAAAGTGCTTACATATGTTTGTGTCTCTTCAGACACCGTGTTGGGGGTAGAAGTCTGTGTTGTCGACTCTACTTTGCTCCTGGCCGTGGGAACTGGGGTCTGGGTGTAAACTCCCTTTTGAACCTGCGGTTCTCGTTCCACCCCGTGGTCTGTCGTTCTCCTCTGCCGCGTCCCCTGGGACTGAACCCGAAGGATGGACCTCCGCGTCCTGGCCTGCCTCCTCGGCGGAAGCGAAAATCCGAGCGGGGGCGTCGGAATTTTCCGGGGTTGTCGAACTTCTTACCCCTGTCAGTGTTCTTAGCGCTTTTCGTGTCTACCTCCACTGCTTTGAAGAGGTGCGCTAGCTGTCCCCCAAACATTTTGGTTTTGTCCAGTGGCTTACCTAGCACTGGCTTTGGTGGGAGGTAAAGTGTGTATTCTTTACCGTCATTGTCCGTAACTTTCTTAGACCTAGCAACTTCTTTGCCAGCATCTGTGGTCACCGACTTAAAGACGTTCTCGAAACGTCGAAACGTCATAAAGTTTGACGTTGCGGTAAGCAGCGCAATGCCTTTATCCATGGTGCGAGCAAGCGACGAGAATTTATTCTCGGCTTGCATTCTGTTGGCTACCGGAGTTATGGAAGTCAGAGCTCCGAGCACTGCTCTATGGATGGTACACAACGCGTTCTCGTAACGCCGTCTCTCGTCCGAGAGTTGGATACCTGCATCCATTTCCTTGCTGATGGACTCGGGAATGCCTTTGATTCCTGAGATTTGTTCGGTCAGCTTACTGATCACCTCAGCGGGTTTAAATGTGTGGAAATGTCCTTTTAACGTTTCCCTCATCATGGTTGTGGTACGCAACCTCTTTGCTTTCGCCAACGGGCATTTCTTTTTAATTTTTGCCCCGATCCGTGCATAGACACCCGCTCTTTCGGTGTATGAGTCAGACTCCGTCGAGGACGAGTCATCTGAATCATCAGATGATGAGTCCTTCTTCTTCTTCTTTTTGGTCTTTTTGGTCTTTTTAACCCGCTTCTTGTTGACTTTGGTGAATTCATCACCTGAGCTACTCACGGGTCTCTTGAGCCTCTTGACTTTCAGTTTCGGAACCTCAAATGCTGATTCAGTTTCATCATCCGAAAAGTCTTCCCAGTCATCGTCTGGGATAGGAGGCGAGGGAACCCGTGTAACGGGTTGCGTATGTTTGTACTTCTCCATAAGCCTGACGATCTTGTCCTCTAGGTCCTCGTCTCCGCTATCCTTATCCGAAGGACCAGCTCCTGGCTGTGGGGACGGTGGCCGCGTCTGTGGCGGCGACGAATCGTACCCTGAGGGCACGCGGCCTTCTGCCGCTGCCGGCGGAACTTTGTTGCGCTTGGTGGCCATCGGTTTCTGTAACAAAAAAGTTACTTAATACCGGTATCGTCTCAACATGGTCACAAAGTGAGCCCCAAACTGGGTTGAGGTATTATTCGTATGGTATAGAGTAACGTGTCTACACCGTTCTGTGTACAGGCGTTAAGCTAATGGTATGCCGTAGGTTTTATCGGTAGTGAAACCAACGAAACGGAGGGGCGGCCATTGGCACGCCCGCTCTCTCTGTTTCGTACACTTCTCCCACCCGCGGCATTCTGCGCCAGAAAGTTGAAGAAAATATTACGAAACTCGGAGGCTCGCCTCAAAAACCGGTCTGGGGAGTCTATAAAAGAAACCCAGGATCATCCCCAACAAAACCCTCTTTTAGGGTTCGGAGGAATTTCCTTAGGAGATGCAACTCGGGTTAACATCTCTGCCTGTCTGTATACAGGTTGCGCTATCAAGCGGTATCGGTTTCGGTTCTGTACATAAGTGTTCTAACCTTGTGTTTTTTATAACACCCAAAACATGTCCAAATTGGACCTGAGAAAGTTCTAAGCTTTCATAATTGGATGCTATAAACCATCCTTAGGAATTTTATCGTGATTTTGCAATACTTACAGTTGGTTAAAGTGTTGTAGTAGTTAAATCCTGCCAGAGCAGCTCAGCGAACGTCCTCCCGCCGTGAGCTGCTTATGCTAATTGCTGGACCCGGATGTGCTTATCTCTCCCTAGCCTGCGGCTAGCCTGAGGCTATATACCGAGGTAAAATATATATATATATATATACATATATATATATATATATATATATATATATATATATATATATATACATATATATATATATATATATATATATACATATATATATATATATATATATATATATATATATATATATATATATATATATATGTAGGCCTTATAGCTTTTTTGCCGCGTGCCAGACGCATCCAGTGTATTTGCTATTTCCATGTGAGAACCGCATGCGGTCCGCTTCTACTTGCGGCCCGTGCGACGCCCGCGTCCTGTGTGTTCCTCGGGACAGACAGGACGCGGGCATCTCATTCAAGCGGAAGGCACTTGGTTTTCACGCGGAAATAGCTAACACACTGGACGCCGACAGCACACGGCAAAAAAAGCTATACATATATATTTACCTGACTTGACATTACCCAACATGACTTTGCCCGACCTGACTTTATCAGACCTGGCTTTACCCAACCAGACTTTACCCAACCTCACTTTTCCCGACCTCGCTCTACCCGACCTCACTTTACCCGACCTCACTTTACCCGACCTCACTATACCCGACCTCACTCTACCCGACCTCATTTTATCTGACCTAGCGCGCTCGTCTCCCGTGCTGGTAGATCGTGGGTTCGAACCCTGGTCGAGTCAAACCAATGACTTAAAAATGTATACTTGTCGCTTCCTATCCAGGCATTTGGCATTATTAGGACAGGGTACGGACTGGTGTGCTCAGTGTCAGGATAATGTGACTGAGTGGGATACCAGGTCATGGTGCCGGCGGGCTGGTTTCCCAGTAGAACAGCACTATAAAGTCACCATGAGTGCGCACTGTCACAAGTCGGTACCCGTCCTGATATGACCTTAGATGTTGCTAGGACATGAAACAAACAAATTTATCTGACCTCACTTTACTCGACCTCGCTTTACCCGACCTCACTTTACCCGACCTCACTCTACCCGACCTCAATTTACCCGACCTGTAAATCATGTCGGGTAAAGTCAGGTTGGGTAAAGTCAAGTCCGGTAGAGTTGAGTCGGGTAGAGTAGAGTCGAGTAGAGTCAAGTCAGGGAGACTCGAGTTGGATACAGTCGAGTTAGGTAGAGTCGAGTCGGGTAGATTCGAGTCGGGTAGACTCAAGTCGGGTAGAGTCAAGTCAGGTAGAGTCAGGTCGAGTTGGGTAGAGTTAAGTTGAGTTTGGTAGAGTCGAGTCGAGTTTGGTAGAATCAAGTCGAGTTGGGTAGAGTCTAGTCGGGTAGAGCCGAGTCGAATTGGGTAGAGTCGAGTCCGCTAAAGTCGAGTCGAGTCGGGTAGAATCATGTCGGTTACAGTCGAGTCAGGTACAATTAAATCAATTCGTGTAGAGTCGATTTGGGTAGAGTCAATTTGGGTAGAGTCAATTCGGGTAGAGTTGATTCTGGTAGAGTCGATTCAGGTAGAGTCGAGTCAGGTAGAGGAGAGTCGAGTAGC
Organism: Branchipolynoe longqiensis; assembly: GCA_030323885.1. Taxonomy (NCBI): domain Eukaryota; kingdom Metazoa; phylum Annelida; class Polychaeta; order Phyllodocida; family Polynoidae; genus Branchipolynoe; species Branchipolynoe longqiensis. The sequence continues at coordinate 67,401,120 of CM059190.1, read as the reverse complement.
GTGAAGTCAGGTAGACTTGAGTTGGATAGAGTCGAGTCGGGTAGAGTCGAGTCGGGTAGAGTTGAGTCGGATAGTCAAGTAGAGTCGGGTACAGTCGAGTACAGTCGAGTCGGGTAGGGTAGAATCGAGCAGAGTCGGGAAAAGTGGGAAAAGTGGGGGAAAGTTGGGGGAATATCAGTCAAAAGCCAAGCGGCACCACATGTCAAGCGGCAAAAATCACTCCAAAAGTGATGCTATCCGTCCGCACGACGCCTGTTGTGTTCGGCTTCTCTTTGTTACATACATTTAGATTTTTTTCCGCGTGACGCCCGCGCGAGAACCGTGTGACGTCCGCGTCCAGGGTGTTCGCAGCTTTAGAATTTGTACAAATATATGCATGCTACAATTATTTCGGCTTGTTTTCACTTCAAATAGGCATACCCCGGTTAACCATTTACAATGAAAGTTATTTCAAACGAAAGCAAGCTCAGATATAATTATCAAATCCAGCTTTAGAAAATGTTAGACACCAAAATCGATCGGATATCATCTCCGCGTTCCCTATGTGGCGATAAATGTTTAGTGCTATGTAGAATCCAATATGTGCACTTGTTTGTAAATGGCCCATTATGATTTCTATCTTTAATGTAACTAACAAACATAAACTGGTTTTAATCCCTTGCATATATAGAACGGCGGGCTTTAATATACATCCCAAAAGTGCAGTATAGAACGCGTCCTTCTTTTGGGCGGGGAGACCGATGTATTTCCACGAGTGTATAAGAATTGCCATCCCTACATTAAGTGGCAGAATACAGCCGATTGTCCGCCAAAACATCACATCACTGACATGTACATTGGAAATTGGCGCATGTCAGGGAAAAGAATTCATATCCACAAGGATAACCCCACCCACTTCCTAACTAATCCTATTCTCACTTCACTTCTTCCTCCTTGCTGTGCATACTGGTGAATCTGGAGGGACTGAAGTTTGGATCCTGGTCGAGTCAAACCATGCAATGACTTATAAAATTGGTACCTGTTGCTGCTTGGTGCTTGGCATTATGAGGTCAGGACAGGGACTGGGCACACAGTGTCACAATAAAGTGTCTGTGTGGGACATCAGGTCATGGTGCTGGTGGCCTGATTTCCCAGTGAGGCAAAACTATAAAGTTGCCAAGAATGCATGTGGTCACAAGTCGGTGCCCGTCCTGGTATGGCCTAGGGTTTTGCTGGGACATAAAACTACACCAACCACCCAGCCTGCCCCGGTCCTCTCAGAGGACTGGTTGGGCTCTTAGGCTGCCTTTTCCCTCCCCCCCCCCCCCACCCCCCAATTTCACTGACCACTAATCAAGAATGTTCATGAAATTAAAACAGGAAATTTATTTGTTCAGATTTCATGTTGAATTCAATAAATACGGAACTGCCGAATCGACTTGACTGACTGACTTGCCATGCAGAAGGTCGCAGGTTTGAACCTCGGCCGAGTCATACCGATGACTTACAAAATTGATGCTTGTTGCTACTTTGCTTGGTGTTGGGCATTATTAGAATATGGTACTGACCGTATGGTTTGTTCAGTTTGAGAATAATGTGACCGAAGTGCAAGTGGCTTGGCTTCCTAGTGAGACAGCACTATAAAGTCGACACGAGTGAACACGGTCACTAATCACGGTCACTAGGCAGATATCCTGATATACCCTTGAATTTTGCTAGGATGTAACCCCCCGGCAAATTAACATTAACAAACAAGTAAATTAATGTGCGCTTTTGCGCTCCCCCCTCGCACTCTCTATCTCTCCCCCCCCGCTCTCTCTCTCTCTCTCTCTCTCTCCCCCCTCCCTCCCCCCTCCCTCTCTCCCTCCTATCTATATCTATCTATATATATATATATATATATATATATATATATATATATATGTGTGTACTTTGTGTGTGTGAAGTATAAATTATATACTTATAAGTTTACTGGGTAAACCCTACATGTTTGTCACTGCTACAAGCTTATTGGAATTAAAAGAATAAAACTCACCCGATTTGTTGAATTATCTTTCCCGTTGATTCATTTTAATTTGAAGGGCCAGAATACATGTATTTAGACTTCGGGTCAACAAAATAAAGAACAATCAATTCAACCAATCAATTCTTTTATTTTAACTCTCTGCCAGGTATATTTACAATGTCCAAAAGATTAGCAACCCAAAACTACTTTCTAAATAGATCACTACAGCTAGTTCGTATGTGTGTGTGTTTTATGGATGTAATATTCCGGAATACAAATAATTTAAAATGGAAAAATAATCAGGTAAAAAGTGTCAGTTCTTATTGATGTATTCTGTGTAGGCTGGCATCCACACACACGGGAACCAGCGCAACTACGTAGACCGGAAGTGGTATGGCGGAACGACGGTGCCTTTATTCTTCGATTTGATCCAATTTTGCACAAGTAACTGTGTCATTGCCTAATCTAACGATTAGCATGCTGTACAATCATCTTGAAAGCATTGAGAGGTATATGGGTATGTTGCAGTTAGATTATAATGTGCATGGTTATCGTTTGTGTATCTTGTTTAATCATCCGACGCGCAGAGAAAAATTAGATACAAAGCTACCCTGCACTACCGACTGGGGTATCTTGCCAATCGACTCTCAATCTATAATAATAATGTGTCGCGATCATTTAGGCTAGAATGCTTTATATTGTGGTTAGATACAATGCGTGAGATTCAATTACGGAAGAAATATGGGATGTGAAAAGAACTGATCAATTTAGACTGTCAGGCTTAGCGGCGACCCATGTTTTAACCGTCACGAATCAGTGAATGTCAGCAAAACTAATGTCGAATATGACCTACTAACTAACTCAGTAACTGTACTCGCTACTCTAGGCAATTTAGATAAAGGATTCACCCCGTACTGAAAGCACAGGGTGAATCTTTTATATATAATACTGAAGCTAGGCAAAATATACTATTAATGAGTGTAGTAATATTGGGAGAAGTGAGTTTTTATGCATCAATTATCAACGACAACTGACAAGGAATTCATATGCGATGAGACGTATGAATTGGGAGGCGGCTGCTATTTTTATGTTATTGCCATGTTCTGTTGCCTGTGTGTTAGTATCTGTTGTAAATGTGCGTTTTAGTATACCCATAAAATAGCATGTGCTTGTATATATATCATAACGATTTAAGCTCCCAAGCCCAGTAGGTTTGGATTACTCCTGAGGAAAGCATTGATGATTTAAATAGATAACATATGTGTATATAGCGCGATTTTTTTTAAAAGGTACGCAAAAAAAGGTACATAGTTGAGATAACTGTGATAATGGCTTTCGCTATGCATATTATTGATTATGTATGATATTGATTAATGAGAATATTTGTAGAAAAAATATATTGTTAAAATTACATAATTGTATCATTTCATATGTGTTGGTAAAGTTTACCCTTGTGTCAGGTTGAGTTGAGAGTAGTTCGGGACATGTAGATGCATTGCACGGTCATTATTAAACAAATACATTGATAGAAACTTAAGAAAGAAAGCTAACCATTAGGAAAATTAATGCCGGACCATGAATGAATGTAGCAACAGCAGGGTATTCCAGATACCAATTCTAAGACAAAGGGTACAGTTTTGGTGAGAATAAGTACACTTAAATAAGCTACAAAATATGTTTTGTATGGTGGAATGGTTGCGACTCTTCCTTTCCATATCGCTAATATTATCAGTGTTTATGACAGTTCAGTATTATTATCTATACATAACTATTGCGGGAAAACAGCCAGCATTTGCTTTACAAAGATCATCCTAGGCAATAATTATATTTTTTACATTATTAGAAATGACTACTGAAATTCTCTACCAAAATCTTCCATGAAAGATTATATAATCTTCACTTCTATTAGAAGACTAGAAGTTCTAATAGAGGCCGCAGCCTGATATTTAAAGTAAATGTGACTTAATCTCAGATCGGTTTATCTTATATGGGTCGTTCTCTGAAGCTGGGTACTATATATTTGGTGTCATTGTGAAGGACATAGTTAATTCTTTCTTTTTTTTAATAGGGATTCAAATAAGCCTGTGTATTAAGTATGTTAGCAATACTACATATATTTAATCTATCCCACAAAATGTGTAAAAAAGTATGGTTATATTAGGTAGTGACTTGTCAGAAAATTTGGCATGGATTTGAAGGCTAAAGGAAGATAGAATACCATGCAAAATTTCATAGGTCTATCAATGTTTTTTCTGAGTTATAGCATTTTCAAAATTGTTCATTCATTGGTGCCAATCTTTTACATTTTGGCAGGAAAATGGTATTTTTGGATTAAAAAAGGAGAATCAATTACTTGACTGCCATAGACATTTATAGCAATAAACTGTACAGCACATAGAACAACTACAACCGATTTCATTGCTTGCGCTTTCACACACAGTAAACTTTGAAAAGCGACCATGGTTCATGTAACAAAAAAAAGATGTCAAAATGGAGTATTTTTGTGTACATGTAAAGAAAATGTTTGGAAGCTATTTACTTGGAATTTTCTGTGCTTTTTAAAGTAACCATGCAAACCATACCTGTGGAGTATGAAGGGGGTCAGTCTATATTTATGTGTTTAACTGGGTCTTGAAAGTCGCAAGCAAAAACATGTAAATTTACCAAGTAAGCCCTAGTTCAAATGCATTGATGGAAATAGAATCAAAATATATTTATTCAAGACTAATAATGAGTCATAGCATACCAATATAATTTATTTTATGAAACAAATTAAAATACCAATAAACAACCATATCAAACCAATTGCTAAATAATCAGAAAGCTTTAGAATATCTTCAGCTTTAAAAAGATAGATGTATGCTTGATATGGTAAATTCTGAAGAATTCTTTTTCTTTTGATCCGAATTTACCCAAGAGATGTTTTCAATTTAGAATGTACAGGTCATTCTTCATTAGATAATTATATTATGCGGTTATTTTTGTTATGAGTGATTCCCAGCCATGTAAATACCACATGTTTGGTGGACCTGCGCATCATTTTCAGACATCACTGCTGCCCAGTTCATTTTGACATGTTCACCATATTTCAGAAAATAGGAGTAGAGCTTGATTGTGGTACAATGTATTGCGTGTTACTGTGTGAGAAACTTGCCAGTCTGGAGAATATACAGATGTTTGAAAGAAATGCAGAAAAAATCTGCACCATTCCCTTTCTGGCATAATAAATATATAAAAAAGCAATGTGTGAAGTTCTTTAAAACAAACAACTGTTTATTGGGGATTTTACCTAATTTAGTTACCTAAACATCAATTAGAAGGATATTACAAGTAGGATCATGTGCAACAAAGTTGGATCAGAGTTCTGCCTTGGTAAACAGTATACACAAAAGCGGTTTATTCAGTTGGCACAATCATGTGACAATGTTTCCGGATTTACAACCTGTGCCGTTCCCTAGAGATGTGGGTCTATACTTGACCTAAAACCACAGGACCACTTTAAAACCGCCAGTCATGGTTTCTTAATTGCCGATTCACCACAAAGGCAGCGGGCACAGCCATCCACTACAGCATCTTTTCTGTCCCTGTTTCAGGTTGTTGATTGCAGTTTTGTGACGGCATTGGAACAAAGCTGATTCGCCTCACTTCCAAACATTAAAAAATAACCACAAAATAACCACCCCAAAACACCACCAAAAAAACGGAGATGCATTGGGACCAAAAGTAGGCATCCGATATGACTGGCACCGACAAGATGAATAAGACTTTTAGACGCGCCCATTAAGGATGGTACACACATGTTCCGTTTGTGGGAAAGGTTTTCGCCAGGCAACTCACCTCAGCACGCACAACCTAACTCATACGGGAGAAAAGCCACACGTCTGCCTCACATGTGGCAAAGGATTTAAACAGGCAGTGCACTTGACACGGCATAATCTGACGCACACCGGAGAGAGGCCACACGCATGCGGAGTCTGCGGGAAGAGATTTAAGCAGGCTGCACACTTGGTGAGGCATAACCTGACGCACTCTGAGGGGAAGCCGCACATTTGTCTCAACTGTGGGAAAGGCTTCAAGCAGGCGGAGCACCTGGTGAGGCATAACCTGACACACACCAATGGGAGGCCATATGTGTGCTCCGTCTGCGGTAAGGGGTTTAAACAGTCGGTGCACCTGAAGCGGCATAACCTGACCCACACTGGGGAGAAGCCACACACATGCTCTGTCTGCGGTAAGGGCTTCCCACAGGCAGTGCACCTGAGAACCCACGTCCTGACTCACGAAGGGGAGAGCAACAACCACGCGTGCTCTGTGTGTGCGAAGAGCTTCTCTTCATCGGCCAACCTGAGGAGACACAACCTGACGCACACTGGTGAGAAACCACACACCTGCCCGCTCTGTGGCAAAGGGTTCACGCGGGCCACTGTGCTGAAGTCGCATCAGCAGAGCCACTCGCAAGAGAAGCCACATGTCTGCCTCGTGTGTGGGAAGGGGTTCGCAAACATCTCCAACCTGCAGCCACACATGCTGACTCACGCTGACGACAAACTACCGCATGTGTTTGGCGTGTGGTAGTTTTGTTGTTTTGCTGAGATGGGGTGTGTAGCTTATTTTCTTTTTTATGCAAATTACGTTTGTTGATTAAGCAGGGGAAATTTCAATCCAGGACAATTGGTCTTTACTATTCCACAGCTCCTTACCCCGTCTATGTAATGTCGAGCGCCAGGCTAGGTAGCGATAAATATAAATGTTTAAATCCTTGATTTTGCTTGGCTGTGGTTCGAATCCCACGACCTGCCACATGGGAATCTGGCACTCAACTCATTTGGCCGTCCCATCTAGTCTACGGTATAAGCAGGCACACAGCTTAGCAATCAATATCTCATAGTGTGTCAGTATTCTCATTTATTATACTTCACGAAGTCCCATGAGTGTTTAGGATGATGTGAGTAGGATTGAATTAACTCGGCCCCCTCCCACACCCCAACCTCACCTCTTCCTCTCCCCCACAAAGGTTTTAATTCGATAAGTAACATTTGGTATGTGCTAAGGAATTCCAGTCAGCCAAATTATGCTCAAGTTGCTTCTTTTAATCAATAGTCTGTCTTTAGCAAATCTACGGCGGTCCTCTCTATGCACTGGTCCTGAGCCTGATATGACCTCAGATGTTGCTAGAATGTAAAGCCCCACTCAGTAAAATGCTTAACGAATAGCGATGAACTCTGTACAGCCTCGCATCTTTTCCATGGTCGGTCGGCCAGCAGGCAGGCAGGCAGTCAGTCAGGCAGTCAATCCACTTGTCCATTGGACAAATTCGGTGTGATTTTTACTTGTACGTCTGAATTTTCATTTTTCTGCATTTGGGATCTGCATGCATATATATATACGGAAGGCAAACAAAATCATGAAATACATGGTTTCACCTCAAAGTTTTCACCTGTCAAATGGAAAAACTCATGCCGTATTCTGCTTGTCCATGTCTACTTTCCCGTGGCTTGGACAAGCCTTATTTCGAACATTGAACTTGATTGTTATAATACAAAAAGGGAATGAGTGGGTGAGTTGGTGGATGGCAATTCTTGTAACTCCTAGAATGGGATGTGTGTGTGTGTGTGTGTGCGCGCGCAAATGTGGTGTAGAAAAATGTCTTACTTAAAGTTGCATAGTTTGGTTGTTTTGAGCTTCTGCCACGTTTGATTTACCGGATGCGGTGGCCGAATCGGTTGAGCGCAGGCTTCCTCTGCGGACGGTGGGGAGTTAGAATCCCAGCCGAGTCAAACCAATGGCTTATAAAATTGATACTTGTCACTATCTATCCTGTAACGCTGCATTACTAGGATGGGGCAAGGATTGGTTAGCTCAGTATCAGGATAATGTGACTGAGTGGGATATCTGGTCATGGTGCCGGTGTCCTGATCTCTCGGTGGGGTAGCACTATAAAGTTGCACACTGTCACAAGTCGGTACCCATCCTTATATGACCATATAAGTTACTATGACGTAAAACCCCAACAACCAACCATATTTTCTTGAGATTTATATTAGGACGATGGTTATACTTAGTTTTGACGCAAATTTTGTTCATGAATAACTAACCTTAGAGATGTTTGAAGTTAAAATAATATTTGCAAGCCCATTGAAATGTTGGACATAATACTTAATATACGGTATGCACTGACGTCACGCTAAGCGGAAGTGCGACCATTGTGGAGATACAACACAATAATAAACCCAACCTGATCAATGCATTGTCAATGGCAGTGAGCAATCTTCATACAGAAAAAGTTAAATATCTCTAAAACCACACCACCTAGAAACAAACCGATTGGAATACACATACAAAACATGTTTAACAAAAATATTATATTAAATTGATACGGTTAGGGTTCTGGATTTCTATTAATTTTGAATAAAAACTGACGTTTTGCACTGCGTGTACCGGCAAACGCAATGCATTGTAAATGGCAGTGAGCAATCTTCATACAGAAACAGTTAAATATCTCTAAAACCACAACACCTAGAAACAAACTGATTGGAATAGACATAGAAAACATGTTTACCAAAATGATTATATTAAATTGATATGGTTAGGGTTCTGCATTTCTATTAATTTGTAATAAACCTAACTTTTTGCACTGTGCATACTGGCAAACTCTGGGTTGTTTACTGGTTGATATCGCCACAATGGCCGCGCATCCAGTTGATGACGTCACGTGAATACCCTATGTAGGCTGCTTCATGAGTAATAAGTTCTATTAAATTGACATATAGCTGTGTTCACAAGTAGATCGTTAATCGATTTAGTTAAGCCAGCTTAACTAAATCGATTTAGTTTCATGTTCACATGCGCAACTTAAGCTCACTTCGGCTAAGCCGGTTATACCCTTCTATGCAGCAACAATTATTTAATGTGTCTACCAGCATCTAAGTTGGATATGCACGATCAAATCTAGGTAAGTGTTTTGGTATAACAAAGTTGGTATTTTCATTGGACTATGCAGCTCAGGAAATATATCTATTTATAGCTCTTGAAATATAAATAGGCAGAACAGGCAGACATAAACTAAACATGTTCATTTTAATGTGACTTTTAATTATTTATTTATTTATTAAATTAAGCACATATCTGGTTATTGTAGTGTGAATAAAGCTGCAGAATCCAATACAAGCATAATATATATTTTTAACCCACTAACCTAGATTGGATCCTACATATCCAACTTAAATAACAGAACACTTATTTAGCATTTCTTCCTTCATAGAAGGGGAAATTTCAATTGCGAGTAATTAATCTAGCTAATTCCACCGCTCCTTGCCCTATCATAGTAATACAAAGTGTCAGACTAGGTAATGACAAGTATACATTTTTACATCATTGGTTTGACTCGGCTAGGATTCAGGATCCTATGAACTGCCAAATGGGAAGCAGACGCTGATCTCATTCAGCAATCTTGTCTGGTTAGGTATAACTTATTTAGGAAATTCTAATGCTAAGCATTCCCAAGTATATCTAAGTTCTTTTCGTGAACTAATTTATCTAAGATATGATGTAATGATGACCCCATTTTAACTAAATAATGAACGTATGGTATTTGTGGGATTTTCACTCAATGAATTTGCAATTAAATATAATGGTAGTATTTTTTATTGTGTCTTTCAGGTGCCGATGGAAGATAACACACAGGTGGAAGAGTAACTGTCTTTGAAGACATCACCAAGACATTACGCCTTCTGGATAACCCACTAGAAGATCACCTAGGTACTTGCAACAGTCTGTGAAGAATGAACAAGGATAAAGATTCCACCATGGCAAAAGAGTATCCTGTTTCTAGTAAAGAATTCCCTAATCTATTCGATGATAAACCCGACGTAGCCGATCCTGAGCGGAGGCCTCATGTTTGTTTGGAGTGTGGTAAAGGCTTCTACACTTCCACGAAGCTAACAATCCACTGCCGGACTCATACAGGGGAGAAGCCGTTCAGTTGTCTCGTATGTGGTAAGGGGCTGAGCAGCGCCTTCATCCTGAAGCAACACAGTTTGCTTCATACGGGGAAAACGCCACATATATGTTCTGTATGCGGTAAGGGCCTGACGAGCGCTAGCGCACTCAAGGAGCACCTCATGCGCCACACTGGAATGAAGCCGCATGTGTGCTCCCAGTGCGGAGAAGGTTTCACCAGGCCGCTGCTGCTGAAGGAGCACTATAAGTCTCATACTGGCCAGAAGCCACACACATGCGATGTGTGCGATAAGGTTTTCACCACTCTGTCAAGTCTGAACTACCACCAGAAGATCCACAGTGACATCAAGCCCTATGTTTGCCCTGTCTGCAATAAAGGTTTCATCCACCAGTCTGCACTCAGGCAGCATAACCGAAAGCACACCGGAGAGAAGCACTATAAGTGTTTGGAGTGCGCAAAGCAGTTTGTCACTGCTTCAGGTTTGCGGCTACACAAAGTTAAGCACACAGGGGAGAGAAACTATCCGTGCTTTGTGTGTGGCAAACGGTTTACCAGCTCGTCGTACCTCAAATGCCACAGCCGGACCCACACCGGTGTGAAGCCACATGTTTGCAATGTTTGCAATATGGGGTTTTCAAGGGCGCAGTCGCTGACTGAGCACTACACGAATCACACTGGGGTGAAACCTCATATTTGTACCGAATGCGGTAAGGGTTTTTCCAAGCTCTCCAACCTGAAATGCCACAAGCTAGTACACACGGGTGAAAAGCCGCATGTGTGCTCCGAGTGCGGTCAAGGATTCACCCAAGGGTCATCGCTGCGCAAACACCAGCTCATCCACACTGGGGAAAAGTCGTATATCTGTCCCATTTGTGGAAAGAGCTTCGCTAGAGCTGCCTCCTTGAAAGATCACAATGCCATCCACACCGGTGAGAAACCGCACTTGTGTCCACAGTGCGGTAAGGGATTTTCGAAAGCGAGCAATTTGAAGACCCATATGCTAATTCACACCGAAGAGAAGCCACATGTTTGTGGTGTATGTGATAAGCGATTCATCCAACTTTCATCTTTGAAAGAACATGAGGCAACTCATACCGGTGTGAAGCCATTCATCTGCCCTGCGTGTGGGAAGGGATTCTCAAGTGCCAGGTACCTCAAGTCACATGCGCAGAGCCACGCAGCTGTAGGGCAGTATTCATGTACCGTATGCGGTAGCAAGTTCAGACGGGCACAGTACCTGAAGAACCACAGCCTCATCCACACTGGTGAGAAGCCTCATGTTTGTCTGTCCTGCGGGAAGGGCTTCACCAGGGCACATGCGCTAAAGTTGCATGAACTAAGCCACACCCCAGACAAGCCGCACAAGTGTCCTTCGTGTGGTAAAGGATTCACAAAGAGGGCGAAGCTGAGAGTTCATGCACTGAAGGCGCACTGTGATATTGGTGAGCCAAACAAATACCAGTGTCCAATGTGTGGCGAAGAGTTTAGCGACTTGATTTCGATGAATGAGCACACAAAACTTCACATTCCCCACTCATCATAAGCAAATATATATATATATCTTTATATATATATATATATGTATGTATACATACACAAAATCAAATGCTTTAACATTTGTTGTAATTGTGCAGAAACGTATCAAAGCTGACGAATACTAGATATATGAGACACTTGCATATCTGCACTTGTGTGCAGACAAGACAAGTCTTAGACACTTGCACAAATAAATGACTGACATTAGCTTTTGTGTATTGTAAACAGCGCACCCTTAATGCCGCATAGTATCAGGTGGAAGTAATGTAGGTTGTGGTTAGGATGCCTACAGTGAATAGCTATCTGCAATGCGCCCAATTCAGTTGCTAGTTTTGTACGCTCCCTAATCTGAATATTTGTTCACAAGGCAGGATCATAACTCATATAGGCCAACATCGATTAATCACCTCGGATCATTCGAACCATTTTTTTTGCTCATGCGCAGATCATACAAACTCGGGTGACATAAACGAATGAGCTCGGGGCAGAAAAAATTGCAGATTGAGACATGTACTGACATGTAGCTACACGTGTAATGTACCTGCAGATAAATTAGCATGTGATCTGTAGTTTACCTGCAGATAAATAAAGCACTAAAACACGTAGAAGTACATGGCTGACACTACAGGTACCAGCACAAATGTGACGTCATTGCTCCTGATGACATAGAACTTTGGAGTCGGATCATTTTGCACACGGCCCGTGTATTTTTAGATACACCTCCGGGTGTTCTATTTGAAATTCTAACGACCGGGATGATTCGAGTGGTCCGAACCGCGATAATCGATGTCGGCCATATGGGGCGCTATGAATGTTGTAATATGGTAAAGACGAATGCCAACAGTCCGTAATTTTACACTTACACGAATCTACAATCACAAAGTAGTTGAGACAATGTTTGAAACTTTGCACTTACACTAATCTACAAAGTAGTTTGACAGTGTTTGTAATAAATAATTAAATATAGCAACTTTAGCTAATTGTCCAATATTGAAACCAACTGTCAGAAGGTTGTATTGAAGTTAAAGCTGCATAATTTGATAAAAGTATAACATTGTCTAAGCCAAAGCACTTACCTAGATTTGGTCTTCGAAATCTAACTGAAATACTGGTGCACTCCTCAAACATGTATTACTGTTTGGTGTGCCTGTGTTGTGCTAGAAAAATGGGTAAGCATGTCCAGCATTCTGCGGTGCACAACAAAATTAATTTGACCCATTTTCATTTCAAATATCCAAAGTTAACCCTTTAAAATAAAAGCAAATTTCAACCAAAGTAAAGTACATTATAAAGATCAATCAAATATTTATTTTTTATTTTTATTTAAATGGCCGAAACTGAAAACTATTGGATTATGCAACTTTAATTCTCATGGATCAGAGAACACATAATTTGTGTGTAGAATAATTTAAATAAGTTTATATAGAAAGCAAACATATACCAAAGCTTCTTAGAGATTTATGAAAAATGGCTGATGAAATAAATATGCTGTAACGGCACACTTGTCTGAAGGAAGGACTGTGCGATCAAATTACCGCTTGTTTTTAACAAACACTTGTATGGTGTCATTGTGAGCACGGATCATATGATAATACAGGGCTCTCAATGACAAATATGGGGGACGGTAATTTACAAATCACTTCTTCGGGTGTCACTTGTAGAAAATGGAGTCCCGGAGTTTTAATTTATATATTTTTCAGTGTCATTTCTATTAGTTTTCTAGCCCGTAATTTTACATTGTAATGTAAAATGTATCAAATTAGAAAGAAAGAAAAACTAAAGCATCGCTGAAGCTCAGCTCTTTGTCAGTGTGCGTCAAATACATGGTTTCACACGTATTTGACCCAAGCTCCCAAGTCATTGAGAGCCCTGGTTGTAACGATGTGCAAATAGGCACTATATATAGAATATAATAGGGAACGATATATATAGAATATAATTGGAACCCAGAACTGGGGGATGACGTTTTTTTGTGTTTGTTGATCTAGTGGTTGAACTGTGAATATAATCGAAAATGGTAGTGTTAGCTATTGAGAACTTCGCTTTTTGTTTAAGTAAATGTGTATGCAGAATTAAGCAAATATATATATATATATACACACAAATTGATGTCACACATTTTAATTTTTTACATGAGAATCTTGACATGTTATGGCCATGTGTCATATATATGGATGAATTATTTCTGGGGAGTTCGCTGATTTCCGAGATTTTTGATAATCGCTCATTGACAATCGATATATGACAGTAATTGGTCAGTCAGAATCTCATTCTGATATGATGACCATACACGTTGCTGGGATATGAAAGCCAACCAAATTTAAAAGCAAGGAGTGCATTTTCGGGAAAATTCGGAGGCTCTCATAGATTTAGTAGGGTCAGAGGACGGCTGTAGTCAGTCAAAGTAGTGGATGCAATTGAAGAATTCCCATCAAAATGTGGATATTCTCCCAGAAGCTTAGCCGCGTCAGAGAATCAGGGGGGAAATTCCAGGAAGTCAGATTCCATCAAGTCCTATCCCAGCTCCATTTCAATGATCCGTCAGTGCAGACTATCCTTGGAGAGCGTTCCACTGTTCCAATTCCCTTTTTTGTCTCCTCAACAATCACTTTCATCCCACAATGTCCATGATTTGGACAATGTAAGAGAATAATTACTTGAATAATGATATTATTATTGGAGCAACGTTCTGTTTTCATTGTTCTCGATTATTTTGGCCAGATACCACTTTCATCCCTGCATATGCGACCCATTCATGGAGACCTACTGTTGGTACGAATCACATTAACAAGGCACCTGTTCATTTAGTCAGTCACCCTAAGCATTCCACAAGGAGATTACTGCACACGTTACTTTGGTACAGAGGTACCTACTGCTCGGCTTGGAAAGCCGCAACTGACGTATCCATGCAGCGCGTCGCGGCCGAGAACCCGCGGCAGCGCAAATGTTGGCGATTTGCGCACCCGTGCAACCAAGTAGCATGCATCTCTAGATGCGAGTCACTCGGCACTTGTGCGCAAATGCCCAAGGCAAGCAGTCTCGCCAACTTCACTATCATTTGGAATTTTATTTAGCTTGACCAGAAACTGTATAATTGTGAGTTTATAAAATTCATTAGTGTCCATTGACACAAAATTGATTGTATGCTTTTACATGTAAAAGCAAGGTTTGAACAAAAACAAACATTTCTCACCATGAATATGGCCTATGCTGCCGACAGGGCGTAAAACAACCAATCAATCAACCTACTGCTCGGGCGAATGGCAGTAGTAGTACCGTATGAAGTCACTAGAATATAGTTCCATAGTGAAATAATAAAGTAGATTAATATATGTAGAATTGAATACCAAAAAAAAATGGAAAAAGAGGAAAGAAATGGAGGGGGGGGGGAGCCGAAAATCATTATTATATGTACTTGTAATCATCATAATATTCCTTGTTGCTGGGTGGTGTAACTTTCAAATTTACCTCGGCCTAGTTGAACTTGACAGATTGTTATCTGTCCCCAAGAAATGTTTATGGTGAATGAAATTTCTCTATCTTTAACTTTTTACTTTAAAAAATAAGTAATCTTTTTTTTTTTAATTCAGCGAATAAAGGTGTGTTTTTTCAGCGCCGAGGCACTGATCTTCCGCCCATATTATGTTATATTCATTCATATATAATAAAGTCTAAAATAAATCCTTCAATTATTGTAAAAACAAAACACAACTTTTCTTACATTAAACAAAATAAAGTTGTAAATACGTCTTAGCATGGTTTTCGCTATTGGGGGAACTATAAAATCTACGTAATATTAGTTTTTTTAACTCACGCCACCCACCACTGGCAATAATATGATGGATGTTGACACATAAAATCATCTCTTTCGATTAGATTATGAATGGCACAGCATTCTAAAGAAATGATTGATTGACTGATTGGAATTATTCTGCATTGAATAAATTGTGGACAACCGTAAAATATGTGTATCTTATTCAGTGAACTGTTGGTATTTAAAAAAAAAAAATTGTAGACGATTTGTATCTTTCTCTTGAGAACAAGAGTTTAAGTTTTCTCTTTGGTGATGGTATTAGCAGAGTCCTATTTTACTTCATGAAGTAATTGTGGAGACCACTAATCTGTATCGTGGATGGACGGTGAATTAGTTTTACTTTTAATTTGTCCCTGCAACGTACAATAATATAGATAGAAGTTAAGGCACTATTGTGTAAATGTTATTTTAACGTCATTGTGTTCCAATAATTGATTTCTTCGGAGGACACTGTGACTTGTTAGTTCTTCATGTTCATTAATATTTAAAAACTTGTATAAATTATGTACCCGATACATCAGTTTCTGAATAATAAATCAATAAAAAAAAAAGTAATATATTAAAAAAAAGTTGAATTGTGTGAATTTTCTAAAGAGCTTTAGTAGCCCGGGGGAATAGTTTTGATAGAAAGATCAATCGCCAATCACGAAGCCTTTTGACATTTAAAAAAAAGACGAAGTTGTATGTACAAAAAAAAAAATCTAAAGAAGACAATAGGCATCAGGTTATTTCAATTTAAAGTTACATAATCCGATGGTTTTGAGTTTCCATCATATCTTTTCCGATAAATATACTAGGTTCATCATTGTAATTTAATTTGAAGTAACTTTTTTTACTGTGTCAAATTTTTAGTCATCTGAAGTGAAAACCTATGAAATTAATTTGGGTGTGGACATCATACAGTCTTGAGTAGTGACTTAAGTCTTCCCTTCTATACAGAAATAAAAGCTTAATGAATCTAAGTAAGAGTTTTGGTTTCGAAAATTTGATTGTTTTCATCGGATTATGCAGCTTACTCTGGGGTTTACATATTAAGTTAAACAAATGTAGAGCCATATAAGCAATCACGTTAACAATGCCATTGTGCATGTTGTGGCGGCAACATGGGTAATTTGGGACGCGGGACCGAAAGCCCTTCAGCCTTAAACTCTATGGACAACCGTGGCGCCACCTATACTCAACGAGACTCACTATCAAACCGTGGCGCTACCTGGCGGATCCTTCACAAACTCGCCAGCGGAGGCGCCCGAACCTGCCGCGTGGCCACTGAAGCTTTGCTGTCTGGAGCCCGAGCAGCTCACACCGACTAGTGCGCCCGAACCTGCCGCCTGGCCACTGAAGCTTTGCTGTCTTTTCTAGGCATTCATCATGCCTGCCACCCGCACTAAGCGCATCAGGGATCCAACTCCCGACTCGCCAACCGCGGTCGAACCCACGCCCGCGCGGAAACCTCGTGGTAGGCCGAAATCCGTCGTCTCACACGAGGATGTGACAAAGAAAACACGCACTCGTTCAAGTCGCACCGAGGAGCGATGCGAGAGCACCACCACTGCCGATACACCGACACACAGCACTAGCCGTCGCAGCTCCGAGCACGGAAGCGGCGCCCTGATCACTGCACTCAATGGATTCCAATTAAAAATGGATGAGAGGCTCGACCGTATAGCACGCAGTATGACTGATCGGATGGATGAGTTTGAACGCACGGCAGAGAAACGCCGCCGAACCGGCTCACCACGCGGGAACCAAGATGGCCGCTCTCCCACTCGGGCACGCTCGCCGGAGCAAGGAGCAAGGAGCAGCACACTGGCACGGACGGCGTGGCGCCACCACAGCCGTAGCAGTGACCGCCACCATGACACCGGCGCCAACGCGACGCGCCCTGATCAGTACTACTACTACGCCCCGCAGGTGGACGGACACAAAAACCGTGAGTTTGTTCCTTTTGACAACCCTTTCCGCACCCCCGCTGCCCTGGCACGTGACCGCGTCACATCCCGCACACCCTTCTACGAGCTACTCTCAAACACTGACCACGAGGAAACGGTTCGCGCAGATGTGGTTAACGAGTTGCTCGCCGCGGCCGGCACGGCCCTTGGCGACAAAAGAGGTAATAGCATTATTGCACCGCATAGATATGTCATTCGGGGCCACCGTAGCACTAAAGTTGGTCTTGATCAGGCGACGTGGGCAGAATACTTTGCCGCACTGTGCCGTATGATACACGACAAAGTCATGCCGACGAGCTGGGCCGAGCCGTTACTGCAGCACATGCAACAACTCGCCACAATGGCCACGTTGTACGACTGGCAAACGTGCAGACGCTGGTCTGAGGACGTATTCATCATGATAAGCGACGGACGCTTGCAGCACGGGTGTGCTGACCAATACGCAATTAAGGATATCCAGCGCGACGCCTGCGTCGAAGGCACCAGACTGGACGGCAAAAAATCCGGCTGTACGACCGTAGACGAGAAACCGACGAGGAAAGCAGAGAGCGCTGCCCCACGTAACGACAGAACTGACTATGTCCGCCCAGTCTACAGCAAAGACGCCGACGAGTAGCCGTGCCCTAAATGGAATTGGGGCAATGAATGTGGGTTCACAACCTCGCACGGCATGCACCCCGACCGTAAATGCCACCTGTGCGCCTGGTGTGCGTCTAAGTATGCAAAGGCTAACCCACACCCTGATAAAGACTGCCAGAACAAGCACCGTTTTAACGAGAGGAAGAACGACGTAGAGAAAGCCGACCAAAAATCGGATTTTCGCTAAGCGGCCGCCCATACGACTCGGATTATGGAACGGATACCGCCGCCCCACCAGTTGACGGCCCACTCGACGGCGAGCGGATCGCATGCACTGCCGTGACGAGCCGGCCTGGCGGCGTCTCGCCCGCCGTCAGCACGCCGCCAACCACCCCCCCCACCACAGCCCGCCCCCCACCCTTCCTGTGAAGCCAGTGTTATTGTATGTGACCTAGATACCGAAGCCACCCCCGGCACCGCATGCGCCCACCACACACAAGGTGGCGCCACCCACGTCCCACGCACAGGCGGCCGGCCGCCCTGCACTGATGGCAGGTGGCAGCACTGACGGTGGCCATGACAGTTCCCTCCACCACAACAACAACACCCAGGCCACGCCCACTATAACACACCCCTCTGACCCATGCAACGACCCCGCCCCCACCACCCCCCCTCACACCACAACCCGACACCTCACCGCTACCAGCAGGGCACTCGGACTGCCCACACGGCCACGCCCACGCCATCCACACACCGACGGCCGTTCACAACCACCGCCACCACCACATCCCGGCAGCGGACGCACATCCCCGCCAACACACAGGCCCCGAGCCGCCCACGGCGCCCCTTGAGGAGCTCGACGGTGACCAATACGACGTCAATACCGACGAGCTGCTGCGCCACAGACAGCCTAACGACATAGACACTGTTCTCAACGACTACGGTGCGGCGGCTGCCCCGCCCTACAACCCACCGCTCACCCCCACCGAGTATAGGATGACACTACCCTCCATATGGCCCCGCACGATACCCCGACTCTGGAAGAACAATGTGACATACATGAAGATATACGACCGGGTACGACACTGCGCCCTCCCCAACTACATGGGCACAAGAATACCGGTCCCCTCCGGCCTGAATATACCGGCTTGGAGGAACATGCTACGCGACTATCACGACAAACAGGTGGTCGAATTTCTTGAGTTTGGTTGGCCTGCCGACTACACGGGCCCCCTCCCGCCCGTGCCGGCCACCGCGAACCACTCAGAGGACCCCGCTCACGACGTCCACATCCAGAAGTTTGTGTTCAAGGAGGTGGAACTCGGGGCACTGCTGGGCCCCTTCGACCAACCCCCATTCAAACCATGGACTCAGATCAGCCCGATGATGACGCGGCCAAAGAGGGTCTCCTCTGACCGGCGCGTCATCGTCGACCTCTCACACCCAGGAAAGGCGAGCGTGAACGCGGGGATACGCCAAGCGCAATACCAGGGTGTCCCCGCGACCTACACCATACCTAACATGATCGACCTGGCCGATGAGGTTGCCCGACTCGGTACCGGCTCGTACATCTGGAGCGCCGACCTCGCAAGAGCATACCGCCAACTCCGCACCTGCCCGCTCTTGACCCCGCTACATACGGGGGCCGGTACTACATCGACGCCGCACCGCCGTTCGGGTGCAGAACGTCCTCGATGGCCTGCGCCAGAACCACAAACGCGGTGGTGTATCTCATGCGGAAGAGAGGGCACTTCGTGTTGTGCTACCTGGATGACTTTGTGGGCGCGGCCGCCACCCACCAGAAGGCCCAGGAGGCGTATACGGACTTCCTGCGACTCACCCGTGACCTCGGCTTGGACCTTGCCCCCTCCAAGTGCGTCCCCCCGGCGAAGAAGATACACTGGCTGGGCTTCGAGATCTCGTCAGCCACCATGAGGCTCGAGATCCCCCGCGACCAGCTGGCCGACGTCCTCACCGAGTGCGGCCTCTGGGTCGTCGGGAGGAGGGCCTCACGACGCGACATACAGAGGCTCGTCGGCAGGCTCCAACACGTGGCGAAGTGCATACGCCCGGCCCGCCGATTCATGTCCAGAATACTTGCCGCCCTCAGGAACGCCCCGCTGCACGGAAAGCAAACCATACCGGAGGACCTCGTCGACGACATCCGTTGGTTCAACAGGTTCGCCGAGTCATTCAATGGGTATGTCCTCCTGCAGTCGGCGCCCAGGATCGGCTGGACCATCGAGTGTGACTCTTTCCTAACCGGGGTGGGCGCGCACTCACCCACCCACTTCTATGCCGAACGCTACTCCGACGAGGTGCGGGAGAAGGGCATGAGAATAGCCCAGCTAGAGGCCATAAACCTCGTCGCGGCTGTCAGGGCTCTCCTCCCCAAGCACCCCCACCACCACACCATCCGGGTCAACACCGACAACTCCGCTTCCCAGCAGGTCCTTTCGACGGGATGCGGCCGCGACCCCGTCCTAACCGCCTGCGCGAGGGAGATCTGGCTCATCGCGGCCAATTTGAGCACGGAAATCCAGATACAACATAAGGCCGGCAGGGACCTCGTCCTGGCCGACGCCCTCAGCAGGCGGCACGGCGACACCCAAGCTCGACGGACGGCTGAGGCCCTGGTCGCACAGCGCGGCCTCGTACAAGTCCACGTCGACCTGATCAATGTGTTCACCCCAAGACTATAACCTGCGAATGCAACTAATTTTTGCCTTCATCCGCAGGTTTCACGCCGCGACACCACCAACGGTTGACGAACATGATAGCCGCCGAACTGGCCCCGGGAACCTGGCGGAACAAGAACAGACAGGCGGCCAGGTACGTCACCTACATGCGACAACGCGGGTCCGACCCGGCGACCCCCACACACTACGTGATACTATCATACTTACTACAGCTCGCGGATGACCTCGCCTCCCCCGGGGCCGCTCTCAACTACTTCAGCGGCGCACGCACCTGGATAAGGGCGATTGGGGGGAATACTGCCGCGTTCGACACCTACTCCGTCGCCATACTAAAAAGGGGCATACAGCGCGCATCCACACACGAGACGACCCGAGCCCCAGCCCTCACGCCTGATGACATAAAGAAAGTCGTCAGGTTCTTCGAGACCGCGGGCCCCAAGGGCAAGGTCCTCACGGCGGCTCTGCTCCTCGCCTACTTCACCATACTACGACAGTCCAACCTACTCCAATCCACCGACCCCATGATCCGCGGGCACGCCATATGCGCCAAGGACATCTCCATCACGGCGACAGGCATGAATGTCCACGTGTCCTCCACCAAGACCCGCTGGAGGGTGGGGCATCACCTCGACATAGCCGTACCGGCGATACCGGGGTCACCATACTGCCCGGTCGCCGCCTGGCGCGGGTACGCGACTCGTACACCGCCGCCGCTCAACGGCCCCGCGTTCATCACCACCACCCCTCCACCCTCCTAAGGCTCGCACTGGCGGCCACGGGCCACCCGGCCCCTCGCGCAGTCACCCTCCACAGTCTGCGTCGAGGCGGCGCGCAGGCATGCGCCGCGCTCGGCTCTACACTGGACGACATCCAGAACTTTGGGACGTGGACCTCGACCGCCGTCCACCTTTACGTCCCGCGCGACGCCATCCGCGCATGCCCCACCGCGCTCTCCACTACTTTTGGCTGAGCGCACGTGGGACAAAACTAACTGTACCGAACTTTAACTACTCGAAACCCAAGAATTCCATCATAAGAAAAAAGATCAATAAACTACCACCTTATACCACTTTCGTGTCCTGTGTCTGAATTGTGCATGTTGCGGCGGCAACATGGGTAATTTGGGACGCGGGACCGAAAGCCCTTCAGCCTAAAACTCTATGGACAACTGTGGCGCCACCTATACTCAACGAGACTCACTATCGAACCGATGGGCTACCTGGCGGATCCTTCACAAACTCGCCAGCGGAGGAGGCCGAGCAGCTCACACCGACCAGTGCGCCCGAACCTGCCGCGTGGCCACTGAAGCTTTGCTGTCTTTTCTAGCCATCCCACCCACCCATCTGGCATGCAAGGCTGAGCGCACATGGGACAAAACTAACTATACCGAACTTTAACTACTCGAAACCCTAGAATTCCATCATAAGAAAAAAGATCAATAAACTACCACTTTATACCACTTTCGTGTCCTGTGTCTGAATTAACCGAGATATCTGTAATCTGATTTACAAATAATCCTCAAATTTAGTAGTAGTTAAATGAAATTACCTTCCAGGCAACTTAATAAGCAACAATCTTGTGTTAGATTCGTTGATTAAACCGAGTAAATTTCTACCACCAACAATTGTTTTCCCTCATTCCATTGCTCCTTCCCCTATCTTAAGTAATTTCGAGCACCAGGTGATGGAATAAACAACCCACACAACCCATGCCTGGAATAAACAACCCACACAACAACGGGCAATCGAAAGCATGGACCACTATAAAAGGTCCTTAAAGAAAACATAATACACAACCACCTACTGAAGAAACAATATCTCACCTGATCTTGGGCGCAGTCACTGCTTGCTGTGTTCTGGCACAAAAAGCAAAAGACCGGCCAGAAAAGATGGTAGATATCACAAATACGGAAACTAGCCTACTAAGTACTAAGGAATTCAAAATGACTATCACCATAGGGCGCAGTCCGTCTGGGTATGTGTCCTGGCACAAACCAAAGCAGAACCAGGCAGGCCACGGTCATGCATCCGAATCACCCTGAAATACAAAATGGCTAACCATACAACATAGCCATCCCACCTAGTCACAGTCCTGAAGAGTCCAAGGGTGTTCTGGTACACTGGTGTACTATCTAAGGACAGGGCATGGGTGAAAGGATGCTGTAACAAACCACAATGGGATGGGATCCTCTCCCACAGGCCTGTATGTCATCTGTGTAGATGTACATAGTAGGCTAAGTTATCATATACAGGTTAGGAAAAAACTTGAAAATTAAAGAAAAAAACTAATATAGAAACTACTAACACCCAAAACCGCAAAGGTTGGCCCGAGAAAGATCAGGTAAAGACTCCTGAGTGCTGGACCAGACCAATCCAGTATCACAGCTGTCCAGCGTTGAAAACAAGCACCCTCACGGGAGCTTATACGCTATGGGCAGAATAAAAAAACTTGTCACAAAAAAAAAAAGAAAAAAAAAAAGCATCAAGTCATCGCTTGCCCTGGTGCAATCCCACATGGGAATAATAATACAATAAAACCTCTAAATCGACCGATCATGGGACCGTCTTTAAAAGGTCAATTTAGGGAGGTGGTTGGTTTAGTGAGTTAAAAAAAAATCATTACAATGGTATTGTATGGGCGATCGTTTGGGACCCAAATAAAGTGATAGGGGAGTGGTCGATATGTGGAGGTGGTCGGTTAGAAAGGTTTTACTGTAGTAATATAAACTGATATGTCAATTTAATAGAGCACTCTCACTAGCAAGAGCCAGTCTGAAGTGATGTACGGTAAAGGCATGATACAAAATTATAACTTGGGTTATCATGGAAATTTAATTTACCACAAAAAAACTACATTAAACAGGCAAGATTTAGTGCAAATTTAAATTCATTAAAGTTACATAGTCCGATGGGTTTTGAGTTTGTCATTTTCTGAGATAAACATTAGGATCATCTTTATAATCTACCTTACTTTAGTTTGAAGGAACTTTTATCTTGAATAGCTAACTTTTGAGATATTTGAAGTGCAAACATGCAAAATTAGTTTTGGCAACTATGCCAAAACTGACACCATGGGTTTCTGCAGTAATAGGTTATATTAAATTGCCTCAGTAGTTCCTTCTATGTGGCGACAACTGTTTAACAAGTGCACCAGCATCTAAGTTAGATATGTAGAATTAAATCAAGATACTTAGTTTGGGTTTTGAAGATTTGATGTTTTCATCAGGAGATGCTGCTTTGCTTGCAATCCTCTTAGACCTGTTGCGGTGGCCTAATCAGTAGAGCGTGGGACTCGCATGCGGAAGGTTGGGTCATGGGGCGGGTGACCTGATTTCCAAGTGGGGCAGCACTATAAAGTCACCATGAGTGCACGGTGTCACAAGTCGGTACCTTTCCTGATATGGCCATAGATGTTGCCAGGACATAAAACTCCAACAACCAACCAAGATCCTCTGACAACCTATTCCATAAAGGAATAAGAAGCGGGGCCTCAACTCATTCTACCAATCTTCGTAACCGGATCAAACAGACAACACACAGGAAATCATGTAAAGTAACGGTTTTATTTCCAAATCAGATCATCCAATAACTTTCTCCAATGACAAACAATACACCCATGTAGTACTATTCAATTATACACTTATAGTTGTATAGTCCGATGAAATCATAAAATTATCAAAACCAAAGCGCTGACCTAGATTTGATTCTACATATTTAACTTATGATACCGGGGCGCTTATTAAGCATTTGTTTTCCGAATAGAAGGAAATATTAAATCAATTTTCTTAAACCCGTTACTACTGAATTCTATTGTATTAGAATTTCAACATACACACCAAACTTTATTCTACTCATTTTCACTTTAAACATGTCCGTCAGCTATGTGTAATAAGAGTAAAAGCTAAGATTATATCGATCAACTAATACATTAATCTAAAATGGCAGAAACTCAAAAACCATCGCACTATGCAACTTTGAATATTTGATTATTTCACAAGCCAATGCCCCAGCTTAAATAGACCGGGTATAGGCTGCTGAGACTGGAACCATACTCCGCCAAATGCTCTTCAAGCACTCCGTCGCCTAGTTTTTCAGTTTTTACAACCGAGTATGTGGGCGGGGGGGGGGGGGGGGGGGGAGTGCCGAGGTTGGTTGTTCCTGCTTGTATTTAGATACTCCAGCACGGCTTCAAGACAAACATATAGAGAAAAATGTCAGAATTTGCAAGCTAAAGCACTAACTATAATTCAACGTCCAACATTTCAATTGAGAGCTTTCTGTGACTGCCACCCTTGTGGTTCCCCTGGATGTAGGGAACCCCTCTAGGTCATGTGATGAGAGAATCCCACACATGATGTCATTCACGCTAGTCTGAACAGCAAAACCAGCCATTTGCAAAGAAAAAGAAGAGATCTGATTGGCTGAAACCACTGAATTAAGCGGCCATTTTCGAGGCGATTTTTGTCTCCAGTCTGAAAAGGGAGATGCCACCGAGATGAATCGGAGGCGTACCCTGAACGCAAATCAGACAAAAAGACGTCACAGAGCCGACTCGTAGGCGTACCCTGAAGGCGGCCCTGGCTCCCCCATCCCCACCCCAACACCCTGCCTCACATGTTCGGTTGCAAGAACCGCAAAACTAAGCAACGGTGTACTTGGAGAACTTTTGATATCGTAATAGCCAGTGTTGGTGATTAGAACTATTTCGAGTTTTGTTTGTCGCTGGCTGAGATATACTGGCTGGCTTTAATGTCGCTCCTCCTCGACAACCACATTGTCCATGCTCCTGAGCTCTGACGCCATCTCCAACAGGCGCTCCGTGGCCGTGGGCTCTGCCGGTTTAAAGGCTGAGAGTTCCTCGGAGGGGAATGTCCGCAGGTTGTGCTCGGGGTTGCTGTTTGTGTAGGGGGTCCAGATGCCCTGGACGCTGGGGGTGTCGGTGTGCCATGGTTTGCGCAGACGCACAATCTTGTCCCCACTGCGCGTGCGCATAAATTCCACCCACTGGCAAATCTCATCCCGGCTGTAGTTGTTGACAATCATATTTTCCCTGCGACCATTCACTGGAAAAGTAAACTATAATATAGACTATGGGCAAGATGCAGAAAACATGCCAGAGTTTAAAAAACTACTAAAAAATAAAGTAACCTAGAAAAACAGATGATTTTAAATGGATTAACACAAAGTATAGTGAAAGCTGGATTTTGGACTGTTTGCAATCTACAAACAGCTACAAGCCATAAACAAGGGGCAAGAAAACAAAAATTATTACTAAAACAAAATTCAAAAGCTTTGAATCAAATTAGACTAATGCTGCCCAGTGGTGAAAACGAAATGTTGGCACGCTTATCTGTTATGAGTAGGGTACAAAAATTAACCACACAAACAAAAAAACCTGGAAGATAAAAAAGTATTTTTAAATAGAAATAAAACAATTTAATATTTTTCTCTTCCCCCTTGATTAACAAAAATAAATATTGATATTGACTTTGTCCTTACTTTTTCTTTGAATTGATTTTTAAAAAAAGAAAAAAAAACGGGATCGAGACTGGAGGAAGGTGTCATACACCTGCCATGCTCCTCCCCCGCCCTAGGAATGAAACTTGCAGCTGACAATAACATTTCCACGATTTTATTGACGTGTTATAGAATATACATGACTGGCTAGTTTTATAAATTTTTAGTTTAACGGCCGAGCCTGGATTAAAAACCAGGGATGAAACCTCACCTTTTCCCCATTCTTTCCCATTGTTCAATTTGTTGACAGCTCCCGATAAACTAGACCAGACGCCTGTGCACAGCAGGTTTGACAATCCTCTATTCCCTTGTGCAGGGGATGTTTTGTATTAGCTTAATTAGTTAAAGCTGCATAGTTCGATGAATGCATCAAATAGTATTACTTCCAGCACATAATGGCATAACTAACTCAATTTTCTTTTTGAACTGTTAAATAGAGATGAGTAGAGTGAGAAATGGAAAGGAAAGTGGGGTGGTTGGGGTGAGAACTAGAAAGGGGAGTGAAGACGGGGTAATGGACAGGGTAGTGGGGGAAAGGAATCGAGGGGGGGGGGGGGCGATTGGAGGGAACTTGGAATGGGAAAGAGCAGGGTCGAGAGTGAAATGGATTTTTGTTTTTGTTAAATCACCCGCCCGACCCAGATTTTTATTTCAAAAGGACGATCACAAACTTTAAAAAAAATGTATTTGGCCTAAGAAGACTACATAAGGTACTTACAGTATTCACCAACTAGGTGCGGCCTGTGATGTCGCCTGGGCTGAAGGTACACCACCGTGCCTGGATTTTTTCTGACAAATTCCAGTAGGTCATTTTCAATGAACGATCTGCAAATGCAATACAACATAATATTAATAGAGACACCTTTGAACTGCTGCTATTACACAGGACAATTACATGTGTTGGTGTAAGGGATGTCTCTTGCTAATTGAACCAACGTGTTCTTTCACGTCAAGCATTTACACAACCTTGAAACGTTATAACCTCATCAATACCAGCCTTCTGAAGCCGTGTTTACACAGGCGAGTTAAAACGCTTCATATAAAACCAGTTGCCTAGATCGATTTACATTTGCCGTGTAAATGCGACGCTGTGGTGTTTTACGGCTGAATCGATTCATATAAATCGGTATATGTAAACCACCTTGCGAGGTGGTTTATATGAAGCAAACTAGTGTAAACGCGCCACTACATCGCTTCATATAAATCGCTTTACATTTGCCCATGTAAACACAGCTTTAGAGGGGTGGGAAGGGGACCTACAAAGTTTTCAACATTTTTATGGTCCTACAAAGCATATGATGGGGGAGGGGCAGTGTCAGTCAAGCACGACTTCTATCATTTAATAAAATGTTGATATTTAAAACAACCATAATCTTGTTTTTTATGTTCTGTAGTAAAATGTTGTGTACTACCTTTAGGGTGAGGGTCTGGGAAAAGTAGTAATAGTAGTAGTGACCTTTGACCGTGAAAATGGAAAACTTTGGATTGCTCCTAAGAATAAGATGAATTAAAATATGAACAGCTGTTTTTAATTAGGAATTAATCATTGAGTTTATTTGAATATGTTTAGAATTTAGTTTTCCACATTTTAGCATATTGCTTTCTAGATCAAATATTCACCTCCAGTAGGGATACAATTTGGCATAGCGCGATAAATATGTACTGCCGGCCTAGATACTGTAAGTATGGGGTGAATCTTTTAATTACTGCTCTATATATAGAATAATTGTGCATGTTATTCATAACATGGGTAATTTACGGCGTGGAGAAGCCTCCTTAATGACACGACAGGTGGCGCCACCTAGCCTAAGCACCCGGACTGACCTTGCGGCCGCCGCGCATGCCATATACCGGATTAACCCGAGTAACTCCACCGACCGGCCCCATGGCACTCCGACCCGACCCTACCGACATTGAATTCCCCGCCAAATCGGTCACGTGTTCAACCCCCATCTGGTTCAAACCACCACAACCCATCCAGCCACAGTCAACGGAACACTTATCTATCTGAGAACCGAAAGGACTTTAACCACGACACGGACGGGAAGCCATGGAACTGGGGAAATGATTGTGGTTTCACGGCGACACATGGACAGCTGCCAGACAGGAATGTACACGTGTGTGCAAATAAGTACCGCCGTGCGAACATGCATAAAGAGAAGGAATGCATGAACAAAAAGCGTTTCCTCGAGAGGGCAACACATACAGCCTCATCATCCGCGCAACAAACCACCCAGGGTTTTTGATATGTGGCTCCCCGTGCACCACCAACCTAACAGACGAGGAGCCTGACGAGACCGAGCAAGGCAACACCAGCTTCAGCAGCTCACACCCGGTATGTGCAGACGAACACTGTCGCATGTGCACTGCCACCCATGTACGTGCCGATAACTGTAATGCACCGGCAGAAGTGACCGTTCAGGCCCCGTTATATACTAAAAAGGGGATGTGATCAGGCTCTCAAATATGCAGAAAAATGCCGTAGGCGCAAAATTAATAGACGATGTGACGCTGGTGACTGTAATGATATTTACTGTTGTCATGGGGGTGATGAAAATGGGAAATACTGTGCCTAGAGCGGGACTCGAACCCGCATCTCTTTGCACTCCGGGCCAGTGTGCTAACCATTACACCACCTAGGCTCCCTGATATCAATACACTCCCCACGCCTACCTGTCTATGTGGTTACTTGCCTGAGAGGTCAGTGCAGACCACTACACTCGTCCCCCTGGAATTGTAAGTCTTGTAATGCTTACAATTACATACATACAGGCAATGCACTAACACATACATACACAGGGTAGGTTCAACAACCATACAGCGCAAAGCTTGTACAGGATCCTGATCACGGCAACCAGTGTCGTGGGGGTGATGAAAATGGGAAATACTGCGCCTAGAGCGGGACTCGAACCCACATCTCTTTGCATTCCGGGCCAGTGTGCTAACCATTACACCACCTAGGCTCCCTGATATCAATACACTCCCCACGCCTACCTGTCTATGTGGTTACTTGCCTGAGAGGTCAGTGCAGACCACTACACTCGTCCCCCTGGAATTGTAAGTCTTTTAATGCTTACAATTACATACATACAGGCAATGCACTAACACAAACATACACAGGGTAGGTTCAACAACCATACAGCGCAAAGCTTGTACAGGATCTGATCACGGCAACCAGTGTCATGGGGGTGATGAAAATGGGAAATACTGCGCCTAGAGCGGGACTCGAACCCGCATCTCTTTGCATTCCGGGCCAGTATGCTAACCATTACACCACCTAGGCTCCCTGATATCAATACACTCCCCACGCCTACCTGTCTATGTGGTTACTTGCCTGAGAGGTCAGTGCAGACCACTACACTGTATTAACTGCATTGACGGTGTCAGTGGACACACCAACCCCGATGCCGCACAACCGTCACGTAAAGACAACAGCTTCCAAGAAGTTACGACAGGTGGCGCCACCGGCGCAACAAATACAAAACAGCCGCCAACTGAAACCGCCGCTGGGGCCAACCAACTGATGGCTACCACACAAGATGGCGCCACCGGTGACGACAACAACAACTGCTTTCAAAGATGGTGGTGCCCATGACACATACATCAGAACCCACGGAAGGAGAGATGATGGAAATGCAGACACTGATGAACCAACACTAAACGACCCTGGGGCTGACGTAAACATCTCACGCCTAAACTCATGCCCACCCGTAACGCCCATGGACTATAGGCCCATCCTGAACGACATATGGCCACACCCACATATATACCTCTGGGAAAAACACCACAAATACCTTAACATTTATCAGCGGGTGATGGCTACCGCACTACCCAACTACATGAGGGCCCGGATACCCATCCCCTCTGGCCTCATCATTAACACCTGGAAGGAACTGCTAACAGGCTATCACGATAGCCAGGTCGTGGAGTTCCTTGAATATGGATGGCCCGCTGACTACACGGCACCTGACCCCCCTATGTCCTCCAGCACCAACTACACGGATGACCCCGACCAGATCGACGACATACGGCGGTACATAGCAACCGAAATAGATCACGGCGCCATGCTGGACCCCTTCGCGGATCCCCCGTCCCACCCATGGTCCCAGATGAGCCCCATGATGACACGGCCCAAGAAGAACTCGACCAGCAGGCGTGTCATCATGGATCTCAGGCGTGTCATCATGGATCTCAGCTGGCCACACGGTGCCAGCGTCAATGACGGCATCACCAGGGGCTACTACCAAGGAAACCCGAGCGCGTACAGCCTTCCCAACATCATAGACGCAGCAGACGAGGTAGCCCACCTTGGTACAGGCTGCTACCTATGGTGCGCGTACCTCGCACATGCTTATCGCCAGCTCCGCACCTGCCCCCTCTCAACACCACTACTCGGCATAACCCTCGACAGTGCTTACTAAACTGGCATCGCACCACCATTTGGATGCCGCACCTCATCGATGGCCTGTGCCAGGACAACTAATGCAGTGGTCTACCTCCTCAGGAAAAAGGGCCACCATGTGCACTGCTACCTGGATGATTTTGTGGGCGTGGCCCCCAACCGCAAGGAAGCAGATGCGGCATACAGAGACCTCATCCACCTCGCCAAACAGCTTGGCCTCATACTCTCCCGCAAGAAATGCCATCCACCAGCAAAAACAGTGGAGTGGCTTGGCTTCCAAATATCGGCAGGCGACATGAGAGTCACAATCCCTCGAGGAAAGCTCGACGACACACTCGCTGAATGCAAGAACTGTACACACAAGAACACCGCTTCCAGAAAGGACATACAGCGCCTGGTCGGCAGACTGCATCACATCGCCAAATGCGTTGTCCCGGCCAGGCGTTTCATGTCACGAATATTTGAAACCTTGCGACAAACCCTGAACACCGGAAGGCACAACGTCCCAGATGGACTAAAGGACGTTGTGAGGTGGTTCCTCGACTTTGCCACAAGGTCAAACGGTCTGGTCCTCCTAAGGACGGGACCCAAGGCACAATGGACGATAGAATGCGACTCATCCCTCCTCGCGGGTGGCACATTCTCCCAGAGACATTTCTATGGAAGATCCTACCAGCATCAAGGCCAAACATAGCAACATCGCCAACTTGGAGGCTATAAACTTGGTGGTCACGATGAGGGCATTGGCCCCGCCCCACCCAGAGGAATATGTCATCATCATCAACACAGACAACTCTGCCAGCCAACAGGTCCTCGAATCCGGTGAAGGCAGAGACCCCACACTAACCGCCTGTGCCAGGGAGATATGGCTCTTTGTGGCAACCAACGGATGTGACATCGAAATACGACACAAACCTGGCAAAGACCTTGTCCTAGCGCCCTGAGCAGGAGGGCCTTTGACACAGATGCTAGAGTCATGGCAGGTCGCCTCACTAGAGATATGAATATTTCTGAAATTGAAGTCTCTTTTGAAAACGTGTTCACCCACAGACTCTAGATTAGCCTGTGAATATCATACTAAATTGCTCCTCTATTCCCAGGCTACCCCGACCAAACACAAAAGAATCCTGGAGGTATACTTTGTGGGCCTGGCGAGCGGGACCTGGAAGAACAAGGCGGTACAGGCGAAGAAGTACATCCAGTTTGCGGCCCGCCGTCGCATCGACCCGCTCTAGTTGAGGCTATCGGACTCGGTAAAACAACAATTATGTGTCAACTATACTCAGGTAAGTCTCACATAATTATTCTATTTCACATCGTCTCCTATCCTCCTGGCTAATTATAGTACAGGGAGATGTTTACCTAATCATAATTTCAGTTTCATCTTTGTATTGCTAGCTTTCTTAATGGGCTTGAACTATGAGTTCAATTACAATAATTTACATACTTGTTCTCTGAACATAGTTGTTCTCTGAGGGGCTCTCAGCCAAGTTATCTTTTCTGAACCCTTTTTTTGTGATGTCTTTGTGAATGTTAAGACATTTGCCTCTACTTGTATAGAGTAGAATTGTTTTTATTTAGACCCCAATCCCCTGTAATAGGGCTAGGTAGATCATATGTAGCATTTATAAACCTGGTATATTTTAATATACTGTTGTCATATTTCCCATGAACGTATACAGATACATATACACTTTTATCAGAGTAGTCATTCTATGAATCTATAAATCCTATTATGTACTGCCTGAACCTATCTAATTCTTCAACAAAGCATTCAAAGTGTCAACATACTGCGCTTTCGCAACGATGTGAGGCTACATGATTTTTAAAATGCTTCCCCTCCATCAAAAAAACCTTTTCCCCCAACTTTTGAGGCCAAACTGCTCAAAACAGTGACAAATAAACCAACAAATCGGTAAATAAACACAATGTAAGCACTTCCAAGCCTTGCATATGTAATCCAATATGGCCACCGGAAGTTGCCTCGTGACGTCATTACACCCCCTCTATAGCAGAATCCTGTTAGTTTTGTTCGAGGGCATGGGCGATAATAGGGACACTATGTTAATTACTCACCGAATTCCATAACTATCTGCATGAGATTTGCAAAACTTGAGTGTCAATCTTTGTAATTGACAAATGTATCTCCCTACACCATTTTTAAGAACGGTGTTAATAAATGTACTCGGCAGATGTCTGTGAGACATACCAACTTCTCATATGGTTGACCTTGTTGGCACTATTCTACACTAACAAAAGAATACGCGGTGTAGTTTCTCTTTTGCAATCGTATTTTATATTATTGAGAACTACCAGTGACCCGAGCTGATTGTGATTTCCATCATATTCTGTATATACCGTAAAGTAAATAGATCTAAACAAATGATAACTCTGGAACTATATTCCTTCACTTATCGCGTAGTCGGCAAAAGCCGGAAATGTTCCAGGGCACTGAGTTGTCGTAGAAAGTAGTGGACAATATCGATATTAAGGTATATCAAGCACAGCATTTTAACTACAAAATGTCAACCTCCACATATATTGCTAGTGATGGAGAAAACTTCTGTGGTGGTGATCTTGGGGATGGTCGTGGCCTGAAACCTGGTGGTATTCCGATGACAGATTCGTTAGATGATGATGTGGGCGTGTCACTGACACTGCCACTGGCACTGTCACTGACTCCAAAGGCAAAGCCAAACTCTAGTGGTGATAGCTCACCATCAAGTTTTAATTACATTAATATAAGTTTTGACCACATTTGTGACCGATGCGAGAACACACCTATGTATGTGATCAAATGTAGCGAATGTAGAAATGATTCGGGGATTGATCTATTCAATGGAACTTCCGAAAAAGGTTTGTCGATGTTGTCCAAACCAATGAAAAAACTCAAACTGTTGAAAAGGACAAACAGTGGGAACAATTTCGAGTCATGTTCAATTGACGCGCAAGCAAGGGAAAGTGAGGCTGCCTCCGCTGATGGGTTTCCATCATTGGAGGGAATTTCTTTAGGCTCATCACTTCGACAACAAAAGCTATTATACGAACAGACTAGAAAGGAACTGTTTGAGCAGGGACGTATGTTGGACGAGCCGCCACAACCACCAAAACCACCAGGTTAGTGCATAGGCCATAGCCATTACGATTATATTTATTTGTTGCCGTTTAAGTAATATTCTTTCAGTTTAAGTAATATAGCTTTCATTACTTTCTGAATATACCCTAGCCTATTTCCCCAAGGGTTGTATGACCATAATAGCCACATCTTGACCACAGAGACCGTCAGACCATAGTTGGGCCCAAAAGAATAAGTTATTTCAATCTATGCAGATTATAACTAGTCATTTGATCATAATTGTGAATAAGTAGAAGGTGAAGTGTACTTAATCAATTTAATGATGCGAGGTGGGCGTGGTCACAACATTATACATAATCATGGTAATGAACATAATGATAAGACCAGCAATTCCAACATATGCCATTATATCAATATATAAAACGCGAAAGTTCGCCATGTCTTCCCCCCCCCCCCTCCCCTACCATGCCTTCCTTACTCCCGTAATACTGGTGTGGACATAATTCAAAAACTAGACACCGATATATATTTTGGGCCAATAAATTTATTAAAACCATCTTAATAAATTTTTACAGTAGCCATCGACATATCTATCAATAGCTAACAATGATCTCCGGCCAGCCACTCGGTACAGAGGACTACTTTGATCAACTATTTAAAATATCTTCCGACGTAGTACAACTCAGAAGAACCATTAATGCTCACTATTGAAGATTACTTATATGCAGGATGATGTAATTTGGCTGACTAACAATCAATTATATATATTATTTTTATTTAATTTACTCTAGTACTATATGTATTTCATGCATTCTTGAGATTGAGGACAACAGCAGTAGAGATGTTTGATAGCGGTCACACACTTGAGGCACACTGGGCAGGCACATATCACACAGACTATTTAACCATTTTCCACATATAACAGGACATGGACCATCGAGCTCTCAGCCCCATGAAACTGAGGATGATAGATGGGATGGTGGGATGGTAACTGAATTGTTTATAGTGCTCAGCTCTCGACGTCTTTCCGACTTGGTGATACGGTGAGGAATGAATTCGAACTGCTTTTGCTCTGTCAGAGATCAACTCGGGTCATGGTTACCAAATGCTGTACTGCATTGGTATCTAAGGTGAGCATCACTATGGGGCCCGAGGTCATAGCTTTTGAATTATGCATGTTACCGGCAACATGGACAATTCAAAAACTAGACACCGATATATATTTTGGGCCAATAAATTTATTAAAACCATCTTAATAAATTTTTACAGTAGCCATCGACATATCTATCAATAGCTAACAATGATCTCCGGCCAGCCACTCGGTACAGAGGACTACTTTGATCAACTATTTAAAATATCTTCCGACGTAGTACAACTCAGAAGAACCATTAATGCTCACTATTGAAGATTACTTATATGCAGGATGATGTAATTTGGCTGACTAACAATCAATTATATATATTATTTTTATTTAATTTACTCTAGTACTATATGTATTTCATGCATTCTTGAGATTGAGGACAACAGCAGTAGAGATGTTTGATAGCGGTCACACACTTGAGGCACACTGGGCAGGCACATATCACACAGACTATTTAACCATTTTCCACATATAACAGGACATGGACCATCGAGCTCTCAGCCAAATTGGGACAGGAGAGCAGATGGTCCTTTACTTACAACGTTTTTATTCACATAGTCAAATATGCTATTAGATTTCCATCGACCTAACAGTCTTATGCAGTTTAAAGGGACTCCTACTCGTGCGTATTCTTGAGCAGCTCCTCGACGCAGACTATGTGCTGTCACCATTGGCCACCAGCTGACGTTAGCTCCTTTCAGTATTAGTCGCATGCATCTGACGAATGTCAGACTAGTCAGTGGTTCCCCGTTCGCGAGCGCAAATGCTGGGGCGCCCTTATGCGGTGGAGAGAATCGGCAGTACTCTGTCCAAGCAAGTACAGGACAGAAGGGTGAGTGACGTACCGCGGGTAGCCTTACGTGGTAGCTCTCCTTTGGTTTGCATATCGTTTTCGTGCTCCGGATGTGTACTAGCAGATACGTCTTGTGTGCCTCGATATCTTCGCCCAGTAACGTGTGACCGCTATCACCAAGTATCTCAGAGTAAAACAAATTAGATTGTCTTAGTAAGCATGTATAACCAATTATTAACGCAGCAATAAATACAAGTCCATAGGAGCCCATTTTTCTACATTTTAATATTATCAATTTGACATGTCTTATCCTCAGCGGATATGCTCTATTTACAATGTTATTCTTAAGTTTACACACCCCATTCTTTAATATTGACTGTGCATAGCTATCAAAAACATCCCACTGTCCCCTAACTAATCTCACCCAGGACTTTGCCCCACACAAATAATTTTTAATAGCACCCTCCGTCTTTAACCTATCATTCAGAAATAAAGTATATAACATTACCGTTCGTAGCTTTGGGTATTTGGGATTAACCTTGCTATCCTTGCAAAAGTTCAGATACTCCTCAAAATGCACCCTTTTGTTCCTCCACGTCCCAGTAGATAGTCCTGCTCTGAAAAACATGCTCAGCTGACTAACCATAGCACATTCCTTTTCTGCGAGGGAAAAAGCCAATACAGAGAAATTAGACCGAGTAGACAATTACAAACATAAATCTAGAACATTGTTATCATGAGTAACATTTACTTCAGTCAGGCCACGGGCAGTGCAGAGCGTATGCGCTAATAATTTTGCCTTTGGGTCGAAGAACAACCGACTTAGCGCATCTGCTAGCACTAAGTCCTTCCCCGGCTTGTGTACTATCTGGATCTCGCAGCATTTGAGAGCAGCAAACTTCCAGATCTCTCTGGCACATGCACACAAGACGGGGTCCTTCCCAGCACCAGCAGACAACACTTGTTGGGAGGCCTCATTATCGGTATTAACGATAATAACGAACTCCTCAGGATGGGGTGGGCATAGTGCCTTAAGGGCCACTACCAGGTTAATGGCCTCTAGTTGCGAAATGTGTAAGTTAACGTTAGCTAGCAATTCAGAAGAATACAGAGAAGAGAAATAATGTGTGCCACTGTGGCCGCCACCAGCTAGCAGTGACGAGTCGCATTCAATCACCCAAGATTTAAGCGGGAAGGATCTCAGCAGGACAAGCCCATTACTCCTCTCCGCGAAGCGTAGAAACCATGTGACGTCTCGAACTAAATCTATTGTTACTACGGCCTTGCCTAAGAAAGGAGTTTCCCGCAAGAAAAGTAAAATTCTATTCATAAACACCCGTGAGTGCCTTATGCATCTCGATACACACTGGAGCCTACCCACGAGCCTTTGCACTTTTTTCCTGGTGACCTTAGAACCCACTTTCCATTTACCACATTCCGCCAAAATGTCAGACAGTTTATTCTTTGGGATTCTTAATTCCATAGCATCTGAATCTAATTCAAACCCAAGCCATTGCATAACTTTATTTGGCGGTGTACATTTTTTAATGGACAGCTCCAGACCAAGCACCTTACAGAGTGAAATAATCGAATTATATCCATCCAGCGCGGCCTGAAATGATACCTCCACTCCCACAAAATCGTCAAGATAGCACGCTACAAAAAACCCTTTTTTACGCATTAAATGAACCACTGCGGACGTTGTCCTCGCGCAGGCCATACACGAAGTACGACAACCGAAAGGTGGCGCAATATCAAAATAATAGTGCTCCCGGACCTTAATACCATACAGCGGCACACTCAACGGGCATGCCCGCAGTTGTCTATAGGCCCTGGCTAAATCAATAGACCACATGAAACACCCAGACCCCAATTTAGTTACCTCCCCGGCCAGAGTCATAATAGTCGGCAACTTAAATGAAAACCTATTTCCTTGATAAAAACCCTTTACGATCCCAGCATTAACCCCCCGGCCCTTAGGGTAACTGAGATCGACTATAATCCTACGCTCTATTGTGTTTTTCTTCGGGCGAGTCATAATGGGGCTGACCTGCGCCCAGGGTGTAAAAGGGGGGTGATTGAACGGGCCCAACAGTGCGCGGTGACCAACCTCAGTGGCTACATATTTATCCAACCAAAACAAATCTTCCTCAAGATAACAATGGTTAGTCTCCGATGGTACTGGAGCAGCACTGCCAGTGTAGTTGGCAGGCCAGCCAAACTCCAAAAAATCTAACAAACCCATGTCATCATAATCAACCAGTAATGATCTCCATTGACTGATAACGAGACCTGAGGGGACCGGGACACGTGCAGCTAAGTAATTAGGCAAGCCTGTCGAACGCACAGCAACATAAATAGATTGATAAAATTCACATCCTATGCTAGATACACACCATTTAGGCCAGAAGCTAACTAAAAGACATTTATATGCAGTAGGAGAGAGTTCAGTAAACTCCGTGACAACTGGCTCGGCCCCTTCCTGATCATCAACACAATCATCAGTAACAACAGTAGGGAGTAAGTTGATTAAATCAGTGGGGGCCCGTACTTCGTGAACAATTGAATCGTTCAGATCAACATTAACTTCAACATTCTCATGCAATAAATTTCGCCCAATAACGGGCTTATAAGATGAACAAGCAACGGCATTAAGAACCTTAGTAACTACTGGAGAAATACAACCAACAACAATAGGGGGGTGAGACACGCCAGCCCCCAACTGAGAAGCCATACGGCGAACAACTAACTGAGAACTGGTATCTGACACTGATACAACAGGAGCAGGGCAAGCTAGTGCCACTGGTGAGTGCTGAGTAGCACCAGGTGGCATACAACCAGTGGTAATGTAATGCGCAGAGTTGACGGCTGGATCAACCATAGTGTAAGGTGCAGAACTTGGACACAAATCCAAAGGCACAGGTGGAGCATGAACAGCAGTGTTAGTGATTACAACTCCCAAATCAACCGGGTAATGGGGACCATGCAATTGAATGGGAGCGACGCCTGCAAGAGTGTCACTAGCGTGCGAGGTCGAGCGACCCACATTACAGAGACGTCTGTGTCCATTTCGACTAGACGGCGCAGAGTCAGCTGCAGCTTTCAGGCCAGTACGGGGCGACGTACTCAATAATATTTTTAAACAGGCTGCCCCCTCAGCATCTAAGACACCAACATTATCAGATAGCACAGTACAAGAACGAAGGCTTTTGTTAAACCATTTATACTTCCCCGGCCTAAAGTTATGACCCTGTTTACGTCGTTTAGTACCATTAGTGATTACGCTAGGCAAGGTCTGATTATTAACCGTATTATTAACTAAGGCAACATAGTCACTATTTTTACTGTCAACAACCTTCTTATGTGACTTATGTACAACGCTATTGACTGGACACTTTTGGGAATGCAAAGGGGGCAGCATATTTAAAACTAACCGAGTATTTGAGACAGGCTCACCCGCACCGACCTGAAATTCTTGAGCCTTGACGACGGTAACAGCAGACTTGCACGGTATGACGTTCGCACTTTCATCGAAGCCACTTCTCAACGAGCGATGCGGTGACAGAACTGCTGCGGTCGTGCACACTTCAGATATATCTTGTACGGCCCCATGCCGGTCGCACACTAAAAATTCTTCAAAGTGGTCCCACTGGCACCATCGGCATTACCGACATCTCGTACACGTCCCTTACTTTTGCATTCTACCTCTTTGTGGTAGTGTTTACGGCGTAAATTAATGGCGCACCACGTGCAGATATGAATAAAGCGGTCTTTACCTGTGCCATGGCTAGACACAAAACCACAGTCTTTCCCACGATTCCAGATCGTGCAAACACGCCCATCTACATCCCTATTGTATTCTCCATTGTACGCTCCGTCCTTACTGGGGCGCACCACTGGGCGTACTATGCGTCGACCCAGACTGCTTTCATCACGCCTTATATCCTGTATTAAAACCGACGTCATCCCACCCATTAGGAAGGCGCTTATCGGAAATCATGTTAAAAATTCGTTCCGAATACGCCAAGCAGGTCTCCCAGGTGTAGTTCTGGGCCATGTCGAACAGAGAGTCCATATGAGCTTCCAGTTTAGGTATCCATGATACTGGCACATCTCCCCTACGCATCATCCTGCGAATCGCTGCAAAGTACTCATACCATGTAGCCTGACCCTGAGATACTTTCCCTTTCCTCTCCCCACGAATCACATATCTGTACGGCAACAGCTTACCTTTAGTTACTGCTTTTCGGGCCTTAGCACCCGCCACCCTTAGTAGATCCTTCATGAGTTCATCATCGGAATCCGATGCGTTGCCATCGCAACCTTCCAATGATAACGGTCGACCCGTTTCCTGCAAGCTAGCTTGTACCACTTTACGCAACACACCTTGAACATCACCGTCAACCCCACCAAATGCTTGTGCTACATTGTCAAAACTTGATTCACCACAACCCACACAATGACGCGTCGACGAGGCTGACCTCCGCCTCGTGCGTGTAGCCGCCACATCAACCGGCGACTGTGACGTCACATCCGTCTCCCCCAAATCAGACAATTGTAATGGCGTAGTGTTACTAGCAGATTCCAGACAGTTCAACCTCGCAATTATAGGTGACGCCACTGCATTAAGTTTGGCATCTAGAAGGTGGGCAATATCCTCCAACGACACCTCCCGGACTAAGCCACTTACCGGCGACGGAGATGATCCAGAAGCACACAGTGAATGATCGACCGCCACTGGCGATTTTGAACGACGACTTGAAGGGCCAGCCACTGGAGACTGGTCATGTCGTCGGCCTGTCGCCAATAACTCCTTGGAAAATCTGCCGCCGGCATGTGCTTTCGTCCTAGCTACTTTCGGCATACTGGAGGTATTAGTAAGCCTATTTGAGATGCGTAACTGAATTGTTTATAGTGCTCAGCTCTCGACGTCTTTCCGACTTGGTGATACGGTGAGGAATGAATTCGAACTGCTTTTGCTCTGTCAGAGATCAACTCGGGTCATGGTTACCAAATGCTGTACTGCATTGGTATCTAAGGTGAGCATCACTATGGGGCCCGAGGTCATAGCTTTTGAATTATGCATGTTACCGGCAACATGGACAATGATGATTGACAAGTTTCTAGAGACTCAGACTGAGACAGTGAGAGGGTGCCGATATGAACAGTGGTATTCTTATTGAGGACAACAAATACATTTGCGTAAAAAAAAATGCGGTGCCGATGGATTGGTGGCGAGTAACCATGGAAACATGACAATTCAATTCTACTTATAAAATATGGACACTACGTCGCTTTAAGACAACAAATCTCTTCAAGAATACCATACAGCAGCATAAATCTCAAGCATTGAGAAATGTGGATTGGGGTTGGGTGGGAAACTTTAAACTGTTAAACAAGAGAGGAATACAATTACAGTAAAACCTCTCTAAATTGACCGACCATGGGACCGACTTAAAGTGGTCCATTTAGGGAGGTGGTCGGTTTAGAGAGTTAGAATATCCTTACAATGGTATTGTTGGGACCCAAATATAGCAATCGATATAGGGGAGATCTCCGCAATTTCGCGGAATCTCCTCGATTTATAGCTATATAAAAGCATTATGCTCAATTGCTATGCGGTTTTTGAGACAAAGAACACAAATCGAATTTTCTTATTTTCTTCTGTGTTGACAGAACTGGAGGTAAAAGAAAAAGAAGAAACCGGCAGCGTGTCGTCGCTATCAAAGAAACTTATAATAGCTGAGCGGGTGAGCATAGATGTATATTGATGATTGTATATCGTTGCTTCTCTTTGTGAGGTGTGAAGTGAATTATTTATTGGTCTTGTTATTTAAATTTGAGAATTTAATCTAGCTGAGTAATCTATCTTTCTATGCTAAATACCGTGTATTCAAGTCAATACTTTATTTCAGACTCAACATTATGGTAGTTACATAAATTGGTCCATAGTAGGTACATATAACAATAAATGTGAATAACATAGAAGTAATAGTATGAATACTACAATACTAACCATTATCAAAATGTTAGTCTACATACAGTAGTTTGTACTAATGCCTCCATATGGCAGATGTATATCTGAGATCACTCTCTCCTATTTTCCCAAGTCCCTGTATTATACAATTTTCTGACAAGTCTAGTAATAAATTTGAATATTAGATTTCTGATAATAGCCTGGAAGGCTGGCACATCAATATTGGCAAATAGCTGACTAGCACTGTGATACCTATGTAGATGGAGTAATAACCTCATAATGACATTATATGCCTCATTCAGTTTTCTAATGCTATCCATTCTATAGTTCCACCAAATCTGGTCAGTATACAAGGGAGTACAGAAAGTCCTAACTGTTCTAAGAAACTGCAATAATATTTGTATGATTCCCTTGATATAAAAGATCAATATCGACATTATTTATTTGATATTTGGTTAATATGAGTGGTGTGTGTCGGGGTGGAGACGGGATGACCCGTATATGTACATCCAGTCGATATAAAGATTCTGTGTTCGACACCCGACGGGATGACTGAATGAGTTCAGTGTTCGCTTTCTGTGTGGCAAGTCGAGTCAGAACAATGACTTACAAGTTTATACGTGTTGCTACCTAACTTGGTGATACGGCAAAGAGCAGGAAGAGGATGAGGAAGACCAATTTTCTGTGATGGAAATTCTGCTGCTTAACCAATAAATATTTAGAGAAAAATGATACGAATCTAATAGTAAAAATTGCTGAAATTTGATTTCAAACCATTTATTCTTGACATGCCACTCTAACTTATGGGGTCTGTGTGGGATCAGATATTGACGTTGCATCCTCTATACCCGAATTTCGCAGTTTTTAATGTAGATGTCTCTTTAATATTCCATATTCAGGATATTGAAGTATTGCGCGCTGAACTGGAAACATGCCAACGAGTGTCCGACTCTCGGTGCAAAGCTATGCGCCTATTTAAAGGACACGTACGTATAGAACCAGAATATACTAACTCCACCACTAACCACTTTCTATTTCTTAGATACAGTGCAGATATCTCACTGACCATATGCTAAAGTTGCACAATCCAATGGTTTTGCGTTTCTATAATATTTGATCAGTAAATATGATTATGTAGTTAGTCATTATGATTATAAATTTGAAGTAACTTTTACTATAAATGGCTAACGTTGGAGATATTTGAAGTGAAAGCATGCTCAATTAATGTTGGCATGCACATCGAAATGCTGGACACTGTAGGTTTTAATAGTGACAGGTTCTTTTTAATTCATGTAGTGTTTGTTCTCTACTGTTCAGCAACAAATGCTTAATAAGTAGACCAATATCTAAGTTGGATATGTAGGATCAAATCTAGTCAAATGTTATGATTGGACTTCTTTGTCAGTTAGGCGGAGGAGGCCACGCATAAGCCTATATAACTTACAGCAGTGACAGGTTCTATTAAATTGACATAATGTTCCATGCGTGCGGAAATAAATGCTTAGCAAGTTGACAGCTAAGTTGGATATGTAGGATCAAATCTAGGTAAGTGTCGTGGCTTTCAAAACTTAATGCTTTTATCGGATTATGTACCTTTAACCAACTTCGCGTTTCTTCCATGTCCATTTTAGAGCTACGCAGTCCAATCTCAGCAAATGAATTCGGCAAAGAAGACGACTCGTCTCACCAAGACGCTGCAGGCAGTGAGTAACTAGCTTCTATTTT
Organism: Branchipolynoe longqiensis; assembly: GCA_030323885.1. Classification (NCBI taxonomy): domain Eukaryota; kingdom Metazoa; phylum Annelida; class Polychaeta; order Phyllodocida; family Polynoidae; genus Branchipolynoe; species Branchipolynoe longqiensis. The sequence continues at coordinate 67,357,969 of CM059190.1, read as the reverse complement.
AGTTTTTTTTACTCTTGTGATGGATCGCCTTCTACTCCACCTGACCGGACAAGGTGGCCGAATCAGTAGAGTGCAGGCCTCCCGTGCCGAAGGTCAGGAGTTCAATTCCCAGTCGAGTCAAACCAATGATTTATAAAATTGACACTTGTTGCTTCCGAGCCAGGCGCTAGGCATTATTCGGATAGGGCAAGGACTGGTTGGCTCGATGTCAGGATAATGTGACTGACTGGGATATCAGGTCACGATGTTGGTGGCCTGGTCTCCCAGTGTGGCAGCACTATAAAGTCACCATGAGTGCGCACTGTCACCAGGCGGTACCTATCCTGATATGACCTTAGATATTGCCAGGGTGTAAAACTCCAAGCAACCAACTCCACGTGAGGATAATAAGGTAACGCCAAAGTTGCCTCAAACCCCGGGGTATCCTGGTTTGTTCCGACAAGATCTGACTAGAAGTGACCTGCCACTGCCAAGCCGATTCACACATAACCTCTCCTGGGGGTCGGGGACATGGTCAGGATGCTAGCCCGGGGTGGATAAGTCCACTACTGGGATTGTTAACACCTGCTAGCATGCTGCCACCTGTTGATACTTCTTATCGACAGGGGTCAGCGCAGTTGATACCCCCATAGTGTGGCAGTCATCATCATCATGCTGTCGGTCACAATGCGACAAAGACTGCTTTTATTTCTTAACCGCCGCTATTACGCGTGGTTGGGCATTTCATAAAAGCTGCTTGCAAAGTGTTGAAGTGCTGCTGGCTTTTGCAAGTTACTAGCAGCACTCTCTCGGGGAGCAAATAGAGGTCTCACACCGGCAAGAACATGTCAAGACAGGCGCAAACTATTTATCCCTGCAGTAGCTGGCCGGGAGATGTTGGGAGTTGCCTTCATAAACGCCCTTAACGCTGGCATGGAAGCATGGTTTTCTGTTAGGGTTTGCTCCCTTAGCCTTTGGCTCTATCAAGAACCTATACCACAAGGCAGTGGTTTATAACTTTGCAAGCCAGGGGCGTCGAACTCCCTAAGGTATTTTAGCAGATAGGTACTACATTACCCGCATACCCATAACTGTGTGGCAGTGAGGCTCATAATACACTACTACACTCATATTTTGAGAAATGTTTATTAACTTTCCTGAGTGTTTTGTTTGCCCTCTGGAGAAGGGTAGAATGACGTCAACACTATCATTCTGTTGTGATGATGTGAAAGTATAAAATATTGACCATGTAATCATATATCAGAAAATATTTACAAAAATGTTTTGATTTCTAATGGTATTCTGTTTTGTAATCGTGTTCTTGGATTTAGTTTTTAATAGTATCTGGTTGTTGCCATTTTACAATTATTTCTTTTATATACATCAATTGTGTCATCTCACCTTGGTGTATTTAACTCTTTGCAAAACAGAAAGTTGTCACATGATTGAACTAAATAAGGAAGTGTTTTGTCATACTTTAATTTCACAAAGGTTGATCGATTGGTCGCTGTGTTAACAGCAAGGGTTCGTATTAACAGCAACATGTTAGTGGTATTTATTCTGCCCGTTTTCTTAATCACATTTACATGCCTTCATTGAAATTTACCCAAAAATCTGAAATGGTCAGATTTGTGTCCAATGACAGCGAAAATTATCTATACTGCAATTTTGGATTGGTTAAATTTGTCAAATGACAGCAAAAAATGTATTTTGAAAAACCATAGCTAATAGTGCAGGAGATGATACAGTCCAGTTATTCTCAGCAACTCTTAAATTTGTCTGTGCGTTACATTGGTAATGAAGTGTCGCATGTTATTTGCATTGGAACATTGTTGGTGCAATGCCATGCAATCTACACACTCAAGTAGAATGTGTTGAATGGGAATGTCATTATTAATATTATATTGTTAGTTTCTTATGTTTAGATTGTTGTTGTTCTTGAAGGAAATAAACCAACTGCAGTTCGAGTTGGAATATAAGGAAGCCTCAATGGTGACAAGCCAGGAACTCTGGACCAGCAGATTTGCAAGGTATGCCAGATCTTACCTATATTTTAATATGTTTATTCAGTATAGTAATTCTTCATTTTTTCTTATTTCCTTTTTAGCGCCAAGGCACCAGTCTTCTGTAATATGATCTTTAATAACATTTCTATTATTTTATTTATTTACCCATTGGGTATGATAGTTTGGTTGGCATCCCCCTCCTCAGGGGTAAGCTTCCTGCCTGTACACTCAAAGGAATCACTGTAAACTACCAATAGCTAACTAAGAAATGTATATAGAAAATTTAATAGTAACTGGGGTTTCTATAGTTACTAATTAAGACTACTCTGTATTTGCCGTGTCTGTAGGTAGGGACGCTGGTAGGAAGTAGTAATTTATCTAATGTAGCACTAACACATATTTGCTATGGCAATTTCGGCGCAATCTCCATTAGAAACAAATGGAAGGCAACAACCCTATCAAGTTTGGTCATCAGGGAGCATGTGGTTATCGGTGCAAATTGAGTTTAAAGTATAGAGTCTATAAGGGTAGGGCTGCGAGTGGCACCAAGCCCAACTTCCTGGCCGTAATCGATTAACACGACCCAGGCGACTCCGGTCACCCGAGTCGTCAGAATTTCAAATAGAACACCGCAAGTGGAGTTGACAAATACACGTGCCGTGTGCAAAACAACCCGACCCCAGTAACCCACCTCTTGGCTGGGGTTTGCAAGGAGCGATGACGTCACATTTGCGCTGGTACCGTCCTGCAAGATAACAGCCACCAGTACCAGTGATACAATTTTTGTTGTTGGTAATAACATAGATTAATGAAATGGAAATATCACTAAACTATACCATCATAAAAATATTTAGATCATATTTTGCTGTAATTATATCGGCTATTAAAAAACTAATAAAAGGGCTACCCTGAGCGTGGAGAAGCGTATTCGATTATTCGACCCGAGTCTGCAGGATGTGCGTATGCGCCAAAAAGTGGCTCGGGTGACCAGAGTCGATTAATCGATTATGCCCCATGTGTGTAAGCTGGAGCGGGGACCTGGCGTGCTGGTTCACAGCTGCAGTCCTTTTTCGGGGACCAGCGGACAATAACTTGGAATACTTGTATTGTCAAAAAAGTGCTATGACATTCCATTGTATAACTACATGTTCGATTTTTCTCTTAACTACCAGTTATTGCAAAGATAGAACTTAGTATGGTAAGACTGATTCCTTTAATAATGTCATTGATAGATGTTATTCTTTGTTGTTTGCATGTGAGCGTTGTGTTTCTAGACATTTTAAGCCAATCCTCATGAAGGAGGGAGGGAACGACATAACAAAAGTCAAAATACAAACACATACACCAGTAATTGTTAGTTTATGTGTCACAAAGCATGTCAAATATTGATTACC